>CAXKVI010000004.1:25948837-26680048 GCA_964058755.1 Campiglossa producta
AGATCATGCACAAGGCCCTTCGTGGCTTGACTTAGTGAAATTAAATAAAATGTAAAATTGATAAAATTGAAAAAAGTAAAATAAGAATTAGAAAAGTGATTGAAAGTAAAAAAAGAAATTTGTTGGAAATGAAAGGAAAGGAAATAATATAAAATAAATAAAAATAAAACAAAATAAAATAAATAAAAGTATAAAATAAAGGAAAGAATGGGAAAGGAAAGCGATGGAAAAAAGGAAAATAAAGGTAAGTTAAGGTAAGGAACGGAAAATATGAGAGAAAAATCAAATAAAGGTAGGGAAAGGAAATGAATGGAAAAGAAAAAAGGAAGGGAAGAAAGGAAATGTAATGTAGGTAAAGGAGTGGAAAAGAGAAGCAAATAGAGAAAGACAAAGAAAGGAAAGCAGAGAAAAAGACAGGATAGAAAAGGCAGCGAGGAAGAAGGTATGGAATATAAATGAAAATAAAAAGAAAGAAAAATAAAGGAAAGAAAGGTAATGAAAAGCTGAAAAAATAAGTAAAGGAAATGAATTTAAAAAAAAAAAACTAAAGGAAAGGAAAAAAATAAAATAAGGAAACGGTAGGAAAGCAAAGGTAACGAAACGAAATGACAGGAAAAGAAATCTAAGGAATAAAAGTAAAAGAAAATAAAGGTAAGAAAAAAATAAAAGAAATGAAATGAAATGAAAAAAAAAAATGAATAAAATGAAAGGAAACTAAGGGAAACCAAACGAAACTAAAGCAAAGGAAACGAAAGGAAAGGAAAGAAAAAGAAAATAAAAGGAAAAAGGAATGTAATGGAAATAGAAAGAAAGGTCAGGTAAGAAAATAAAAGAAAGGAAAATAAAAGAAAATAACAGAAAAGAAAGAAAGAAAGAAAGAAGGTTAATAAAATGAAATGGAAGAAGAGAAAAGGAAAGAAAAGGAAAAGAACGGAGAGGGAAGAATAGAAAAGGAAAGAAAAGCAAAAGATATAAATTGAGATGAAAGGAGAGGAAAGGAATGGAAATAAAAGGAAATGATAGCAAAGGAAAGGAAAGGATAGAAATACGTATGAAGACGAACTAAGAAGAATAAATAATTATCAACATTGAAACTATATTATTGAATGGAATGTATAGAAACCAAAAATATAAAAATATGGAAAGGAAAGGAAAATTTAAAAAATATCAAAAAGGTAGGTAAATAAAATAAGGTTTTGTGGTTGAATTTCAACCACTGGGCGAACTCTAGTTTTATTAGACGCATAAACTTTTCTTTTTCCCCCGCATTTGCTCCATCTTCTTTTACGTAGTTGTTTTTTTTCTTACACTTAATATCCAACTCATTGCCTTCTTAACCTCAATGTCGGTATAAAAAATAACATCCTTAATGTTTGGTCTTATTTTTTATTATGGTATCCATAGCAATTACATATTGGCTTATCCTTTTCTATCTGTTTTTTATCTAACCAACCGCTCGTGAAGGCCTAACAAATTTCCATGACCGAACGAGATGAACTTAACCAAGCTAAGATGTGATGATGCCGAGCCAATCGCTTTAGATATTGAGCTAGTAAATCAGGCAAACAAATTGGCTTCTGCCTGCTGCCCCATTAGACTTAGTGGGTGCTTATGCCCTCGTGACTTGATTGCCGCATTTTGCGGTTATTCTTGGCAATGGATGAAGTATAGTGCAATTGTGTAGACTTAATAGCACTATAAACATGCATACATATACCAATCCTGCTCTTTGAACCACCATAGTGGAAGACTCATAAATATGATATGTTTGTATCTAAATATACTTGTTTTTGTTTACATTTTCTGCTTGTATATCTACGGCTTCACTTAATGATAATAACGACGTATAAAACTCAATGGCCTGAATATCTAATTTTCATTCACTCTCTTATCCTGCTGTGCGATAACAAGCACATTGCATCCTTTTCTTTCATTACGCGTTATTTGCTGTTATCTCGCCAGGCTACCAGATGCTACTCCAACACAAATATTTGTCCACAAATCAATTTCGCTTTCATTTCAAAGTGCTTTTTCTTATTTTACAGCAATTTGATTTCCCTTTGAAGTGCTTTTATCCTTGAAGATACTCTGGCAATTTCTTAAAATGATTTTTCTCGTTATTTATTTGTGGTTTTGCAGGCAGGCATACTCGTTACATTAATTTATTGGCAAACTCGTATCTGACAAAGAAAGTGGTATACACATATCGTCGCTCTCAACGAAGACTAACGCGTTCGTTTTTTGCGTGGAAAACTAGCAAACTTCGTTCTCTGCGTCGAAGACTAACACGCTTCAGTTCTCTGCGAACTGTGCTAGTTTTCCACGTAGAAAACTGAACCGTGTTAGTCTTCGTTGGGATCGACGATATGTGATCTCTAGCGATTTACTCTAGAGACATACCTAGAGATTAAATACCCGCGGATGGAAAAGAGCAGAGAAGAGAGAAGGGAAAGGTCAAGATAGAAAGTTTCGGGAAATGAACGGAGAGGAAAGGAAAAACAAAAAAAGTAAGAAAAAAGAATTTAAAAAGTATAAATTGAAATAAAAATTAAAAAAATAAAATGAAATGAAATAAAGTAAAACACAATAAAGTAAAATAAAAAAATGGCGATTAATTGAACCTTCTAAATGCCTTATAAAGTGTGTAAACGTATAATTTTCTAATATGTATGAATAAACTGTCGAAATTTGTATGGAACTAAGTTTACACAAAGTTGGTAAACTTCCGCGTCGATTTTGGTGTAAAAGAGTTCGTTTATCTAACTCTATTACGCTGTCCAATATGTAACTTTTTGATGCTCTCAATGCACTCTATAAAAAAGTAGAAGAATATACTTAAAAATGTTTCAATTTCTCCTTAATGGGAATTTCAGTATGAAAAGATTTTGTTTGACGTCAAGAACACATTAGTTTATGGAGAGCACGCCTCTAACTGAGGTGATAAATATATAAATTTACGCACTTCGTAAAGTTATATGGTTACAGAATCCCCCTAATGTAAAATAAAAGAAAGTAAAACAAACAAAAAAATTATATTAAATACAACAAAAAATTTACGAACTGAGAGTAGTTAAAATATACTTCTTATACTTTTTTTCATCGACTTTTCCTTGGCCAAAACTTGCCATTAGTCCATTTATATTATCTGTAGTAGTAGAAATCCCGTAACTTTTTCTAGAGAGCATAATATTGTTCTTTTTGTAATCATTATTTCGTGCTTCTTAAACTTCCTCTTAAATCATTCCATAACTTAGTATTGCTGCATCATTTACTTTGTTTCTATATGCCAAAACAATCTTAGCAAAAAAATGTTACGTATACGTCATGTCAATTTTATGAAAATGTTAAGTAACTTTTCGTCATTCAATCAAGTTCGCAAATATAGGCAAATATTTTTTTCAGGTATCGATAGAAAATACTCCCGACTTTCATTTTATTATAGTTATAAGGTGTAGTAAGTTGTAGCACACAAACGTTTTTTCTATCCATAGTAAATTTTTGTTCTGATCGATTGCACTATTTTTTTCTTTTTTAGCCAGAAAATCTTATTTTTTGAACAAATCACAGCTAAGACCACACTTTTAAAAGTTATATGCAAAATATACTTATAGTTAAGTAGGCAAACATTCTAAGCACTTTTTTTGAAAAAAAAAAATTGTTGGTTTCTGATAGCAACACTTCGTAAAAAGTTCCAATTTTATGCAAAGTAGTAATGCATTGTTCACATTTTAACATTTCTGCATTAGACTGCTTCACCAAAATCTGAAATATAAATATGTATACATAAAGATGAAACTTCTCCTTAGCTGCAAAACTGTGAATCCCGTTTAAGTTTTTTAAAACGGTTAAGTTTGGTACCCTCTGGACCACTGTGCGGAGGCCAGTTAGCTAAAAACAGCAATTATGAGAATATTTTGGAGTATCAACAACCACATAACTACCGAAATGCATACATACATGTATTTGTAGATGCGCAATTTCGGGTTTTTTATTGCCCAATAACCAGCCTATCAGCAAAGCGTCAGCCATGTCATCTTTCTGTACTACAAAAAAAAAAAAAACAACTAAAAACTGATATTCTAGTAAACACTGTCGTTATGTTGTTGTTTGCTGATATTGATATTTTTATAGGCTTCATGGAATGACAAGACCACGCTTAATGACGCTTTAGAGATGAGTGAATGGAAAGAGCAAACATTTTTATAGGCTAAAATCTAACAGTACTATTTAAACGAGTGTTCGTTTTAAGGATTACGCAATTAAATTATATTGTTTGCTATATTGTATAACTTTAATATAGTAGCGGAGTTTCCAAGTAAACCTGAAGACTTCTTGGCTTTTTTCAAACCATTATTTTCTATATTTTCTCAATTGAAACGGTCGTGTCCAAAAATATTATCCCCGCTGTCATAAGTTAGATAAACATGCTGTATACTATACAGTGTATACCACCTACCACTTAAGTATATATATATTTTCCTTGTATGAGTTCGCTTTAAGACAGAAAAACAAGTATAAACAAGTTAGGAAAGCTGTCTTCGGCTGTGCCGAAGGCTATATACCTTTCATGAATAAGCGTCACGATTTTCACTGTTCGATCCCCAGTACAGGCTGTGTGAATTTAACTTTAGCTTATCGGAACAATCGATTGTATGGGGGGCTATGTGAAATATTTTTCTGATCTCAATTATTTTCAACATCGATATTTCACATATAAAAATAGCAATACTTACAAAATTTCACGTTCCTAGCTTTATAATTACAGGAGTTATAACCCGAAATCCGTTTATCGGAACAATCGATTGTATGGGAGCTATATGAAATATTTATCCCATCTCAATGATTTTCAACATCGATATTTCACATATGAAAACCTCAATACCTATAAAATTTCACGTTACTAGCTCTTTAATTACAGAAGTTATAGCCCGAAATCCATTTATCGGAACAATCGATTGTATGGGAGCTATGAGTAGTTTTGGTCCGACCTTGCTGGTTCCGACGAATGATTATTCTCATATAAAATAACGCCTCCCTACCAAATTTCATCGAGATATCTCTAAAATTGAGGGACTAGTTTGCGTACAAACAGACGGACAGACGGACGGACGGACGGACAGACGGACATGGCTAAATCGAATCAACTCATCGTCCTGATCATAACGGTATACTTATTAGTGGGTCTATCTCTTCTTCTTCTCATACTTACAAACATCGGACCAAAGTTATAATACCATTTCATGTTCATGAAAGGTATAATTACCACAACCACATAATAGAAATAAACGACTATAGTAATAATCCAAAGTTAATAGATTTTTACCATCGCCGCTACTGCCACACCACAAACCACAACTAACTCACGTGGCGTCTATTTATATTTTCTATATTCCCCATACTCTCTATAACATAATCGCTTGCGCTTACTCCCTTTTCCAAGTGATTTTCAGCTTCCTCATTACATTCCTCCATATATCTTTGAATGAATGGGCATTTCCTATCATTGCGAATGTTACGTTTGAACGCTTTTATTGAATTTTGAGTAAGAAGTATAATGAAAACTGGAACCGATATAATAAGTAAATATGGGCGTATTTAGGGATCTGTTTTCGGTCAAAGTATGTTGCAGATGCCGATATAGTATGATGTCGCTGTCATAGCCATCTAAACTCGTTGCGTACGTTACTCAAACCGGAAGTAGTGTTTAGACACATATTTTTAATTTTGGTTGACTTTTTGTGGGAAACACCCATACATAAACGTATATTGTCAAGTTACAAGCAATATTTATTTCCTTTACGTTAACAATGCTTTCGTATCTAAATATGTATCTACAGATCCATATACTTAACTATGTATATCATTGTTTGTGTTTATTTATGAAATTACAATTGAGTTTGCCAACGCTTAGGTTGCATCTTTTTGTTTGTATAAGGATGTACTCCTCGGACAATTTTCCACATATTGCCTCACCTCAACTTTACGTATACGCCGTATAAGTCCGTGTTCTATATACTTGAGTGAAGGATCTGTTCCGGCGCGCTCTATCTTCTAGTTCATGCCACCGTTGCTTAGTTGAATTTGCTGGCAAAATTAATAGTTTGTGCAAACATTTCATAGTTTATAGGTTTATAGTTAATTACATTTTCTGAACATTAGCTGTTAGATTTTATGAGGACAAACATAACGCGGAATTGAAATTGGAAATGTAAATATGTATTTGCTCAGGTGGGTTTACTTTTATAGCATTTAGTAAATGTATATTCGTAGAAAATCTCTTTGCATAAATAGTCATATAAACATAGTTAATATAAAATATTTCATATAAAACTCAAGCTATTACTTTCGTTACTTTATTTAATTGTTTAATACTTTATATTCAAAATTATCTTGAAACTTTTAATCGGTTGATTCATATTTTTATTTTTTTTTTCATTGCAGGTATGTATTCGAGTTGGACAAGAAAAGATGTGACTAATTGGAAAATGTATTATCCTGCTATTGCACGCAAGTATGATTTAAAATGTTGACCCTAGGGTATTGGAAATATTCCATTCCCTGGAAGTACCTTCCTGGACATACCGCTCATTTGCTGCAACATCGTCATAACTCAAAAAATGTGATATTACAGAAAACGCATTTTTAGTTCTTGAATTGCTGTATATTTATATGGGATAAGTAATTAATTCCATCGCGATTATACGTGAAATATTAAAACCCCGGATATAATACTTTGACAGTTGCTCAAACATATTATTTCCGACATATTAGTGATGTTAACTCAAAATTTGGTTTTTTGAGTTATGACGATGTTGAAGCAAATGAGCGATATGCATACAAAAAAGTACAAACTTGTTTAAGTATAAATGCACTTAAACATTTTGATATACTTACACACATACTTACACACAAACATATGATAAGGTGCATCAGCTTATCTACACAATTACACTAGTAGCAGCGATCGTTCTTCAAATAAGATAACACACAAGATCGTCATAAAACACACATACATACACTTTCTAATGTACAAGCATAAGTATATAAAATCATACCATTAATATTCACAGGGAGTATTTTATCTCAAAAATAAAGGCAATTAAATCAACAAAGGCCAACTGATCGTAAAACTATGATTAGTATCAGTCCCTTTTTGATTGCCCGTTTCTTATTTCACACGAACTAATACATTTAAAATCGATTTAAGATTTTGTATATAAATCTTTGTACATATTTTAATAAATCAGAAGTCTTTAGACTCTCACGAGAAGGCTTACAACCTCTCAAACTGTTGGGTTTCTTTTTAAATTCAACAAACTGTTCAACTTCCCCCCACCAGTGGTAAGGGGTTGACAGTATTAAATTAAACAAACTTGTCAAATAAATTAAACGGTTAAAAAATGCGCCTACATTTTAAACCCGTCTAAAGTTCAAGCGATTTTTAAAATCTTTATATTAAGTCGCTTTCTTGTTTGCACCACCTTTTTCATACGAAATTTCGGAATCTTGCAAAGTCTTTTTAGGTAGCTTCCCGTTGAGCTAGACACTTGAAACTTGGAACATAGTTCGGAGCTCTGTGACAATGCAATGTGAACGAAAAAAGTATCCGCTAGGTGGCGCACGGATCAAGAAACACGGTAAATTCATTTAAAAATTGAAATTTGAGGAACTTCCCGGTAAGCTAGATTATTGAAAATTTGCATACATATGAACAATTGAAGACAATACTGTGGCGAATGTTCTCAAGAATCGCTCATCTCCCAACTCTAGCGTATTTCCATCACTAGCGTCACTACCACAACTACAGCTGTTTAGATACATGACGTGAGAGCGAGAGAGGGAGAGGCAGCTCGCGTGTTTGAGAATGTGGCACAAAGAGGAGATGACGATAGATAAACGCTTCGAGAACACTGTTGCACGAATAAACCAGAAATGTGTAGACATTTCTAGGTTGTGAGGCTGCTGTTTACTAGGGTATATAAACCGCGCAAAGACAACGCAATTCAATCAGTTTATTTTGAAGTGTTGTACAGTGAAGTACTGAACAGTAAATTAACCCGCGATATTGTACTACGGTTTTTAGTATTGAATAAAGCGTACTACTTATTAAACAGAATCGGAATGTTTTATTTAACGTACAGTGATCGAACTCAGGGAAAATAATCAAGGAATCATCGAATTCGTCACAATACAAACTGTTGTACAAGAAATTCCGCTAGATGTCGAGATAATTACAAAAAATATTAAAAGAGTCCTGGAATTTTGCGATCGATTTTTAGTAACTTCCAGATTAGTTAAAGACTTGAAACTTTACACATTTGTCACTACCCCCTGGCAATGCAATCCCTCATCAAAACAATTCCGGTAGGTGGCGCACGGATCGAGATATTTCGAAAACTAATTTGAAGTTGAGAATTTTGTGATCGACTTTTGACCAACTTCCAGGTAACCTATTAACTTGAAACTTGGCATTACATTGAGGGAACAGTGACACTACAAATAGTAAAAATCAACATTCCGATGCATGGCACGCTGGTCTATATAGTTGCAAATATTAAAAAAAAATTAAGAGACTCCTGGACTTTTGCGATCGATTTTTAGTAACTTCCAGGTTAGTTTTGACTTAAAACTTTACACATTTGTCACAACCCCATGACAATGTAATCCCTTATCAAAACAATTCCGGTAGGTGGCGCACGGATCGAGATATTTCGAAAACTAATTTGAAGTTGAGAATTTTGTGATCGACTTTTGACCAACTTCCAGGTAACCTAGGAACTTTGAACTTGGCATTAAATTGAGGGAACAGTGACACTACAAATAGTAAAAATCAAAATTCCGATAGATGGCACGCTGGTCTATATAATTGCAAATATTTAAAAAAAATTAGAAGACTCCTGGACTTTGGCGATCGATTTTTAGTAACTTTCAGATTAGTTAGAGACTTGAAACTTTACACATTTGTCACAACCCGATCACAATGCAATCCCTCATCAAAAAAATTCCGGTAGGTGGCGCACGGATCGAGATATTTCGAAAACTAATTTGAAGTTGGCAATTTTGCGATCGACTTTTGACCAACTTCCAGGTAACCTAGGAACTTGAAACTTTGCATTTGGTTGTGGAAACGGTGACAATACAATTTGTTGAAATCAGAATTCCAAAAGGTGGCGTGCTTTTCGATATAATTGAAAATCTCTAAAACATAGGGGAAGCTTGCGATAGGTTTTTGAGTAACTTCTCGCTAAGCTAGAGACTTGAAATTTGTCACATTTGTCAGAACCCGATGATGATTCCGGTAGTTGGCGCACATATCAAGGTATTTTCAAAACTATTTTGAAGTTGGGAACTTTGCGATCGACTTTTGACTAACTTTCTGGGGGGTCACTCTGTATTGCGATGCGAAAGAAAATTTTTTCGCATTTGCCTTAGCGACACTCTGTAACTCAACTATCGCAACGGAAATTGACATTTTCGGATTTTCTTTTTCCCTTTTCGCATTCATTTTTTCCCTCTCGAATTGCGTACACTCTGTATCGCGAAAGTGAAATGTCAATTGCTTTGTACATTCGGATTTGTCTTCCTACAACAAAACGCAGTCGAACCGCTATCGCACCGCTAAACAATTTTGAATAAAATTAAATTTTTAAACATATTCTGGTAAATTATTGTAGAGCTATTAGTATACTTATCTTTCTTATCGAAAAACGTGTTTATTTTGGCGCTTTTTTCGCAAAATTAATAAAAAAAAATATTTTTTTTTGAAAAATATTTTGTTTAACTATTAAATTTACAAAGTAATTACCAAAAATTTGTAAGGAAACTTCAATTAAACTAATAAAATTATGTTTATACGGACGTGATTTTGCATATGCACACGCATGCACACATATTTCAATACACATAAAAGGAATGCAAATATCTTTTGCTAGTACAAGTGTTTGCAGCATAGCATACAGTTAGGCCAAATTAAAAGAATCTATATTGGTATAAATTCTATTACTTTTCATAAAAAACACAAACCTACGCATTCGTTACAAAAAAATGTTTCTTATTCCTAAAATTTTGTCACTTTTATGAAAATTTTAAGTAACTTTTCATCATTAAATATGGGCAAACAGTTTTTTTGGAATCCATAGAAAATATTCCAAACTTTCATTTCATTATACTCGAAAGACGTAGCACGCTATTGCACACACACGTTTTGTCTTTTCAAAGTAGCAAAGGTAGCATTTATGTGGTATAGCTTTTTCTGTTTATATTTGTTTCAATATTTGGCCGATTGTCCTGATTTTTCCCTTATTTAGTCGATGAAGTGCTACATTTTCGTAAAAAATTAAAACTAAGACAAAAATTGTGAGCAGTTTCATTTGAATAAAATAAGTTTGACATCTGATATCCTTATTTTGTAAAAAAATTTGAACTTCATGAAAGACTGCATCACTTAAATCTGAAAACCAGAAATTCATAAAACAATTTTTTTCGCGGTTGAACAACTGTGCGCTCCTAGACCAGGGCCTAGATTCTCTAACTGTGAGTTTTGAAATGTACACTTTTTCCCCATATATTTTAAATGGTGAAAAAGTGAAAATTTTAAAACTCACTGTTAGAGAATCCAGGCCCAGCACAGCCTGGTACTACCCTGAGACAAATTTGTTTACCTCTGTGTGGTCAAATCTATACCCCTATCACGCTCATTGCTTTTTACCTCACTTCATTGTATTGACCTTTGATAACCTTTAGAAATATTGCATTGCTGTGCAGGTGAAAACTCACATGATGTGAAATATTTCAGTAAGCCTATATCCACAAAAATTTTAGCATCATTTGGAAATTTTTTGTTTCTTATTTCCTAGGAAAAATATGCAACAGTTACGAGTTTGCTTCTTGTGAATTTCATTGACCTTTTGACAAAAGAGGATGATAAGAGAAATGTCGAATAAAATGGTGGAATAAAGTCAAGTTGCCATAACAATCGACATCAAATTACCTTTTTAAAATGTATGTGAAAAAATACGTATTTATATACAATGTGTATGTGTGTATTGGTGTGTACGTATGCATATACCCCAATCAGTATTGTTTAAGGGCATTGGCAAAATTTTGAGTTGAGCAAGAAAGTAACGAAGATGTGAAAAATGGTGAAGAGTGGAAGAAGAAGGTTGACTACTTAATGTAAAAAGTATTGCCACGCGGATGGGACAAAGTAAAAAACTTGAGCAAGTTCATACAAACGTTTAGCTCGTATATATGTAAGACAGTCAAAGCAAATTTAAGTCACATTCACATTAAAGCTTGACTGCTGACTCAGCAATTCTAAATGCTATTAAGATGCCACTTGCAGATAAAGACTTCCTTTCACCAATCGAATCAGATCAGAGTTGCGAGGCACCTTTTGCTACTACCTTAATGCGCTCACTCACCGGGCAGTTCAGTTTGCCTATTCATTGTTATTGTTATTATATGTTTGAACGAGATTTTTGTTGTTGCCCATTGATGGGCCGACCTCATATACGCCCCATAATGGCTGATTGGGTTTTGCGTGTCGTTAACTTAAAGACGAGAGTACTTTTGCTTGAGTTGCTTATGTACCATAAAAATATATATTGCTATGTACGTATGTATAGAACCGGCGCACAGTGGTTAAGCACATGGTTCAATTATTCCAGGTTAGCTTTTCGTTGACAGATTCTGTCAGTTGCAGCCATCTTGCTCCCTGAAAAATTTTCATTCACATTCTGAGTAGCCTTTTAGAAAAATCATGTAAAAAAAAAGTAGTTTAAAATAGTAGTAGTTAGAAAAATAGAAGAGGTTGGCTTTTGGAAAATTTATGAATTTATCATTAATAACAGACTTTAAAGATTTTCCTTATGTGATTAGGATATGTTATTTTCATTCTTAATCATCAGCCAAGTGTGCATGAAAGAGTTGGAGGTATATTTATTGGAACTGGTTAAATTTGGTTAGTGAAATGGTAATACTATCCCTTTGGCACACTTTTTCCGATAGTATTTATGACCCGAAAACCTTTCAAGGAACTTTTAGTAAAAATTTAGGTTAAGACTGCTTTACATCTCACATTTCAACCATCAAATACAAGTTGTCGATCGGTCGAATTACTATTAACACGGTGGAACGAAAAAAAATCGACCAGGAAATCGACACTTATTTTGAGGCTAGAATACTTGGAAAAGGCTAGTCGGAGAAAGTTTTAGGCTATGCAGCTTTTGCAGGGAATCGGAGTTCTTACTCTTAATATGAGGTAAAGTCTGTGAAATCTAAACTAGCGATGATAGACCTCTAGAATTTAATGTTAAGATCTGTCATTTTTACAGTAATATTTTTTCATTTTTCTGAAAACTAAAATCAATATAATTTTTGAAAAACACTATTTTTTTTTTTTTGGCCCAGTCGAAAGTGTTAGTTTACTTTGCAATTTTTTATTTGCATTACAATTTATATCCTCCTTTTTCGATTTTTCTACTACCATTTCCTTGACGAAAGAAAAAAAAAACATTCCTGGCTCATTCCATTTCAAGACAACCGGTCCACGCGGGACATGATTTTTGATTTCGATGAAATTTTAATATGTTGTTCTTTGGTCCAAATAAAGAAACACGTGTCTTTTTTCCCGAAAAAATTTTTTTACGGACTTATCCGCCGTTGAAATCGTCAAAATGCAAAGAACTTTTTTTCGACCATTTTTTCAAATGCCAATAACTTTGTGAAAAATTAACCGATTCTTTTTATTTTTTTTTTTAAATGTCCGTTATTTCTATTACTTTTATAAACATTTTAAAAAAATAGAATATAGTTTAAAAATTAATTTTTTTTTCAGTATTTAGTAAAAATTTATGACTTTTTTCAAAAATTAATATCTCAAAAAAGGTAATTTTTTTTGTTTTGAAATGTTTTCTATATTGAGCCAACAGTTTATATTTCAACTTGGATAAATGCCTATTAGCCAAAATTCGTTGTTTTCGAGACATGAATTTTTGAATATTACTTTGCATTAATATATGCAGGGGAAAATGTTAAATATTCAAAAATTCATATCTCGAAAACAACGAATTTTGGCTAATAGGCATTTATTTAGCCAAGTTTAAACATAAACTGTTCACTCAATATAGAAAAAGTTTAAACAAAAAAAATACCTTTTCTGAGATATTAATTTTTAAAAAAGTCATAAATTTTTACTAAATACTAAAAAAAACTGTCTTTTTTTAACTATATGCTATTTGTTATTAATTTCTATTCAAGTAGAAGTAAAAACGAAAATTTCAAAAAAAAATCATGAGAATCGGTTAATTTTTGACAAGATAATGTGCATTGCATCAATATATCATCAAAATGATTAATATTCAAAAATTTATATCTCGAAAACAGCGAATTTTGGCTAATAGGCATTAAGCCAAGTTGAAATATAGACTGTTGACTCAATATAGAAAAAATTAAAAAAAAAAATTACCTTTTTTGAGATATTAATTTTTGAAAAAGGTCATAAATTTTTACTAAATACTGAAAAAAAAAATTAATTTTTAAACTATATTCTATTTTTTTAAAATGTATATAAAAGTAATAGAAATAACGGACATTTAAAAAAAAGTTAAGAGAATCGGTTAATTTTTCACAAAGTTATTGCCATTTGAAAAAATGGTCGAAAAAAAGTTCTTTGCATTTTGACGATTTCAACGGCCGATAAGTCCGAAAAAAAATTTTTTTCGGGAAAAAGAAAGACACGTGTTTCTTTATTTGCACCAAAGAACAACATATTAAAATTTCATCGAAATCAAAAATCATGTCCCGCGCGGACCGGTTGTCTTGAAATGGAATGAGCCTCCTACTTTTTTATTCGCAAACGAAACCCGTACACATTTTCATATTGGGAGTGTCAATAATAAACGTCAAGGGAAGAGCAAACCTTCTTATAATTGAATCATAGGTTCAGCAGCGGAAAATTAAATTTTTTATGAATAACTAATTCATTTTTTAAAAACAAATATTAGCCAACAAACTATAAATATAATAAAATTAAAGTTTGAGATATTTGCTATAGATTCAAGAAAAAATTGTTTGCTCATATTTGCCTCCCTTGGTTTAATGATAAAAAGTAATCTAATATTTTCATAAAAGTGACATGGCGGTTACTTAAATTTTTTTACGCTCATTTCTTGTATTGCTGATTCACTTTCTGAGAGAAACGTATTTAAAACAGTTTTTTTTGAAGAGCTGTAATATTTTTAAGTTGATATCAAAATATTGTAGAAATATTTTTTTAAAGGTCTTAGAGAGATATTTCTTGGGAATGGGCTTCTGGCTTTTTTGAGGTGAAATTGAAATTTGAATTCACATTTTTTATAAGTCCAAGAGAGGTGGCCATTGGTATTCATCGATTTTAACAGATTTTTTAATATTTCTCAACTAGCTCATATATGACATGATTGAAAAATTCCAATGATCCAAATATATGGAGCCGAACCACTGTGCAGCGCGTCAAGCGTAGCCAACAATCAGTAGAACAAACAAATAAAAGCAAACTGACAAACAGTGAGTTCGAAATTTATCCAGATACAAAGATTCGCACAAACGGGGGGTAGACAAACAGCAAGTATAAATCCTTTTTGTCTACTAATAGAACTCACCAACAGGCAAATATTTGGGAATATGAGTTTGACTAAAGCAGTGCAAAACCATAAGTGGGAGTCTTTTATTGCATTGGCTATCATCATTTTTTTGGAACGATGACATTTGCACAATTTTCTTTTTGCTATTTTCCTTTTTTACTCATTGTCATACAGTAATAATGATTTCAAGGTAAAATCACAGCCATTCAGAGATTCACATACTTTTCGCTATGTATTATTATGGCAGTTTGAAAAGGAGCGCTAAAAATATCTATTATATTACACTGTACAACATTACGAATAATGAATTTTGATACTTAGAGAAAATTGACAAAGATTTACACAGCGATGGATACCATGACGCGTTTCGGACTTTCCAGGGTCCACATCAGATGGCTTTTCGGACACAGAAGTACTGTGTCTGCACCGAAGCGGTTAAAGCAATTGCTTATAACAAATCAGCTACGATGCCCTGTAGTATTTCTAAGTCAACTTTCTTATAAGCGTGCCAATTTAATACCTTTAGACATAAGGCCGCGACATATTTTCCATATGATACACGGAATATGAGTATATTATTAGGCGTGCATATTTATGGAGAAGCACCAATAAGAAACATTCATTACGAATAATATTTGAATAAATGTTATTCGAATAAACGAATAAAAGTATTCGTTTCAAAAAATTCGAATAGTGTTATTATTCTTATAGTACAATTCGAATAGTTCTTTTCGAATAGTTGTATTGAAATGCGAATAATTAGCATGGACAAATTGATGTGCCATAGGAAAACACTTTTAATTTGTGTCTCATGAAAACTAACTCTAACAATAGTTTTCGACAATGATAACATGTCAAAATTATGAACAAAATTTATGGTGAATCAGTGAAGTTTAAATTGTTAGGTGAAATCGGCAAAAGCTCTTGTTTCACCTTCATACTCTTAAAGTACCTGATCTTAAACCAAGCCCCAGAAGCTAGGGGAACAATTGTCCGAAAATGTGAGAACAGAATTCAGACAGATTATTGCGCTCTTTGCTTGGCCTCTGGTACAATGAAATTGTTGCTGCGCTTGTGACTAAACATTGGATGTCGTTTGTTCTGCCCAGTCTCTCACTTGCAAGCAACGATTCAACAACACACCCTTTTCCGGTGCTTGCTAGTGAGCGAGAGAGCAAAACCAGATAACATAATTTCATTGGTGTGAGAACTAATACCCTTCATTTCTACCGGGCCCTGTCTTAAACTAAAACCTCCAAAAGTTCAGTTGACCTGTGTTATATAGAATCGCAAAAGTATGAAAAACATAACTGCCTTGAGCTATGCCCAATATTTTATACCTTTCATAAATGAGACATCTTTAGGGTGGATTTCTCGACTGCCTGTTAACGTCAAAGTTCACTGTCAGTTTAACAGCCAGTTCATTTGCCTTTTATTTACTTACCAGGCGTATGAACTGCCCGATAAAATTTAAAGTGAGCGTCAAGTTGACGGCTAGTTGAGAAATCCGCCCTTATAATATTAACGAATTTGTGAAAGATATCATAAATCCAAAGAATCGTTTATTTCAAGAGAAATAAAACTTGTTCAGTATTTATTGTTTTAGCCACACAAAATTGGGTATACTAATTATAATGTTCTTTATCTTCCTCCTTAATCCATATACCATTTATTTTTCAAGAAAGGTATAAAAATCAATGTTTGTCCATCAATCGCACTCTATCGGAAGTGAGAAAAGGGTGGGTGGGTCATTACTGCCATACAGAGGAATAGTATAGAAACTTGGTAAGTACCACTTATGGCAGCAGTGAATTGGATTTGATTTTTTTCGTGTGCGCCTTTCAGTCAACCTCGACTTAATGCAAATTGCAAAGAATGATTTCAGAAAATATGCAAACATAGATTTTTGGAAGACTGAAATGCTGCTGATGTCTGATCTTGGTAGGAGTTAAATTTTTTTGTTGCTGTTAATAGAAATGGCACTTTAGTGCTTTTCAATGCTTCCCTTTCTCACCAGCTTGCGCATGCATACTTACTTACTAAAACATATAAATATTGGTGTATTTGTGGAGGCGTATATGCACTTAAGAATTGGCAATAAACATATTAATGAGTACTACGCATCATAAAAGCATAACATAACAAATAATCGTGAAACCATTGTTTGAGTTGGACTAATAGATTTTATTGAAATTGTGGTCATTTCAACTGCTTTTAAGTATTTCAAATTAAGTGAAGTTTATTATTTTGTACTTCAAATAAATAGGAGTATTTTTGTTTATGAGGCACTTAGGCTAAATTATTATGATTATTAAAAATTTATTGCTATTATTAACAAATTTTAGAAAACATTTAAATATCCAAAAATGTAATGGTATGGTACTGGAAATTGTATGATATGATATGGTGTTGTGATGGACTTTTGGTGAAATCGTCTTCGATGATCACTAAATTATTTTTTGAGCTACATATGTATGTATGTTGTTCTGTTTTCCTAAGATGCAAACGGCTCTATCCCGTATTCAGTAAAATTTATTATCATTTTTTGAAGTTAACTTCTTAGGCGGCCATATTTCAACATTCCACGAATTTTAATAGTTAGGCCGAGCAGAATTCATGGGTGTTGCCGCTTATGGCGGTTTACAGGGTTGCCGTCGATCCCAATATTAGTACCAATGAAAGGTATTTTCGACCATATTTCAAATAAGATAATTTCAAGCAGGGTTGCCACTGAGGGTTGCCACCTGACCGCAATTTATTTATTTTTTCGAATATCTCGGGAACTGCTTGATAGATTTGGATAAAATTTGGCACATAGACAATTTGATTCATTCTAAGATTACATACATGTGTGTTGCCACTTAGGGCGGTTCACAGGTTGCCACCTATCCCAATGTTTTTTAAGTATAGAGCTAGATATGACAATATGGGTATCAAATGAAAGATATTTTCGACCGTATTCCAAGTACGATAATTTGAAACAGGGTTGCAACTTAGGGTTGCCACTTAACCGCAATTCACAACCCCTTTTATAACTCTCCTTCCTATCTTTCTTCGTCTTCACACTATCTCCCTCCCTTTTTCACTTCATTCCCCTCTTTCCTTCTACCACGCCCTCTTCATCTATATCCCATTCGTATTGGCCCTGTTAATTTAGGCATAATTCTACCCACGTACCGAATTTGAAGGAAAACGCATCAGGTATAAAATATTTTCGAATTGATCGGTTCCCTGGTCCACTTCCCGGAAGTAAGAAATTGTGAATCTAAACCATTCTCGAATGCAACTTATTCATATTTCGTTATTTCTGAATTCAAGAAGTTAACTTCTTTCACGTGTACTGGCTAAACGCGGTTTTTTTTTGTTCTTCTTCTTCGTTTGCTTTGTAATCACAATCTCCAAAAGAAACAATGACATGCTACCATGTTACCTATTTTGAAATTGAGTTTTATTTAAAATAATCAGAAACAATCAAATAAAAATAAAACACCGAATTGAAATTGCAATTGCGGTGAAATCAAATGAAAAAATATATGAAAACACACACACTTTTTTTCGTATATTATAGCTGTTTTTATGTCTATACGCATACGAATAGCAAAAAAATAAAATCTAACGAAAAGGAAGAGATGTAGAAAAAAACGCATTCAAGTGTAACAAACAATGAAATACAATAAATTTTTAAAGAGCGAAATCAAAATGCTCCCTGAGCAAGATATTGCGTGTGTTTTTAAAGGGCAATAGTTGTCGCCTGGTAATGGAGGGTGAAATGCTTTTAAATCTATATGCGCATTAAGTGAGTGGAGAAGCATAGCGATTTGCTTTAAGTGGAGGTCAGAAGTCAAAGCACTTTTGATTGAAAATCATTGCTAAAGTTTTTTCTTTGAATGGCTCTCTTCTTATGAATTCGCGCATTTATAATATTCAATTGGGTAAATTGTTCAATATGTGTGTGTGTAAGGAAAATACAAAGTTTGTTAGTAGTTACAAATTATTTTGGGCTATGCCTCATTGATTTTATAACAAGTGTACATCGATTTGTGTTCTTTATTGGACGTGAGTCTATATTGTCAATGATTGATTTCCAACAAACTTTGCAGAGTCCCAACAAAAACAGAGGATTAAGAAAATAACATTAAAAAAGTTGGAGGTTTTTGATACGTTTGTACCAAAAAAAAAAAAAATTTTAGATACATGTTTTATTTTTAGTCACTTTCTGCTAAAAACCCTTGTTATATTTTCCTAGTCATAACTCCTTTTTCTAGAAATTAGCCATATTTGGCTATTTCCCTGGTCAACAGCAAAGTATTTGCACTTAACTTTTATAGTACTTGAACTAGATTTGTAATGAGTGAAGTGCAATATTAATTTATTAAGAATTTCCGCGCTCTCAAGTGTTAAATGCTTTCACTCAAATGTCTACGATAACACGTTGAGCCATGAGCGACTCTCAACGATCTAAAATGACGCTTGACTTCCCACTACGATCTAATTACATACATTTTTTTTCTTTTTAATTAAATTTCTTTTGCAATGCACATCTTCCGCCGCTCTCCTTCTTGTTAACTTCCGCTTCAACGTAAGTTTCAATAAATGTGCGTTTAGCTAACATGCCATCCAGCACAATTTTTACACTCCACATAGCTCTATTTCTTATATTTTCTCTTGCATTGCCTTTCTGCGCAGCTACATAGCTTTTTCACTTTCATTAGGCGTTTGTAAGTGCTGCGATTTAATTTTAATAACCAACTCACACAACTATCCGTCATTCTCATTACGTTGAAATCAAGTTTCAAAAACAGCATCGTTTCTTTGTTTATTCATTCTTGCATTCCACCGTTCTATAACTCAGTCCGTCAACTTATTAGATGAGGAAGTTTGGCTTGCGCTCGGCCTGCTTTCGTTTTAGCGTTACTAAAGAGCAATAGTGCACAGTGGTTAATTTAATTTAATTTAACTTAATGTCATTTTTCTTTAGGTTTATTTAATTTTTGAAATTTTTTTAAATTATATTTTACTTAATTTTATTTTATTTTTTGTTTTATTTTTTATTAAATATTTTATTTTACCTTGTTATTTTATTTTATTTTATTTTTTTATAATTTTTAATGTTGGTTTATTTCATTTTTTTATTTATGTTATTTTAGATAATTTTTTTTATTCTATTTTTTCTAATTTTTTTATATTTCATTCCATAGTACCTGGGTGGCCGAGTTTGCTCGGTGCTATCAATTTAGCGTTAACTGTACTTACCCAAAATGATCCCAAAATTACCCTAAAATGATCTGAAAATAATCCTAAAATGATCCCAAAAGGACCCTTAAATGTTCCCAAAATGATCCGAAATGACCCCAAAATGACCCTAAAATGATCCCAAAATTATCCACTAATGATTCGTAAATGACCCAAAAACACCCTCAAATGTTCCAAAAAAGACCCAAAATGACTCCAAAATGATTCGAAAATTACCCCAAATCTGTCCCAAATTGATCTAAAAATGAACCCAAATTGATCTCAAAATAGCCCTAAAATTATCACAAAGTGACCCCTAAATGATCTCAAAATGATCCTAAAATAATCCAAATATGATCCCAAAAAGATACAATAGAAAAACAATACGGTAAAATTGTAACAATTGGCGGCAACCCCATTTGAAGATATTTTAGTTGGTATGTCGGCGAAAATACCTTTCATTTGATACCCATATTGGCATAGGTATCCACCTCGATAATTAAAAAAAATTGAGACAGGTGGCAAACCTGTACACTCAACCCCCAAGTAGATAGTCTAAGAATCAATCATACTATCTATATGCCAAATTTCATGCAAATTGGTCAAGCGGTTCCCGAGATAGTCTGGATATACAAATATACATGAGGTAAAATAAATAAAACGCGGTCAGGTGACAGCTCTAGGGGTCACCCTGCTTGAAATTGTCATATTTGGAATACGGATGAAAATACCTTTCATTTGATGCCCATATTGGCATATCGCCGGTTCCAAAGTAAACAGATGAATTTACTTTTTGAAACTTTTGGGAAAACAGCATTTCAAACTTTTATTTTTTATTGAACTCCATTGTAAAAATGAAATTTTGAATGCCGTTTCAAAAACAATTTAAATTTTGGAATACTTCTGTTTACTTTCGAACCGGCGATATGTTGCTCCTAAATTAAAAAGAAATAGATAGGGTAACCCTGTAACCCGCCCCAAGTGGCAGCCCCCAAGATAATAGCCTTAGAATCAACCATACTATCTATACTCAAAATTTTATCCAAATCGGTCAAGCGGTTCTCGAGATAGTCTGAATATACAAATATACAAATGTACAAATATACAAGTTTAGCTCGTTTGAAGTTATACGATTTTTTATCTTATTTAGTTTACATTATTTTATTTTACTCTATTTTATTTTATTTTTTTTTGTTTTATTTTATTTTAATTTATTTTATTTTAAATGTGTTTAGATGTTTAGTTCTAATTAAAAAGCAAGTTTTTTTATTTCAAACAATATATTTCGATTACACACGAAATTGATTAAAATAAGAAAACTTGCATTTTAACTAGAACTATTGGCCCTCAAGTCAGCTTTTAAACATATTTAGGAAACAAAACGGTCGCAAAAATTAATTATTTTATTTTATTTTTTTTTACTTCTTTTCTATCAAAAACAACCAGCTGTGCAGCGTTTCAACCAACTTTGTTCCTAAAATTTTTGAACAGTTTGAAACAATTTTAGCCACAAGTATTTGGCATAATTTTCATTTGCATACATTTTTAAATTACTAGCTTGATTTGTTTTTAATAGCGAAAAAAATTTGAACAGTTAAACTGCTTTTATTTAACTTTGTAATTTTTTTCACTTGCTGAAACAATCTCACCAAGTTTTGTGTGGGTGTCTTACAATTAAAGTTTGCTAACGTTTAGTTTACTATTTATTTTTCAATTCAACCGTAAAGTATATAGAAATTGTAATTTTGGCAGGTGTGTACGCAGCTCTACAGCAGCAGAATGTTCCTTCGTTTGGTTATAAAAGTGTGTGAGCGAGGCGCTTAAAAACTGCATAATTATACCTTTCATGAACATGAAATGGTATTATAACTTTGGTCCGATGTTTGTAAGTATGAGAAGAAGAAGAGCTAGACCCATCAACATGTATACCGAAATGATCAGGATGACGAGATGAGTTGATTTAACCATGTCCGTCTGTCTGTCTGTTTGAACGCAAACTAGTCCCTCAGTTTTTGAGATATTTGCCTGAAATTTTGTATGCGGCCACCATTTTCCAATATAGGAATTATTTGTCGGAACCTTCAAGATCGGACCGATATGACATATAGCTCCCGTACAACCGATTATTCCGATAACGGATTTTGGGCTATAACTCCTGTAATTAAACACGTAGAAACGTGAAATTTTGGAAGCATCGCTATTTTTATATGTAAAATATCGATGTTGAAAATCATCGAGATGGGATAAATATTTCACATAGCCCCCATACAATCGATTGTTCCGATAAACGGATTTTGGTAGATAACTCCTGTAACTATATAGGTAGGAACGTGAAATTTCGTAAATATTGCTGTTTTAGAATGTGGAACGTCGATGTTAAAAATCAATGAGATTGGACCAATATAACACATCGCCCCCATATAATCGATAGTTCCGATAATATCGGTATGAGCGGATGTTAAATTCACACAGGCTGTACTGGGGATCAAACAGTGAAAATCGTGACGCTTATTCATGAAAGATATTTAGCCTTCGGCACAGCCGAAGACAGCTTTCCTTACTTGTTTTTAATTTATATTAAAATCGTTAAAATTGTCTTGTGGTTGTGTCAGTGTGAAATTCAAGAGAACCGAAAGTAAGATACCTTTGTAGTCACCACATAAAATGTATGCAAAAAGTATTAAATAGTTGACTTCAGCTTGTCGCAACATAAAATTTTGCACGTAGTTTTTGTTTAAGCCCGACATGGTTATAGGCAAACAAAAAATTTAATGATCCGGTAGGGCTTTGGAGGTAACCTTATAACAGGTTCATACAATATTGGTATCAAATGAAAAGTGTTGACGAGTGATATAACATGGTTTAGTTATTAGTTCCATACGAGACCCCGTTTTCGAGATATTGACCAAAATATGGGCCAGGAGCCGCCCTAGACGATGTTCCTTAACATGAGTGTGAAATGAGAGATTAGAGTTTTAACAATACAGAGCCAAAAATGCCTAATAAAATTAATAAGATGGTCTTCATGATCAGGTTTTGGGCAAAGGGGTAGTCGCAACGGTGGAAACGAAGAAAAAACCATAGGGAAATCTCTTTGGTTTCAAGAAGAAATTCCTATTAAAAAAACTATACATTTAGTACAAAGGTGTAGTTAGACGCTGGCAATTATTAGTATACGATGGCCGGATGGTTAGCAGCTGGGTTTAGCATTCGAAAAATTGTAAGTTTGATTCTCTCTCTTTTTTTCCTAATTAGAAATGTTAAAAAGAAATCTTCTCAATTATATTTATGTGATTTTCCTTTGAAACATTAACAACTATACACATATCAGTAATTAGACGCTGGCAAACAAAAGTGAGCGATGGCCTGATGGTTAACAGCTGGGTTTATCATTCCGAAAATTGTAAGTTCCATTCTCGGTGAGGGCAATTTTATTTTTCATTTAAAATATTAAAAAGAAAATCTCCTTAATAACATTAAAAAGACTGTCTCTACAATAATAAGAAGCACATCTTCTTGAAGAAAAACTATACAGATATCTTATAATTTTTGTTCTATTTTATTAGGTACCTTTGGCTCTGTGAAGTTATAGTTCTCAGTCTCATGTGAAACCCTTTTTTCTAGATGTACACCAAAAATTAAGGTTGCCAAATGCAGTGCAAATTTAAAAAATAATAAAATTATAAGAATTATTAATCGACTCTTCCTAGTAGGTACTTGGATATTCTCTCTGCCTTTCACTCTCATCTGTCTTTCACCAAAGCTAAAGCTGATCTCACATACGCAAACAATACTTTACCGCACAGATCATGACTGCACACTATCAAATAACTAATTTATTTTAGTTGTCAACCCGAAATCCATTTAATTAATATTAATTACGAAACGCATTTATTTCAATATAACAGTAGGTACATTTGTAGCTAATATATATTTATACAAACATATGTATCTATATATAATAAATGATAATCCGTTTAAACAGGTAACTATTTCAGAACTATAAACCATTTGTTAAATCTGTATTAATAATCAAATACAAATCAGATGTAGCAGGTAAATGATTCCTATAAACGTATCCATATATTATGTGGGAATACATGTACATACATATCTACGTTAGGGTGGTTCAAAATCATATGGGAACAACGCAAGTTTAATGTTAAAGCCAAGGAACCCCCACTAGCTCACTTGAAAGGCTGTGCTCGATTACGAGACAAAAGCCGTAATTTATTTGGATGCTTTAAGCTCGTAACAATTTTACGAGCACTCATTTTGATTGAAGTATCTGTTGTACGTGAAAAAAAGGCTTTAAACGCATAGAAGAAACACACTTTTGTTAAAATCTGAATCCTTAAAAAACAATTAAAAACTTTCTGAAATTTCTTTATAGAAACTTATGAAAACAAACCCCGTTGAGCGCCTCCTTCCATATGTACCACAGTGCTAAGATTTTCATAGATTATTCTTTTGTTCTATACAAAAGAGTTGGAGCTTCTCTAGGCTATAAGAAAAACTTTAGTTTTTTGAACCACCCTAATGTACATATAAACATATATAATGTTTGAGCTTAGTATAGGTGCTTTACACACAAGTTTACATGAATCACCGATAAGGTACACATTCATATTTAGAAGGCGTACATAGTATGTTATTCAAATGACACAATCACAAACAATAATTTTCACGTTCGACTTGCTTATCTCTGCTTGACTTCTGTATGAACGTTAGTTTTGTCGTTTAGATTTGAATTCAAATGTTTTGGTAATTTATGGTTATTGAAACTAATGGAAATATCAATTGATTATACTTACTACAAGATAACAATATGGGAAATGAAGTTTTGTTGTAAGCGGGTAATGATAAAAGCTCGAGGAACCAATGGGAAGGGGAAATTACAAATATGATACCCCCATGACAGATGATAGAATTTGAGTAGGCAACCCCATCCGAGTTGAAGGAAGTGGGAATAATGATAATTGGTAACAATAATGATGAACTTTCACTAGAATAGTTCATATTCGAAAACAAAGGG
Source organism: Campiglossa producta (assembly GCA_964058755.1). Taxonomy (NCBI): domain Eukaryota; kingdom Metazoa; phylum Arthropoda; class Insecta; order Diptera; family Tephritidae; genus Campiglossa; species Campiglossa producta. Next base: position 25,973,729 of record CAXKVI010000004.1, read on the forward strand.
TTGAGGAGCGCATGCAAGAAAATATGGCGATTCAAGTTATCAAGAGTTCGGTTTGTGAGGTCGGGTCCCTCGTTCATGATGCCAATTTTATCAGCATACAACAACAATGATTTGTCTTATAACTTCAAACGAGCGCTTCTTTTATTTTCGTACATCAACTGCCTATAGCACTTGACTTCAGTCTAATACGGCTGATACATTAGCGCAAATTCCGAATTATCTCCGCTTTTGGGAGTTAACTTGAGCATAATCTTCATTATAAACTCCCAAAAATGAAGAAGATTTGAGAAGCCGCAGCAAAATGTTCGCTGGCAACACTCTTCAGATAAATAAACAAAAACCGGAAGAAATGCATCGAAACGAATATATCTTGCAGTATTTCTTGCAGTTCGCCGCTAGATGTAGCTAACAATTGGCGACATCTAGTTTTAAACCGCAAGTACTAAAACCAAAGCCATCTAGTGCGCCGATTGTTAATCTTCAATTGCGTGTGTATCAGGGTAAAATTTGGATCTGAAAGAAGATCTTAAAGAAGATTTATTGGAGGTAATATCCGTGTGTGTATACATAGCATAAGACTTCCTTCTTTGTGGTTTCCACTTCGGGTAGTTTACATGGTTGCCGCATATTTCATTTTTTTTTAAATTGAGCAAGATATACAAATATGGGTGTCAAATGAAGGGTATTTTTCCCCGTATATCAACGAAGAAATATTCAGGCAGAGTTTCCACCTAGGATTGCCACCTAACGCCATTTGATTTATTCCTTCGTATATAGACCAATATCTCGGGAACTTTTGAAGCAAATACGACAAAATTTATACATAAAATATGCTTCATACTTAGACTTTATACTTAGGTGTTGCCACTGCGCAGTGTTTACAGGGTTGCCACCTATCTTATTTTGGTTGAAATATTGATCAAGATATGCCAATTTGGGTACCAAAATCAAAGTTATTTTCGCCAGTTTACCAACAAAGGACCAATATCTTAGGAACGGCTGAAGCAATTTGGATTGAGTTTGGCTTATGCTCCATTCTAAGGCTTTCTACTTGGGTGTTGCCACTTCGGGAGGAATAAAGGTTTACACCTTTTTTTTTAATATTGAGTTACTTGCCAATATGGGTATCAAAGAACAGGGTTTTTCGGTCATATATCAACAAAGATATTTTCAGGCGGGGTTTTCAGTTAGGGTCGCCACCTAGCCACATTTTATTAATTCCTTATTTATATATAAAGTAGACTTTATCCTTAGACTTTATACTTGGGTGTTGCCACTTCGGGTGGTTTAATGGTTACCGCCCAACTCCTTCTTTTAAATTGAACAAAATATGCAAATATTTTGCCACCTATAGAAAGTTCAACAAATATATTTTGGAAATGTTATACTGCTGTTAAGTTCAATTATGCGACAACGTCATAATTCGAAGCAAGTCTTGGTAACACAGTTACTATTTTGTTTCCACGTTGCATTTTTTTCAATTTCAAGTATTATATAAAAATCAGAGTTGGTCATTCCCTCCCTTATACACCTGAATACAAAATGTACACTGATAAATAGCTCATGACTGGCACCGGTTTTCTTTTGTTATCACTTGTGTCAAATGCTTCACAAGACCAACGAAATATATTGCTGATAATAATAAATGTTGCGCACAGATGACCCGACTAAGTGATGGCAATTGTGCTGTTGTCAAGGGACAACAAGACGCATTTCTTATTACATTGGCGTAGAGCTTATGATAGGAAATTAAATGTCAAATCGTTCCTGTTATCCGCACCGGTGTACTAACGACATCATAGTGAATTTGTGCTGTTGTAGGTAGGTACATAGCGCATCTGCGGTTATTTCGCAGTTTCTGTAAACAGTTCTATTTTACCGATATATCACGTAGTTTCCTGTTGCCCTGCTTTTAAGTTTTTTTCTTTTCTGCCGATTTGTACAATTGTTGCTTTGGAGTAGAAATTTTTGAAATGTACCTACGAATTTTCATGATGGAAGGAAAATTCAAAATAAGTATAGGAATATACTTCACTAATGAGTACTAAACCACAGTATAAAAATTAAAAAAAAAGTGCATCTTTTCATGAATTAATTTTCTCAAAAACCATTTGATAAAAAATTATAAACATTTGAGGATATGTCAAGAAATAAATGTAAAGAAGGATGCAATTTTTATTATTGTGTCACTCATTATTGTTGCAAATTTATTGACTTTCTTAAAAAACTAATACTGATTGAACGCGGTTCTTCACGGTGCATTTTAACGCCTTTGTAAGTTTTGGGAAGTCTTATCAATGCAGATTAATATACCGATGACACTTTTTTGTGCCCGCTCTTTGTTTTAATGTAATAATTAAAATCATGCAACCTCGCAGGAAATATACTTCCAATTTTTTTTTTTTTTTTTTTTTTTTTTTAATTGCGGAGTACTGTTAGTTATTGAGGCAGATACATATGGAGAGTGGTTTATTTTACTATAGAGTTTATTTTTTTTTATTCTGTTTTCGACGTTACAATTTCAACAAAAGTGATGTCATTAGAAAACATTTTACAAATAATTTTGTTATCACACCCAGGTTTCATAAACAATGATACTGTCGAGTGTTTTTGTAGGTTTTGTTTTTCAAATCGTACCTGCAATGACTGCTCGTGCTCTAATGTTCATTTGTGGTACAGAAATCAAAATCTATTTATGAGAAATGACTTTTAGCCCATTCAAATACGTTTTCGGACTGGTACACGGAGGGAAATCTATGGATGGAACATCCATAATTATTGATATCACATTAAATAAAAATTGATAATTCTGTCCCATCAATGAATATGGATGTTTCATAAATGCTTTTTTGATAAATCACTATTGAAATGGTATCCATATAAACTATTGATAAATTCTAAATAGTTTAAAAAAAACTAAATTTTATATAATTTGACATCTGGTTTCAGTGGGACTCGAACCATGCTCCTCTGGCACGTTAGCCCAGTATTCTACCATTCGGCTACGGCATATTATACAATTTTTAGAAAAATGTTCAATCATAAGAAATTCAAAAAATTTTGAATTAAAAAAAACCGCTCCAACAAGTTGTAATATTGTTAGAAAATCCATAGTAAAAATTGTTGAACTATTATGATAATGCGTCCCAGAAAAATTTACATTTCGCCCATATATATTAATACGCTGTCTCTACCATTATTACTATGCAGTAAATATGGATATGGATACACCGACAATAGAAATTCATATCACGACCATAGATATTGACATGCCGTTCAAATATATTAGTATTCTATCCATAAATATAAAAAATAGTACAACATATCGAAATGGTTGACATGTCATTTTACTTTTAATTGGGAGCAAATAATATTTAATAACTCGCTCATTCTGAATGAATATTGCATCAAACTCGTCGCTATCAATAGCGATATTGTCACAACATTCAATGCATTTCTCTCAGTGTAATATATTTACCATCAACTCTTATTAAACTGGCTCGATATGCCTTTGACGGTGCCTCCGATGCCGTCACACGCTACCTTACCGTGAGAGGTAGCAAACAAATTCCATTCCGCATTAATCCCGAAATCCTCCCGAAGTTGCATAATCCTATTATAATTATTTTGAATTTTCCTTCCATCATGGAAATTCGTGGGTACATTTCAAAAATTTATACTCTTTTACTAAATATATTTTGTATAAATAAGTTAGCATGCATGCGTATCTGTGCTTGGTATGTTTTTGTTTCCTCTATACACATTGGTCCCAAATCAGAAATTTGTGGCATAAACTCAATTTTTAAACTTTTGAGTGTTCAAAAAAGGCATGCATTTCCCAGTAGTACATATATTATTACACCTTAAAACCAGTTTTATTCATTACATCTGGCAACAATTAGTTTCTGACAAGCCATCAAAGTCAGCTGTTTCGCCACAATAATATTAAAGTTTTGCGATTTTTTTTTGCTGAGAACTATTCAAGAGTGGAAAACTTAAGGTTGATTAAAAACAAGTGCACATTTTTATGGATAATACAGGAAAAAGTAAGTAGAATTTACTCATAACAAGTTTTTCCATTTTTATACGTGTATTAGGGTAGTTTTGAAGTGCTTTGCGAAAGGTATATTATGTTAAAAAAATTTCATAACTTTTGTGTTTCGTAGACAAAAAGTTATATAACTATTATTTAGTTTAGTGTATTTAATAAAGCCGTGTCGATATATTATTGCCGTTCATTGCCGTTTTTGAAAAATTCGATCTTTTTCCAGTGAACTTCTATCTCAGCAATTCGGAATTGTTCGACATTTGGGTATCAAATGAAAAAAAAGGAATCAATCTCGAAGTGGGTTTTTCAAAAAATAAAATCAAGTCGCACAAAACGAAACATTCTAGAAATAAACAAACAAATAACAAATTTTCACACTTACGTTAAGAGAGTTTTTAAAAAATTCAAGGGAGATATTGGAAGATTCAAAAGAAAACATTGGAAGTGGTATTCTCGGCATATGGTGATTAAAATTGGAGAAAAAGATTGTGTGAAGTCTAGTAAGGTAGGACGCCCCTGAAGTGTGCTAGTCTTTCACGCAGAGAACGAAGTCTGCTAATCTTCCACGCAGAGAACGAAGTGTGTAGTCTTCCACGCAAACAAAGAACAGTGCTAGTCTTCCACGCTAACTGAACTGTGCTAGTCTTCGTTGGGAGCGACGAGATATTATTTTGTTAATTTTCTTTTTTTGTATATTTAACTTTTAATTTGGTGTTTACTTTTGTTCTGGAAAATTAATAAATATTTAATAATAATTCAAAAATTAACAGAAATACCAAAACGAAAAACAATATTGCGCTCTGAATTATAAAGGAATTTCTTATCAGGACTAAAATAATACGACGCTTTTGAGATGTTTTCATGTCATGGTAAGTGACGTACATTTACTTGCTACTTAAGGTAAGTTTTTTGTTGTCATCACCGGTGACTCACTGGCACAGAATGTGTTAAATTTGCGGATGTTACGTTTGAACAAATTTATTGATTTTTCAGTAAGAAGTTGCGTTGCGGGCTTTACTCATTATACTATTTCGTAATCTGCTATGAGGTTTAAGGGGTCTTGTGTAAAGAAAACCTCCAAAAAAGTATTTCGACACACCCTATTAGTGTCTAATTTGGTTTTTAGAAATTTAAATTCGCTTATTTATTTGAAATTTACCTTAACATGTATTCAATTAAGCAAATTTTGACATCTTTTGTGATATCGTATCTCAAAAGGAAATTTTTTTCATACCTGGAAGGAACATCCTACTAGCAGTCACGGTGGGCGTGGTCTGATTTATCAGATGTTTGCTATTTTTCTTCCATATGCCATTGCTATAGGATTTGTCAACTTTCAACTGCGTAGCTGCATTGGTTGAATTTATGCCAAAAAAATGGAATCGGGACCATTGTGCTATGGTTGAAAATAAATTTTCTAGCTTCATATTACTAATGGTAAAAAGCTCCGTCCACCAAGGTCATCTTGCGTTCGTGTTTTTCATTTCATGTAGAATCTTCTTGAGTTGTACGCAAAGGACATAAATTTATAGCCTGTTTGTTAAGTGTTTTAGCCAATTTTATTGTGGCACATTTAGACTGCTCCATTTCTCTTTTATACTTGCTGATAAATATTTTTACGAACATACATATATTTTGTGTAATTTTTTCCACATCCTCTGGGTGTTCATTTTGTGCTATCAAAATTCTGTCGCTTATTATCTCATTTATTAGTGACCGCGACACATAAATTAATTACTTACATAATGAAATACAAAGCTGAAAATGTAATTTAAGCTTAAAGTTTGACTGTTGCAAGACTTTTTCATATCGGCTCGTTTTGAAGCGAATAAACTTTCATGTTAATTCATTTGGAGTGTAATGGGGTGTGGTTGCTGAGTGACCTTGCTCAATCCCGACTCTTGCGTCCTCGTTCGTGCACTCTGGGCAACGTGAGCTACCTAGGCTCGCGGCAGAAAGAGAGGGAGCCCCGGTGGGGCCACTCTGACATACTTGGTTTAAGGGCTCACCGAGGTCTTTTTCGCAGCGTCTGTTCACCACATGGTGCGGCTGCAAGCGGGTGTCTGTCTTGTAGCAAGCGGCTCGCTATATAAATGTGTGAATATTTTTATCAAAATCCCGGAGACGGGTTGTGCGCTGGGTTTGGGACCCGCCACGGAAAAACTTTATTCCAATGAAAAGCAAAGAAAAGCCTCGGATGAGAACCCCCTTTAATGTTGACGACCCGGCAAAACGAAATAAGGACTACGAGAAGGATATTAGGGCATGTACCTGGAATGTCCGGACCCTTTCAAGGGATGGTACCGCTGCCCGACTGGTTGATGTCCTCGTTAACGCAAAGGCTGACATCACCGCCCTGCAGGAAATGCGATGGACGGGACAAGGAAAGACGACCATCGGACCTTGTGACGTATACTACAGTGGCCAGACACGCGGCAAAGCGCGTGGTGTAGGATTCGTGGTGGGAAAGAGACTTCGCCGCCAAGTACTAGCGTTCACCCCCGTGGACGAGCGTCTCGCTGCGATCCGCATCAAAGCGAAATTTTTCAACATAACATTTATCTGCGCCTATGCGCCGACTGAGGAGACGGACGACGCAGAGAAGGACTCCTTCTACGATAAACTTGAACAGACTTATGATCGCTGCCCCCAACATGATATCAAAATCGTGCTCGGCGACTTTAATGCGAAGGTGGGCAAGGAAGGAGTCTTTGGTCCAACAGTTGGAAAATTTAGTCTCCATGATATAACATCCCCCAACGGCACCAGGTTGATTGATTTCGCCGCTGCTCGCAATATGGTCATCAGTAGTACCAGGTTCCAGCATAAACGAATACACCAAGCCACATGGCTGTCTCCTGATCAAAGAACAAGAAACCAGATTGATCATGTCATGATCGACGGCAGACATAGCTCCACCGTTCTGGACGTGCGTACCCTTCGTGGTCCCAATATCGACTCGGACCATTATCTTGTTGCAGCCAAGATACGCACACGCCTCTGTGTAGCAAAGAAAGTGCGCACAGTAACGGAAGGAAAGTTTGACGTCGAGAAGCTGCGCACGACACAGACAGCTGACAATTTCTCCACTCGACTCTCACACCTGCTATCGGAGAGCAATCCTCGACCTAACGATGCAACCGAGCAATGGAAGCATATCTCTCACTCATTACGTACTGCCGCTGAGGCCACTATAGGGTTCCAGCGAGCCCGCAAAAACAACTGGTACGATGAGGAATGCAGCACTGCCTCGGACAAAAAGGACGCTGCCTACAGGGAGACGTTGCGAACGGGCGCAACCCGCAGTGTATGGCAACGCTATCGTGAGGCAAAGAAGGAAGAGAGACGCCTTTTCAGAAAAAAGAAACGTGAGGCCGAAAGGCGTGAGTGTGAGGAGCTTGAGATGCTGGCTGACAGGAATGATGCCCGAAAATTCTATGAAAAGATCCGGCGGATGACGGAAGGTTTTAAGACCGGGGCAAGTTCCTGTAAGGACAATAATGGCGACCTGGTAACCGACGTACAGAGTGTACTTAAATTATGGAGGGAGCACTTCTCCTCACTGCTAAATTGCGAGGGAGACGTCGAACCCGATACCCCAATCCCTGACGATGGAAAAGTCGTCCCACCACCTGACTATGATGAAGTGAGGATAGCTATATCCCGGCTCAAAAACAACAAAGCGCCTGGAAAAGACGGACTACCCGCCGAGCTGTTCAAACACGGAGGCGAAGAGCTGGTAAAAAGCATGCATCAGCTCTTATGCAGAATATGGTCAGACGAGTGCATGCCTCCAGATTGGAATTTAAGTGTGCTCTGCCCAATCCACAAGAAAGGCGATCCCGCTAACCGCATCAACTACCGCGGAATCAGCCTTCTTAATATCGCATATAAGGTTCTTTCTAGCGTATTGTGTGAAAGACTGAAGCCCATCGTAGACAAGCTGATTGGACCTTATCAGTGTGGCTTTAGACCTGGTAAGTCTACCATCGACCAGATTTTCACGATACGCCAAATCCTGGAGAAGACCCATGATAAAAGAATCGACACACACCATCTCTTTGTCGATTTCAAAGCCGCTTTTGACAGCGCAAAAAGGAGTTGCCTGTATGCCGCCATGTCTGAATTTGACTTCCCTGCAAAGCTTATACGGCTTTGCCAAATGACGTTGAGCAATACTAACAGCTCCGTCAGAGTCGGGAAGGACCTCTCTGAGCCATTTGAAACCAAACGAGGCTTCAGACAGGGCGACTCCCTTTCGTGCGATTTCTTCAACCTGATGCTGGAGAAGATAATTCGAGCAGCAGAGCTAAACCGCAATGGTACAATCTATTACAAGAGCGTGCAATTGCTGGCGTATGCCGATGATATTGATATCATTGGCCTTAACAACCGCGCCGTAAGCGCTGCCTTCTCTGGAATGGATAAAGAAGCGAAAAAAGTGGGTCTTGCGGTCAACGAGGACAAGACGAAGTATTTGCTGTCATCAAAGAAAGAATCGGCGCACCTGCGCCTTGGCAGCCACGTCACTGTTGATAGTTACAAATTTGAAACTGTGAGGGACTTCGTCTATTTGGGAACCAGCATTAACACCGAAAATAATATCAGTCTAGAAATCCAACGGAGAATCACTCTTGCGAACAAGTGCTACTTTGGACTGAGTAGGCAATTGAGAAGTAAAGTCCTCTCTCGAAGAACAAAGATCACGCTCTATAAGTCTCTCATCATACCTGTCCTGATGTATGGCTCAGATTCATGGACAATGTCAAGAGAAGATGAGATGGCCCTTGGAGTATTTGAGAGAAAAGTTCTCCGGAAGATTTATGGTCCTTCCCGTGATGCCGACGGCGAGTATCGAAGGAGATTTAACGATGAGCTGTACGAGCTTTACGCAGATCTGACCATAGTCCAGCGAATTAAAGCCCAAAGGCTCCGCTGGCTGGGTCACGTCATGCGAATGGACAAAGAAGCTCCAGCCCAGAAGGTTTTCCAATCGTCACCCGAATTCGGCAGCAGAGGAAGGGGGAGGCCTCGACTGAGATGGAAACAACAGGTGGAGGATGACTTGAACTCCCTTGGGGTTTCCAATTGGCGTCAGTTATCGCTAAAAAGGAATGACTGGCGTGCTTTGATAGGCGACGGCCAAAATCGCTTAGGCGGTTAAGCGCCAATAAATGATGATGATGGTTAATTCATTTGATACCCATATGTGATATCTTGCTCAATATTTTAAAAAAATGAGATATTTTTCAACTACCTATTTGCCAAATTTGATAAAAATTGCTTCGGCCGTTCCTGGGATATTGGTTGAAGGAGTAAATTAAATTTCATTAAGTGGCAATTCTAGGTGGCGACCTTGCTGAAAATATCACTTTTGGTATACGCCCAAAAATACGTTTCATTTAATACCCATACTGGCATATCTTGCTCAATATTTAAAAAATTGTGACTTGTGGCAACAATGTAAACCGTCTGAAGTGGCGGCACCCAAGTATACAGCGTAATATTGCAGCATACTATTTATAAATTTGATCCAAATTGCTTCACCAGTTCTCGAGATAGGGGTCGATATATGTACGAAGGAAAAAAATAAAATGGGCTTAGGTGGCAACCCTGCCGAAAATATCTTCGTTGGTATACGGCCGAATATACCTTTCATTGAATACCCATGTTAATCTTGTTCAGTAGGTATTTTAATAAAAAATTTGTTAGGGTTGCCACCCTGTAAACCGTGCAAAGTGGCAACACCCAAGTAGAAAGTGTTAGAACGAAGCATATAGTTAGTATGCTTCGTTTTGATATATTTGATATACACGTTGGCATATCTTTCTCAGTCTAAAAAAGTATTTGATTGTGGCATCCCTGTAACAACACCCAAGTAAAAAGTAGTAGTGGATATACAAAAGAATAAATTCAAAACGACTGGTGCGACATCTGCTGGAAGCTCGACAAAGCCAAAAGCTTGCTATGTGTAACCTTTTTTATTACCTATTAAATTTTCACTCCGCATAAAAAACCGGTTTGTTACAAAACCAAAATTGACAAGGGATGACGGAAAAACACAAAATCAAATCAACTTAGATCGTTGACTTGAAAAATTTCAAATTGAAACATTAGTCTGACCAACAACCTTGATGTTTCACGGTAGTCGTTCTTTCCAATGTCAGATCACAACTGATTGGAAAATAATATCTACTTAAAAATAATGTTTAGTATGAGTATTAGAGATCACATTTTATTCATATTAAATTTTCTTCCTTACTAAATAAATACATTTCAGTGTAAGCACAGCTTTTCAACACCAAGCCAAATCCTGCTTAGTCTCCCCACAGGTACTTAACTTGAGCAGATCCCAGTTGGACGCGTAACTATTCTTGCCCCGCTACGCAGACTTTTACAACATTTATTGAATGCATTAAGCACCTTGAATTACAGCCTTTCACCATTATTACATTTAAGTATTTCATTGCTTTACGCGCCCAACTAAATCGCCACATAAAAATCGTATTTTATTCTCGTTTGAAGCATTTAAAAGTCCACTCGACGTCAGCACTTCAATGCATAGTGCCATTACTTACAAATGTAAAGTGAGTTTTAGCACATTACTATGCTGTAACACAATTACTGCGCGTCTACCTTCTCCTTAACTTAAAAAACGTTGAAATCAATTCAATTCTCAAACCACAAATAAACGAGTAGACTAACAGCCACATAAAGCAGCAGTGATGCAGCCTATAGTGGGGCGGCGCTACTTGCGGATTGCATAAATAATGGAGAAGTCGAAGATGAAGTGGAAAGGTTTGCCAATTCGTGAAACAGTAGTTCTGGCAGCTGCATTTTGCTCAACTCGCCGCTATGAAGGCGATATCTTTAGTGGACGCAGCAGGAACCATACTTGGCAGCTCATGCATTTCCATACTTAAACACAGTTTAAAGCTATTATGCAATTTTTTCACCTTTTTTGTTCACCATTTGCTTAGGCGAATTTTCTGAATTAGGCAAGAAAGTTTAGTACGCAAATACGGATGGTGGAATCTCGCTATTCGGTTGCTGTTCACCGTTTTTTATTTTGTGGTATTGTGGCGCAGCTTTTTCTTCGTTTTTTTTCGCTTGCGTTCGTTAAGTTTATTTTTCTACCTTCTTCTCTTCTTCAAATTTGCAAACGATGTTTACTGTTCTTGCTGGAATATAATTTTACCTTTACAATTTCATTTTTAGCAGGAAGGGAGGGAGACATTAAAATCAAGTAAGGGAAGTAGTGCTCTGTAAATCCTCTTGTTATATAGCTTGCTGTGCTTTCTAGAAGATATGGCTTCCTTAACATAAGTAAAATATTTTCCCAGTTTATTGAAACCCTTATTCTTTACTTTGAGTACTTCTTTTTCTGTTTTTTGGAAAATATAACTTGTAAGCAGGACATATCTTACTTATATTGAGGAAATTAAGGTGTTCTAAGTTCGATTTAAATATTGTTTGAACCACCCAAACCAAAACCCCCACATCATTCTAGCATCGAACTACTCCACCTTCCCGTAAGCGCTATGATGCGATCCGTCACCACATAACAATGCTCAAAAGGTACATAGACGGGCCCTACTCAAAATTTATACAGTCTGTGAACTCCTTTATCAGCTCCCGTCCAGCGAATGCCGTTTTCCACCTACAAGAAACACAAGTTGCTGCAGAATTACGAATAGTTCTAAAGCAAAGTTAAAAAAAGGAACATTACCTTCTGGTTTTCCTAACATATCTAGGTATACAAATTAAAATGTAAATCTTAAGATTTAAAGTCGCATTGGTTACTAAGCTGTGCATATGTTTTTGCTACTGTTGCCTTTTACACTATTTATTTTCAATACCAGTTTTTGCTGCTGTCGTTTATGCCATTGTCACTGCTGTTTCCTGGCAGCCACCTTTATCTCAAAGCGTATTTCCAACGCTACTTTTCTGCACATCCACACGCACACACTCGCAGTGGTTTTATTTCACCACAATTTTCGATTGCTTCATTATACCTTCTCTGCTTCTTCTACTGAAATCCACTAGTTTTTGCAGCTTCTCGTTTATGCATACATAAATTCTTACTTTTTTCCTAGCTAACTGAATTTTTCTTACACTAACAAAATACAGTTTGCCACATTTATAGGGGATTCAAACTTTTGCTTGCCACTGATTGTGTCTCACTTTTTATGACACACTTTTGATTGCTGCATTTTTTTGCGATCTACGATTTACATTTCTTTCGCACTTTTCTCCAACGCATTGATTGAATATCTATGCTTGTATTTAACTTGCGCCCGGCTGAAACGAGTACGCCATGACGTATACGCAACAAGCAATTACTAGCACCACTCAGCTGTCTGTCAACCCTTTACTTCGCGGCAATTCTAATGCTAATGCATTTTCAGTGTATGAAACCTTCTGCATAGTGTTAGAACAATCAATTAAATGATTGATTTCGCATCCGAACGAGAAATTTTCTGCATTGCTTACGTGCAAGTTTGCCTCAATTAGCCTTATTTGTTAACAAAGGGAAATGTAAATGTTGTAAGTGTGCAGTGCTGAACGATTAGGGGAAGGATTTCTTGTGATTAAATTTAAAAAAAAAATTACACAATTTATTGTACTAAAGCTATTTTTTCGTTTACTTTTTACTAAACAGGCGTTTGTCATGTTGAAAACTTGTATTTAAAGTTAAAGCCATTTATTGCTTGAAGCTACATTTTACAAATTTGAATAAAGTAAAATTAAATCAAATAAAATAAAATAAAGGAAAATAATAAAAAAAAAAATAAAATAAAAAAAAAATAAAATAAAAATAAAAAAAAAATAAAATAAAATAAAATAAAATAAAATAAAATAAAATAAAATAAAATAAAATAAAATAAAATAAAATAAAATAAAATAAAATAAAATAAAATAAAAAAAAAATAAAATTAAAAAAAAATAAAGAAAATAAAATAATATAATAATAAAATAAACCGACAGAAGTATACCCCATAACAGGCCAGATATAATACTGCTGCAAAAGATCGAAAAGATAGCGTATTTAATTGATATTGGGATCCCTAACACACACAATGTGCAAGACGTCTATGCTGAAAGGAAAAGAAAGTACCAAGGACTTTCCCAGGAAATGAAACAGCTATGGAGCCTGGACAAAGTAAACTTAGAAGCAATTATCATACCATCGACAGGCGTAGTACCTAAAACCCTAATGACGACACTAGAGAGACTCCAAATAGAAAATAAGTTTTTAAGCATACAAAAAGCCGTAATTTTAGCAACAACGTCCATTGTTCGTTCGTTTCTTAATCATAACATGTAATACGTTTCATTTATCATATTGTAATGTACCTGTTAATATTATTTACAAATATGTACCTGAATTTAGAATAAGTAGCCTTATATATCTTGTTGTATACAACCGATGTATAATGTGTAACCTGAATGGAGTTCAAAGGAAGAAAAAAAAAAAAAATAAAATAAATTAAATAAAATTAGTTCAAATAAAATGAAATAAAAAATAAAAAAAAATAAAATAAAATAAAATAAAATAACATAAAATAAAATAAAATAAAATAAAATGAAATAAAATAAAATTACAAAAAATATAATAAACAAAATAAAATAAAATAAAATAAAATAAAATAAAATAAAATAAAATAAAATAAAATAAAATAAAATAAAATAAAATAAAATAAAATAAAATAAAATAAAATAAAATAAAATAAAATAAAATAAAATAAAATAAAATAAAATAAAATAAAATAAAATAAAATAAAATAAAATAAAATAAAATAAAATAAAATAAAATAAAATAAAATAAAATAAAATAAAATAAAATAAAATAAAATAAAATAAAATAAAATAAAATAAAATAAAATAAAATAAAATAAAATAAAATAAAATAAAATAAAATAAAATAAAATAAAATAAAATAAAATAAAATAAAATAAAATAAAATAAAATAAAATAAAATAAAATAAAATAAAATAAAATAAAATAAAATAAAATAAAATAAAATAAAATAAAATAAAATAAAATAAAATAAAATAAATAAAAATAAAATAAAATAAAATAAAATAAAATAAAATAAAATAAAATAAAATAAAATAAAATAAAATAAAATAAAATAAAATAAAATAAAATAAAATAAAATAAAATAAAATAAAATAAAATAAAATAAAACAAAAATAAAATAAAATAAAATAAAATAAAATAAAATAAAATAAAACTAAATAAATTAAATAAAATAAAAAAAAAAATAAAAAAAAATACAAATTTAAAGCATATTTAGCACTAGTTGCTAAATATATATAATATAAAATAATAAAACATAATATACCAAAATAAGACAAACCAAAATAAAATCAAATAAAGTAAAATAAAAAATAATATAAAACAAACGAAAAAAATTAAAGGAAATATAAAAATTAAAAAAAAAAAAAATATATATAAACTGAAATTAAGGTAAAACTGTACCGACAGCTTTTGTGCTTAATTTTCCACCATTGGCTTGGCCCTTGTATTGTTTAAAGCATTGTTTCCACGCATCAGTACAACTTTCACTATCTACCGTGTGTTCTTGAGCGATGTATTGAACTTTCGTGAGATTTCAATTTGCCTCAATTGTGCATACAAATGTGAGCAGTTACGAAATGGCCTTGATTTATTTATGTAAACGCATGTGCCTCCTCCCCAAAAAAATGCTACACGTGTATGTGAAATTTGTAAGCACAGGAAATGCAAAAAAAACCTAAAGTCGCAACTTGCAGAAAAGTGAAATATTACCGCTAGTGGCAATACAATACGAGAAAAAGTAAATAACTAAGTACTCAAACTCAATGGAGGACAAGCATACATATGTATGGAGCCACAAGTTGAACTAGCATATCTCCCGACCAAAGGCACATACAGCGGAGATCGACATTCAAACCAAATTTTTGAGTGTATATGTTTAGGTGAATGCTAGCTTTTTCCTGAGAATAAATTTGACGGCCCGTTGGCAACTCAACTACCAAATATCTAATAACTCCAACAACTATAAAATACACACCCACTTTGACTTACAATCAACTGTGGCAGTTGATAAAGGCAACGAGCATATTCAAATTTAAATGGATTTGATTTGATTGAAATCTGCAATATACCAGATCCACATCGAAGTCATTTCAGTGAATCAACCATCATTGCTATTTATTTGTTGCTCCCCTTCCTCGCACTGCCCCTTCATTCATATGTAGGAGTACCTTAATATATCATGAAATTCCTGACTTTATGGCTACTTTCATTTCAATGTTTTGCTGGCGCTGTGCTTCCCAGCTGGAGCTGCAAGGTTTTCTTTTTACCGATGAACGAACTCGATTATTGTTTTGATAGAATAGTATGAGCTTTTGCGTGTTACTCAATTGTCTGTTAGTGTTTGAAAGGTAGTGTGAGTAAAATAAAATTGTGTGCAAATAATAAAAGTGAAAAATGTAAATTTTTTGCGAAATTAAATTATCTACTTACATACCTTGGGGAGCTGCTGCTAAATTCAGATATTAAGTGTTCCTATCACAGTGGTTATGAATGTAAAACGTCTCAAGGTAATTCACCCAAAACAATAAAATGTAGAATTAATTTAAATTTCAAATGGAACAATTAAATTGATTTATACGCACGCAATAAATATTTATTAACTGTTGGTTTATTCATAGAAATGCTGACGTTGCACAAAATTTCGTAGCTGTTCGGAATTGTATAATTTTCCAATTCAATATTTTATAGCAAATTGCTTAAATGTACAGCCTTTGGCGAAAAAGAAGTATTATTTTCTCGTAGCCCACGTATTTCATTTAACATAAATTTGTATTTGAAATGCTTTCAGGAAATCAACAATCGACAGAAATACACATGCAACTCGACAAATGAAAACAAATAACATAAGAAGGGAAATCCATGTTTGACTAGAAGAGAGCATTGTATACCAAGTTACGATATCCCAACAAAAAATTAATTTCGACTTTTTTTTTCGAAATCGTTACGTTGGGTCTAAAGATTTTCTCGAAATAGAAATCGATTGGGCTGGTACGATATGTCGAAAAAGGATCTGGTACGATATGTCGAAAAAAAAGAAGTCGAAACTAAAAATGTCGAAAAAAAAATGTCGAAAAAAAATTTGCCGAAAACACAAAAGATCGAAAAAAAAATGTCTCGAAAAAAAATGTCGAATGAAAAAATGTCGAAAAAAAAATATATAAGATGTAGAAACAATGTAATGAATGATGTGTAAAATTCGCGCGAATTTAACACATCATTCATTACATTGTTTCTACATCTTATATATTAATGTTGAGTATTATTTTTCTAGTGTTTTGCAATAGCTCTTGCAAGCAAATATAAAACCTGACGGTAAAGTTACAAGCACAAACTCTTAAGTTCTTCTCAATATAATTAACAACAACCTCTCAGAAACGAATCTCCGGTTTAAAGATGTCAGAAAAATTTCGATTTTTGGCGACTTTTATAGTCACGTAAATATTTGATGTATGGATACATCGATGTTTCTATAAAAATTGTGAAATTTTGACGTTATTTCGGTTTCTCACTTGTCCAAAAACAAAAGTAAATTGGACCAACATCTTTTCCTTGTTCAAAAATATGCACGTAATAAGAAAAATATACACATATTAGAAAACTAGCCAAGTCTAAGCATCGATGTACATATATAGCGAAACAAATGTACATAGACTTCGTATCAAAGACACATCGATTTATTTTTGCCATTGGTGACTCCAGCATAGTTTAGCTCAATAAGACAACGGTAACTTTCTCGAAATGATCATTACCAAATGATTAGTGTTATGCTTTTAATAAGAACAAATCATAAGTCATTCTCAATCGTAATTTTTACATGTGCAGTTTGTAGCCCTGAGAATATTTCTGCAGTTTGTAGCCCTGAGAATATTTCTTGAATAGGCTTTGTATTGGAAAATGGTTGAAAAGTTCTTGATAAGAGGTAAGGAAGTGATAAATAATTGTATACTGTCATAAAACACGTTGTTAAACCCAAATTTCCGAATTTTTACATTAAGCATCCAAATTTCGACCTTTTTCGGTCATTTGCATTTTTTCGACATTTTTTTTTTCGGTCAAAAATCTCTTCGGTATTTTAAAATTTTTTTAAATTCGGTCTTGGAAATTCGACATTTTTTTTTTTCGACATATCGTACGGGACCCGTCGAAAAAAAAGAAGTCGAGTATAAAAATGTCGAAAAAAAATTTGCCGAAAACACATAAGGTCGAACAAAATGTCTCGAAAAAAAAAATGTCGAATGAAAAAATGTCGAAAAAAATATATAAGATGTAGGAACAATGTAATGAATGATGTGTAAAATTCGCGTATACGATATAATTTGTAGGAACAGTTAAAAACCAGCTTCATGTTAAAACAACCTGAGCGATAGTGTTGAAAAATAATAACCTGAAAAGGTGTTAAAAAAGTGTTGATTCAACATGAAAATTATTCTGTGTGTACAAACACAAACTCTTAAGCTCTTCTCAATATAATTAACAACAACCTCTCAGAAACGAATCTACGGTTTACAGATGTCAGGAAAATTTCGATTTTTGGCGACTTTTATAGTCACGTAAATATTTGATGTATCGATACATCGATGTTTCTATAAAAATTGTGAAGTTTTGAACGTTTAAACGTTATTTCGGTTTCTCACTTGTCCAAAAACAAAAGTAAATTGGACCAACATCTTTTCCTTGTTCAAAAATATGCACGTAATTAGAAAAATATAACCATATTAGAAAACTTCTAACCAAGTCGGAGCATCGATGTACATATATAGCGAAACAAATGTACATAGACTTCGCATCAAAGACACATCGATTTATTTTTGTCATTGGCGTCTCCAGCATAGTTTAGCTCAATGAGATAACGGTAACTTTCTCCAAATGATCATTACCAAATGGTTAGTGTTATGCTTTTAATAAGCACAAATCATAAGTAATTCTCAATCGTAATTTTTACATGTGCAGTTTGTAGCCCGAAAATGTCTGAGAATATTTCTGTTGTTACCTCTAACAGGGGGAAAAGTTGAAAAGGCTTTGTATTGGAAAATGGTTGAAAAGTTCTTGATAAGAGGTAAGAAAGTGATAAATAATTGTGTACTGTCATAAACACGTTGTTAAACCCAAATTTCCGAAGTTTTACACTAAGCATCCAAATTTCGACCTTTTTAGGACATTTGCATTTTTTCGACATTTTTTTTTCGGTCAAAAATCTCTTCGGTATAGTAAAATTTTTTGAAATTCGGTCTTGGAAATTCGACATTTTTTTTCGACATATCGTACGGGACCCGTAGTCAATATCTGAAAATTGTGCCAGAAAAACGAATGTAACATTCATGTTTCTAGCGCAACAAACATTCTTAAAACTGAATTTTTAAATTTTTAAAAAAATTTAAGATTCAGTTTTTAAACATTTTCCCTGTGCCGGAAACATAAATGTGCTACACATTCGAAATTTAAAAAAAAATTCTTTGAAAATTTAAAAAAAATTAATATGCCGAATCTCAAGGAATTGAAGGAATATTAACGTAAAAACTATATCAGTGGAAAGAGTATAATGAGACTATAACCTTCAAAAACATATCAAACACTATAATTTAAATTTTGCGAGAGGAATAAACTTTCAAATACGATTTCCCAAAATTTTAATTTAGGCACATTCATGCCTCTGGCAAGCGAATGACGATATGATTACGAATTATTTAAAAAAAAGTCGAAATACTTTCGATTTTCTTTAGAAAAGTCTGATATCCGACTATTGTGACATCCAACATCTCTTATTAACAACTGCCACTGGGCTTGCAGATACATACATTACAGAAAATAGTTAGTGGGAGTTTTCGGAAAAGAAAAAAAAAACAAACAAAAAAAAATGGAACTGAGCTGGGCGTACTCCAGAATCAGGGGTTTCATCTTTACACACTTTAAGTTGAACTCAATAAAAAAATCTAAAACTAAGCCTCTAAGACTAAGGCCCGGGTTTTCAGTGCAAGTATAAATCGCAGACAATGTTGACTAGAGTTTATCTCATACAAATTGGCCGTTTAAAATAAGTTTAAACTGGAAGGAAGGTTCAAACTTGCACTGAAAAACCGAGTCTAAGTAGGACAAAAAAAGTAAAATTTTTAGTTTGATAATACTGTAAATGGGCATTATTTTTATAGAATGATGAAAACAAAAAATACTGTAAAAACTTCAGAATTCATTAGGGACATCCCAACCAAAAGAGGGATAGCACAATTTTTTTTTAAATACCATAAACTCCAATTGCTGGTGGAGTGACAACATATAGAGCAATAAAAACTTGAGAAAAAAGGTCGAGTTCACACAAATCGCAAACAAATTAATATTCACAAAAAATTCAAGCTCGCACTCACAATGAAAGTTCGCCACTGAAGCTGAATCCTATATTATTTTATATTTCATGTCATCAAAATAATACCAACCAAGTAAGGAAGTCTATGTTCGGGTAAACCGAACATTAAATACCCAGCGGTAGTTTTCATATGATTTTCGAAATATTCCATCTCGGAAGTGGGCGTGGTTGGGAAGCAATTTCGTCCAATTACATCAGGTATGGTTCCTATCATGCTGGTATATCTTGTAACAATTTCATCGTTCAAATATGCCTTCATCCTATCAAACTATATCATTTTAGCCATTTCCGTTACCGAATTATATCTATTTAGGTGATTTTCGAAGCTTTCGATATCGAAAGTGGGAAGTTGGGTCGTTCTACCTAATCAGTTTAAAAGTTACGACCAGTCGAATTTTCAAAAATGCCTCTCTTAAAATTGGGCTGTGCCACGCCCACTATAAAAAATTTATGGAAAAATTATAAGAGAAGGACCAGGGGGATTCACCTATAAAAATATATCATTTTAGCCATTTCAGCTACCGAGATATGTAAATTTATGTGATTTTCGAAATTTTCGATATCGAAAATGGGGGCGTGGTTACCATCCGATTTCACCCTTTTTCAATAGCAACGTACCTTGCCCAGAAAGTAACCTGTATACAAAATTTCATGCAAATATATCAATTTTTACTCAAGTTATCGTATACACGGACAGGCGGGCGGACATGTCTTAATGAACTCCTCTTTTCAACCTAAGAACTTTCATATATGGAACTCCATATCTATCTCGATTATTTTGTGCCGTTATATAGTACCGTTGTGTGGACAAAACTGTAACAAACTTGTACTAGTACGCCGGGTATAAAAATATGATGAATCAACCTAGTTGATAACAGTAGGCTTTGGAATAAAGTCGAACCACCTAATAAATTCAATTGGGCCAAATATGGTACTTCGACATCCGAATTCAAGACCAAGGGGAAGCGAAGCGGGAGGCCTCGGCTGAGAGGGAAACAACAAGTGGAGGATGACTTGAACTTCCTTGGCTTTTCCAATTGGCGTGTTTGATACGAAACGTCGAAAATCGCTTAGCCGGTTAAGCGCCAATAAATCATGATGAGAATAGTCTTAAGGCCGAAAGTGGCAGGGTTACGCTCTAGTCATCTTAAACTGTAGTTTAAACTTACACTGAAAATAGGCGCGTAAGTTGCGTGATGTTCTAAATGTTGCCTTAATATAAAATATTCACTTTTCTTGTTTCATTATACAAATTGCTCACCCCTTTAAGACACTATGCAAAAAATTATTTATTTCCAAAAAAATCATATCCACCCACTTTAGGGTTACACAAACGTTAAGTGCTGCTGTTCGTTTCTTTTTTTATATATCTTCCGTTGTGTCCATCCCACTCTCAGCCCTCTCTCACTCACTCATACAAACATACAATACTACCATTTCCTGGTGTATCCACCTCAGGCTGAATTGAGAAGGTCCAGGGGGAGCTTCTTGAGTTTTCTAGGCTCGCTTATATTTTTTGAAAACTTGCACTGTCCGAACCTTGTCTTCGAAACTAACATAACCGGAACATTAATACTGATTTTTTTTAATATATCAAATCCAGCACCACCTTGTGTGTTAATTTTTAGCAAGAGCGTTGCTGATTACACTGTGTGACACGAAAAAAAACCCTGGGAAGTGATACCATTTTTCTTGTAGATCTTGAAATTCTAAGAACTACTGCATATAAGATTTTTCGCGTCCAGCTCAAA
The DNA here is from genome assembly GCA_964058755.1 of Campiglossa producta. Lineage (NCBI taxonomy): Eukaryota > Metazoa > Arthropoda > Insecta > Diptera > Tephritidae > Campiglossa > Campiglossa producta. The sequence goes on from CAXKVI010000004.1 coordinate 25,994,970, forward strand.
ATCGTGAGTTACGGGTAAAAACCGTTTTTTTTTACCTTTTGACACTTTTGAGCTCATAACTAGTTTTACTGTTATTTGATTTGGATTTTCTTTCCAGATCTTATGAGAAGAGATTTTAACCTTTCCAATCATATATATAATGACCGGGAAAACATAACCCAACTGTCAGAATTTCTCCAACCAACAGATATTTTTTAACCTTTTTTCGGGTTTCGTCAACTTTGGTGCTGTCTGTATGCACTAAATTATATAAAGACTATACCAACCGTGACCTGCATCTAAAGTGAAATTTAATTGTGAGTGTAATGAGTATTAATTTTTTTATATACATTGAAAACTGCCTTAGGCATTTAAATTTTCTTGAAAGTAAAGTGAAAAAAAAAAATAATTATATTTTTTCAAAATTACTCAGAAATGTTTACTTGGCCTTTTGTTGTCTCAGTTTACAAACACACTTTGCAGACTAATATGGCTGTAACTTAAAAGTTTAGTAGCCAATGATTATTTACTTAATTATTTTGTTTGTCACGTTGAAATCGCCTATAGAAAAAGTGAGTGTCATTTTTAAAAAATCGTGCGTTATATGTATTAAATTGAAATGTGCGACAATCGAAATAAATTCTGCTGCATTTGTGGCTTATTTACGGATATAGGTCATCGACGTGTTTTTAAAAGTAATTTTGTAGTAGTGCAAATATACAATAAAGTTTTCAAACGCTCCTATGATAAAAGTCGCTGGTATGAGCCAGAAGTTGTATGTGAATATTGCTGTTCAGCTCTTAAAAAGTGGAACGCCCAATCAACAGTTACCCTGCCTTTTGCGGTGCCTATGACTTGGCATCATCAGCCGTATCATAAAAAAAGGGACTGTTACTTTTGCCAAACTAATATTTCTGGGCACACCTACAAATCTAGAAGATTAATTGAATATGCTAATGTTACCACTGTAACGAAACCAATGAATTTCTGTAACGATAAAAGTATATTTATGGAAGAAGTTCCAACGGAAATAAATATTTCTGATGAAGCTGATATGGATTTAGAAGACGACGTGTACCTTCCACCCGAATCAGAGAGATGGGAACGGCACCTTGTCTCAAATGCAGACTTCGCTGATTTAGTGCGTGACTTACATTTGTCTAAACGAGAAACAGAAAATTTAGGTTCGCGTTTAAAGCAGTGGAAGTTGGTGGACAAATCTTTCCAAGTTACTTCTGAGAGAAACAGTAGCCGAATAACATTGATAAAAGAATGCTTTAAAACTAATGAAACTGACAGCGATCTGGTATATTGTGCTAATATACCCAATCTGTTTTTGGCATTGAACCACAATTACAATGCAAACGAATGGAGGCTCTTTATTGATGGTTCATGCAAAAGTAATTACTAAATAAATTTTCTATTATTTTAAGTGAGATCTGCATTGTTTAATTTAGGTTTAAAAGCTGTACTTTTACACAATGAAAATCAACTACCATCTGTTCCAATAGCATATGGAACCCATATTAAAGAAACGTACGAAGTAATGGAGAAAATATTTCGGTTAGTGGACTATGCTACCCATAAATGGAAAGTCGTCGCTGATTTGAAGGTTTTGACGATTCTTTTTGGCATGCAAGGTGGCTACACGAAATATCCTTGCTATCTTTGCGAATGGGACAGTCGTGCTCAGCATCATTACAACTGCAAAACATGGCCACCTCGTGTATCCCATCAAATAGGAAAGAAAAATGCTTTAAACCTTCCACTAGTAAAAGCAGAAAACGTGATTTTGCCACCTTTGCACTTAAAGCTAGGTTATATGAAGCAGTTTGTTAAAAGATTGGATGTGGATGGCGAAGCATTTTGCCATCTGAAGACAGTATTCCCGAGATTGAGTGAGGCTAAAATAAAAGCAGGTAATAATTTGTGCGTCCCAACATCTTGCCCTTTTTAAAGCCTTTATCTCTTTTTATTCATTAAAGGCGTCTTCATTGGACCACAAATTTCAAAAGTTATGAAGGATCTAGAGTTTATGAACAAGCTAAGCTCAGTCGAAAAACGTGCTTGGATGAGTTTTAAAGAATTATGCAGCAATTTTTTGGGAAATCATAGAAGCGAAAACTATGAAGAAATAGTTAAAGAATTTTTGGATGCGTATGGTGAAATGGGTTGCAACATGTCCATAAAGGTTCATTTTCTGCATTCGCATTTGAACTTTTTCCCAGAAAATCTAGGTCAATTCAGTGATGAACAGGGTGAACACTTCCATCAAGAAATTGCTCTGATGGAAACACGATTTGAAGGAAAAAATAAAATAAACTTGGTTTCTGAATATTGCTGGTCATTGCTGCGAGAAACTGATGACGTCGATCTAAGAAAAAAACGTTCAAGCAAACATTTTACTGCTTAAGATCCATAAATTTTTCTGCGACCCTTTAATGTATTTAAACACTCAATTACTCTATGTTTAATATTAGTTGTAGTTTTCTCACAATATGTAAACATGTGTGTTAGTTATGCCCAAACTTGCGGAGCAGTAAAGAAAAACATAAAAGAAAAATTAAAAAATGTTGTTTGTTGGGTAAATGCTTACTTATGTCCAAAAAAACGATTGGCGGCGATATACCAACCTCATAACCTCTAACGAGATTTTAGCCGAGCTTCTCTTTCCAACTTGTGGTGTGTTGCTTTTGAGTTTTTCCTAGAAGTTGGCGGGACCTACAGTTTTTTGCCGACTCCGAACGGCACTTGCAAAGCAAATGCATTTTTTGCTGAGAAGCTTCTCATGGCAGAAATACACCCAGAGAGTTTGCCAAACTGCCGAGGGGCGACCCCGTTTAGAAAAATTCTTTTTCTAAATAATTTTTTAAGTTACTTTTGCCGGGCATCGAACCACCACGACATTGTGTAGAAGGCCGAACACTTACCGCTACACCACGGCGGCCGCCACCAAAGAAATGCTAATTAATGCATACGTCATTTTAAAAGATGAAGTTTTGTCTATCCAAAACTGGCAAAAGATTTAAAAGAATGGTACTTACATAAGTTACAGTTATATTAGTATGCAAAGTGTGTTGTGAACTGAGACAACAAAAGGCCAAGTAAACATTTCTGAGTAATTTTAAAAAATAATTTTTTTTTTCATTTTACTTTCAAGAAAATTTAAATACCTTAGGCAGTTTTCAATGTATATAAAAAAATTAATACTCATTACACTCACAATTAAATTTCACTTTAGATGCAGGTCACGGTTGGTATAGTCTTTAAATAACTTAGTGCATACAGACAGCACCAAAGTTGACGAAACCCGAAAAAAGGTTAAAAAATATCTGTTGGTTGGAGAAATTCTGACAGTTGGGTTATGTTTTCCCGGTCATTATATATATGATTGGAAAGGTTAAAATCTCTTCTTATAAGATCTGGAGAGAAAATCCAAATCAGTTAACAGTCAAACTAGTTATGGGCTCAAAAGTATCAAAAGGTAAAAAAAAACAGTTTTTTACCCGTAACTCATGATTTTGAGCTGTAAGCGAAAAATCTTATATGCAGTAGTTCTTAGAATTTCAAGATCTACAAGAAAAATGGTATCACTTCCCAGGGTTTTTAATTTTTTTCTTTTTTGTAACACTGTGTTATATATCAGACATACATACTAAATATGAAAAAAAATTGTACCATAATACGGATTTTGTAAATATAGTGACTCCTGCGCCATGTAGCGCGAACAAATATACCTATGTGGAGAGAAATAGACCGGAAAATTTTGGCGAAAATAAGTAGAGCCGTTTTTGGTTCAACTCCTTACAAAAAATAGTTTTATAAATGTATATAGAAGATTTGTTCTTTCTTAATCGCTCTGAACAAAAAAAAAAAAAAACCAACGGGAATCAAAAAAACGCTTGGCCTATCAACTAAACCATGGGACTACTGGAAACTTTTTAATTATAGAATACAATGTTATCTTATAACTTTTGTACTGGGTTGCATATAAGATACAACTATCTATTTCCCTTGGTAGTTTAAGACTCTACGGTTAGATCTACTACTTTTCGCTTTTCTCTTACACATCGACTCTACTACCTAAGACAGCTGACAAGACTTTGACAGCTCGGAAAAACTAACCGGAAAAGGAGGCGGAGGCTTTTCGTTTCCGGAGGAAAAGAGGGGAGTGAGTCTGGATCACGAGGAGGTTGGACGTTAGTGAGTTCTGTCTTCACTACGTAAAAATAAAATAGTTTTCTTTTAAAGTGTTGTGAAAAGTTAGTCGCCGAAGACCTTGACTATACAGAATGTCAGCGGCACAAATATAAAACAACGTAAAAAGCAACATAATAATCATCGGATGGTTGAGGAGTTAAGTACATGACGAATCAGACAAATGTGCCACAATCTGGGTTTTGGTTTCTGGTGATGAGACATACAGTATTGGATTCGAAGAGTACGAGCGGTCCAGATTAAAATGTTTAAAGTTTCCTTTTTGACGAGGTTCAGGTGTACCTAAGGAATTTGCACAAACAAATATATACCTAGTAGTGCAGATATATAGTCTTTAACAGGTTCTTTCATAGTTTTTGCGACTAGCCTTTGATAAAGTAAAAAGAAAACATAAAGAAAAAGAAAAAAATAAGAGAAAAGCGGAAATTTTACCTAAATAAATATTTAAAATTGTATAAAAACTATCCTAAGAGTTTAGCTAGGTACAGTTACCCAAAGTTTTGCAGAAATATTTAAAACAAGTTTTGAGAGCAAGCAGTAGCCTAAATCACTACTAAAGCTTATTCAGTACCAACTTTGACGCGGTCACGCGAGTTAAAAATTTAAGTAGATTTTTTTTTTTCATAAAACCATACTTAAATAATTATTAATTAAAGAAATATTTAATAGAATAAGGAATTGTAAAATTAAACTCGATACGTGAAGTGAAATAAGTGATTAAAGTAATTTAGAAAGAAATAAAGTTAATTTAAAGAGGAAGAGTTCATAGCAATTTTCTCTGGGGAAAAAAAAAAAAAAAAAAAATTTATTACCGTAAAATGGTAAATATTAGTTTTTCTATAAACCTATATATATATATATATATATGAAACTGTACATCTGTCCCTAAAGTAAATAACAGGGTATACCTACCGCTACGTCGCCTACTACAGAAACGAGGGAAGCGTTTCACCACGTCACTGGAATTAAATGGTTAGTAGAAACAAAAAAAAAAAAGAAAACAAAAATTTTGGTTTTTTTATACATATATAAATATATATATAAATATATAATTTTATTTTTCCATAAATAATATAAAATATCCATATATATAAGTGTGGAAATATTTACATATATATGTACGTATTTATGTATATGGACATTTTTATGCAAGCAAGTTGGTTGGTTAATTTCTGCAAACAGAAAAACAATAACTCGCTTGCCTTTGACAAAATACGCCTGGCTCTCTTCTTCATGCATAAATAGATATATAACTATAGATAATTTTTTTTTCTGTGGGAAGTTAATTTATACCGTAGTTGGCCAGAGGCACAAACTCTACATAAGCAAGAGACTTCTCCTGCAGGTTCGCGGATGACAAGTTTTTTTTTCTCGTGATCTATGAAGAGAGAGCAGGAGAGAAAGGAAAATTTGTTATGAACTGTTTAGTTTGTTAGTTTTCTTTTTGCTGTTCCATTTTTTTAATTTTTTTTATTTTACATCTCCTTTTCTTTAACTTGCGCATTATTTTCGATCTCTTTTTATTTCACTTAATTTCTTTAGTTACTACGTTTGTTATTGTTAATAAGAACAAAAAAGGCTCTAACTATACGGAAATGAATTTTGAATTGTTGAATCACGCTATTGTTGTAATAACCAAAAGTTCAAATAGAAATGAAGTATGAATTGCTAAAATAGGTTATTGTGGTAACAACAAAAAGCTTCAAATATTTTTAAATTAATTATGATAGGTTTAAATCTTACTAATATTATAAATGTGAATGTAGCGATGTTTGGATATTTGGATGTTTGGATGTTTGGATGTTTGGATGTTTGGATGTTTGGATGTTACTTCTGTTCCTCAATAACGTGAGAATGGCAAGACGGATTTTGTTAAAATTTGGTAGGCAGACAGCTAATAGTCTGGAAGGAGGTATAGGCTATTTTTTTGTTTAATTTTGGGGGGTCCGGCTATGCTAGGGACCGATACTTTTCGATTTTTTTGTTTTTCCATATAACTCTGAGTACATTTGACCTAAACTTATGATATTTCGAATACAGGTGTAGAAACTTCGAACAATATGGGTATCAAGCGAAACTGGAAGGTGCCAGGTCTCATTTGGAGTTCGATATATTTCGATAAATTTATCGATAACTGAGTTATCAGTCGAAATGAGATTGCCCAGAAACCTTACATTTTCCCTACAAGATGGGTATCAAACGAAAGTGGATAACCCCAGGTTTCATTTGGACTTCGATATATTTCGATAAATTTATCGATAACCGAGTTATCGGTGAAAATGTTATTGAACAAAAACCTTTAAATTACCTTACAATATGGGTATCAACCGAAAGGGAATGGCCCCAGGTTTCATTTGGACCGCAATATATTTCGATAAATTAATCGATAACTGAGTTATCGGTGAAAATGTGGTTGCTCGAAAACTTTAATTTTTCCCTACAATATGGGTATCAAACGAAAGGGGATGACACCAGGTTTCATTTGAACTTCGATATATTTCGATAAATTTATCGATAACCGAGTTATCGGTGAAAATGTTATTGAACAAAAACCTTAAAATTACCTTACAATATGGGTATCAAACGAAAGGGAATGGCCCCAGGTTTCATTTGGACCTCAATATATTTCGATAAATTAATCGATAACTGAGTTATCGGTGAAAATGTGGTTGCTCAAAAACTTTAATTTTTCCCTACAATATGGGTATCAAACGAAAGGGAATGACACCAGGTTTCATTTGAACTTCGATATATTTCGATAAATTTATCGATAACCGAGTTATCGGTGAAAATGTTATTGAACAAAAACCTTAAAATTTACCTACAATATGTGTAACAAACGAAAAGGAAAGGCTGCAGGTTTCATTTGGACTTCGATATATTTCGATAAATTTATCGATAACTAAGTTATCGGTGAAAATGTAATTGCCCAAAAACCTTAAAATTGCCCTACAATATGGGTATCAAACGGAAGGGAATGGCCCCAGGTTTCATTTGGACCTCAATATATTTCGATAAATTAATCGATAACTGAGTTATCGGTGAAAATGTGGTTGCTCAAAAACTTTAATTTTTCCCTACAATATGGGTATCAAATGAAAGGGGATGACACCAGGTTTCATTTGAACTTCGATATATTTCGATAAATTTATCGATAACCGAGTTATCGGTGAAAATGTTATTGAACAAAAACCTTAAAATTTCCCTACAATATGTGTAACAAACGAAAAGGAAAGGCTGCAGGTTTCATTTGGACTTCGATATATTTCGATAAATTTATCGATAACTAAGTTATCGGTGAAAATGTAATTGCCCAAAAACCTTAAAATTACCCTACAATATGGGTATCAAACGGAAGGGGATGGCACCAGTTTTCATTTGGATTTCAATATATTTCGATAAGTTTATTGATAACTGAGTTATCGGTGAAAAATCCTTAAAATTGCCCTAAAATATGGGTATCAAACAAAAGTGGATGGCCCCAGTTTTCATTTGGACTTCAATATATTTCGATAAATTTATCGATAATTGAGTTATCGGTGAAAACGAGATGGCTCAAAAGCCTTAAAATTGGCCAACAATATGGGTATCAAACGAAAAGGGATTGCCCCAGGTTTCATTTGGACTTCGATATATGTATTTCCATATATTTATCGATAACTGAGTTATCGGTCAAAACGTGATCGCCCAAAAACATCAAATTATTTAATCAATCTAACTTTCCCCATTGATGGGAATTTTGAAAATTTTAAATACCCTTGGTAAATGCTTCAGTATTCAATAATATTATATAAATATCAAAGTTTGGAGTTTAGATGAACTATTCGATAAATGCTTTCTGAGACATTTATATCCATACTTAAAGCCAAAGCAATATTTAACTTTAGAAACCTCACTTTAAATCGATTTCAAGGATATGTATATTAAATAAAATTTTTGAACCCCGTTTTTCAATACATACTATTTTTTCAAAACTCTAGGAACATAGACAAATAATTGATCTTCCAACAGTTTTTTATTTGACCAATCTACCTAACTTGGTGAACTTCGACGACCGAATTTTTACTTCAAATGTTGAAAGGGCACTTCGCAGGGGCGGACAAGGCCGCGGGTATATACTAGTAAATAATAATGATGGAATGCTTACTCTTTTTGTTTTTGTCCGAAACTAAAGGATGGATCGTTGAAGGTAAATAGGGGGCTTTCTATTACATTTATCATCATTATGGAAAGCCAAGGATAGGGTGGGCATGGTGCAGCTAACAAATCAGAGCAGCTGCCAATAAGAAAGCGTCGGGGAAAAACTTCCAAATTTTTTTTTGTTGTTGTCTGTATTATAGTGTGCCCATACTTTCTTTTCTGTTATGTGGGCAGTGGTGTGATGAGTCCTGGTTGTTACCTTTTAACTTAAGATCCCACGGCATAGGATGAATCTCCGGGCTGGATAGCTGCAAGGTGCACACTGGGTAACATAAGAACATTCTTGGAGCTTCATTCCTACTATTTTTTTATTTTTTTCTCTTAGTCTTTTTTCTCATCTATCATCACTCCTCCCTAAAGAACCTTACACTTTAAACGATCTTAAAAGGTCTAGACGCATTTATGCCCTAACTAGGAGGCAAATCTGCATATTGGTAGGCATGCAGAAAGGCTAGGTGTGCCCTACCGACGATGCTGCAGGAGGTGCAAAGATGATGAGGAGGAGGAAACAGTGGAGCACCTCACCTGCAACTGTCCGACTTTAAGCGGCGCGAGAACGCGCTTTTTGGGAGTTCCGTTCCTAGATAGCATAAGCCAGATCGCGGAACTGAACATAAAGGACTTGAAGGGCTTCATAATGTTATCTAAGTGGTTCGAGGAGGAGTAACGGTGTCGGTTTAGGAGTGTCAGTCCCGGGATTCTGCTATGTGGAAAATCCCAACAACTCAGGGATTTTCCATATGGCTGGGTCCCGGGACTGACTTTCCTTGTGTTGGTGGTATCACAACGGACCTTTCAAAACTGGCCTAAGTGTACCTCTGCGGCAGCCACTTGAACCTAACCTAACCTAACGAGCTAAACTTGTATATTTGTACATATATCCGGACTATCTCGGGAACCGCTTAACCGATTTAGATAAAATTGGTAATGTAAATAGTTAGATTGATTCTAAGACTATGCACTTGGGGGTTGCTACCTGGGGCGGTTTACAGTGCAATCTATCTCAACTTTTTTTTTAACCCTAGAATGCATACGTAAAAATACTACGGTTATACATACGATGAGTCTCGGAGACTCACTATTAAAACATATGGCTATAACTCCAAATAAAACACTTCTTTGTTTGTGGGGCACAACTTTAATTCATTTGTTGTTTTTTTTACATATATAAATATAAATACACATATACATAAATATATACTAGAATATTAAAAAATAATCAAACTACGCTAATTAACACAATTAAAACAGGTTTTACAAATCATTTCAGAATTCTCCTTACAAATACTTTTGTAACACTTAGCACAAAATAACTTGCTCATACGAGCAATCTTAGGAGGACAGTGTTCACATCTTTTCTTTGTTGCTGGTGGACCATCATTTTTAGTTGTTGCTTCTTCCTCCATAGTAATAAAATTGCCCATAGCCATTTTATGAATATTGGTCAATTTTGTTGAGCTCTGTGCTCTACGCTTAATGTAGGGAAGTGCTAGCTCCATTGCTAGAAATATGCGCCTTTTGTGTCGTATTCCACTTGCGAAATTGGGATTTTCACCAATATATAACAAAAAGGCGTTTAGAGCTGCAACATCCATTATGTTCCACCAAACAGCCATGGGCCATCACCTTGTTTGCCTTTTGCATGTGTAGTTACCAACCATTTGATCCATATGATCAACACCGCCCTTGGTTTTATTATAGAATTCTATGACATCCGGCTTTTTAGTTACATTCTCCATGTTAACAGCATCATCATGATGCATAGAGCTTAGTAAAATAACGGATTTATTTTTTTTTGGAACATAACTCACAAATGTCAGGTCCTTGTTTAAACCAAATAAAGACGAATATATATCTCTCTCCTTAGAAGCTTGAAATTCCAGTGGTATTTCCTTTTTATTTCTACGCAATGTCCCTACAAGCGTTAGTCCTACATCCAACAAATTTATTGCAAGGGGAATGCTCGTGAAAAAATTGTCAATCGTTAAATTACGTCCAGAATTTTGTACGGTTGTAATTAGAGATTTCACAATATTCTCAGCTACATTTTGTTGAACATTAATAGCATAACCGGACTCGCTTTTACAGAGCCAAAAGAATTTAATGCCGTACTTGGCTAGTTTCGATGGCATATACTGAATGAAACTCGCACGTCCTCTAAAGCTTAGTAACTGTTCGTCGATAGAACAATTTCTGTTCGACTAGAAGTTTTAGAAATTAATAGAAATTTAGCTTGGGATCACTGCTGATCATTAAATCACTTTTTTAATTCTCGGTAGTATTGAGAGTCATTAAATTTCCATGCGCACTTCCGTTAAAAGGTATCGCTCATCAAACTTTTACCTTGCGGATACTTAATCACATTTGTTTTTGCCTTGTTGACGTTCACTTTCGATATTTATTTATTCAACAATTTTTTTTTGTATTGTTGTGAAACTTATGAAAGTGTAATACAACAGCATATTAAAAATAAAACCATAAGGTAATAAAGCAATAACAATGCGATAAAATGAAATACGAGTAAAGTTTTGCTGTACATTTCCGTTCAAGGCTGTTGCGACTTTTAACACGCTAGGTCTTATTGAGGTAAAGGCGATTAAATATTGTTAATAGTGAATGAATATGTCGCAAGGTATGTAAGTATGTTTGTGAAGGGCTATTAAAATTGAATATGTCGCAAGGTATGTTAGTACGTTTGTGAAGGGCTATTAAAATTGATTTACTTGTTACGGAAAAATTTTAGAAATACGAACCAGATGAAATAACTTAGACTCATTTGAGTGAAGAACTATTTAGTGGTACTAGGTATTTCATCTGGTTGTCAATATAAACCACAGGGATGAGTCCGCAAGCCTGCGAGTACGAAGAAAAGCCCTATCAAAGGAGTCATAAATCCTTAATAATCCCATCGTACTTCTTCATATAATTCGAATAATTTTAATTTATTTAAATTCACAAATTATGAACTTCACATTTTATTCAAACAACAAATACTTGAGAGCACCCTTCAAAAGTCCAAAGACTTTGTAAATATGAATCATTATAATTTTTGTGTTCTGGAAACATCTTAGTTAGCTAATTATACCAAAACTTTCCTTTTTCTTAATTCTATTTAAATCATAATTTGTATAAGCAAAGCCCAACCCATATAAACAAGTTTCTCTTCTCGCAGGCATTTTTAACTTGATTTCGTTTCTATTTATGGATATTTAATAAACCTTCGTTGCCCTTTTCGTTTTGTAACGCTAATGAGCTTAAATTAGCCGCTTCATCAACTATTTTCTAATTAAATTTAAAATACACTCTTTGTGTGCAACACTGAGCAACAACTTGCACTGCTCTTACAGTATTTCCAATTAGTTTAATGGAAGAGTGTAGATATGAGATATTTCTTGAAATTTGGCATCAACTCGAATGCCATTCCTCAGAATTTTAAGAAAAAATATGGCTAATTTACATACATGAAAAAGCACAGAGTCAAAATGAGTTGCAGAAATAGAGTTTAGTTTAAAACAAAAAAAAAATAAAAAAAAAATAAAAATAATAATAAATAAAAAAAAAAAATAAATAAAAAAATAAAATAAAGTAAAATAAAAAAAGAAAAAACAATTTAAATTAAAACAAAATAAAACAAAATAAATTATTAAAAAATAAATAAATTAAAAGAAAAATTTAAATCAAATAAAATAAAAAAATAGAATTAAAAAAAATAAAAAATAAAATAAATTAAACTAAAAAAAGAAAAGTTAACTAAAATAAAAAAACATAAAAAATAAAAAAAAACAAATAAAATAAAATAAAATAAAAAATAAAATGAATTTAAATAAAATAATCAGGCAGGTCCTGCAATTCATTTCCTAATAAAATTTGTGAAAAGTTTGTCAAGTTACATAGATAAAATAAAAAAAATAAAAAACATAAAAAAAAAATTAATAAAATAATAAAATAAAATAAAATAAAATAAAATAAAAGAAAATAAAATAAAATACAAAATAAAATAAAATAACGTAACAAATAAAATAAATTTCAATAAAATAAAATAAAAAATGTTTCTCAAAAAAAAACATTTTCATATAATCCCGAAAATTGCTTTATAATATCGTCGGTATTTACAGCAATAGGCTACGAGTCAAAAAGCGTGCCTAAACTAGCGTTTTTAGTTGTTGGTACACACTAAATAATTAAAATCATACAAAAGAAAATATCCGTGCTTCACTGAAAGTATATACAAATTTTCATGGTTTCACACCAAGTGCAATAATTCGCATATCTTTCATATAAGTTTACATTGAAATAAAATATTCTTTACGAAAGTATAAATATTTACATAAATGGGCATTGATGCTATAGCCACTACAGTGTTGTGCGTTCGACTCTCATAATACCGGGTGAAAAGTCTATGAAGAGTCTATCCAGTATCATCGAAACATATGTTGGCTTGTCTGATCGAGCAGCGCGTGAATAAATTTTTCTAAAAAAACACATTTTCATAAGATAATAAAAAAAGAAAAAAATAATAATATAAAATAAAATAAAATAAAACCAAATAAATAAAATAAATTAAAAAAAATTAAAATAAAATAAAAATTAAATAAAATAAAGTAAATTTAAGTAAAATAAAATAAACTGAGGCTGCTAAGTAAAAATGACAAGAGAGGAGATTTTGATACACAAAAAGGATAACTGTATTTTTTGATATTAGATATGCACTCTGTTTACCATGTTTTTGTTTCAAGGCGATAAATATGAACTAAATAAAAAGGAACCTTAATTTCTGATCCGCATGCAGTACACAAGCAAAACTTTCTAATAACACATCGTATCAGCATTTACTGCTTGATATACTCGTATGGACTACAAATGTGACACATAAATGTTAATTTCGGTATTTAGCTACTTCGACCCATTTATGAAAGTTGTGTTTATTCCGAAATTTGGCTGTCACATTTTGTGGCAACACTAAAAACCACATCGAAATTTATGACTTATAAAATGTGTTTATGTCAATTTAGGTGAAAATATGAAGGTATTTACATATTAACAAACACTTGGATGCCGTAGCAGATAATGAAACACGAACGGTAATGCTCAAGTATTTGCACATTTTTGTATTGAAGGGTTTGTGTGTGCATTTATGTAGTTATTTATCTTTATTGAAGTACTGAGTGGCTGAGTGAGTGAACAAAGTAATGACATTCAGCTACATTTTTTCATTGCAAGGCAACAACACTTACTTTTACACTTTTGCAATCGTGGCACATACACTGTGTCGCTTAATGTAACTCTTTAAGTGTAAACGTGAACGTTTATAGTACAAAGAAGCGTTATTAAACCAAGGTAGTGAGTACTTAAATAACGTGTCTTCGTACATATAAATCAGGGACGGATTATGAACTTTTCTTTGGAGGTGTTGAATTGTAAAAACAGGCCTCTTTATTTACACACAAGAAACTTTTGAAGCAGCTTCCTTGTAGCGCCTCTGCTTTATACTCGTTAATGCTATGGAATGGATGTGCGCACTTTATGCTCCAATAAACCTTTTCTTCAAGATATCCTTTTATGTATCCAAACAAAAACAACAGCAATAACAATATTTTTACTACAGCTTGTTTGTTGGCATGTGCGCGTGTGTGTTTAAGTTTGTCAGTGTGGTTGTTTTGTTTTTAAATAAATTTCAGATATTCTTATATGCAACAGAAAAGCAAAGCCCTCATTCTCATTACTCAAAGCTTTAGTACCCTTCTGTTAGCTGCTTCATTACAAGCATAGCTACATTTTGTTAAATTTTCTATTATTATTATTATTATTAGGTTGTTGGTTGCTTTTTTGCTTTCATAAATGAAAGCATATTTACTAAAGCAACAAGACATAGTTTAATATTTTGGGTGACATTCACGTGTCAGTGCATAAAAGCTAACTAGCTAACTAACTAATGAACGCTCAGATGTGCTTGCTACTTGTAGCTGATTAATATGCACATACTTGAGTGTATATGTATGTAATGTTTTTTTTTTTTTTGTTATATCCAATTATCACAATTTACTATTTCATATACAAAACACAAACATAAAACTGATTACTTGATGGTACTTACAACTCAGCAGGCCATTCCATTATCACTATTTGCTTCGCTGTTCATTATGATATCTTATTAGAATGTCAGGGGCTAATGCTCGATTTTTTTACCAGAGAAATGCTTAGTTCACCATAATTGATGCTGTCCCACCAACTGTGTTCGTAGACTAAAAACCTGCCCATTTCTTTTGGGATCGTTGTACTTACTTGTTATTTTTTTAAAGAGCCTTCCATTGTATCTGCGTCTGGTTTCTATGAAGCTGCTTATTTGTTCCCAAGTTTCTGAACCATCATCATTATTTATTGCCACTTAAACGCCTAGATGGGTTTCGCCGGTGGCTATCCAAGCACGCCAGTCATTCCTTTATAGCGATAATTGACGCTGGACTATGGTAAGATCTGCATAAAGCTTGTACATCTTATTTTTGAATCGCCGTCGATACACACCGTTGGCATCACGGGAAGGGCAATAAATCTCCAGGAAACATTTTTTCACAGATTCTACAAGGGCCATATCCAAGATTCCGAGCCATACATCAGGACAGCGATGATTAGAGACTTATAGAGCTAGATCTATGTTCTTAGAGAAATGACTTTACTTCTCAATTGTTTTCTCGGACCGAAGTCTCACTTGCCAAAGGAGTGATTCTCGCTTCTGGACTGTCCAACATTTTTCCTATGACATTATCGGCTGTAATTTGACTGACTCTTCCGACTCTATCGTGAGCGTTTGAAGAAATTATGTTTGGCATCGTCTTCCTTTGCATCGCCATACAGGAATTTCGGATCTTCCACTTTTCCCATTCTATATACATATGTATTATTTGAAGTAACCGTGTTCATAGAGAATTTGGAGGACGCAGTAGTTTATCTAACTCGGTGTTCAGTTTCCCAGAGCTCTTGTCAAAGGTTAAACATTTCCTGATTTCTTGGTGAACTATTCTTAAAAGCTCTACGTCCGTGTACTTTTTACTTCCCATAGCTTTTTTCTTTGCAGAGCTAATAGGTCTACGGGGATTGTTTTGGTTATCACCTGTACGGCTTTTCCTGATAAGGTTCGATAAGTGGAGGCGACCCTCAAAGCTGCTGTTCTTCGCAGAGATGTTATAAATTTAATGCGATTATTTATTTTAATGGCCTCATTCTCTATGGCGAACGACAACCCACACGAACAATTTGTCTCTTGACGCTTCGTCTATCAGTCACATTCAAATTAGAATTCGAAACTATTTGTCAAATTGAAGTGCTACTTAGTTAAGTGTTTTTAAATTTTTATTCTATTTCAAAATTTTTGTCAAATTCTTTTTGACGTTTTGACAGAAATTTTTCGATTTCTAACTAGAATGCGACCGCTAGATGAAACGAGAAGGAAAAATCGTCATAGAGAATGATGCGCTAAGTGTGTCTGCTAATAGCTCTGAGCCATATGGTAGTGTCGGTGTGGTAATATCCATTCCTCTTTATCTCCGTTGGTCCTCCGATGTTGGTCATCATCCTACTTGGATCACAAAAATGTAGCTGTGTATTAATGTATATGTATCCTATTAACAACCCAATCAATATTGAGAGAGGGCTTTAGCTAGCATTAAATCATATACCCACTAGATCCCACATCCAGAATTAATTTTTGTGAGGCTCATGCGAATGAGATGACTTCCTGTTAAATTAACATCCTGTATAACTAGTATGTCTTGCTCTTGAAACCACTTGTTTTAGTATTAAAACAACATGGCTTTCTTTTAAACCAACACTATATGTCTCGTTATTTCATGTTTCAAAATTCTTTTTTATGAAGTAGACAGATTTCGTGAAATTTGGCTCTAGACAATTTTGATAGAGTATAACAAAACACCTTATTTGCTTCCTCTACGCAGTAACTAACGCCAATTTTTTAATGCTTCTGCAACTGTTTTAATGACTAAGGGAATATTTAACTATAGCAAAATGTCTGACTGTATGCTCGAATAGTTTTAATATATGTTTCAAATTCGTAACGAGTTATTTGAATTTCCCACAATTAACCACAAAACTATCTGCTATCAGTTTCCACAAAACGAAATATCATACATATCAAATTGGACGCTTGTGACGATATGAGATTTGAAGCAGTCCACCACAAAATGAGTTGACATAAATGCTTTGCAATTCTTAGTTTGGTCTTAGTAATTCAGTTGTTAAATTTCTTGTGTGTGGCTTAATGTTTGTGTGCGGGAGATATTTATATACTGAGTATATAAACGTAAGTGTGTACCTATTGGAAAAAAATGTTTAGTATTTTACGCTAACTGGTTATCCTATATATCGATAAATGGCTTAGAAATCACCGTTTTATATCCTTTCAGGTTCTGTGTATCGTATTGTGCGACATACTGACGCCTATCGAAAAAGCTCTCGAAGCTTGTTTTTCATACAGTTTAACCCCTTCACCACCAACGTATATGTAATCTTTTTTTTTAGTATTTCCAACTTTTTTATTAAAAATTTCAAAACGTCGACATCTTTCAGCTAAGATTTTAATCACACCGGATCTTTCACATAAAATCATTAGTTAATGATGCACCATTTACAGTTTTGTCGTCATTGTCGTCCTTACAAAAAAAAAGCTTCAAATATATTGTACCATGATGTTTAATAATGCAGGAATAAAAAAAATAAACAAGTGGTGCCACGCCCTATTTTAAAAATTAATTTAAAAATTTATAATTGAATGGCTAGGGAACATTTTATACTAATGATAAACGGTATAATGAGCCAGTTCGATACCGTTTACACTGGCAAATTTGTATTTTACTTCACCTTCCCTGCAAGAATCTTCTACAAGGATAAAAATCCACTGAAATAAAATGCATTCCTGTGATGATTAAAACTGCTGTGTAATAATAATAAGAGAAGTCAAGAAGGCTTCTGTCTTTTCCTGGTAGAATTAGCCCATTTTCTTACAAAAAAGTTGAAATTGTTACTTAAAGCTGTGTATAGTGCAAAAGTTATCACACGTCAATTACTCTTTAAAGTTCTTTCTGGGCAATCCTTAAAGTGGAACACCCCAAATTATTTTAATTTAGGTGATTTTCATAATTTCCGATATCGAAAGTAGGCGTGGTTGGAGGGTTATATCCAAATTTCATCGTTTTACCGCAAACAGTTTAAAAGCTACGACCAGTCGAATTTTCAAAAAATGCCTCAATTAAATGTGAGCGGGGCCACGCCCACTTTAAAAAATGTATCAAAAAATCACAACGGAAAGACCAGTGGGGCCTCACTTATAAAATTTATAATTTTAGCCATTTCATCTACCGAGATATGTCAATTTAGGTATGTGATTTTCGAAATTATTGACATCGAAAAAGGGAAAGGGTTATCATCCGATTTCCCCTATTTTCAGTAGCAACCTTTCTTGGCCAGAAAGTAATCTGTAGACCAAAGTTCATGCAAAATACTAGCGAAATTGCAGGGCGAGATATCTTACACCACATTATACTAATTAACAAATAACATTAGTTTTATTGCATGTACGAAATTATTTAAGATTAATACCACATTTGATTAAGCAGATGTCAAAACTTTGAACATAATTCATTTCATGGGAAACGCGTAAATCTTTGTACAGCTGGTCTCTTAAGAGAGTCATCGCAGATACCTTTTGGGTGCATTAAAAAATAAACTTTAGAAAGCATAGTGTTTATTCAAAATGTGATAAAAAAACGAGTTTGCTATGATGGGTCCTGAGTGCCTAAAAAAAGTTGGTGTTTATTCATTGAGTAATTCAACTTTATACCTGTTTGGATATACAATATGCTGGGCCTGGATTCTCCAAGAGTTAGTTTTGAAATTTTCACTTTTTCACCATTTAAAATGTATGGGAAAAAAGTGTACATTTCAAAACTCACAATTAGAGAATACAGGCCCTGGTTGTAGTTATTATGGAGTTATTGCATATAAATATTTAAATAACTTTTATTTAATGTAATTTTGAGATGTTTATTTTTCTATTCAAAAATTTATAATAATTTCTAGTTTTTCAATTTTCAAAATATTGATTTAAATGCTAAGGCAAATAAGAATATTTTTTAAATATCGTCCCCTTTTTGCGTTTTTATCGTAACCACCATTTTTTCGAAATTTACTTTTTGATGCAAATTTGTTCATCATCCCTTAGCGCATCATCTGGTAAAATTTTATAGCTGAAATCCTCACAGTTATATCAAAAAATGGCTATCTTTTTTATCGTATCCACCAATTCATAAGTGAAAAAAATAAAAAAAAATTTAAAAAATGCTCTCCTGTAAAATTTCCTTTTTGGCGTTTACGATAAAAACGCAAAAAGGGGACGATATCAAAGTATTATATCGTCCCCTTTTTGCGTTTTTATCGTAAACGCCAAAACCCAAATTTTACAGGAGAGCATTTTTTAAATTTTTTTTTTATTTTTTCATTTATGAATTGGTGGATACGATAAAAAAGATAGCCATTTTTTGACATAACTGTAAGGATTTCAGCTATAATTTTTTTCCAGATGATGCGCTAAGGGATGATGAACAAATTTGCATCAAAAAGTAAATTTCGAAAAAATGGTGGTTACGATAAAAACGCAAAAAGGGGACGATACACAAAGTATAAATAACCCCTACATAATATATAGTATATGAACTATATTTAATAAATTTGATTTTTTTGATATCTTTATTTTTTTTTAAAAATCAACAACTGAAAACCATTTTTAATTACTTCAGAAATTTTCATTTACAATGAAATATAATGATTAAAAATATTTAAAAATAACAAGTATAAAATGAACAAAGTTATAAAACAAATAAAGTATAATAAACCCTACAGTTATGAGTTGCAAAAACCCCTGAGACATTTGTATATACATATACTAGAATTCATAAAACCGTCAAGTGACATTACTAAAGTAATTAAACATGTTGTGTATACGCCATGTTGCTCCGAATAACACAGAAACACGTGCGGGATTAATAGATACAAAAGTAGCAATTTAAAAATGTTGATATTTTGACTATTTTTTTACAGTAAATTGACCATAATAAAAATTTGCGCAAGAGTTTGTCTAGGCAAAAAAAAAACCAAATTTGCTGAAAGGCAATGAAGTACTGTCTTTAGCCACAACTCTAACCGCATTTAGTACCATTAAAAATCCATTCTACTACTACTCTGGCAGTATGCTAGCTCGCTGAAATGAATTTGTTCACATTTATAAGCATTTGTACAAATGTTATGGCACAAAATACTAACAAACATATTTTCTGTAAGGTTGCATATATGTACATATATATAAATGTGGAAACGTGCACGCGATAGCTGTCTCTGTAATTAGCTAATTGCGATAATTAAATGTCTTGCTAATGCTTTCATTTAAACAACTAACAAATGTTATTTAGCTTTACTGCGGCTAAATACATAGATACATACTACAGTCACGTCAACCCTGCAGTAAAATCACACAGTTGTAAACTACCACTTAGCTTCTGTGATTCAAGGCCAACAAAAAAATGTAAGAAAATAAAATAAAATAAAATAAAATAAAATAAAATAAAATAAAATAAAATAAAATAAAATAAAATAAAATAAAATAAAATAAAATAAAATAAAATAAAATATAATAAAATAAAATAAAATAAAATAAAATAAAATAAAATAAAATAAAATAAAATAAAATAAAAAATTAATAAAAAATAATAAAAAAAAAAAATAAAAAAATAATAAAAAAAAATATAAATTAAATTGAATTTAAAAAATTAATTAAAAATATGAAAATAAAATAAATAAAATTGGATTTGAAAAACTTAAAAAATAAAATGAAACAAAATAAAATTGAGCGAAATAAAATAAAATAATTCAAAATAACATAAAAAATAAAGTAAAAAAAAATAAATTAATTTTCTAATAAATTAAAATTAAATAATTGTGAAAAATGCCATTTCACAATAACTACAAACAAATTAGTAGTAAAATTTTCAAATAAAAAAATTTAAAAAATAAAATAACAGGTATTTTGAAATTCTGGGTTCGATTATCAGATTTTGGATAGAAATAGACTTGATAAATCTTGACAAATAATCAGGAAAAAAATGTCTTTATCAAGTGTGTGAATTCTGCATAAAAAAAAATTATTTAGAATTCATTTGAATAAAATAAAAGTTGTTTTTGACGCAAAATTCAAGAACACTTGACGGAAATTTCAAAAAAAATTTAATGGCGGCGATATACAAACAGGTTACCATAACCTCTAACGAGATTTTTGCCGAGCTTCTCATTCCAACTTGTGGTGTGTAGCTTTAGAGTTTTTCCTACAAGTTGGCGGGACCTCTAGTTTTTTGCCGACTCCGAAAGGCACTTGCAAAGCAAATGAGTTTTTGCTGAGAAGCTTCTCATGGCAGAAATACACGCGGAGAGTTTGCTAAACTAATGCCGAAGGGCGACTCCGTGTAGTAAAACTCTTTTTCTAAATAATTTTTTATGTAACTTTTGCCGGGCATTGATCCGCCACTTGGAAGGTCAAACACTTTACCGCTATACCACGGCGGCCACCGTTCTTTATTAATTGGAACACTGAACCAAAAAAGGACATACTTTCTACGAAAAAGTACATATATTTTACGAATTTTTTTCATTAAAAGCTCTCCAAAGAACGTTTTCGTAGAATCTAAGAACAAAAATTCGTAAATACTCATGTGAAACCAAATTTTAATAATAATACTTAAAATCTAAGAACTCATTGTTAGAATCAACGAACTCATTCTTAGAATATGTCAATACATACTACGACCTCGTTCTTAGAACGTATGAAAAGATTCTTATATTGTACGAACTCATTGTCAGTCCATTCATAAATTATACGACCTCATTCTTAGTATGTATGAATCCATCTTTAAATTTTATGAACTCATTCTTAGAATATGACAATCCATTTATAAATTGTACGAACTCGTTCTTAGAATTCAAGAACCCATTATTGAAATGTATGAATCCATTCTTAAATTTTACGAACTAATTCTTATAATATACGAACCCATTCCTAGAGAAACCAAAAAACGAAGCATATTATTTATATATCGTCGTTCTCAACGAAGACTAACACGGTTCGTTGTTTGCGTTTAAGACTAGCATGGCTCGCTGTTATCGTGGAAGACTAGCCCACTTCGTTCTCTGCGTGGAAGACTAACACACTTCGTTAACACACTGTCATTGTTCGCATAGAACTGAAGCGTGTTAGTCTTCGACGCAGAGAACGAAGTGTGCTAGTTTTCCACGCAAAACAACGAACCGTGCGGTGTATCTCTAACTTTTTTGAGCAGCATGTTTGGTTTACATGAATATGTTTTTTTTTTTTGTTTTGCTGCACTTTTTTTCTTATCTCTTTTGATGATACTTATATTTTAACTTTTTTATCATTTTTTGTGTGTAGTTTGTTTTTGTATTATTAAATTGATCTTTTAATATTTAAATGTTTTCTGTTTTAATTTTTAATATAGCTTTACTTTTGTTAATTTCAAAATTAATTCCAGCCTCCGCCCGTTTGCTGTTGGTATACTTCAATAGTGTCACCTTCTTCCATTTCCTATGATGTTGTCGTATCATTTTCGTTTATGGGTTGGCCATCAAAGCGAAACCGTGCCACTTGCATGGATAGACCGCTCTATCGCAATAAGCATTCATAAGCTTCCTCAAGCTTGTGTTTTTCTTGATCTTAAATTGTACGACAGCATTGTCTTGACCCAATACTTTCAAATTGATGTGTTCTGTTTCACCCTTTTTTTCATCAGACAGTTTTGTTAATGGATTTTTCACTTAGTTACAATTAAATAGACAAAAATTAAAAATTGCAGATGCCGCTTTTCTGCTAATTTAATCGGTGCAAATTTTCACGCTTTCTCCTTTCCTCTTTGTGACTTGATGAATGAAAAATTTTTCACAGTGACAGCTGTTTGCTCAGGCAAGAAAATGTTGGTTCAATCTATGACACTTTCATAAAATATAAGAAATAGTTCTTAAAATCTACGAAACAAGTTCTAAATAATAAGAAAAAGTTTAAAATTTAAGAACAAATTCGTAACATTTAAGAATAAATTCAGCCAAAAAATGTATGAATTTTAGTTCTTATATTTTATGAACTAAGTTCTGACGTTAATACAATTTAACATATTTTTTCATATATAATAAGAATATTTTCTTAAATTATATGTAATTTTTCTTAGATTCTAAGAAAACACAGCGTGAACTTCTATGAAACTTTGTTCATAAAAAACATGTACGTTTTTGATTCAGTGCAAGATTGGAAAATTTTTCAGGAACACAGAATCGCGTGGTTAGTCTAGAGTTACCCACAAACAGACAGGAAAATAGAAAATGGTGGTAGTTAACCTTTTCGCATATTCTACGCCATATGGCATATACGCATTACATTGGCTATTTTGTGACATTAAATTAAGGAATTGACTTTTTTTTAATTATGTATTTTTCGTTGAGACTTTTTCTCTAAAAATAAATAATAAAAATTTTGAGGGCTAGATCGAAATATATTCAACAAAGTGTGCTTGAATTTGACGTTGCTCTCAATCGGAACCAGGGTATAATGTCAAACAGAAAAATATTTTAACCCACTTGAAAAAAAATTTTCCCGTTTATAAAATTTTAGGAAAAAAATTGTAAATTTACTTTTGTTTTAAATTTTCAACATTTTATTTTGCCTTTAATTCAAATAAGCAATACGAAAGAATATTCGGAAGCAAATTCAGAAGTATTTTATTGGTATTGAAAAAAAATTCGATGACAATGAAGAATGGTTGGAATTTAACTCTTTTGTAAGCTAAGGTAAGAAAACTGTAACCAAACATTTTTTTACAAAAATCGCGGATGGTATAAGAGTAAATTATTGCTAATATTAAAGAAGAGAAAATGATACCCAATTTACATGTGGTGCACCATAAAGGATTAATTCATTTGTTTACATTCGTTTGACATTATAACCCCTTATAAGAGAAAATATTTAACTGTCAAGCACACTTTGTTGAATACATTTTGGGCTAGATTCAGTAAATTGCTAAAATTAAATACTCAAGTGTCTCTATCGAGTTTTTTTTTTTGCAAGAAAAAGTTACTTCAGAATTTAAGTTAATCGAGTATACAGATCGGTGGGTATTGAATGGGAGACCGCAGCCGTATGTATAGCTCAACATTTTTTTAAGTTTCTCCCTTTAGATCTAGATGTGCGAATTTAACAATAAAAATACTTTCGTTTTTTAAATTTATGAATTCAGTTTAATAGAAAATGAATGTCCTTAATAGGATTAAACAAAAATTAAGACCATAGGACAGTGTAGTAAGGCTCCACGAATTTTTTCAATTCATACCATGCCATACGGCATAGATTTTACCCAACGGAAATAAAAAAATGTATTTGATGAAATAAAGTCTGCTTTAATTTTTTATAATTTCTCTATCCTGCGGAGCTCCAGTCGAAAATAATTCGGGAGAGTCGATAGAGGTTGCATCGACTTCATCGAAATCCACCCCCAAATTATGATGAATCTATTATCTTTTCCTTCGTCGTTGTTGTTGTGCCAGTACTTCGCCTTGCCTAGTCGGAAGATCAACTTATATAAAGTTACTTGACAGACCAGACAGGGTTGCACTGATGTTGAGAGTGCTTTGCCGGATATGGATCCTGAATGTTCCGGTGAATAGCACCTTGCGGTACTAGCCCGACTATCTTGGAACGATTTCGTTGACCCTGTAGCCGGGTTCCAAGTGGATTTTAGGCGTCTCTTACGCCCGGCATATCTACGTCGGGTATATTCTAAACTCCTTACTCGCAGGGGTATCTTTTCCTCCGTCGGTAGCTCCACCGTAATAGCTTATAGACCCCAATATCACATTCGTTTGACAAACGCTGAAGTCGGCAGACTTTTCTAACTTAGCTTGTGACTTGATTGAGAATGAATTTAATAAGGTATCGAGTCCGGGGAATCCCGATCGAATTCCAGGCCTCCCGTACCACATTTGTTCAAATCCGCGGGCTTTCGGGATCCCGGAAAATCCTAAAATACCGAGATTTGAATTAATATAATCCGAAGAAACTGCTGGAACACATCTAAAAAGGACGGAAGAGGTATCAACTTCTTCTTGACTTGGCTTCAATTTCAATTATCAGAATCGAAAATAATAGTTTTTATTTCCGAGGAAAGTTATTGGCAAAAATCTTTGGATACCTCTCCCGACCTTTTTATACCTCCCCCGAAATCCCGGGACTTAGTATGTAATTGCCATGTCTTAGAAGCTAAACAAAGTTGAGTTAGTTAATTTGGAAGACTAGGAAATGATCTGTTGTTGTTGTTGCTGTAACGACTAAAACCATCCCATAAATTTTGGGGATTATTGTCGATAGTGGCAGTTTTTAGCCGGTTAAGAACTCGGTACGCTCTGGTACCATCAGCTTGCGGTACTTACGCGACTTCCGCAGGAACGATTTTGTATGACCAGTGGAACCTACTAGGTCGTTTTATCCCTCCTTGTCTAAGGAAGAAGAAGGTTGGTAAAAAGAGATGAGGGGCATCAAATTCGTACATCATCCATCAAGTCGCACGTCATTACCTTTTGTTTATTGTAGTCGCCTATTACGAGAGGCATACCTTCCTCGCGTATATGCCAAACCGCAGGGGTTATCGTTTAGAAAAAAAATTTTGAAAAATTCTTTTCAATTGTTCATAACGATGGTTTAAAGAGGAGGAAAAGGCAAAAACAGATTTTTAAGGCCAAAAACAAAAAAGAAGTTTCGAAAGGGTTAAACATAGATTTATAATGGCAGGCGACATAGTAAACGAGAACTCAACTCTAATGGAAGAGGTACCACATTTTGGGTCGAACAAGCTAGTCGTAAACTAGTGTGGAAGTATACTGTTTCAAAATTTTACACTAGTTCATATAAGTATTCGGTGCATTTTAAGTATTTGAAATAGGTAATACATGTACTCAAGTAACTGACATTGCTGAAATATCAAGCTTCATATTTCAGTAGATTGCTTACGTGTTTGTGTGTGCATATATGTATCTAGTTGTATGTATAAACCAAATATGTCACGACTACACGCACATTAACCACTGACGACAAGCCAGCATACATTTGCATATAAAGCATTTCCCCAAAATTGGCATACAAAATTAGGTATGTATGTATGCTCACCCCAAAATACAATGACTTCTTACCCCCCACATCCATACGCGCATCAGCAATTGAAATTTTGTGGTTTAGCCTCATTTTGTGTTGTACGCTTTAATCGTATGGGATTAATATTTAACCGTTTGGGGACTTGGCGCTCAAAAATTAGTGCTGTATTTTTGGTTATGAAATTCGTAAACATTAAAAGCAGTCAGAAAAGTGAACAGCGTCGGGGTGGCTGATAATCTAGTACAATAACACTGCACAACAGGATTTCAGCTGAGTGGGTTTTGAAATATGTTATTACAGTCGCCGTTACTGAGGACTTTCAAAATGTGGGCTCTGTTTTTAACAACTTCTATCATCATACAATAGCGTTAATCGCACAGGGTTTTTTTCGGTGTACTATAAATGCTGCATTCTTTATCGAAGACTGGATTTATATGAATTGAAATAATTTGTCAAAATTTAGACAAATGTGAAATTTGGTTGTATAGTGTAAAAATGTTGAGTACAGGACGAATTTGAGTTGATGGAGTAGAAAGGCAAGTGACAAAGCAATTATCCGTACTTCTGATACAGATTGGAAAAATCTGCGTTGACTTATAAATGCTGTCAACATATTATTAAAGTTTTAATAAACATTTAATTAAGAAATTGAAGATAGTGACCAACAAATAAGAATTTCAAATTATCTAAAAATATTTAAAACCAAAAGCCGTATGCATTATCAAGAACTATTCTCCCACTAGCACCACCCTAATCACCATTGCTTTAAGCTTTTCTGTTTTACTAATTTGTCTTTATTATAAAGTTTTTGCTTTCATCATTAAATTGTAGCTGGATATTCAAGTTTAATTAGTGCATAATTAGAATCACTCAATGCTGTAAACATTAGTGAAATTGAAGTAAGCTATATAAAGTAAAATAGATTTTATGTATAATGAAAGAAATTTGAACCATTTGCCAATGTTGGTGTTTGTGTTTTATGAACTTCTACTGCCTGTAAGATTATGTTACTTTTATATTTAAAACTAAATAGGCGTAAAAAATAAATAATAAGTAAAGAAATTGGTTATACGTATACCTCAAGAGCGGAGAGACTCGTTTACTTTCTTACAGCAAGACATCACTGTTAAATCGACCTAAGTTTTTGACCTGGACTTTACCAAAATACTGACCATTTGTAGTGCTTTAAAGAAAATTACATAGCAACGAAGCGGCACCACATTTAAGCACTTTTATGTGTGTACCCCACTGCGTATACGTAACCATTCATATTCAAGCTAATTAGTGAATGTGTTGGCATATTTAACGTAATTAATTTGAAATTATGCGCAAATAATGATTACTAATTAATTATCCTGTTGCAAGCAGATAGAAGATACGTGTATAGTTACTTGAGAGAAGCTCAAATGGGAAATGGTCAGATAAGGTTAATCGTGAAAATAAAGTAGGGAGTAAGATACGACCAGAATTCATTTTCTATAGTTTGTATCAGAAATTGAACAAAATAAAGTAAAATTAAATTGAATTAAATAAAACTAAAATAAAATAAAAAAATTAAATTCAATTGAATTAAATTGATAGAACAAAAAATAGTTATACAAAAAAATAAAATATATTAAAAATAAAATAAATTAAAATAATATCTGTATGATAAAATGCAATAAAATAAAATAAAATTTTTAATAAAATAAAATAAAATGAAGTAAAATAAAATAAATTTAAATTAAACTAAATAAAAAAAAAATAATCTAAACTAAAATAAAACAATTTAAAATAAATAAAATCAAATAGATTAAACATAACTAAACTAAAATAAAATAAAAAAATTAAATTAAAAAATAAATAAAATAAAATAATATAAAAAAAAAAAAATAAAATAAAATACATTTAAAAAAAAAATAAAATAAAAAGAAATAACATAAAATAAAATAAAATAAAATAAAATAAAATAAAATAAAATAAAATGAAATAAAATGACGTAAAATAACATATAAAACAAACCTAAATCTCTACATATTATAAAACAAAGTCACTTTTTCTGTCTTTTTTTCCCCTTGAATGCTTAAATCTTGAAAACTAAGCAACGGATTTTTATGCGGTTTTTTTTAATAAAAAGATTGGTTGAAGAGGAAGGTTTATGTCATTATAACGTGAAGAAATATATAAAGGGGGCGTGGCAATCGGACAAAATGTGGTAAAAAACCATACATTTTTTGTTTACACAGCCATAAATCCTAAACGAATCCACCGATTAAAATGAAACTTACTTGAAGTTAAACTTTGAAATATTTACTTTCGTTCTGCATAAAAAAAACGTTGTTTCATATCTTATTTAACCAACATTGTTTAAAAAAAAACAGCACTTTTTCCAAAAAAGCTGTTTGGTTGTTTGTTCGCTGTTAAACGAATGAGCCATTAGAACTTGACATCGAATAAACACACAAACAGCGTTATGAATGAGGTGGGGTGAGATCGTATGGTGAAAGAACGCTGTTTGTGTGTTTGTTCGCTGTCAACCGATTATGCGGGAATCTCAGCCCACCTCATTCATGTTGAATTAGATAGTATGGTGAAAGAACTCGATACGTATGTATGTAAGTACATATGTACGAATCTCTCGCATAATAAAATTTCGGACGTATGTATGTATGAATGTATTTTCAGTTCATGGCCTTATTGCCGTACTGAATTCCATGTAATTTACATTTTTCCGTGCGAAGCCGGAGCGGGTTGCTAGTAAAATATAATAGAAGAAAGAAAAAATTTAAAAAATGTAAATAAAATTAAATTAAAAAAAAATTATAATAATAAAATAAAACAAAATAAATTAGAGAATAAAACCAGCCTCACCAAATAGACACACGTGTATGTAGTATCTAGAGATAACTTTATTACTTGCAACGTGTACTTCACTTATCGCATTGCCCTCTTACAAGTTTTCTCGAATACAACCACAATTCCTACAACTCCAGAATTCAACGTACACTCATGCACGATTCTAGCTGTCCACGAGCAGCCACGCACCGCCCTCAATGCAATAGTAACATATTTATATCTAAATTTGTATGTATGCTGTCTACGAGTAAACATTTTACGTCAATATTCTTTTCGATTGAATGCTAACGTCAAATGTTATTTCATTCCCTTATTTTTATTGCTGCGTATTATTTGTTACTTCCCTTGCTATTGTTATGCTTCTGATATTATTTTTATTATTATTATAACTTTATATGAAGGTTATTTTGTTGATATTTTATTGCTTACGTAGCAAATCGCTGCAACGCCAAAAAAGTTGCCAAAACACGAAATGAAATCAACAAGCATGGCCACAACAAATCCAACAACTATGCTTACATTACTCATTTAACGACAGCAACAACACTAAAAAAGAGTTTTCCAAATATAAAAAGAAATAAAACAATTTTATTCACAACAACTTAACTGCTGTATTTTGAGGTAATAAAATATTCGGAATTTTTTTTCCTATTTTGTTAGTTAACAAAAAGGATTAACAACAGGGAAATAAAGCAGAAAGCAAAAGTTCAGGT
Organism: Campiglossa producta; assembly: GCA_964058755.1. Classification (NCBI taxonomy): domain Eukaryota; kingdom Metazoa; phylum Arthropoda; class Insecta; order Diptera; family Tephritidae; genus Campiglossa; species Campiglossa producta. Next base: position 26,024,175 of record CAXKVI010000004.1, read on the forward strand.
AGAACATTAAAACTTTGCAAGAAATTGTCGACTCAGCTATAGCAAAGTAGAGAGCAATAACACTTGGTCTAGTTTTAGGCATGTTTAATGTTTCGCATAAAAATGTTACGATGTAGCTAATTTTAATTTTCGTGTCGTTACTTAAAGAATGGGACAAACAAGAAGGTGTACAATAGGGCATATAAGGCATTGTGTCATCTTTTTATATAAAAAAAAAAATTATTAAAAAAATTAAAGTACATAGCCAAATATGTATAGAAATATATAAAACAAATGAAAAACAAATGAAATTTAATAAAATTTAGGTTAGGTTAGGTTCAAGTGTCTGCCGCAAAGGCACACTTAGGCCAGTTTTGAAAGGCCCGTTGTGATACCACCAACACAAGGAAAGTCAGTCCCGGGATAATAAAATTTAGTTTAGTAAAAAAATAAAATAAGAAAAATAATATTGAGAAAAATGAACTAAAAAATTTAAATAAAGTAAAATACAAACAAATGCTACTTTCGGCTGAGTAGGCAATTTAGAAGTAGAGTCCTCTGTCGACGAACAAAAACAACACTCTATAAGTCACTTATCGTACCCGTCCTGCTATATGGTGAAGAAGCATGGACACTGACAGCATCTGATGAGGCGGCTCTGGGAGTATACGAGAGAAAAATTCTTCGAAAGATTTATGGACCCCTAAAAGTTGGCGACGGCGAGTGCCGAAGAAAAAATAATGATGCGCTGTATGAGCTTTACGCAGACGTGGACATAGTTCAGCGAATTAAAACCCAGCGGCTCCGCTGGCTAGGACACGTGGTGCGAATGAACGAAGATGCTCCGGCCCAGAAGGTATTTTTATCGGCACCCGCCGGTGGAAGTAGAGGAAGAGGGAAACCACCACTTCGATGGCAGGACCAAGTAGAGGCAGACCTGCGAGCACGCGGTTTCTCTAATTGGCGCCAGTTGGCTCAACAATGAACCGACTGTAACATGTTGGACGGCCAAAAACGCCTAGGCGGTTAAAGGCTATTTTAAGTAAGTAAGTAAAATAAAACAAAATATGTACAAAATAAAAAAAAGAAGATAATAAAATAATAAATAAAATAAAATAAAAAATAATATAAAAAAATATATATGATAAAATAAAACGCCAAAGTTATATTTTTATTAAATGAAAAAAAAATAAAAATAAAAAAATATAAAAAAAATAAAATAAAAAATAAAAAAAATTAAACAATAAAAAATTAAAACTATAAAAATATAATAAAATAATGTAAAATAAAAGAAACAAAATAAAATTTAGTTAAAGTAAATTAAAAAAAAGAAGTTTTTAAAATAAAATAAAGTAATGAAAAATAAAAACTGTAAGATATAATAAAATAAAATATCACAAAATAAAATAAAATTAAAGTAATAAGTAAAAAAAAATAACCAAATTAAAAAAAAAAAATAAATTAAACAGAATTAAATAAAAAAAAATAAACAAAATTAAAATAAAATAAAATAAAAAAAAATAAAAAAAAATAAAAAAAATAAAATAAAATAAAATAAAAAATTAAATTAAACTAAATAAAATTAAAATAAAAAATAAAATAGAAAAAGGGAAAAAGTAAAAAATAAATAAAATAAAATAATTAGTCGAAGCGACGCTCCCTAAAAAGTCGGGGCGATGTTTCATGTACTAAATATGCTAGCTGGGTTAAGTGATTAAATTGTTGTGAACTTTGGAGTAAGTTTCTACCTTAAAGAAGTCTCCGAGAACAATTTTTATGTGAAAGCCAAACTTTAATAGCTTCGAAAATTGTGAATTAAAGATAAAAATCCCCTGTATTAAAGAGTTATTTTTCTTTGTTGTATGGTACGAAGGCAATAAAAGATATGATAAATTATTTTTGCTTGTTTCGCAAACCTAATAAAAAACAAGTAAGGAAAGCTGTCTTCGGCTGTGCCGAAGGCTAAATACCTTTCATGAATAAGCGTCACGATTTTCACTGTTTGATCCCAGTACAGCCTGTGTGAATTTAACTTAAGCTCATTCCGAAATTATCGGAACTATCGATTATATGGGGGAGACGTGTTATATTGGTCCAATCTCATTGATTTTTGACACCGACATTCCACATTCTAAAATAGCAATAGTTACGAAATTTCACGTTCCTGCCTATATAACTACAGGAGTTATCTACCAAAATCCGTTTATTGGAACAATCGATTGTAGGGGGCTATGTGAAATATTTATCCCATTTCGATGATTTTCCACATCGATATTTCAGATATAAAAATAGCAATACATCTAAAATTTCATGTTCCTACGTGTTTAATTACAGGAGTTATAGCCCAAAATCCGTTTATCGGAACAATCGATTGTATGGGAGTTATGTGAAATATTTATCCCATCTCGATGATTTTCAACATCGACATTCCACATATAAAAACAGCAATACGTCCAAAATTCCACGTTCCTGCGTGTTTAATTACTGGAGTTATAGCCCAAAATCCGTTTATAGGAACAATCGATTGTATGGGAGCTATATGTAATATCGGTCCGATCTTGCTGGTTCCGACAAATGTTTCCTATATTGGAAAATGGTGGCCGCATACAAAATTTCAGCCAAATATCTCAAAAACTGAGGGACTAGTTTGCGTTCAAACAGACAGACAGACAGACAGACAGACAGACAGACAGACGGACAGACGGACATGGCTAAATCAACTCATCTCGTCATCCTGATCATTTCGGTATACTTATTGATGGGTCTATCTCTTCTTCTTCTCATACTTACAAACATCGGACCAAAGTTATAATACCATTTCATGTTCATGAAAGGTATAAAAATTGATTCAACAAACAAATAACTCGCATAAAAATGAATTAAAAAGAAATAAATTTTGCAACACGAGCTAAGAGTTAATGTGGGTATAATTAAAAAAAGATAAAATTTGAACAATAAGTGGATTGAAAAAGTTAAATCAGAAGAATTTCGTATCAAAATATACTTAAACAATTTTGTAAATGTCACGTTAACGTACTTTAGACGCATAAAAGCCCATTAGTGCAATGAAGCTAGAAAAATTGTAAAAGATAATAAAACCAACAGCACGCCAAACATAAGCCAAACAATTCTCCTAACGTCAGCTTATACTTAATCCTTAAGGATGTCTGTTGCACACATGCGCAAACACTGAGCTCGTTTCAACCGTTTGTGTTGATTTGCTTCATTACTTTTTTTTGCAAACTCTTCTTTATGTAGCACAACGCGCACTTACTTTCATTTGGCTATTTCGTTTGCTGAGTTTGTTCATTGTGGAAAGTGTGCTTGTCCTCATTACACAATAATCTTACTCTTTATCTTATTCTTTATTTATCTGATGCGCCTTTTTTATACTCAAAATTTTCCACTTAAATGTACTTTAGTCGCATTTCGCCACTGCTGCTCGCCTCAGGTAATTTGTAGCGCTAATTACTCGTTATTTGTTTCTTCAATCCTCAGGTTATTTGTCCTTTTTAAATTCTCTGTAAATCATTTGAAATATTTCGCGCTACAGTTCTTTCACTGCGTTCACTGTGAAATTGCATTTCTTTGGTAAAAATTGTTTGTTGTTAAGTTACTTAACCATTTTTATCTTTTAATTTATGTATCTCTTCATCTTGTTTTTTTGCAGGCCCACCTATTCTATCCGAATCCATTCAAGGTACATTGGGTCGATTGCTTTGTAATGTGACGCCACCCATTCTTGAAGATCGCGTTGCGCTTGTAATTTGGTTTAAAGTGGGTTTGAAGACGCCCATATACAGGTGAGTGAAAATATATTTATGTGTTGGTATACATTTTATTTTGTGTTGAAGAAAAATATAACAAGGAAATAAATTTATGATAAGTCGTGAAAAGAATGGAATATTTTTTAGCTCATACACATTCTATGACGACTTTATACTGTACACTTTTGTGATACTGACTGAGCAGTGTAGTTCTAAGGCCAAGCTCAATGCCGACAGGTGTGTTCTACTACGCGCTTTATGGGATAAAAGAGCAACCCTTGAACGAGAGTATGTAATCAACTTATGCAAGACCCTGAGTCTCACAGAAAAAAAAGATCGTCAGTGGGCCACATAGAAAAGGGGGAACTCTATTTATTACCAGAAGCAGTTACTTTAGTTTTCCAGCTGTATCTGATCTAAATTCACCAAAGTTAAATTACTTGTTTCCTACAAAAACGGGTATATGCCCAATAACTCTTCAATATTTGATATTAGGGGAAACTGGGGTACGTTCGACACTTTTTTTCATAAGCATATCGCCGAAGATATCCAAAGAATCGGATCTTAAATAAGCTTGCAAAAATTTCAAAAAAATGTTGAAGAAACATTTCTTGAAAAAAATCCTTACCTTTCACTTTTAATCAAATCGAAATGCCAAGGGCTAAATGCACTTTCATACAGAAATCGAAAATCCCATCAGTACTTGCGAAAACACAAAAACAAGTGTAACTTTATTTAAAACTGAGAGAGAGATTTGAAAGTTTATCCCTCTCGTACAATTTTAAATTTTAGTAATTGACATATGTAAATATGTTTTGGCAGGTTATATTCTCATTATACTCTTTCCACTGATATAGTTTTTACGTTAATATTCCTTCAATTTCTCGATACTAAGCACATCTATCTTTTTTTGTTTTTGCCAGAAACATGAATGTGTAGCCAGAAACATGATGCGTAGCACATTTATGTTTTTGGTGCAACGAAAAGGTCTAAAAACTGAATTTTTCAATTTTTTTTTTTTAATTTTTGTTTTTCCAGAGACATGAATGGGTGTGTTCGAACCGCAATTGTTGCGGCAGTGTTACTTTTTATGATAGATCACCACGTCCTTCGGCAACGTTTTGGCAACATTTGCAACCTCGCGCGTTCCTAGAGTAAAATGTTGACAATCTCTTGCGCATTACAAGGTCATATAGTAACATGACTGCAATATTGCAGTAATAGTGAGCGGCTCGAACACACCCAATGTGTTCCATTCAACAACAGACACCATGGCGTATACGTAACAATTTTATCACACGTTCATGTTTCTTTTTAAAATTCATTAATTACTTTTTATGTCTACTATTGACAACCAGCACATTTATCGCCACAATGAAGTTATCAATAAGTAGATCTAAACCAATATACAGACAAACTGTATATTTATTAAGCGATTAAGTAGGCGACAATGCATCGATGCTTGCAGTATTTTATATATTACTAAAATACTGATAAGCATTGCACTGTCTAGCTCGTGACTAGCGCTTTTTGCAAATATGTGTTGTATGTTTAGGACAGCACATTAGTTTCAAGATTATCGCTTCGCATTGTTTGTTTAGCTACAGATGATGTTTAGGATTAAGATATACGTAGCATATTAGGTACTAGTTTAGTAAGTAGATAAGTAGTTTTATATATGTAAAATTTAGTTTAAGATTTGTTATAAATAAAAACTCTGGGCCACCAGAGCGCCAGTCTTGTGCCGAAACACTACGCTGACGTTATTTAGTTAAATAACAATCACGTCAGCCTATTAACTCACATCTGGAAAATTGGCACATTCATGCATCTGGCAAGCGAAGATACATAGATATCTCAGCTGAAAATCTATTAAAGTTTCCTTCAAATAGAGCGCTTTTGAAACTTATTTATAAATGGTATGTATGTCAAAAAAGAGTTCGAACGTTAAATGATTTTCAACACACCTGTGACTTCGCTTTTTTTAAATTACTAACGAATCTAGTATTGAATTCAAATAAATTCTGAGAAATGATAACATCCCTGCAGTCAAATTCCGAACTACTCAGCAAACATACTAGTTCATTGACTAAACATTTTGTGGCATATGCATACCAGTTCATTGTTGATTAGTTTTAAAACCAGTCAATGCCAAACTACTCATCGAAAATTCTAGTTCATTGACTATACATTTTGTGGTGTATTTATACTAGTTCATTGCTGATTAGCTTCAAACCAGTCAAGGCCAAACTACTCAGCAAACAATATAGTTCAATGACTATACATTTTGTGGTGTATTCATACTAGTTCATTTCTGATCACCTTTAAATCAGGCAATGTCGAACTACTCAGCAAATAATATAGTTCATTGACTATACATTTTGTGGTGTACTCATACTAGTTCATTTCTGATCACCTTTAAATCAGGCAATGTCGAACTACTCAGCAAATAATATAGTTCATTGACCATACATTTTGTGGTGTATTCATACTAGTTCATTTCAGATTTCCTTTACGCCAGTCATTGCCAAACTACTCGGCAAACAATGTAGTTCATTGATTGTACATTTTGTGGTGTATTCATACTAGTTCATTTCTGATTAGCTTTAAACCAGTCAATGCCAAACTACTCAGCAACATTATAGTTCTACGCCTAAACATTTTGTGGTGTATTCATACCAGTTAATTTCTGAATACCTTCAAACTAATCAATTCCAAACTACTCAGCAGACACCTAGCTCGTTTACTATACATTTTATGGATGTTTTTATACTAGTTCTTTGCTGATTACCCTTAAACCAATAAATGCCAATCTAATCAGAAAACATACTAGTCTACAACTATAATTTGCTGGGCGAAATCATACTAGTCACAAAATCCTGGTTCGTACTAGTATGCAAGTATGTATGAATCTCGGGTTGAAATTATACTACATCTTTTTCAGTTTATATTCAGAAAGTTTTCTGAATATCAATTGTAATTTTCTGAATGTCAATTGTATTTTTCTGAATATCAAATGGAAATCCTGAATATGAATTGTAATTTTCTAAATATAAATTGTTACTTTCTGAATATAAACTGAAAAATGTGTAGTCAGAAAAAAAATAATCTATTTTAGAAAAATTCCATTTCATATTACATTATTATTATAAGGCCTTATTACACCGCAACCATTAGTACGATCTATTGTAGTACATGGTACTATGCAAACATTATTTGAAATTTTTGGTTTGCTTCTTTTTTTCTCTTGTAATTCACAGATGCTTTTTCGTGTTTGGCTAAATACAAATATGATGCTGATGTATATATGATCTAGTATGTCAACTTCTATATTTCTTGTGTATATACACAGAAAAAAGGCACTGGTAAAATCTACAATCTCGTGCTGTTATCCTGAAGTTGACCAAATTTTGGTTGTTTGAACGGTATTTTTTGTTGAAGTAACTGTATTCAGATCTTTTATGATCCCTCTAGATCTTTTATAATCCCATTTTGGCCAGGTTTGTTTGGATGTCCGGCACCCTTGGGATTGTTGCTACCTTTCGTTGGCTTGACGGAGTGTGTACTCCAAGCCAACGAAATGTGGCAACAATCCCCAAGGTGCCGGACATCCAAACAAACCTTGCCTAAGAAGGAGAGAAATCTCCATATTAATAGGTGTTCTAACTGGGCACTGCCTTATTGGTAGGCACGCAGAAGGTGTGCCCTACCGACGATGCTGCAGGAGCTGCAAAGATGATGAGGAAGAGGAAACGGTGAAGCACCTCATCTGCAACTGCCCGGTCTTAAGCGGCACGAGAACGCGCTTTTTGGGAGTTCCCTTCCTGGATAGCCTAAACCAGACCGCTGAACTGGACATAAAGGACTTGATGGCCTTCATAAAGTCATCTAAGTGGTTCGAGGAGGAGTAACGGTGTCGGTTTAGGAGTGTCAGTCCCGGGAACTACTATGTGGAAAATCCCAACAAAAATCAAAGCAACACACTATAAGTTGGAAGATTGCTTTTCTTTTTCTCTTGTAACTGCTTCTTTTTTACCTTGTAATTCACAGATGCTCTTTCGTGTTTGGGTAAATACAAATAGTCGCTGCTTTCTAAAGAATAAACTGGTTTATTGCTGATGTAGAGGCTGACTATGATACTGGTGCATAGACCGACTAGTATACCAACTGGAATGAATGTCAAATTCGTGGACTAGTATGACAAGTGGTACGATCTGAATGGGCATAATGATTAGTATGTCCTGCCGCATAGACTGAGCAATATGTCAACTGGTATGATTCTGATGTATGTATATATGAACTAGTATATCAACTGGTATGATTCCGATGATTTTTTTAACTAGTCTGTTAATTGGTATGATTCTGATGCATATATGAACTAGTCTGTCAACTGGTATGATTCTGACGCATATATGAACTAGTATGTCAAATGGTATATTTCTGATGCAAATTTGAAATAGTATGTCAACTGATATGATTATGATGCATAAGTGCACTGGTATGTGAACTGGTATGATTCTGATGCATAAATGAACTACTATATCAACTGGTATGATTCTGACGCATATATGAACTAGTATGACAACTGGTATGATTCCGATGATTTTTTTAACTAGTCTGTTAATTGGTATGATTCTGATGCATATATGAACTAGTCTGTCAACTGGTATGATTCTGATGCAAAAAAGAAGTAGTCTGTCAACAGGTATGATTCTGATGCATATATGAACTAGTCTGCCAACTGTTATGATTCTGATGCATATATGAACTAGTCTGTCAACTGGTATGATTCTAATACATATATGAACTAGTCTTTCAACTAGTATGCTTCTGATTGATATATGAACTAGTCTGCCAAGTGGTATTATTCTGATGTATATATGAACTAGTCTGCCAACTGGTATGATTCTGATGTATATATGAACTAGTCTTTCAACTGGTACGATCCTGACGTATATACGAACTAGTATCTTAAATGGTATGATACTGATGTGTATAATAACAAGTATATCAACTGGTATATTCCTGATGCAGAGGCTGACTAGTTGAGGCGCCTGGCTGACTGGTATTTGATTAGTATAAAACTAGTTAAGTTGACTGCAGGGATATTTAACTTTAAAATTTATTTTCAATCGTTTGTTCTCAGCATATCCTTATGTATGAGTTGCGCAGGTGAGACATCCATATTGCCATACTATATTTTCTCCTTCTTCTTTTTTTGCCTGTCGATTCAATTAAATGGATTTTCTTTCGGTCAGCGGAGAAGTTGACTAAGTGATTGTTATCCTTTAAGCTTTATCTGTGAAGACAAGACCAAAAAAAAAACAACAATCTCCAATAAAGCTAAAGAAAAAATTAGAAAACTCTTGCAACAGCCGAGCAGACAACAGCTGTGCATTTTTGTTATTTAAAAAGTCTGGTTGACTTCAATTTACTTGATTCAGCGCATTAATCTTGTTTCTTCTGTTGTTGAGATGTTCTTTCCCTAGTTTTTTCCAGTGTAATCGCACATGTTACCTAAATTTTTAATTAAATTTTTTTCTTCTACGAAGTAAAACAAACTTAGTAGACGTATATCAAAACGGGTGTATACATAGAAAGATACTCACTTACACTTATAATTATACCAAGTACTAAAAATACGCAGATCTGACATAGTGGCCTTATAGTGATTTAAAATTCTTACTGGATCCACATTTACTGATTTCGAAAAAAAAAAAAATGAGTTTATCACAGCGATGATCTGGCAGTAGAAATTATCCTTCCCATGTCTCAGCAGTCCTTAAAAATGCTCTTGTTTTCGATTTTCCTGTGCTAAGGACCTATATGAAAACTATGGTTGTCGAAATCCTCTTGTGTTTTACCGTTAACTGTCTATTTTTGAACCGGTGAAAACCCATTTTACAATCAATAGTATGTGGGTAGAAAATTTCTGCAGCTTTGCTTCTATCCTGAAATAGAACTTTTGGTAAACAGTTATTAAATTCCCTGCAGGGTATGCATTTTTTTAACAAATGCTTTTCTAGCCAATTCTCTGATTAATCTTTTTGTTTTAGTTGTGGCGTAATCATAAATTTCATATTAGCGGTTATGAACGCTTTTTTGCGCTTTGGTTGCCCTGACGTAGTCGATATACACATAATATTTGTTCGTTAGTCTGCTTTGAGTTACATAAAAAAAACTCACACTGTAATTGGTTGTGTTTACAATTTTGTTTTTTGGATTGTGATTTAAAAACACTAGAACTTGGCGAGTGTTAGAAAAGTCGTTACCACGCAAAACCTTTGAACAGAGAATATTTAGGTGGAATGATACCATATGGAAAGTTTTTTGTTTTCTTTTTTTACGAGGCATTTGAGTTAACAAAAGCCACAAAATATTATGGTCGTAGGAAAGTTGAGAGAAAAACTCAATATTAAAAAAAATGTTGAAGCTTGAGAAACCTGTAAACCGAAGTGGCAAAACCTGAATAGAAAATCTCTTAATAAAGCGAACTATCTATATGCCGAATTTGATCCAAATCGATTTATCCACTCCCGGGATGGTGAACAATATACGAAGGAATAAATAAAATGGATGCAGATGCGTATGCGCCCCTCATGTCTGTTGGGCGGGATATTGGGTTAACCGTTGGGAATTATTATTAAGATGGCAACTATAGGTGGAACTCTGCCTGAAAACATATTCGTTGGTATACAGCCGAAATATATTTCATTTGATACCTGTGTACATTGGCATATCTTTCACAGTATTTAAAAAAATGAGATAGTAGGCAACCCTGTAAACTGCCAGAAGTGGCAAATATAAAGTCTTGTAATGAAGGTTATCGTATGTATGCAAAGTTTTATCTACATCACCCCACCTGTTCCCGATATATTGGGTTAGGTTGCCGCCTTAAGTGGAAACCCTGCCTGAAAATTATTTCGTTGGTATACGGGCGAAAATACCTTTCATTTGATACCTACCCATATTGGCATATCTTGCTCAATATTTAAAAAAAAATTAGATATGGGGCAGCCCTATAAAACGCCTAAAACGGCAACACCTTTTCAGCTGTTCCCAAGGTATAGGCATAGAAAGTTATAGAAATTTATTTTCATCCCTAAAAAGGGAGGACTGCAGGCTCATGATGGGTATACCTACTTACATGACACTGACTTTTGGCCTCGCATGCGCATAAGTGCTGTCTAGAGTGTACCCTGGTGCTTGATGGGGTTTTATATCCTAATCGTAGAAGCAACTAGTAACAGTATGGACTTTTTTTAGTCTATGTGAGATCTTCGCAGACAGTCTAGCACAACCTAATCTAACCTTACCTTTTACTACCGAACTTCCTTATTTGAAGCAGATCTACAAGAGGTTTTTTGTAATTTGGCCCCGTCACTCTAACGAGGAAAAAGCTAATGGAGCTTCCCGCCACTCTGGGAGGGGGATCGGAAAAAGTCTGGTCTACTAGATCCATTTATTTACGAACGACTGACAAGTCATACTGCTATAATAGTGGTGTGGAGCATTCGCAATGGACATAGTGGGATTTCGTAACCCCTGCTAGCATTTTGAAGAGCGTTATATCTTCCATATCGCATAAATAATGCCTGCGTCACTTCGAGAAGGTGCTTTTCATTGCAGAACAACAAGAAACTTAAATATCGCGTATCTAATTTCTTGGCATCACTTGGGAGTTACTCCGTTACTTAGTTTCTCAGTGTCGCATATATGCCGGTAAATTGTGTTTTGAATATATACCCAGCCAACATTTTCTATCACGGATGTGCCCATAATTTGAATGATTTTCTTTCTAAATATCATACTATGCCTTGGCCTAGAGCTAGCGTGATCGCCAGGCATGCGTAGGGTTCAAGGTTTGAGTCCCGGTAAAATGGAATTTTTAGATTTTTTTCATAAGTTTTTCTATCTCCCAGGCGACACTTATAAGCCACTTCCCGAAGTGTCGGCTAAGGACGGTACATCCCAATTTCTTGACCAAAAATTCGCAGTGTGCAGTGAATTATAAGTAAAGCTCACTGCAATGTTATCTCACCCATTGTGCTTTTTTGCGCGCTTACTGTAAAATTTCATGAACTTTTTATATTTGCTTGTAACAATGTCTCGCAGCTCATTATTATTCGTCATTTATTAAGCTCAGCTGTAAGCGTCAGTATGTACATGTGACAGTTTCCAGTTTTAAATTCAACATTTCATCATCTCGTCACAAACTAAACCACCAAAGTCCTTTTGCATACTAGCAGACTTACCGCCTCCAGAAGCGTTTCACGCCCGATAGCACATTCAAGAACAATAATAAAATACCCCATTTTGGTACTTCACAACTTGTCGCTTTGTCAAAAGTTTTTGGTGCATTTTGTCTCTATCTTCCTTTTATGTGTTTTTACTTTTTTTGTTGTTGCTTTGTGATTGGTGTCTTTGACTCTTTCATCAGTGCTAACAAACTCCTGCTACTCATTGCGCTCTACTGCTACTCGAGTTGTGGTCCTTTATTATCATCATCGTCAACGCGGACTCGTCACCCTCTAATGAGCTGCAAAACTATTCTATACGCGCTCTCTCTCGCGTTTGCCGATGAATTTCAATTAAGCTTTTTGGCATTTTAATTGATTTAAAGTAAAGTTCTTCTTGTTTTTTTGATATAGTCGTGTTGACTCACTGGACTTCGGCAATTTAGCGTATCATCAGTCTGGCAGTTAACGTAGAGAGACAGCAACAGCAGCAAGGACACTATCACACTAATCAACTTTTTACGAGTAGCGCAAGTAGTAGCCAAACAGTTAGTTTAATGAACAAAGGCATTGTCTGAGTAAACGCTTCGTTCAAATTTTTAAGTGAAACTTTCATGAACTCATGGCTGCTATTCCACTAAAATGAAACGCAAGCATTTATTGTTTTTATTTTATTAAATTTTATTTTTTTTATTTTTAAATTTTTTTGTTTAGTTTTATTCTTTTATTTTATAAAAAATTTTTTCAATTATTTTTTTTTTCTACTTTATTTCATTTTATTTTTATTTTATTTTATTTTTTATATTTTACTTTTTTAATGTATTTTATTTTTTTTTTTCTTTATTATGCTTTGTTTTATTTTATTAATTTTTTTATTTTTTATTTTCTTTCATTTCATTTTAGTTTAATTTATTTTATTTTATTTTCTTTTATTTTATTAAAACAATTTTTAAATTGCATACAATACATACGCCTTGCCATAAGAAACTAAAATACATAGATATGAACTATATTGTCAAGAAGTTTCACTACTTCGCAAAATCGATTTTTAGTGAATGGCATGATAAAGTTTTAAAATACTTTACTTGTTGTGTGTCAGCATATCATTTTCAGTGACTTAAAATAAAGATTCCAAGTTAATGGTTCAACTGGCACGTTTTTACGCACCCTTTTTTTCTACTCTTAATAGAATAACCGTATTTTTATCAATTTAATATTTCCACAAAAACCTTTTAATATCACTTTTTCCCTTCTCTTCTTTTATTTGCTTTTTCACAGCGTCGATACGCGCGATTCGAACTTCTCAGATGGTACGCATTGGTCGGATGAATCGTATCGTGATCGTTTGTCCTTCACAGTGGAAGGACGTTCGGGTACATTGGCAATAAAGAAGACGCGCCAGGAGGACACTGGCGAGTATCGTTGTCGTGTTGACTTTCAAAAGAGTCCGACGCGTAATTCAAAAGTGAATTTAACTGTCATAAGTAAGTGTTGCCTTTAGTTTGTATGTATGTATTTGGTTTGGATTCTGTAGTTTGAAAGTAGTAGTCATTTAATGGAATTATTCATGAAATTAAATTAAGTTTTGTAGTCAAATGCACTCTTTTATGCTAAAGATTTGAATACTTTACGAGAAGTTTGCAGTTACTAAAAGAAATAAAATTTTATAAATAGATTAATGCCCCTTTTGTGCTTCACTACTTGAAATAGTTGTGTTGTAAATGTCACAACACAAAACAACTTATTTGTTTTATTACACTAACTATACAGCAAAGTCAACTTTTTTTCTGAGGAAAAATGTGGCCGTGGTCTGCTCGACTTCCTTTACCAAGAACATGTTTGTAAATTCTATAATCAATACACTAGCCAACTACCACAATTTTATTAAAAACTTTCCAAATTTAACTGACAAATTGGGCATAAAAGTTGTGTTCATTTAATTCTAATTTCGTTTAAACTCTTTTTTTGGTTAAATTCGTTCTGAAATTATTTTGCTTAAAGGAAAAACTATTGCAAAAATTTCATTTCTCTTTTGATGCAGTGATTAAATTTAAATGCATCTACGGTTCAAAACAACTGAAAAAAAATGTAAAATGAAGTTTAATATGTAGGCTAAAGTATATACCTACATAGGTATGTATGTAAGACCAAAATTTAGAATAATCCAGATTTATAAAAGAAAAGCAGTGGTACATTTTCAAATAATGCAGTTCATGACAAGTTGCATTTCTGTTGGCAAAATTATGCAATGAAATTATAAAAAAGAGAGTCCATTGTTTAATTTTTTTAAATCAATTTTTTAAATTTTATTTTATGTTACTTTATTTTATTATTCATTTTTTGTGTTAACTTATTTAATTAAATTTGAATTTTTTTTTATTTTTTATTCGTTTTTGTTTTCCTTTGTTAATTTTTTTAGTTTTATTCAATTTTTTTATTTTGTTTTTTTTTTTTTTTAATATTATTATTGATCATTTATTATGAAGTTAATTTTATTTTGTTTTATTCCACTGTATATCATTTCACTTCATTTCATTTAATTTTATTTCATTTCAGTTAATTTTATTTTATTTTAATTTATTTACTTTTATTTTACTTTGTTTTATTTTATTTTATATTATTTTATTTTATTTTGCTTTAATTTATTTTATTTTATTTTTTTATTTTATAGAAAACGTTTTTTCACAAAAATCAGTTTTGTCAATGTTCGCACTTTTCATTTCACCTAAATAACATATAAATTTTGTGCTGACTTTTAAAGATACATAGATACCTACATACATACTTCGTATTTATATGTATATGTATGAATTTATTAACATGTTTTCAGTTAGCCAATGCACAAGTGAAACTAACTAGAACATTTACCTCCATTTCACTTTTTACCCATTTTCCACTTCCTTATAAATTTTCCGTTGTAAAAGTAGAAACCGAAGAAAGTTTAGAGTGAAATTTGTTATGGTAAGTTGAGATGATAAAAGTGCTGCCAACTGTGAAAAACAAAATAGTTTCTGCATATCTAAATGTGTAGAGGAATAGAAAAGTAAACGGAAATTGAAGTTTGTGGCGATTCGTTGTAATGGTGGCTGCTAATGACTGAGAGTACACACACATGTGTTAAATTTATATTAATGTTGTATAATTGACAGTTGAACCTTTCCTAGATATATTGTCCTTCAGTGTTTTGTTTGCGTTTTAGAAAGATTTTGCAGACGGTAATGGTGATTTTGGTAAAATTGAAAATGTTTTTTGGGTGAGAGTTTTTTCATGGTGTTCTATTTAGCAGTTTGAAATCCATAAATATGTAAGTTATGCTTGTAAATTTCGCCCTAATTCGTCTACTTGCTTAAAACTCCCCATCTTAGCCAGTTGTCCCACCAGAACGTCTATCTCCAAAGATGTTTGAGATTTATTGAAATCACAGACTTATAACCTTTCCTTCCTACTTATGTAGGTCCATCAATGAACGAACCCGGCTATCCATTTCCCCAATTGATGTATCTTTTATTTCTCGATGCAAAGAACGACGGATCAACGGTCAGTTTCCGCCACACAGTGTCAAGCCACAATAAAATGTAATATGAAAATAATTAAAGAATACTCGTAAATCAAAAACCTGCAATCTATATGACGAGGGTGCCGAATTATTACAACTTTATTAGCCTATATAAGAATTTTTTGGAGGCTGACTAAACTTAGCCACAGTTGTCCGTGCACTTCTCCCTGTTCTTAGAGTTGGATACATGTCGGAACCATTTCGGAGATGCCTAGGGAACATTCAGCTGTTGACCATATAAAGAGTTGAGAGTGGTTCTAGATCAAGCCCCGGCAGCAGTGGGACAATTGTCTTAAAATTCATACAGATTCTTACGCTCTTTGCTTGGCCTCTCGAATAAAAAAATGATCACACTGACCAGGCATATCATTTCTTAAGCTCAATCGCAACTAGGCAACAACATACGCTGTTACCTCCGTGTTTACTAGTGAGCGATGGAGCAAATACAGATAGCATAAATTGATTGGTGCGATGACCGCTCTTTCACTAATATACACTCACTTAAAAAATATGAGTAAGAGATTCGCACTTTTTTAGTCAGGTATTTTTTAGGTACCTACAGCTTTTACATATTAACGACTGTTTAGGGAATTTTGAAGAATAAATAATCATCTTTGTAACTGACGTATTCCCAGAGAAATATCTTATGAAAAGTTTGAATCAGGTATTTAAATTTTATTGCAAAGTTTTTAACTTTTCCTGCTGTGGCTTTGAGCGTGTGCATATATTCATGAGTGAATATCTTGAAATACTTATTCTTATATGTTTTTAAATCTATGTCATGCACATGTACCAACATATGTAGAAAAATAAGTAAATGAGTAGAAGGATGCATTGCCGCAAAGTTTGTTGATGACCTTAAAGCCAAGTAAAAGTTTTACAGAAGGAAAAGTGCGAGTGAACGCTTGAGTGCGGCGTGAAAGTCTTAAGTGCAAGTTTATTATGCACATGCAAATGACATAAACTGACACCGAGAAAAAAGCAATGTTGGCAACACTTTTTCAAGACACAGAGTGCACCTGCAAAATGCAACCCACAAACCTTGAGACTTTTATAAAGAGGAATAGTGTCGAACTTTTACCATGGTACGCTAAAAAGTGTATTCAATTTTATCCAGGGCTGGTAACCGGTTCAGAACCGAACCGGGTTTTGAACCGAACCACAGCCATTTTTCAGTCTTTGAACCGAACCACGAACCGAACCATTTTTTTTTTTTTTTGGAGATGTATGAATCGAACCGAAAACCGCAAAAAAAATGGTTCGGTTCGGTTCAAAATTGGAACAAGTTATATGCCTAAACCATAAATTTTCCTGAAAATGGCAACAGTTGCACTCACTTTATTTCGATTAAGTACCAAGTTTAGAAGGTTGAAAGGTAGAAGTATACGCAAGAAAAACACTTTTTTCACATTAGCGCTGTTGTCAAAATGCGTTCAATTCCCGCCAACTGCATGCCATTTGACAGCGTAAAGATGAAAAGAGTTTTTTCTTTCGTCATGCATCTAACTTCCTTTATCTACTTTGGTTTTCTCATAAACAAAACAAAACATAGAAAACTGAAAGTCCATGGCGTTGCCAGCAACTTTAATTATTCAACGTTTGACTACCCAGTGGGAAAAGAAAAGATAATGTTTCATTCGTGAAAAGATACAAAAAAATAATGTACACTGAACCAAAAAAGTGCATGTATCCAATGAAAAAGTACATATATTTTAAGAATTGTTCGTTAAAACCTCTCCAAAGAACTTTTTCATAGAAATTTACGAACATTTCCTAGAATATAAGTACTTTTTCGTAAAATATGTAAACAAATCCACAGAAAGCATGTCTTCATTCATAAATTGTAAGAAAATTTTCTTAGATTCTATGAATTTTTTCTTATATTTTAAGAAAAACCAACGCGCACTTCTATGAAACTTTGTTCGTAAAAAACATGTACGTTTTTGGTTCTGTGTATGAAAAATCGTCTTACAACTATAACCAAACCAACTCCCAAATTAAAAATAAAGTATGGGGTCGATACCCAGCCAGCAGAACAACGTACTTTTTACCGATCGTGTATTTTTCCATCGTTTTACATATCCGAAAACGATCCGGAGACTATACTGATAAAAACTGTGTTCCCAAAAATATAGCAGAAAGTGATCTTACGTGATACTCGGTACTGCATTTGGCGTTTACGTGGTATTACACGCCGAGATTGGTACGGTGGCATTGGATCCTCAAACCGTATAGAACGCAATGCATGCTTTAGAAATATCTTTTGAACTCGTTCGATCCTATTTATCGATTGTTGATCATAGGGTCTCCAGATAATTACTGCATATTCTAAGTTGGAGCGTACGAGAGAAGTAAAAAGAAGCTTAAAAGTGTATGGATCCGAAAAGTCAGTAGAACTACGTTGAATAAATCCCAATACCGAATTAGCTTTTGAAAGAATAAAATTGATGTGATTATTAAATGAAAACTTCGACTCGAAAACCACTCCAAGATCTTTAGTCTCTGAAACTTTGTCTAAAAAACAGTTATCTATATAATAAAGGGTAGAAATAGCATTAAGACGTCTAGTAAAAGTTAGCAATGTTCAACGATAGCCGCGACTTTATACACCACAAATGAAGACTGTTCAAATCACTTTGAAGCTTGCTTGCATCATCCATATTGTTGACCATCGCAAAAATCTTCAAATCATCAGCAAAAAGAAGATTATTTGAAAAGTTAAAACAACTTCCAATGTGATTTATAAAAAGGACAAAGAGTAGAGGACCTAAAATGCTACCTTGAGGAACACCAGAAGGAACAACAAAGAAGTCCGAAGTTGCGGAATCAACTGAGACAGCACAACGACGATTGGATAGATAAGACGTTATCCATTGCAAAACGGACGAATGGAAGCCAAGGCAAGCTAACTTACTGATAAGAATTCTGTGGGATACTCTGTCAAACGCCTTAGAAAAGTCAGTATATATGCAATCCACTTGCGAGCCAATCGAAATGGCTGAGGTGCAAAAATCACTGAATACCATTAAGTTTGAGACTGTCGAGCGCCCAGAAATAAATCCATGTTGGTATGGGCTTAATAAGGATTTTACAGCGAAATAGATTTTTTCCTTAACAATTCAAACAGTTTCGAAATATTTGATAGTTTCGCAATTGGCCTATAATTACGAACATTACTTTTACTACCATTTTTGGAAAGTGGAGTAATTGTTGTAATCTTCCATTCATTAATAAAAATACCGGAAGAAAGGGATTTGTTGAAAATCAAGTGTAGAGGGTATGTCAAGGCTGGACAGGCTCTTATAAAAAGCGCTGATAGCCCGTCTACGTCAGATTTGGGCGAAGTATTGAGAAAAACAATCTCCTTTGAAACTTCATCAGAGGAAATATGCATAGTCCCAAGATTAATAGAAGGGGGTATTTCAGATGAAAAGTCAAGTGAAATCACATCGTCTTCAACAAAATTAGAGGGAAAATATTCCGCAAAGAGATTGGCGCCCTCAACAGGAGTATTAGCCGACTTGTTATCTAAAAATAATAAACTAGGAATACTAGAAACTTTTTTCGATTTCACGAAGCTCCAGAAAGATTTCGGGGTAGCTTTGATATTACACTCCGTACTCCTTATATACTTAGTGTACAGAAGGTTATTTAATGACTTAAACTCTTTTTGACATTGCTGAAATTTTACAAAGAATGCCTGGATTCCAGTAGATTTGAACTTCTTAAGGTATTTGTTTTTAATGTTTTTTAAATTCAATAAAGCTCTATTATACCAAGGAGACTTATAAGATCGCTTTCTTTTAATAGGAATGTTATTTAAACAGAACTCATTAATTATTGATTTAAAGGTTGAATAGCAGTTGTGAACATCCAAGTCCAAAAGAAGTTCATCCCAATTTATTTCTGAGATGGACCTGTTAAGAGTTGGAAAATCACAAGCCGCATAGTTAAAATCACATCTTACATCATCCGCGATATCTGAAAATACATAGAATTTTAACCCGATTTCCAAAGGCACATGGTGCATAGTAGCTTCAGAAATCGGCGAAGTGCATTTAGATATACAAAAATCGTTATTATCACTAACGTATATAAGATCTAATAATCTATTTAAATCATTAAAAATACAATTTACTTGATTAAGATTAATACTAAGGAAATTGTCAATACAATAAGATTCTCGATCAGTGGAAATGTTATTAGGAAAAAGTCTTGAATTGGCAGACTTACTACACCAAATTATGTCACTGAGATTAAAATCACCCAGGACACAAAGATGGTCATTTTTAAGATCAAGGGATAGCCCAATTATGTTATCTACATGCGCTTTGTACAACTCAAAGTTGCTATTAGGTGGAATATAAGAAGCCAACACATAAAGGAAGTTTCGAAATTTAATTCCTTTGATTCGAACGCACACTTGGTCGAGTAACGAGTCGTTATTTACCAGGCCGACAAATGATGCACGGAATTTTCGTCTAACTGCAATTAGAAGACCACCTCCTCTTGAGCAGCTAGTTGTCATGGAGTCCCGATCCCTACGGAACACATTGTACAAATTAGGATCGAAAAACTCACTATCGTATAAGTCGGATTTAAGCCAGGTCTCGACAATTACTATCATCATAAGCCTCTTGAGAACTAAATTGAAGAACTGTATTCGATTTTGTCCTTAGTCCAGAAATATTTTGATAGTAAATGTTAAGCTCAGCACCAGAAGAAGCATTTCTATCCATGGTGGTTAGGACATTTGGGTACGACCTCCCCGTTTGCGAAAAAAATTAAATGGCTTTACTCGTACCTTCAATGGCCATATTTTCGGATCAAGAATGCTAGGAAACTCAGCTGATAATACACCCAACCTAAAGTTTACATGTGTATGATTTTCTGCTGGGTTATCTTTTTTAATTAGAGCATAACAAGAGAGAGCCCTTTTATCAATTTTTACATGTTTACACACATAATTTTTAATATCGTCGGCAGTGACTTTAGGGTCGAATGACGACAAATGCGCCCACATCATGCGATCACCAACGCACAACTCGGTGTTTGCATTAGAACCAACAACAACCACATTCTTATCATTCTTATTACGTTTCTTGTTGTTCACTCTAGTCCAATTGTTTTCCGATTCCCTTCCATCATTTTCTTGTTGAGGAGAAATCACAGCATTAGCATTAGCAGAACTCGAAGCTGACAAGTTGTTGGCCGTAGAAACCGCATCAACAGCTGAGACAACAGGCAGGTTAAGAGAACCACTAATTTCTGCCGGCGCAATAACAATAGAGGCACACTCCACGCCAATGTTACGTTCAATTGCAGGCAAGGCGCAATTGTTATTGTCAGCATCACTCTCAGCAGAGGAGTTAGCAGACCTTTCAGTACCAGTCCGATACCACACTACTAGAAGTAGAGGAATTTTTATTTGAACGCAAATTTCTTTTATTAGCGATATTAGGTGCATCAGTATTATCAGCAAAGTTATTAGCAGCAACTGTGACAACTTGTTTAGATGATGATGCATTTTCTTTATTGCCCATATTGAGAGTGATTTTTTTTACACATAAATCGTCTTGTAGCTCCTTTAGAGCACACAATGCATTTCCCAACTTTACTAAACTAGACGAATTATACACAGAACAGCAGGTGTCACATTTGAATACGAGGTTTTTGTTAGCTTTTAAGAGTTTTAAACAAGCCGAATTTAGTTTAAACCATTTAGGATTAAAGTTGTGTAAACAAAGACCGCAGGCAACAAAATCACCTCCCACACACTGCGCACCGCAATTACTACATAAAGACATCGTAAGAAAAATGATAACGATAGAGCTAAGCAAAAGCTCGTCCGCACTCGTCAACGATCGATGTGTTGATTGTGGCAAATGGGCATACCTAAGCGCTCTATATCCCGAAGAACCTGCTTGGTCGTAAACTTCCTGGCAAGTTCGTCTGCCTTAAAGTTTCCCCTCAATGTCCCTGTGTCCCGGGACCCATGTGAGGTTCACGCGGTTCTGTTGGAGTTGAACGAATAAGAGCCAAGAGCCTTTGATGGCCGCTTGGCTGTCGCTGAAAATAACGATATCCTCACCGATACACAGTAAAAATAAAAGTCTAACTTTAATACCTTTTTGGTGTTTATATATAACAACGCCGAAAAAGTATTAAATTAATACCATGCTCGGTCTGATTTCTCGTGAGAGAGGAATTCAGTCGAATATTCTCTCAGGCAAAAAAAAAAAATTACAGTTTTATTATATTGCTTTCACCGAGAGTCGAACCCACAATTTATTGAATGCTCAACGGAGACGTCTACTACCAAGCCATCGAGTACTTGTGTTTGTCAGCGTATAATTGCACTGTTGTTCTTAATGTAGTATCGCAATAGCGACGAACCGCGTGCTCTGAGCAAACAAACCACCGGACTTAATTTAATGCTAAAAAAAAATTAATTTAAAACTTTTCCGGCTTTGTTTTAAAACAAATAGTACCTAAAACATTATAATGAGAGAAAGCGCTAGGGAGAGAGCGCTTTAGTATTATTTTGGTATTATTTTAAAACTATTTGGAATTAAAAAAAAATCAGAGTCTTAAATTAATACTATTTAGTATTAAAACTCAAAGCACCCAAGATTGCTGAGACTTCAGCCTGGAAGACGCTGCAATGATCAGGTAGTCTGATGGAGAGCGTAAGTTGCAGATCCCTTGAATAAAGCCCTCTTCCAACTCTGCCGTCTAGCTTCGAGCCGTCAGCGTAAACAGAAATACCGCCTTTAACGGTACTACGTAACGGCACAAAATAATGTTTAATAATAATAGAGTTTCTTCATATATGAAAGTTCTTAGGTTGAAAAGAGGAGTTGATTAAGGCATGTCCGTCCGTCTGGCCGTCTGTCCGTGTACACGATAACTAGAGTAAAAATTGAGAAGTTTGCATAAAATTATACAGGTTACTTTCTGGCAAAGTAGGTTTCTATTGAAAATGGGTGAAATCGGATAACTACGCCCCTTTTTCGATATCGAAAATTTCGAAAATTTCATAAATTAACATATGAGCCGTTAAAGCACATGTGGTATAAGTCCAATATTTTTGTTTTTTTTAGTTAGCATGAAACTATGTAGGGAAAAATGTGTTCTAGCTTCCACAGAAACCGAATAAATCACCGAATAACTATCTTGTGAAATCAAAGGTACCCCCTATTTGTTGACATCACAAAACCTTCAATATCTCAGCTCGATAAAAGGTGGACTTATACCACTTCTGCGACTAGTCATAGCTTTTAAACTGATTACGGTAGAAACATGAAATTTGGCACAAGGTATACTAGAATTATAAAAGTGGACGTGGCAACAAGCT
Source organism: Campiglossa producta (assembly GCA_964058755.1). Lineage (NCBI taxonomy): Eukaryota > Metazoa > Arthropoda > Insecta > Diptera > Tephritidae > Campiglossa > Campiglossa producta. The sequence goes on from CAXKVI010000004.1 coordinate 26,047,071, forward strand.
TTTTTCACTGCTCGGAACCTGACATTGTCGCCAACGAAGTCCTCGGCGACACTATTCACGACTTGGACGGCGCAAGTTGGCATGGAGTTAGAAATCTACGTAGGCGACCAAAAATTACCTACTGTCTCCCACCCCAAAATCTTAGGGGTAACTTTCGACCCCATGCACAAATTCGCTGCTCATTCAACCGCAATTGTCTCTAAGCTACAAAGCCGCAACAAAATTCTCAAGTCGCTAGCCGGCAGCACTTGGGGTAAAGACAAAGAAACGTTGCTGGCAACCTATAAAGCAATTGGTCGGCCGATCCTGAATTACGCGTCGCCGATATGGTCGCCAGGGCTTGCTGAGGTTCATTGGAAAAGACTGCAGGCCTGCCGAAACACCGCACTCAGAACCGCCACGGGATGCGTCCTTATGTCTCCAGAACATCATTTACATCATGAGGTGGAAATGCTCCCAGTTTTGGAGCACAATGAAATGCTAAACAGGCAGTACCTGTTGAACTGTTGCAAACCACAATATCCCAACAGACTACTGCTTGAGTATGAGCCACCTCCTAGGACCGTAAGGGCGCATCTACGTGAGCATTTTGATGAGATCCGGCACCTCACACTTTCGCCGTTTGATCCAAAGGTGCATACGCAGGCCCTGAAGCTCTGTCCACTGAACGCCGTTTTACACTCAAACCACCTCGCGTTGCGGCTGAGGAACGTCATCTTCCTCGAGAGGCAAGGGTCACTCTGGCTCAATTACGCTCTGGATACTGTAGCAGGTTAAACTCCTACTTATCACCCCATAATACCAACCATTTATTTACCTGCTCTTCGGAGCCCACTCTTCTAACACCCATCTCCCTCTGGTCCAACCCTGTCGAAACTGCAAGTTTCCTAGGACTCCCGTTAGAAGAAATTGATGACAATTTAGGTTAAGGAAAAGTACACGCTGGGCAGGGCTACACTTTGTTACAACAAGGTGGCCCTTAAGAAAATTCGACTGGTCATAACTTTAAAGCTGAGTAGAATGATGAAATTTAACAGGTTTCATGGTGGTACAGGAAATATTCCTGAAACTGGTATAAATCGCTGGGTATTTAATTTTCGGTATACCGAAACTTAGAATTCCTTAATTGTTTTTTGATTATATTTTATTTTGTTAAAAATCTTTTGAAATAGCATGTTTTTCCACTCAGCCAACGATAAGTACAAAGGTTGCAAAATAAAAATCATTTTTATTCTTTGAGTCTCCATAGGGCAAGAAGAACTTAGACTCGAGATACAAATACGTATGAGATACATATATCTGACCGTGGCATAACCGATTTAGGGGACTTGACTGATAAAAGTATTATAGGGATCACCTTAATATATTTACATCTATTTTATTTTCTTCGAATTTTATAACTATGTATCTTTTTCACCTCATTTCGCTCCCTAACAAAAGTTGTTCCTGAAGATGTATAGTCTTTCCGGTTATACAAACAACGTGTATCGATAGAAATTTATGACAATGATAGCACCATTGGGTATACCAAAAGTCAAACCATAGAAATGTAAAAAAAAAAAATCACTGCAACTAAGCAGAAAATGTTTCATTATACCAAACCTTTCATGATGCTTACCCGCCTAAACGCCCCGCGAGCTTGTTGATATCACATTTTATTGCTGTCTTGCATCTCCCATGGCAGCGGGCGACAATGGAAAAATCAGAACAACGTAACAATATCCTACAACAAAAATCAACAAAAACCATAAGCTTCATATGCTTACATGTGGAGTTACATAAAAATGCTAGTGTATAACTAGAAATAGAACACACACGCATACAAATATACATATCTACTTACATATGTATGTGGAAATCCCTAAAGTATAGCAAGGTTTGAATGGAAGTCAAGCCATGCGGGACATATGTATGAGTATTTTTTAATAAAATTCCAACGCTTGATCTTTCTCTAAACATACCCACACATGTTTGTAGTTACAAATTTGCTTGTGGGCGCTGAAAACTCGACTCTTATTTTATTGTAAAATTGAAATGTCGGTATAGGTTTGTACACAGCAAAAATGTAACTTTTCGTATAATTTTTGAGAGTTTTTTGAAGCAACTTTTACATAGTGTGAAAGCTGAAGCTTCCAACTTTCCAACAAAAAAAAAAAACGCGTGCAATTATCATAACTACATAAATAATTTTGCTAATATTAGACGTTTTCATATGGATTTACTCTTACATAACAAATCGCAAATTTTCTGGTGGGTAGTCTGTATGTCTGTATGTGCGCTGTTAGTGCACTCTAACAAACTGACTGTTTGACTGACGTTTAGCTTACTTAGCAACCAACTGTTGAAAGATATTTGGTTGGCGTTGATGTTGACATGAAATGCGTTTAATGAAATCGGCGAAACAAAATTAAATTTAGGTATGTACTAAAAACAAATTCTTACATGCCCAACAAATCAAAAAACCTAAACGATGGAAAAGTTTAAGCTTAACAGATACTTATTTAATCCTATTTCACTGGGATAAGTTCTTAGAAAGTGTGCATTCACTCTTTCTTCTCGAGATCTCTATAACTAAACCACACACCTTTTCTTTTTCTCTTTCTAGCTCCTCCCGAATCAATAATTATATTGGATAGTAAAGGTGCGACGATAAAAGACTACAAATTGGGTCCCTATAACGAAGGTGCTGTCATCAATATTACGTGTGTAGCGGTCGGTGGTAAGTAAAAATACATTCTGTGTACCTGGAAAAATATGTATATGAACACTAGCTGACCCGGCAGACGTTGTCCTGCCAAAAATTTACTTGCCTGCTTTTATTTTTCTCCCCATGCTGTACTTTATCCAATCTTACCTACCTATTTTATAATACATTTCTCTTTTTATCCCTTTTTAACTATTCCTCCCTATCCTTGGAGTTCTATAAAAAGTGCCATCCCCTTTTACCAATAACTTTCATTTGTTGTGAGGGGAATGAACTTATATATCGACGTGCCATACGAAAATAATACTTTTCAAAAATTTTACGAAAACTAACACTTTTCAAATTTCGTAAGAAAACTAACACTTTAATTTTGTATCCTACGAAAAATAACACTTTGAATTTGTGTCTAACGAAAACTAACACTTTGAATTTGTGTCTAACGAAAACTAACACTTTTGGCTATTACATTTTCTTCAGAAGAAAAAAATTAAGGTGTTACTTTTTCGTCAGACATAAAATAAAAGTCAGTTCGCAGTTCTCTACCAATAAAAGTTTAAAAGTAGATCGCACTAAAAATTAAGTATGGCGTTAATCGTTTGTCTCCATACGAATTTCCAGGTCAATACCATGAACCCTTTTAGAAATATTCAGCCTAAAACATTTAGCTTGAGAGGGAGACGACACATCACTTTTTCCAATAACTCAAATTTTTTACAAAGTGATGGTATCAGAAGTCAGAAAAATTGTATGCAAATGAAACTGTTTAGAATTTGGACTTTAGCTTTTATTTTGAGCAAAAATTTGAAAGGTATGGTATTAGTTGTGACTTTGTACGGATATATAGCAGTGCCTTGTTTTAATACAGAAAAAATGTGTGCAATCTACTAAATAATAAAAAAAATATAAGTATAATAAAAATTATACTTCATAAGTTCTATTTTGGATAGACATTAAATTTGTGTGCTACAGTGTGCTACACCTTCTAACTATAAAAAATAAAAGTTTGGAATATTGGTCCCCCTTTATTTAGTGACAAAAAGTCACTTCACCAAGATATTGTAGCCCAGTAGCCCTACTACACCCAGATATTGTAGCCCAGTAAAAGCCAATTCAAAATTATTTAGAAAATGAAAAGCTTCTCAGACAAAATTAATTTGCTTTGCAAGTGCCGTTCGGAGTCGGAAAAAAGCTGTTTGTCTCGCCAATTGGTAAAAAAAACTCAAAAGCAGCACACCAAAGTTGGAACAGAAGCTCGACAAAAATCTCATGGTCATATTTTTTGTATAGGTGCAATGGAGGAGCCCTAGAGAACGGACGAGAGTAGCTTATGAGAAAATTTTAATGAAGATATCTTGTTTTTTTAAGCTGTAACTAAAAATTGCATTTAATTTTTTTTTTGTATAGGTCGAAAGTATCAAAAACTCATGCTGAGCCAGCTGTTTTCATTTTAGCATCTAGCCCGAAATGCAGCATTTTTTCCATACAATTCTGAAAGCTAAACGCAATTAAATGCTACTCTATTTCTGCATTAGCTTTAGCATCTTTGAAGAAACAGTACGAACAAAAATTTCCTTGTATGAAGAAAAAGTGAAAAAAAAATTTTTTTGACCGAACCGCTGTTTATATTAGGATATATTCTCACTAAGCAAGTCAACGTACTTATGCAATAATTTTTCCTGTTAAAAGTTGCAATTCTCGAGGTGAAGAGTTTCCAAGTTTGTTTAGAAAGTCGGTTTCTTTCGATCATAGGTCTGTTCAAGTTTATCGTAGAAGGAGTCCTTCTCTGCGTCGTCCGTCTCCTCAGTCGGCGCAGATAAATGTTTTGTTGAAAGACCTCGCCTTGATGCGGATTGCAGCGAGACGCTCGTCCACTTGAGTGAACGCTAGTACTTGGCGGCGAAGCTTTGCCGCGTGCCTGGCCACTATAGTATACGTCACAAGGACCGATGGTCGTCTTACCTTGACCCGTCCATCGCATTTCCTGCAGGGCGGTGATGTCAGCCTTTGTCTCGAATCTCTGAATTACCTTTCCATTATTGAAGTTTAACTTATGGTGAGCTACATTTCTGAAACGCAACCACTTGGCACCAGCAAGTCTTATCACAATCAGAAATATCAGAAGCGAACCTTTTACATTTATACATCTTTTTTACACTTACCAGCTACAATTAATTAGACAGAAAGCTACATAAGTAATAATTTTCCATGTTATCCCTTTATTTATCAAATACGCACATCAAATTTTGTTTTCTTAAATGAAAAAGCGTTGGTTCTAAGAAATACTTAACAGCAAAAAAAATAAAGAAAATAAGCTAGAATGCAGTCAAAGGGATGCAAGCATTTCTATATATAAATCCCTGTCGAACAACAAACAATATGAAGAAAATAATTTATGCAGGCATTCACTCATCATTATGTTGATTGCCGCCAGCTGTCATTATAATCCCACATTCATGCCAACATATTACAATCACACTCAGAGAGGCACATAAACAGCCACACGCACAATTGTCAGCACTCCGACGCTGAAATTGTAAAGAAAGCACGAAATCATTTGCAAGAATATACGCCATAATGATACTACAAAGGGAAAACAATATATATTTACATAATATATGTAAAAGGAGTAGAATTGCGCTAATGATACGAATATGCGTCGTATGCGGGTAAAAAATTTGTGCGAAAAATTAAATATTATGAAAAAGCTAATGTCAAGATGCCACCACAAGAATACGTCGAAATCGACTTAAGTGAAGTGGCAGCAACAAAACGAAGAGTGCAGAAGTCTTAGATATGCAGAAGAAATATGTCTCTATATAAATATGCTACTAAGCCATAACAGGACTAAAACAAAAAAAAGTTGACGTGTGGAAAGAAATTGACAGATAGAGCGATGTGGACTGAAGGGCACAAAAATATATGAGCGACCCAGTTGCTAATTTGTGTCTGTGAAAAAACAGAAGGGGGAAGGGGAGGGAGATATGATGCGCAGCTGGAAAAAGTGAATAATTAGAAGAATTGCTGTAATGCCTTTTGCGTGTGTACGAGCTGATAAAGTTTACGAGTAAGAGCTTACCTACACACATTTATGGATGGTTGCAACACCGCAAGCGCTGGTTGAGACAACAAGACACAAAACAACAACAAGGTAAAGTAAGAAGTGATACAATGGCAGTCAGTGAAGTGCTGATGAAATTCAATGAAAAAAAAAAGACAATCGAATTAGTAGGGCCATCAATGTGTATTTAATGATCTGGAATAAGAACACTAATAGATACACACGATCTACTAATTGAAGAAGGATCAACGATTTTTCCAAAACTAATTTAAATTCATATAAAAAATGGCGTGCAGTTAACTTCTTACCTTAATAATAATTGAGGCGCTCAGCGCCAAAACGGCCTAACCCTTATTGTAGAAAATAACTAACTTTTGAAATAAAAATACTAAAAAATCTCCCTATTGCATAGTATAACACTAGGTTATACTATCTGCTTAAACCTGTTTTTCCTAGTTTTTTTGATATTTATTTCAAAAGGTCATGGTTATATTAGTATAGTCAGTTAGGCCTTTTTTAAATTGGGGCTAGGTCTTTCTGGCGCTGAGTGCCTCAATTCTAAAAATTTAATATTCAAGTAATTAGAAACGAGTCAAATTATTATTTTTTCTACACACAGACATTAACATACTAATGTCAAAATTGCAAAATTTTGTTTCAAAATTTGTTTCATGCAACATCAAAATACGTGTGTTTTTTAACAATAGATATTTTTCGATATTCAAAGGAATAAACAAAAAGGGGTTACGAAACCTACCTACATACCTAATAATCCTACATGTAGCTAAGCATTTTCACAGAAATTTGCAACTGAATAAATACATTTGTACTCACATGCCAGTAGGTATCTACTTACGTCTTTGCAAAGAAAATTGTATCGCATTAGCACAGTGGAATGGACGACAGCAAGAAGGAAGAGCAAAGGTCGGAAAAGCTATTTAATTTGTTCTATCTTTATGTAATTAATTGCATTTGCTGGTCCATCAAAGCTATATGCCATTGCTACATGATCATTAAAGCCACGTGACATAATCAAACAGAAAATATTTATTTACTTATTTATGTTTGTTCCGATGCAGAGAGTAAGAAGTTTAATTACAAAAAGTATTAGATAATTAACGGCATGTGGAAAGTTAATTGCATTGGTCACTAGCACTTGTAGCGTAACTATAGTAAGAATGTTATAAAACTATGTCGTGGACGTGTTAATGATATGATATAAAAGTTAATGAATAATCAAAGCGGCAACAGACAACTCGTACAAATTCATATAAACTCAAACCAGACGCAGAAAGAGCATGGGAGAAAAAATTTGCAACTGATTTTCAGTAAGGATTTAAGTTGTTCTATGTAGAAAAGTTTCCTAGAAAAAGAAAAGTTAGTTAGAATTGAGCCTGTATGTATCTGTGTAATGTGAATAAAATATATTTAGACAGACGATTTTTTGCCCGAATTTTTAAATGTACGATATTTATACTCGAGGGCAACTTTAACTTTCATAATTTCTAGGACAATAGCTTTCAAAGAAATAGAGATGCTGAAGTAAAACCATTCCATATTATTAAATACGTCGAAACCTTTTACTTGACACCCATGTTTAACAAAACATTCTAGATCCAGCCCTGGTCCATATTTTGTTTGATATCTCCGAAACGGGTTTGAGATATCGTAGGGTAGACAAGTCCATATCAAAACCTTTGATTTGGCAGCCATATAGTACAAACTGGTTCTAGAACTTCCCACAATAATTCAAGTCCAGCTTAACTTAGAATTAGAAAAGCAATGTGAGCAAATCGTCTCCTCAGCTTAAACCGCCTCTGTCCTCCTTCCACTACTGAAAAATTCGGGTATCGATACGAAAAAGAGATATACCTTCCACAACGATGTGATTTAACATCATACAGTGGAAATGCAACATGCAGTGGTTTGTATGATTTCTTATGTTATCCTGGAGTGATATGAAGTGACATCATAGAGTGATTTGGTGTCATCGCGTAGTAGCCATTCAATTTTCCAGAAAGCTTTTATTTCGAATTCCCCGAAGCACACCTCATCTTAATTCGACACTGGCTACAATTTTTATCGCTGCTTTATCGTTAAATTTCATTAAATGCTTAAAAAATTCGAAAGATGTAATAACTTTCAGCGATTTGATATGATATCATTCAGTGATTTGATATGACATTCCACAGTGAAGTGACATGACATTCCATAGTGGAGTGATATGACATTCCAAGGTGATGTGGTATGAAATTCTACAATGATGTGATATGACATTTTACAGTGATGTGAACTTCTACAACGATGTGATATTACTTCATGGTGGAATGCCAGCATGCAGTGATTTGATATGACATCATGGAGTTTTTTTTTATTTTTAACTTTTTCGTACGTTGGGAGTGCAAAATCTGTCCCTAAGAACAGCTTAGGGAAACTTTGCGTCTCCCAGATACTCCAATTTTCAAAGAGGAAGTGGACATGCCATCCTCGGGTCCTATATTCACTAGCACTACCAAGCCATTTACGGTATGAACGATGACCGTGCTACAAGGCTCCGCAACATGAAGTTATTTCACTCTCCCTCGACTTCCTCTTCCTTTCGAGCCACACATCAGAGCAGGTGTGAAGAGAGCTTAATTTTTAGAACGTTATCATTGCTATTCGTCCAACCTACCCTTTAGATCACTTAAGGTGTAGTTATGTAATATGATTATTTGTTTTCAGTCAAGCATTCAAACCTTCTAAAATCGATATATTTGAGTTAGCTCACTTTAGAACTGCGAATTATTTCATTTATTTTAATAAAATATGTGCAAAGTTGTATGCAATGTTCCACTTGTCACTTTTAATGTGCCTACAATTATAAAATTAAATCTTAACACATAATAAACTGCGCTCTACTGGCTCCACGAGAGCTAAACTAAATTGTTTTTCAAAGTCACGCTGAGTTGTGAACTCGTTGCCTGGTTTGTTGGTTGGTTGGTAGCGTATGAGCAACTTTAATTCCTTTTTAATGTGCGGTAGTCGGTCGAGAGAATTATTTATTACCCAAGCAGAGCTTCTTCGCTAATTTTGTGGAGAGTGTGGCCTGAATGTGCATGAACATAAAGTGATTTCATGTATGAATGTATATATGTACATATCTATATACAAGTACAGTGAAACCCCCTTAAGTGCTCAGCCGCTTAAGTGACTAACCCGCTTAAGTAACCAACATTTTTGTACACTCTGTTTTTGGTAAGAAATTTAAAGAAAATCCCCCTATTAAGTAACTGTCAGCTTTATTACCCAACCCGCTCAAGTGACACAATTTTTCGTGCGCCAATTTCCATTTCTCATATAATTTTACCCTTTCAAGTACCTACTTGGTACTTATGTACATATTTTTGGAAGCTAAATGGTTGCACTATAAAACCGATATTTGATTTTACTTACACCACTAATTTTTTAAGAATCGCTAGTTTCCAAAGTGAATTTAATGTGAAAATAGATACATACATATGAGTACATAATGTAACTATACTCCTTTTTTCAGAATTGAGCTTTCGTACCCGTTTTAAGAGCACAACCCGCTTAAGTACCTCAAAAGGCTAAACATTTTGACTGGGGTACTTAAGCGGGCTGTACTGTATATTTTTTATATATACATATAGATTAGTTGGTGTCAGCGTGCTCACAAATTTCTAGTTGTTAATATAAAATACCTAGGTGAACTTATGAGATTTTCACAATATATGTATTTCCAAAAAATCTATCTAAGCGAAAAAAAAGGTGCATAAGATTTCGAGCAGATAGAGAACTTCGGTCTTCCTTTCATCGTCATATTAATCACTCATACCTAAAGGACCGCAACTTCACCAAAGTGAAAATAAATAATTTTTTGCTCTCCCGAACACAATTATTTAGAATGTTTGCTTACAGGAAAACCAAACAAAGTCAGCCTTCTCACTTTAGCGCTTAAGTCATTTCACTTATGTCAGTCTACGCAATGTTTGACAGGAACAAACAAAAGAAAAGTAGAACAAAAAAAAAACACTTAAGCTTTCAAATGCTGGCTATTCACGTCTTCTATACTAAAATCATTCTTTTTTTTTCAATCTTGCAGCCTCTGTGGATATCTCCTGGTAGCTAATTTCGTCTCATACTCCAGCTCCAATTACTAGTCCAAACACATGCGGCGGCTGTCCACCACCCGCACAATCCTCATTTTCCCCTACTCGTCCACTATACCATTCACATTCATCGGTCTTCTACACATTCGTTTTCTTTTTGGTTGATTACTACACTTATGTATGTACATTTTTTCTTTCAAGTGCTTTTTGGCTCACTCTTCTGCCACTTACTAATCGAGTTCTTTTTTTGATTGTTTGTTTATTTGCAGGACGACCACAACCGAAAGTCACCTGGTGGCATGGGAACAAAGAGATCGACCAATCATCTCACCCGCTGTCAGATCGACGTGTCGGCAATATTCTAACTCTTGGCAAACTGTCACGAGAAAATCTACACATGCAACTTACCTGTCAGGCGGCCAACAACAATCTGACGACGCCAATTACTAGCACTGTCACACTCGACTTGAATTGTAAGTGATGATATGGTTACGTAGTCCTAGAGATCCTAAACAAACATACACATTCACATAAGTATACTTAGTTAAATATTTCACATTCTTACTTATAGACACGGATGAGCATTTTTTACAGTTACCTATGCCGTGTTTGTTAGTCGGAGAACAAGGAAGTCTGTCTGATAGACAAATGTTCGTGTTCTCGGATGAGTATACAAATGTGAAGGTACATATATCTACTAGAGTTGCGACGAAAGTGGGTATAAGTACCAAAATTGGCGTTCGAATCGTTTTTTTGAATTCGATATATTGGAGTTCGGAATTCGGTAATAGTATTGTAATGATAAATTTTCTTTTGGGAACCTTCCTTTCTCTTTCCAAGGCCCTGTGAATATTTCGTATTTCTAATGCTCACTAAAGGACAATCCATGAAAGCTCAAATTAAGAACTCTTGGTTAGCTGTTTCGTAAAATCTCGTATATCAAAAAAACCGTCGATCCACATTTACATATATGCCTACTATAGTAAATCTCTTTTATATTTTAAATTGCATTAGTAGCTTTGACGGAGTGTGAGCCAAGTTGCTGCGCAGTGCTGTGTGCGACATTGAGCCGTATGAATGGCAGAAAGATGTGCAAAAATTCTGTTAAGAGTATGAGAAATGTCTCGCTGACCATGATTTATTTGCTTTTTACCTTACTCGAAGCAGCATTCTTTCACAAGCACGCACACTTGACGTACCTGAGAGTTCGTGCCAATTCCTGCTGGACGAAATGCTTGAGAGTTTGTTTGTTTATGCGGCAGATACTTGCTCCCTCTCTTATAAAACAATGTACCAGTGGCGTAGATAGGGAGGGGATAAAGGGGATCAATCCCTCCCAAGTGAAATTTTAGGAGGGAGGTAATAGGGCATCAATCCACTCCTGAGAAATTGACCTGTAGCAGTACACTGAAATAAAAAGGTTGAAAGTAGCATATCAAAACCATTTTCAAAGCGATTATGGTAATATTGTAAATATTACAGTATTTACTGTAAAATTGGCAGTAAAAACATGTTATTTTTGAAAAATATTAATTAATGATATGAGTCCACTTTCAAATTTACAGTAATTCATGTCAATATGATAGTGTCCACTTTCAAATTTACAGTTATTCATGTCAATATGTTGGTATATTCGAAGAATGATAGGGGGTCACTTTCAAAATTGATATTACCCACTGTTGGACGAAAAATGACAGGGTTTACTGTTAATTTGACGGCCGTTTCTTGTAAATTTTTTTTCAGTGTATTACATTATTTATATCATTCTAAAATTAGAAGAAACCAATATTTTTATGGTAGTTACGAACAGTGCTGCCAATATAGCGGATTTACCGCCTAGTTGCTGTTAGCTGGAAATCTAGCGTTTTTTTTAAGTTTAGCGGTTTTCCTCACACACAACATCGAAAATTTAAATTTTAATTTTCATAATCATTCCTAACAATTTACTATTGTGAATGCAGCTTTTGATTCGAAGAAGTATGATAGCGGCAGCATAGATTATACGGCAGATTGTTAGGGCGATAGAAGATCTTTACTACGGTACTAAAGTTAAAGGCAGAAAAAAATATATAACCCATCACGAAAATATATCTACGCCACTGATATGTACACATGGATATATATGCAGGTGTAAAGCTTACGTGTCGAGGTGAGCGACTGTTGCACATTCATTTGCGGATTGTGCCAGTCAACTTTGTGCAAAATTAAACATCATTTCCTTTTTTTTGTTCAGTTTAAGCAAGTGATATTCCTAGTAGAATATATTTTTCATATACTAAAATTGAGTAATATTAATTGTTGTACTGTCTACGTTGAGTGTACATAATTTGATTCACTTTAGGTGGTCTAGAGACAAATGTGAGGTAAAATATGAAAAAAGTGAGTTAGAATTAGTTTGACTCTTTTTGAATTAGAAGCTCAAATGAGTTTTGGTAGGTCAAAGGAAATTTATTACCTTGTACCTAACTGCTGAGATGTTGTCCGTTTTGGTTGAGTGTTACGAGTTCAAGTTACGGCACCAGAAACCATCCTAATTATGTTGTACTTATTTACTTTGATCATAACGAAAAAAATAATTTTTTGCTTACTAGTTAGTTAGCTACTAATGGCGGCGTTTCTGTTTACACTGGCGGCTCAAAGCTAGACGCCAGAGTTGGAGGAAGGGCTTATTCAAGGGATCTGGAACTTGCTCTCCTTCAAACTACCTGATCATTGCAACGTCTTGCAGGCTGATGTCTCAGCAATCTAGGATGCCGCTATTTGGATAAGTAAACGCGCTATCGGCAAGGATATCGTTATTTTGAGCGAGAGATGGCCCAACAGAACCGCGTGAACCTGGATCCCAGGACACAGGGACATTGAGGGAAACTGTAAGGCAGACGAACTTGCCGGACAGGGTACGACCAAGGAGGTTCTTCGGGATAAAGAGCGCTTAGATATCTCGTTTGCCACATGCAAGCTAATGCTGAAGGAGTACACACTCCGTCGCCAACGAAAGATGGCAACAATCCCCAGGGTGCCGGATATCCAAATAAAAAAACTGACCAAAATGAGATCATAAAAGATCTAGAGACATGTACGCCCTAAGAAGGAGTGAAATCTCTATATTAATAGGTGTTTCAACCGGGCACTGCCTTATTGGTACACGGCTAAAAAAATTAACCTAAATTTTAAACCCGTATAAAGTTTAATCAATTTTTCAAACTTTTTTGTACAATATTTCAAACCGTCCAAATACCTACAAAGATTTTCAATTTCTTTTGGTTTCGATTTAAAATCTAAATGAAAAAGCAGTCTAAATTTTTATTTTTGGTTTGTTTGAATGTAATTGAATTTTGCCCACAAAAACTTCATGTGCGTCATAGCTCAGCGATAGAGCAGTCGGCTGTGACTCCTGAGCGTTTTCGTTCGAATCCTGCCAAGTGCCACATTTTTTAAATTTTATTTTATTCTTAAAACTTTTCGGTTTAAAATTAAAATTTTTTGGTTTGAAAATTAAAATTTTTCAGTTTAAAATTAAAACTTTTTGGTTTGAAAATTTAAACTTTTCGGTCTAAAATTAAAACTTTTGGGTTTGAAAATTCATATTTATTTTTGAAAGCTTATTCAAGATTGAATTTTGCCAACAACATTTATGTGTGCGATGTAGCCCAGTGGTAAAGCAGGCGGGCATGATGCGGGGAGTCTTGGTTCGAGTTCCCGCCAACGGACAAACAATTTATTTTATCTTTAAAAAATTGTTAAAACATTTCTGGTTTATAATTGAAACCCGATGCATTTAGCCAATTTTCATGAAAACTGGTCTAGATTGAATTTGAATCCAAATTTGGTTTGGTCATATATGTAGTCCAAAAAAGTTTGAAATTTAGGTTCAAATTTTTAACCGTGTAGGCACGCAGAAAGGCTATGTGTGCCCTACCGACGATGCTGTAGGAGCTGCAAAGATGATGAGGAAGAAGAAACGGTGAAGCACCTCATCTGCAACTGCCCGCCTTTAAGGAGTTCCCTTCCTGGATAGCGTACCCCAGATCGCGGAGCTGGACATAAGGAACTTGATGGCCTTCATAAAGTCATGTAAGTGGTTCGAAGAGGCGTAATGGTGTCGGTTTAGGAGTGCCAGTCCCGGGGTTCTGCTATGTGGAAAATCCCAACAACTCAGGGATTTTCCATATGGCCCGGTCCCGGGACTGACTTTCCTAGTGTTGGTGGTATCACAACGAGCCTTTCAAAAATGGCCTAGGTGTGCCTCTTCGGCAGCCACTTGAACCTAACCCGACCTAGTTAGCTGACTTAAAAAGAGGAGTGTAAAAAAAGAGACACGAAATGCCAATCCTAAAAAATCCAAGTTAATTGTGAAGTTGGAATCTATCATCCCACCTATTCAAGTAGAAGTGTATCTTTATAAGTTTGGATGAGTAAAAAGAAAATTACGCCAATATATTTTACAATTTGTACATAATTTATCAGCATCATTATAAACAAACCGTTGATTGCTGCAATGTTGACGCCTGTCCCACATTTCTACCGTCAAATTGTCATGCGGCGGGAGCCCATGATGAGCACGGCAACACCGTTAACAATCAACATTACTTCGACACGTTTTTACCGTCGGTTCGGTATTATTTCGTTATTGCTCTTGCTGAGTGGGCTGTCGTTTCAAGTGTGCCCTAGAAATGTTTTGTTTGCAACATCAACTTGTAAATCCATGCAACACTGAGTTTCGTTTTTTTGTTTAAACCCCGACAATAAAAAAATAAAATAAAATAAAATAAAAGTAACACTCAGCAAACTCTGCAGCGACATTGAATTGTGTGACAATTGTTTTCAAGTCTTTGTTATTTGCTTTGCTGCTTTACTGGTGGTGGGGTTGCGCATTGTTGTTGTTTATATTGTCGCGCTTAATTCAGCACGTACGATTAACCTTAATTGCAGCTGTATTTCGCTTTTATTTTACTCCTTTGCATTTGAATGTTTTTCATTTTTTAATTAGGCTGTCTTTGATGGCTGTGTTGCTCGAAGCGCATTTGAGAGCACTATAGAATTCGAGCTATATAGTGAGGTAGACTGGCAGCGAAAGATCGACAAAAGATATTAGGATGGAAAACTCGTTTAAGTTAAAATTTACTTAGAAGACATCAGTGGCCATATAAACCGAGCTCTATCAGCGAAAAATTTGATAACCGTATTGTACTTTGTACTTGTACTTTGGTCAATATCTCAAAAACAGGTCCTCATATGTGACTAGAAACTAACATACTAACTAATGGCGGCGATATACCAACAGGTTATCATAACCTCTAACGAGATTTTTGCCTAGTTTATCTTCCAACTTGTGGTGTGCTGAGAAGCTTTTTAATGCAAAAATAAACTCGTTGAGTTTGCCAAACTACTGCCGAAGGGCGACCCGTTTAGAAAAATTATTTTTCTAAATAATTTTTGATATAGTTTTTGCCGGATATCGATACCCGAATATTTCATGTAGTAGGCCGAACACTCTACCTCCACACCACGTAGGCCGCCTTGTTAAAACGCTCGTCACCACCTTTCATCTGAAGCCCATATTGTATGAACACTTCTTAAGGTTACCCCGGTCCACATTTTTTGGAACTATCTCCGGCTCAGCCGTTTTGTAGCACGGCACAGTGGGGAAGTTCCAACAACAGATAAGAAGATGGCAGTTCGATAAGCCTCTTGTCGTTTTTTATACCCAGCGTACTAGTACAAGGGTATTATAATTTTGTCCCCATAACGGTACTACGTAACGGCACAAAATGATCGAGATAGATATAGAGTTCCATATATGAAATTTCTTAGGTTGAAAACACGGGTTAATTAAGGCATGCCCGTCCGTCTGAACATGTACAGTATAACTTGAGTAAAAATTGAGATATTTGCATGAAATATTGTGTACAGATTACTTTGTGGCTATTGAAAATGAGCGAAATCGGATGATAACCACGCCCATTTTTTCGATATCGAAAATTTCGAAAATCACATAAATTGACATATCTCGGTAACTGAAATAATGATATAATTTGAATTTTTTAAAGTGGGCGTGACTCCACCCTCTTTTAAGGGAGGTATTCTTGAAAATTCGATTGCTCGTAACTTTTAAACTGATAACGGTAGAACGATGCAACTTGGCCCAAAGCATACTAGTATCTTTGAGAGTATACCTGATGAAATTGGATAAAATCACCCTCCACTAACTCCAATTTTCTATATCGAAAATCACTTAAATTGACCTAATTCGGTAAGGGAGTGATATAATTTGGTCCTTCTATTATAATTTGGTGATATATTTATATAAGCAGTCGTGGCACCGCCCCCTTTTAAGGGAGGCAATATTGAAAATTCGGTGGTCATAACTTTTAAACTGATTACGGTAGATTCAAAAAATTTGGCATAAGGTATACTAGCATCATAGGGAGTATCAAAATCGCTTCCCGACCACGCCCACCTTCGATATGGAAAATTTCGAAAATCACATAAATTTGTATCCCGTTCTGAAAGCTATCGCTGGGTATTTAATGGCCGGTTTACTCGAACTTGAACTTCCTTACTTGTTTAAGTTAATTTCAAGGCAACAACAACAATATCTACATAGTCACCTTTTCCGCGCTCAACAAGCATAAGTAAATTGCCTATGCATTTGGATTTGAGTTTTTTGTAGCGTGAAATTATTTTGTTGTGAAGCGTTGGCACGTAATTATTTTTTATAGGCGTAATTACTTCAGTTGGCCTGGTTACCATGTTTACAATTACTGCTGCCCACTTTGCTGCCACTTCCGCTCAACAGTGACTACTCTCTTTTCATCATAGCAATAATCATTGGACCAAGTAATCCATTAGTGTCATTGTGGAGTACTTAAAAGTTCTTCTTAAAATTCATCCAAAACTAATACATTATAAATTATTTGTATTCCTTGGTAACAATCTTACCCCTCCAATTTTGTTCTGTTTTTAAAATAGGCTTGGAATGTTTTAATCAAGGGCTGAAAACGAAACCGTAACCAATTAAAAACGATTCATTTTCAAAGCCGAAACCGTAACCGTAACCGATTAAAACCGAATCATTTTCAAAACCGAAAACGAAACCGTAACCTTTATTTTGAACTCAAAAAGAACGAAACCCAAACCGTTTCAAAAGCCGGAACCGCTTCCAAACGGTTTTGATTTTTTTTTTAACCCACTTCTTGTAGTGGGCATATATATAGGTATTTTCTTTTACAAACAGGTACCCTGAGTATTTTTATGGAAGACTGTCGAGCAAGGTTACGAAAGACAAGTTTTGACAAAAGCATCAAAATTCTAAAAAGTTTGACTACAGTTGAACGAAACTATCGAAAAGAATTAACGAGATCCGAAAAAGAAATATTCAGGCTTCGAAACCGTAACCGAAATCGGAATAAATGTTGAAGAAAGAAATGGGAACCGAAACCGAAACATGTTCCAAAGCCGAAACCGAAACTGGAACATTATTTTAATCGGTTTTACATCTTGGACTTAATAAAATCTGATATATCGCACCCTAAATCAAAAAACGTTACAACTCAAAAAATTTAGTAATGCTCTATACTTACATGCTGGGTTACTATTACATAAAAAAACGCACACATACACAAATATACCTCAATGGCATTTTATGTCCACTTTTTATTAAAGTTGTAATATTTTTAATGTTTATTCTCATTTTGTTTATTTTATCCCTTTTACCGCTTTCGTACATTGATGGGCACAGTGCGACCGTTGATTGTAAAATTACAAGGCGAAAACCGACCCCTGTCGGCCGATAATTCCTATCAGTTAAGCTGCATGGTAATCGGTTCACGTCCAGCGCCGACGATTACCTGGTGGAAAGGCAGTACGCCAATGAAAAATACACATGAAATTGTAAGTATTACAATAAATTTATTTTGTATTTCATAGCAATTGTGAAGGTAGTGTTATTTATATACATTGAAGCGAATATAACCTGCACAAGGGACATCGCCGCCTAAGAAGATAACTTAAAAAATTTAGATTTGTTATTTTATTCACAAGGTGCTTAGTACCCACAACGTAAAAAATCAGCTAATCTTTCCTATTTTTGTTGAATTTATTGAACTCCGCATCAAATGATTTTCAATTACATTAAAACTGCAGTCGAAATCTTTTGCAAAACCTATAGCGAGTTTCTAATATACAGCTTGTCAAACAAAATCTAATAAATGCATTCAAAATATAAAAATGAAATAGACGCAATCGCAATACTGAACAATTCTTCTTCCTTTGAATATTTTTTAATCCAAAAATATTTTACATTTTTTCCACATGAATACTTACATTTCAAGCGCAGACACATATTTGACACTTCGCATTTGCTAGAAAATCTATGAGATTACTTGGACTACCTACATGCCAACGAATAGCACGTATTCCCAGACTAAACATATTGAGTGAGAATATGATGCTTTTATGTTCAGCTAAGTGTCAGTGTAATGTAAAAATTCCCCAGACACTGGTTTCACGAGTAAGCGTGCCAAAAATATGTATTGAAGCCAAACAGCCAAAAATTCAAATCAAACGTGTCATATTTTCCCCCAACTTTGATATCAGCTGCATTTTGGCTACTTTGTAATGTGTCGATTTGAGAAGACAATCGAACTAACGTTATTTGCATATTTTAATATGTTTTTCCAATTTGTCAACTGTTATGGTTGGCAAAAAAAATTGGTTGTCAGACTACACTGTTCTAAATACATGTGTACGTTAAGGCGCCTCACGCTCCATGCAAAAAAAATGGACACCCTCTTTCCATCGGAATTATAAAAAAAAAAAAACTAATGGCGGCGATATACCAACAGGTTATCATAACCTCTAACGAGATTTTTAGCCGAGCTTCTCTTTCCAACTTGTGGTGTGTTGCTTTTGAGTTTTTCCTACAAGTTGGCGGGACCTACAGTTTTTTGCCGACTCCGAACGGCTTGCTGAGAAGCTTCTCATGGCAGAAATACACCCGGAGAGTTTGCCAAACTACTGCCGAGAGGCGACCCCGCTTAGAAAAATTGTTTTTCTAAATAATTTTTGATGTTACTTTTGCCGGGCATCGAACCGCCACGACTTGGTGTAGAAGGCCGAACACTTAACCGCTACACCACCGCGGCCGCCAATTATAAACTTCAATGTATTCTAAGACCTTGTTCGTCAAATTATTTCGAAAATATATTAAGATTTACTGAAGCTAAACCGCGTCAAAAAACGCTACAATATCCTTTTTTATGTATAAAAGGAGTATAAAAAATATTTTTTAATAAAAAGCACCTGAGATGGTGAAACAGCTGGAGTACAAAAGGTATGCATAAAAAAGTTTGAAAATTTTACCAACGCAATCCAAATAATGACACGCATGATTCTGTTTTTGGCTATATTTGGAGGGGTAGTTTTGTGGAAAACTTTAATAACTCAGCCAATTATTGACGGATTGGACGATTAGAGTATCATTTGAAAAGTATTTTCAAGACGTTGTAACTCTTTTCCGCCCAATTGTTCACATTGCAAATATTAGCACGCGGTTATACAGTTACACAATTTTCAAAGTTTTTCATGCTTACCTTTTGTACTCCAGCTGCTTCAACATATCAAGTGATTTTTATTAAAAAATATTTTCTCATACTCCTATTATACATAAAAAAGGATATTTTTAGCGTTTTTTCAACGCAGTTTAGCTCCAGTAAATCTTAATATTTTTTCGAAAAATTTTGGAGAGTCCTTAGAAAAGAGTGAGTTTTGAAATTTTGGTGAAAACACTGCAACTTTTTCTTCGCGAGGCGCCTTAATGTACGTTAGGGTGGCCGTTATTTGTATGGAGAAAATTTTATCAACAGATTTCCAAAGGCTCAACCCATAAACCGACAGTAATAGAGTCGAAGATATTACACAAAAATGTGTATACCGATTGGTGATGGTTTAGGCGTGCCGCAGGAAGGTCAAAGTTCAGATTGCTCTATGGAGACTCAAAAAGAAAAAAAAAGAGATTTTTCTTTTTATCTAATACTCGAAATCGGTAGCACTATGGTGGGAGATATCATACGCAAAGTCTGGTCCGCATTGGAAACGCCTAACTTCAATCCCACTGCATCACGCCTTAAGTCTTTCAAATCGGAACAAAATTTTGTATATGATATCTCACACGATAGTCCTGTCGATTCCAAGTATTTTAATTTTTTGAGTCTGAACTTTAGCCCCCTTGCGAAACGCCTTAGGCGTTTCCAATCGAGACCAGATTTTGCATGTGATATCTCCGACCATAGTGCTACCGATTTCGAGTATTTGGTAAAAAGAAAAAATCACTTTTATTTTTTTAGTCCCCATAGAGCAATCTGTACTTTAACTGCCCTGCGACATGCCTAAGCCATCTCCAATCGGGATAAAACATTTTGTGCGATGCATTATTTCTTCTTGGGCCACTTTGTATATATTTATGTTTGCTGGGTAAAGCATTTACGGCCGTTTAAATAAATAAAACAAGTTGTTGTTGTTTTTACTTTTTCCCTACGCGTTTAGACGCACTCCTCGTCTTCATCTGCCATATAGTTGACCGTGGTGCAACCGATCTAGGGGGTGAGCCTGGAAAAAATACTACATTTGATTATAAGGGCCACCCTAATGTACATACATTTAGACAAATATTTCACGGCAAAACATGGGTCTTTCCAGCTATACAATTTATTTACAGCTAATACACATTTTACCAACAATTTACTTTTACAGCCAGTTAAGTTACACGCGGTTAATATGTAGGGTGTATTTGTGTTTGAACATATCCTGACTTTCCGATTCGTTTTGCCTTTCTTTCAATTTTCGTTTATTTGAGTTTTATTTTATTGTCATCAATTTAATCATTATTATCACCATCATCATCATGAGCACAAGATTTGCTTACCAAATTCATTGCTGTTCATTTGTTCTTTGTTGTTGCAGGCAAATCCTGATGGCAATATGACAACGTCAATATTGACTTTTACGCCAACCATCGATGATCGTGGCAAGTTTCTGTCGTGTCGTGCCGAACAGAGTATGATACCAGAATCAGGGATGGAGGACGGTTGGAAATTGGATATTTATCGTAAGTTTATTATTGACGTCCCAGCTGATGATGCGCAGCCAAATGGTGCAAGCTTTGTTGTAGTAATGCGTACAAAAGTTAAAGCTTTGTACGAACAGTAACGTCAATTTGCAACTAAAGCAGACTACTTCTGTCAGACGGATAGTAAATGTACAGATAGTTAAGCTTTTTTATATCTCCCAAACATGTTCACAAATACATAAATATTTCAATAAGCTGCAGTAAAAAAGTTTTGCCAGTTGCTATTGCCGTTGCAGCTGTTTTGTAGTGGTTTTTGTAGAAATTGCTATCCTATAACCGTTACCCGGGATAAAGTACAATTTTTAAATATTCGAAAGTGCATATCCTGTACCTACATATTTACATATCTAGGCACACGCGGGAAAAAGTCAACTGAAAGTCAAAACCGACTCGCTATCACACTTTTTCGCTGTTTTTAACATGGAAAATAGGAGATAAACTACTTCAATTTATGTCCTAGACTTTAACTAAAAGTACTGGGACATTGTCACAAAATCTTATTTACCAACGATATAAGCTTCCTAACAAGATTTTCAAAAACAATTAAGTCACACATCCCCAGTTGGAGAATTTTATAATGAAATATGCTATCCATGTACCAAAATTCCATCCAAATTGGCCAATAGGCTCCCGAGATAGTGCTCGGTATGCGAAAGAATAAATAAAATACGGTTAGGTAGCAACTCCAGCTTGAAAATTTCATCGTTGGAATTCGGCCGAAAATGCCTTTTCTATGATACCCATTAGGGTGGTTCAAAAACTAATGGTTTTCTTAGATTCCTATTTTTTTACATCTAACAAAAGAATAACCTATGCAAAATCTTAGCACTGTGAAGCATATGGAAGGCGGTGCTCAACGAGCTATAGTTTTCATAAGTGTCTATGAAGGAAGGTGCTTTCTTCAATACATTTGATAATAAACATTTTAAGCATCTTCAGATTACAGAAATGTAAAATAATTATAAAATCTCACATATTGGCTATTTTGGCCTTTTTATTTCAGGTATAACAATATTTCAATCAAAATTAGTGCTCTTATAATGATTCGATTTAAAATATCCAAATAAATTACGGGTTTATCCTCCTAATACGCCTCGTAATATTTTTAGAAACGGTAGAAAAGATCCCGAATTAATTTTTTGAACAGCATTGAGCGCCGCCTTGCAAGTGACCTACCCTGCAGGGAACTCAGACACTAGTGAACAAATTTCAGGTTCAGAACTAGATATAAAGTGGCCAATAAGAACTAATACGTTAGTGACTACATTTTCACTAGTTCCCTGACGGGAACTCAGACACTAGTGAACAAATTTCAGGTTCAGAACTAGATATAAAGTGGCCAATAAAAACTACTACGTTAGTGATTACATTTTCACTAGTTCGAAACCAGTGTTTGAGGAGTCGTTAAAAGGCATTTGGATTCGTATTTGAATTTAAATTTTTGAATTTAATTTATATTCGTTTCTATGCTTAGAAATGGTTCAGAACTATAGAAATAGTACCAATAAACGAACTAGAGCCAAACTGTAGAATTTTGTACTAGTTCCAGCCTAGGACATCGCCATGTTAAATTCGCCAGTTGATTTCATGTAAAAAAGATAGTTCGCGAGCTAGTACTGGTTCGGAACGCACTAGAAGCGAACTAGCTCTGAACTAGAGATTTTCCCTACAGGGCTCATACTGTCTACTTATATGCAAAGTTATTCCAAATCGGTGAAACCGTTCCCGAGGTAGTCGATATAAGAAAAAGTAAATAAAATGCGGTTAGCTGACAACCCTAGGCTGCAACCCTACTTGACAATGTCATCGCTTGAATACGGGCAAAAATACCTTTCATTTGATACCCATATTGGCACATCTTGCTCAATATTAAAAAAAAAAGCGAAATATGTAGGTGGCAACCCTGTAAATCGCCAAAACTAGGCCAAATTTCATACAAATTGGTCAAGCGGTTCCCGAGAAAGTGGTCTATATAATAAATAAAATGCGATTAGGTGGCAACCCTGCTGTTAATATCTTCGTTTGTATATGTAAGGCCATAAATACCTTTTCTTTGATGCCCATAATGGCTTAGCTTACTCAATATTAAACAAACTAGATAAGTGCAATGAAAATATCCGGTGGATGAGGGAAGGTTTAAGACCGGGGAAATTTCCTGTCAGGACAATAACAGCGCCCTGGTAACCGACGTACAGAATGTACTTAAATTATGGAGGGAGCACTTCTCCTCACTGCTAAATTGCGAGGGAGACGTCGAACCCGATACCCCAATCCCTGACGATGGAAAAGTCGTCCCACCACCCGACTATGATGAAGTGAGGATAGCTATATCCCGGCTCAAAAACAACAAATCGCCTGGGAAAGACGGACTACCCGCCGAGCTGTTCAAACACGGAGGCGAAGAGCTGGTAAAAAGCATGCATCAGCTCTTATGCAGAATATGGTCAGATGAGTGCATGCCCCCAGATTGGAATTTAAGTGTGCTCTGCCCAATCCACAAGAAAGGCGATCCCGCTAACCCCACCAACTACCGCGGAATCAGTCTTCTTAATATCGCATATAAGGTTCTTTCTAGCGTATTATGTGAAAGACTGAAGCCCATCGTAGACAAACTGATTGGACCTTATCAGTGTGGCTTTAGACCTGGTAAGTCTACCATCGACCAGATTTTCACGATACGCCAAATCCTGGAGAAACCCCATGATAAAAGAATCGACACTCACCATGTCTTTGTTGATTTTAAAGCCGCTTTTTACAGCGCAAAAAGGAGTTTCCTGTATGCCGCCATGTCTGAATTTAACTTCCCTGCAAAGCTTATACGGCTTTGCCAAATGACGTTGAGCAAAACCAACAGCTCCGTTAGATTCGGGAAGGACCTCTCTGAGCCATTTGAAACCAAACGAGGCTTCAGACAGGGCGACTCCCTTTCGTGCGATTTCTTTAACCTGATACTGGATAAGATAATTCGACAGCAGAGATAAACCGCAATGGCACAATCTTTTACAAGAGCGTGCAATTGCTGGCGTATGCCGATGATATTGATATCATTGGCTAAACAGCCAAACGCCGTAAGCGCTGCTTTCTCTGGGTTAGATAAGGAAGCGAAAAAAGTGGGTCTTGCGGTGAACGAGGACAAGACGAAGTAGTTTTAAACGGTGAGAGACTTCGTCTATTTGGGAACCAGCATTAACACCGAAAATAATATCAGTCTAGAAATCCAACGGAGAATCACCCTTGCCAACAAGTGTTACTTTGGACTCAGTAGGCTATTGAGAAGTAAAGTCCTCTCTCGACAAACAAAGTTCACGCTCTATAAGTCTCTCATCATACCAGTTCTGATGTACGGCTCGGAATCATGGACAGTGTCAAGAGAAGATGAGATGGCCCTTGGAGTATTTGAGAGAAAATTTCTCCGGAAGATTTATGGTCCTTCCCGTGATGCCAACGGCGAGTATCGAAGGAAACGATGAGCTGAACGAACTTTATGCAGACCTGACCATAGTTCAGCGGATTAAAGCCCAAAGGCTCCACTGGCTGGGTCATGTTATGCGAATGGAAAAAGAAGCACCAGCACAGAAATTTTTCCTATCGACACCCGAATTCGGCAGCAGAGGAAGGGGGAGACCTCGACTGAGATGGAAACAACAGGTGGAGGATGACTTGAACTCTCTTGGGTTTTCCAATTGGCGTCTGTTATCGCTAAAAAGCGTGCTTTGATACGAAACGGCCAAAATCGCCTAGGCGGTTAAGCGTCATTATGACGCAAGCCAAGATTATATTAGACAGATAAGTGCAACCATGTATACGGCCTGAAGTGGCAATATCCAACTAGAAAGTCTCAGAGTGAAGCATACTATCCATATGCCAAATTGTATTCAAATCGGATAAGCTCTTACCGCAATAGTATTGGATACACAAAAGATTTATTACCAAAAGGCTGCACCCATCAAACATTTTCATTTCTGTCCCCTCTTCTATTCGAATTGTATTCTCCATAAAAACATTGCATCGCCATCTAAGAATTATCTAAAATGAACAGTTCGCCTTCCATTCACCAAACGCTTAGGTATCCTCAATCTTGGTACCACCCACAGTATGTTTTCTGTAACCAATACATCGGGTTATCGGTTTTATATCAAAGAGTTATCTCGGGTGAATTGTAAATTAATCAGCTCGAACAGCACTGGATAGATAATAAAGCAAGTGCTGTGCATAGATTCATTAATCAATCGTCTGCTAAACTTCGTAATCAAGGTCCGAGAACCTCTGGCAGTTACTTTAATCCGTACTTGAGTACTGTATGAAGAAACATCGATGTTCTGCTTAACGAACATTTCCCTCTCATATATAAGTGAGAGATGCCCCCACTCAAGAATCTCCACATAATAAAATTATTAGTTATAACGTCTATATCAAACATAGGAAAGTACTTTGCCCCTCATGCTAAATGTTGACAATTTTTTTCTCCAAGATTTAAGTATAAAACTGAAGGCATTAATTATTATTTCGGAGCAACCTACGCACTTAGCTCGAATGTTTTGCGTAGTTAGTACTGAAAACTTTTTGCCCCACTAAATATCTAAACGAGTTCTTTAACTTTATGAAATTCTCTTTTAGTAAAAACAGTAGCTTACTGCCACTGTTCATGTATTCTGCTCACTTATTTCATTTGGAATACTCCAACCATTATCTGCCAGGTTTTGACCTTAACGTTATTGCGCTTCAAAAGCAAATAATTTTTTATAGCTTTTAGCCTTAAACAGTGCCAACTGTACGCCATTTTCACTTTAGAAAATGATAATACCAAATACCAACTCTACACCTCTGATTTACTTGTATTTACATATCGTCGGTGATTATGCAAAACAACCTAATGGACATTTAAGAGACAGCGTAAGCGACATTTGTAACGAACACTTGTATAGCCCCTGCCATTAAGACCTATTTATTTATTTTCTTGAAAACTACTTTTGCGTTTAAAATTATCTTAAAGAATCGATCTTGGTTGTAGTAGTTATTTTAAATTCAATAATTTGTAGCTGCAATACCGCCAAACTGAAATATCACATACGCCGTTCTGAACATGCCAGATAAATTGCACCTGAAAGCTAGAACAGTAGTTTGAGTTAAAATTTTATTATATTTCTAAAATACTTACTTATGCTCTTGTTAAAAATGTATTTACTTCTGGGCTTATTGTAGTTGTAAGTGAAAATTCAGAAAAACATATTTACACCGATAACTAGGGAAACCAAAATGTGAAAACAACTATTTTGTTTTAGTTACCAAATTCCTTTTAAAGGCCTTACCAGTCTGCTTGTATTTTGTTTATTATTTTTATTTTATTTTTTTTATATTTTTGTTTTATTTTATTTTACTTTATTTAATTTTTTTTTCATTTTATTTTTATTTCATTTTTTTTTATTTTATTATATTTATTTTATTTTATTTTATTATACTATTCTGTTGTTTTTTTTGCAGCTGGGTTAGCAAAGAATAAAATCCAACAAAAAGACTGGAGTTCAGCTCTTAAGGGTCGTGTGGTCATGTAAGCTTTAAAGTTTGTCTGCTCGATAAACCCAAATTTCATTCACAAAAAATGTTTTCATCGGACTGATAAAGCTTAAAGTTTAATAAAAAACGACCCCACATTTTATGAGATATCTCCGGGGTAGCTTAGGTATTTAAATTAATCAAATGGTTTATGACAGCATTCATAAACACCTTTTGTTTGATACCCATACTGTACTAACACATTTTTGTGGAAATATTCGTCGATTCCTCCGAAACAGGTCGAGCTATTGAAATTTTAAGATATCTCCCAAACCATTTCAGATATTTCAATGAATCACATCGCATATTATAGCACTCATTGACACCTTTCGTTTGACACCCATATTGTACTAAGACGTTTTTGGTCACCCCTGGTCCACATATTGAGCGATTACCCCAAAACCCGTTGAGATATCGCAAAAACAGACAGAGAGACAGACACACACACATTTTTAAAATGGTAGATTTGGATTCTACTCGCTTAATAATGCCTCCCCCAATACATTTTTAGGTGATATCTTCCATGTACAGACATCGACCTATTACAATTTTATTATATGTAGAGATGAAAAAAATTTACTGTTGGTAAAGCAGAAAATTTTGGTTGCCCTAGTAAAAACATTTGGCTTACACTGTTTAGCGTATTGAATTAAATGTTACGTATACGCCACCACCTGTTTCTGTCGAACATTGCTTGCCAAATGGAACGGAGCGCTGCCTTAGAGTTGCAAACGGCTTCAGCCTTGTTAGCTGTGCGCGTCTTTTTGTCTAGCATTTGCTCTTATTTGGTTGTTGAATGTGTAGTTAAAAGGTGCAAACAGCAGCACAGCAACACAGCAGCAACAGCGCCAAATGTGCTAATGAAATGTTGGTTTGTAAGCGAAATTTTTGGCAAACAAAAAAGGGTGCGAAGTGAATGCTGCCGGCTACACAGCTTGCGAAACAAGCATTCTCTGTACAAAGAGGAAAAAGCAGACAGCACCTGCGAACTGATGCGTGAATGTGAAAAGTGAGAAAGGAGTGCGCAAACACTTTCTTCTACGTTGATGAATAAAACGACAATGTGGGAGGTCGGAAGTGTAAAATAGTACAAGAAGGTTTGCTGCTTCAGAGATTCAGCTGAACTGCACAGGAAAGCTTTAAACATGAAGCCAATTTGTTGTCTTAAGTTGTTCATATCAAAGAGTTTTGCTGTAGCAATGAAGAAAATGGAAGAAAAGAGTGCCAAATTGCTAGAATTAAATAATTAGAGTAAATTCAACTGGCTATAATATGCATTTGGATGTTTCTGACCGATCCATTGCACATTAGTAACGAAGCATAGCAAGAGCCAGCAACTAATATAAGCATTCCAAGTTCAGTTATTATCTGGTTCACTGCTTTAAGCACCACAACTTGAATTGATTGATTTTCAGGTTGTTTTTGTTTTATTATTAGAAACATACAAAATAAATAATAATCTTACTGTTACTAACACTAGTTTACAGCCAAAAAATACCAAGATATTCGTGTATATGGATGAATTGGCACTGATATGCCGAGCACAAAACATATTTTCATTTAAAAATTATTTTCGCCAATGTTACAAAAGCGATGAACAAGCAATACTTCGTTGGAGAGGAAATAAAAATACGCTTCCAACGACGTATAATATGTAGGAGTGGTCCAAACCATCGCTGAACAATCGCTGGTCAAATTCGGAATTTTGTCGAAGTTTTACGATTTTTGGAAAAATTTTGATTTTGAAAAAGTTTTTTTTTATGCGAAGTTGTAAACTTTTTATTTTTCTAAAACTAGTGTGTATAATTACAAACACTTTAAGCATAATATTACCAAGATCTAGTGAAAACTGTATTTCTGGCGATTTTTTTTTTTAACTTTCAACATCCCTACTTTCAATAGAATTTTAAAAGGTCGATATCTGTATATTGCAGATTTTCAAAAAAAAAAACTCTTACTGTTAATCATTACTAAGCCGATAGAGTCCAAATCAACCATTTTTGGAACTTTTATCTGTCTGTCTGTCTATTTTTCTGTCTGTCTTTCTGTCTGTATGTTTGAGGTCGTATCAATCGAATGGAATTAAATGAAACTTTCACCATTGCATTATTAGACGTTCAACTTAAAATTTAAGACATCCCTTATTTCGATAACTCAACCGGTTTCAGGCATCATGAAATTTCGATATATTTAGCGATAACATAGTTATCGGTCAAAAGGTAGTTTTACGTAAACTTTGGAATATTCGCAAAAAATTAGTATCATTAGCTTTCATATGGATTCTGTTTCATTTCGATATATTTATCGATAACAGAGTTATCGGTTAAAAGGTGGTTTGGGGTAAACTTTGGAATATTCGCACAAAATCGATATCAAACGAATGGGGAAGACACAGCTTTCATTTGGACTTTGGCTCATTTCGATATATTCATCGATAACAGAGTTATCGGTCAAAATGTGGTTTTGCGTAAACTTTGAAATATTCGCACAAAATTGATATCAAACTAAAGGGGACGACCATAGCTTTTATTTCGACTTTGGTTCATTTCTGTATATTTATCGATAACAGAATTGTCGGTCAAAATGTGGTTTCGGGTAAACTTTGAAATACTCGGACAAAATTGATATCTAACGAAAGGAGAAGACCATAGCTTTCATTTGGACTATGGCACATATATTTTTAGATAACAGAGTTACGGCCAAAGTCTAAATAAAAGCTGCGTTCTTACCCTTTTGTTTGATACCAATCCTGTGAGAATAATCGAAAGTTTACGCGCAACCACATTTTGACGGATAACTCTGTTATCGATATATATATCGAAATAAACCAAAGTCAGAATGAAAGCTGTGGTCTTCCCCTTTCTTTGATACCAAATTTGTGCGAATATTTCAAAGTTTAGCCGAAACCACATTTTGATCGATAGCCATTTTTATGCGAATATTCCAAAGTTTACGCGTTCCTCATCATACCAGTTGCTCTTGCGGGCTCGGTGAAACCCTATAGTGGCCTCAGTGGTGGTACGCAATGAGTGAGAGCTATGCTTCTATTGCTCGGTTACATCGTTAGGTCGGGAATTTCTCTCCGATAGCAGGTGTGAGAGTCGAGTGGAGAAATTATCACCTATCTCTGTCATGCGCACCTTCTCGACGTCAAACTTTCCTTCCGTTACTGTGCGTACTTTCTTTTCTACACATATGCGTAAGCTAATCTTGACTGCAACGATATTGGGACCACGTAGAGTACACACGTCCAGAGCGTTGGAGCTGTGTCTGCCGTAGATCATGACATGACCATAATGGTTTCTTGTTCTTTGATCAGGGGACAACCAGGGGGCATGGGGTATTCGCTTATGCTGGAACCTGGTACTACTGATGACCATATTGCGAGCAGCGGCGAATACAATCAAATGTTCCAACTGTGGGACGAAAGATTCCTTCCTTGCCCACCTTGGCAATAAAGTCGCCTAGCACGATTTTGATATCATGTTGGGGGCAGCGATCATAGGTCTGTTCAAGTTTATCGTAGAAGGAGTCCTTCTCTGCGTCGTCCTTCTCCTCTCGATGTATTCTACGGTTGCCTTTGCGTTTTCCATATGAGCTAACCTCTCGATATCCGATGCAAACTCCTGCAATATCTTATTAGCCTTCTGGAAGCGACTCTGCAGCTCTATTTGATGTATCTGACTCCTATGCTAGCTACTATAACGCCTCTCAACTGCAGCCACCAATGCTTCATAGCTGTTCCTTTCACCTTCTGGAATAGTCTGCCAAATTTCAGCTGCGGGGCCTTTCAATGCCACGAACAATGCAGCAACTCTGTCTTCAGCGCCCCAATTATTCACAGCTGCTGTATTCTCAAACTGTAGATTAAATATTTGGAATGGAACAAAACCATCAAAGGATGGGGTTTTTACTTTGGCAGAGTTTGATGCAGTGTTTGGACGATTTAGCTGTAACTCCTGCATACGATTTTTCAACGCATCCATCTCATCCTCTATCTTATCTTGCCGTCGACTGAAAGTTTCTAACTGCGATGAGACTATTGCCTCTTGTGCCTCTAATTTTAGCGTTATCCGTGTCTCTTCTTCCATCAACTCTTCCTTGATCTGTGATGCCATGTATTCCTTCTGCTCTTCAAACTGAGATGAAATACGTGCCTTTTGTTTTGCCATATATTCTTTTTGTTCCTCCAGCTGAGATGTGATACTAGACGGCATTCGTCTCTCCTGTTCTTCCAACTGAGTCTTTTGTTCGTCCATTTTGATTGATAAACGATTCAATACAGCCAAAATCATGTTTGGGTCCACAATTTCCACGGGTTGAGAAGCTTCGTCATTCTGCGCACTTGTATGTGAATCTTTCTCTCTCCTATCTATATAAATAAAACTCGCGCCCGTTACAAAATTAACAGTAAGTTTATTTAAGTAACCGAACTCTGTAACAACTCAACTAGAACCAACTTACAGCTAGGTATGAATTCGAACATTCCATAAAATAATAGTAGGCTAAACATATTTGAACAAACTCAACTTGAAATAGTTACTCAATTTGAAATACTCATTTCGAAATACCAAATTTTATTTTCTACTCAAATATAAAAAGTACACTACTTTCCATAGAAATAAGTCTTATATATAACATTTTCGTCACAATAGGTTTGAACCCGTTGAGGAAGTTGTATTCAAGGCGCCTCCTAAGACGGAAGTACCTTGCGCGGGTGCATTATAAACCTCCTAACCAGACGGGTGCTAGCCACGGCTGACTATAAAAAGTGAGAACTTATTAAAAGAATTCCCATTGGAATTTTGTTTTAATTAACCTAATTAAACATGACGTCTCTTTCATACATCCTGTCACTCATGCTTAAAGAAGTGTCAGCACCCTATCGTATTACCTCTTTTCATCGTATCAGCTTAAGTATTTAGGCGGCGATATTCGTTGTAATAACTTCCGTCGGTTGCTGTCGGAAATGAAGGCAATGCTTAGCGATATGCCACAAAAGGAGTGAGATGGAACATGTTTTGTGACGTTTTACCTTTGTTCTTGTCAGATATAATTTGGCAGAAATTAGGTATGTTGTAAATGCGCGAAAAAAAAAAAAACAAAGCAAAGCAGGCATTCTCGGTTCTTCGTTATGTTGACATTTAATTTCTGTGCATGTATGTAAATGGAAGTATGTTTCAATTGCCTCCAAACTTTGTTTTTTTTTGTTTTTGTTTCACATTCACGCTCATACGTACATTGAGGTTTTAATTTAATTAGTAAATCTGTGGTATGCTACAAATTTTTATTGTACATTTTTGTTGCGTTTTATGGTTCGAGGAAGGAAGAGTTGGTTAAAAATGAAATTGGAATTCTGGTTTTCTTTTCTATAGTACTGGACAGCTGTTTTCAAGTGACAGATTTTGTTTGTAGGTATACGTCAACGGTGATTGCGTTAAGTTGTATCTCGCTTTGTTTGGTTCATATCGTAGAGCGTGTACTTTTGCTGAACTTAATTTTCTTATTAACAAGATTGTGAGGTAATATACAGTCATCGTGAGTAATACCTAAAAAATAATATAGGTATTAAAAATAAAGCTTCTTAAAAAAATAAAAGCTTTGAAGTGAAACAAGTAAGAAAGTCTAAGTTCTGGTCAACCGAACATTAAATACCCAGCGGTAGTTTTCAGAACGGGATGAAATGATGATATAAGCCCTAGAATGTATGGAAACAATTAACTGAAGCAATTTTTAATTCTAATTTAATAAGCGATAAATCTCGCGAAAACTGACATTATATTAGTCGTGTGTATTCTCAGCATTTTAATCCAAATTCATCAAGTATACTCTCAACGATACTAGTATCCTTTGTGCCAAATTTCATTGTTCTACAGTAGTCAGTTTAAAAGTTACGACCAGTAGAATTTTAAAAAATGCCAACTTAAAAAAATTTATAAAAAAATGACCTATAAAATTATATCATTTTAGCCATTCCAGCTATCGAGATATGAAAATTTTTGTGATTTTCGATATTGAAGTGGGGCGTGGTTAACATCCGATTTCGTCCATTTTCAATACCACCCTACCTTGGCGAAAAAGTAACCTTTATACAGAATATCATGCAAACATCTCAATTTCTACTCAAGTTATCGTGTAGGTACATCGAAAGACAGATGAATGGACAGACGAACGAATATGCCTTAATCAACACCTCTTTTCAACCTTAGAACTTTCATATATTGAACTCTATATATATCTCGATTATTTTATGCCATTACTTTAGTACTAGTACGCTGGGTATAAAAATTGTGATTTCAGACGATACTTCAAGTTTTGTATGTTAAAAGGTTTTGTTAAAGATATTGTGCCGTAAAAAGGCGGAGTATGTAGGCCTGTTTTGAATCTTTGAGTAAAGATATCTCGAAAGCTAAAATCATATTGGAAAATCTAAGTTTAAATATATATTCACCGCATCATAAACCTGTGGAGTTTAGGCGACTTCTGTTTATCGACTTTTATCAAATTTTATCGGACTGTATTATCTTTACATTTTGTAGTAGCCCAAGCAAAGTTTGAGTTGCTTTAGAGACAATTAATTCTTAAAACATATCTCAGAGCTTGATAAGCACATTTTAACTACCCCATGAAGCTACAACAAACACTGCCAAATTATTTGCAATTAGTTCAGCTGTTGCTGTGAACGCTATGCTCTCTTCTTTGTGTTTTCTCCTTTCTGAACCTGCAAAAAAAAAATGAGCGACTCAACTATATGAGACTGTGCCCGAGGTAGCCCTATTGAGGTTAGTTGAAAATGTATTACCTTGAAAATTACACCGTTCGGGTACTGAGAGGGCCTGAAAATGGCAAATAGTAAATGTGAATAAGAACGAAATTACACATATCCAAGAACAGAAGTATCAAAAGTATGTAGACTAATCGCATTTTCTGCTAGGACGCTACAACAATACAACACTTACCTACCTACATACAAACATGCTCGTTATAACTCCTTTGGCACTTAATAAAAATGTAATAAATTAACAATGACAGTCATGCTGGCAGCCAGTTTGTTTCACAATTCCCCTCTCTCTTCATTTCACAGAAGAATTTCTCAGAATTTTCGTTAAACTTTTACATGGTATGAGATACAACTAGTAACATTTCTACTTGACTTAAATTTTTGTTAGAAAACAGGAAAGCTGAAGAATGCGGAAAGTGACAAACTTTGCTATAAACAGAATTCACAATATTTAAATACAGCTGCAATGTTTGATCTTTTTAAAAATTCATTTTGTACCATGGTAGAGACATTCCATATGAAAATGTCTAATCAAAAAGCTGACAAGCCTCGGATTTCGCTCAAATTTTGAGGGACACATCCTTAGGGTCCTAAAGGATGAAATTTAAACACATTTAATTTTATAACCACTGGTTTCGGACAGGTAAAATTTCCTTGTTTGGAAAACGTCATTTACCCTATTATAGCTGTAAAATGTTTCTATTAGAGATATCCTTACATTCGATACGGCGTTTTAAGGGTAAAAAAGAGTAGTTTGTTTAAAAGTAAATAATAAATCATATAGCGAGTACCTGGTATTAAAAACCTGGTACTGAAAATACATACCCCCTTATACATAAAAAATAAAATTGGGGGATGATTTTTATAATTTTTTGTCAATTTTATCTGCCTCCGGCCAACCCATCAATCGGCTAAAAAACTCACTCTTTAAAGATAAATTATTATCCCAAAATTTGTAAATTTTCAAAAATCGTGTTTTCAGGCTCTAAAACGAGCATGTTTCTCAAGAGATAAAAATACGAATTTCTCATGAACTCCAGTCCTGACCTTTAGCTTCTAAAACCTCAACATTTTGTTTTGCTATTTTCATACTTAGTGCTTCTGCTGATGGGTCTCCTAAACCAATATATATATTTTTCCAAAGTAAATTTTCGTATAATTTTTGAGACTTTTTTCAAGAAACCTTCACATAGCCTGAAAACACATAGTACCAAAAAGTAGTAGTGCCGTATTTAGTAACAATCCGGTTAACCTATGCAAGCATACAATAAGTGAGGAAGGTATATTTTTATAAGGTAGGGTGAAAAGTAAATCATCAGAAAGAACTCGATTTCCGATAAAAGTGTGTAACCTTTGTGCATGGTTTAATTATCTTCGCATCAATGATAAGAGATGCAAAAGTTTAGAAACAACTTCGTAAATAAGTTATTATAGGAAGTTCTTGATTAATCAAATTATACTATTAACTGTAGCTTATAATATTTTTAAGCTTCAGTGTATGCTCTTAGCGAAAAAAATGAATGAGTTGGGTAAAGGCGCGAGCTCATTACAAAAGATTTGGGTAATGCTGACTAATACTTAAAGGTGATTAGCGCAATGATTTTTTTCTTTATGGGGCTTGTATGCCGGCGACTGAGAAATATACTTTCACAATCAAGTATTTTACTTTGGTTGGCAGGGATGGGAAAAAATTTTACAAAAAAAGTGGAGAAAGAAGTGTATAATTTTGCATGCTTTCTAACCAAAGAAAAATTTGCTCTCCGTGTTTATGGAACGTATGAAAATGGAGCATTTGAAAAGGGTGAGCTTCTACTAAAGATGCAATCTTTTTCATTCTTCTCTTAAATATAACTTTATTTTTTTGTTTTTAAAATAAAATAAAATAAAGCAAAGGTGGACACCTTGCTACGGTACGGGGGCTTGGTCGATAGCCAGGCTTAACGTGTGATCGTAGCACTGTATGGTACTTCATCACGTGCCTTTCCCTGGCACGATGACAAAAATCTTTCTCCTCCAATCCAGGTTGTAATGTAGGGTAGGGCACGATCAAGCAGGTTCTTCGGGATAAAAACGTTTAGGTATGCCTTTTGGCACATAAAATCTAATGCTGAAGAAGGAAACACTCCTTCAGGCCAACGAAAGATGGCTACAATCCCCAGGGTGCCGAATATCCAAACAACCTTGGCCAAAATGGGATCCTAATCGATCTATACAAGAAGGATGGAAGTGTCCAAATTAATAGGAGTATCAAGCGGGAACTGCTTTATTGGAAGGCCCGCAGCTACATACGGGTGCACTACCCACCACGATGCTGTAGGAATTGCAAAGATGAGGAGGAAGGAACGGTGAAGCACCTCATCTAAAACTATGCTATGAAAAATTCCATTTGTATGGGTGGTACCACCAGAATTGGCCAACCAGTTTAGGGCGCATCTTGACCCTTCCCTATCTACAGTCAAAGTTTTAACTTTATCTAATCATATAATTTTACATTAAAATATTTTTCATATATTGCTCAATTTTCAGATATTCCCGTTGTCAGCTTAGAGCTTGGAACTAATTCCATCAATTCGACTTTTCGTGAGGGAATCGACGTTTTCTTCGAATGCAATATAAAATCGAATCCTTGGGTATACAAAGTCAGTTGGCGACACAATGTAAGTATTGCATATGAATGCTTTCAAATTGATTCTTTTTCAGACTTTGCGCACATATCACTTCTAGGAGGCCGTTTGAATGGCTCAAAAAGGCTCACAAAAAAAAATTCACTTCTGTGGATACAATTAAACCAACCATTTATGTATAGAGGAACATCTTCACTTTACTCGATGTCTAATGACAAACCCCTGTAAGGATCAGAGTCCCATCCCTCAAGCTTACAAATTGCTTACAACAAATTGTTGCTTATGCGCTTAATAAAAGTTTTTCAATATATGCAAAATATTATATTCCAAAAGTACCGCCAGGTATTGAAGTAATGAACTGCCTTTGAGAAAATGAAAAATGCAAATAGCTACTTTGTAAAGTTTAGGCAGTCCCATCAATGTACATACATATGGACCTACTGCTTACCTTTACAAGTCCTTATGAATAGGAAATGAGTGAAGGAAACATCTCTTCAAAAGGAAACAAGCGTTTGGTTTTAAACTCAATTGAAAATTATTATTTACATACAAATTTGCCTTGAGCATATTACCAAGTCATAAGAGTCGCATGTGCTCTTTATTTCATGCCAGCACACATGCGCCTACACTAAGGCAATGCTTCCTGCTTGGCTTTTATTTCAATTTATGTTTATTTTTAGCGGTGCGGATTCATATGTAAAATTTTTACAGTATGTCAAAAGAAAATAAGACCCAGATAGCGTGTTCTACGTAACGTTTTAGTGAGTACTAAAGTCCATATCCTCTGATTGTTCTTGATAAACTGTCAATCTCGAACTACTACTGTGTTGTCGCAAGCTGTGACTTCTATATCCCCAGCTAATTTGCATCATATGCCAATTTTACTGGAAATTGAATTTTATGTATTTTTTAATATTGGTTCTTCAACTTTACCACTATTTAATTTTGATCGCTGTGACTTTGATGGTCTGAATAATATGCTTAATTTGGTTGACTGGGACTTAATCTTCCAAAGTAATGAAGTTGCAACTTGTTTTAACACTTTCAAAAGTTCGATTTTAGCGTTGTGTAGCAAATTTGTTCCTATTTTTAAGAGTAAAGTTTATAAGCTTCCCTGGTATACTGCCGAGCTTAAGCATATAAAAAATTTGAGAAATAAGTTTTTCAAGAAGTTCAAAAGGACTGAGAGGCCTAACTTTTATGAGCTGTATGTTTTTTATAGGAAAAAGTTTAATGATTTGAATAAGTCACTTTATGAAAACTACATAAATAACTTCGAATTGAATATAAAAATCAACCCTAAAAAGTTTTGGTCATATATAAAGTCTAAGAAAAATGTTTCAAGTATACCAAAAACGGTATTTTTAAATGATGTTTCTGCATCTTCTCTTGTGGAGGCTGCAAATCTGTTTGCTGTCTTTTTCTCATCTAATTTTGACTGTGATGAGGATTTGACCCCTAATGAATTGGCTGCTGTGCATCATTCCACTTCTTCTTTTGCTTTTGGATCAATAGTTCTGTCGGAAAATGATACTATTGAAGGGCTAAAAAATGTTAATGACTCTTCTCAGACAGACGTGGATGGGTTATCTATGAAATTATTGAAGAATTGCCCAGCACTTGTGAAACCTCTTACTAAAATGTTTAATTTATCTTTAGCCTCGGGAGTTTTTATTGATGCTTGGAAAAGCACTACTATTACTCCTGTTTTTAAGAGTGGGAGTAAAAGTGATATAATAAACTACAGACCAATATCTAAGCTTTCGTCTGTTGCTAAGTTGTATGAATGCATTATAAAGGATAAAATTTACTTTAACGTGAAGCATCTTATTTGTCCAAATCAACATGGATTTGTAACTGCAAGATCGACGGTCTCTAACCTTGCAGTCTTTACAGAAGACTGTTACTCATGCTTCCGTAATGGTCTACAAATTGATGCCATTTACACGGATTTTTCCAAGGCATTTGACAAAATCTCGCACAAAATCCTTATCGAAAAACTTGGCTGCATGGGGTTTCATTGCAGTATAATTAAATGGATAAAGTCATACTTGTCTAATAGAAAGTGCGTAGTTGCTATAGATGGGGAGATCTCGAAGCCATTCATTGCTACCTCAGGTGTTCCACAAGGTAGCATTTTGGGACCTTTACTGTTCATATTATTTATTAACGATATTTCTAGTTGTTTCACATCGGCTAAATTTCTCCTCTATGCAGACGACCTCAAAATATACTCTGAAATTAAACAGTCATATGACTCTTTGCTACTTCAAAATGAACTTAATAAATTCTTTAACTATTGCGTTTTGAACAGGCTTTATCTTAATATTAGCAAGTGCCATAAAGTCACTTACTCGAAAATGGTTAAACCTTTTCCAACTTGCTATTTCTTAGGTGAATCGTGCCTATCTGAGGTTAACGAAATTAAAGATCTTGGGGTATATTTTGATGCTAAATTAAGCTTTAATACTCACTTAAATTATATTATCGCTGGCTCTTTTGGAGCACTTGCTTTTATAAAACGCCACTCTTCTAATTTCTCGGATCCGTATACCTATAAGATTTTGTATTCTGCATTTGTTCGTTCCAAACTTGAATATGCAGCTTATATATGGAGGCCATACCATATGGTCCATATTAATCGTCTGGAGAGAGTCCAAAAGTGCTTTATTCGTTTTGCCCTGCGGTATCTAAACTTTTCTGATCCTATTCCGTCCTACGTTTCACGGTGCCGATTAATAAGTTTATTATCATTATCGAATAGAAGATCGATTTTGTCAATTTCTTTTATTGCCGATCTTGTCTCTGGTAAGATTGACTGCCCTTTTCTTTTGCAGCTTATAAACTTTAATGTTCCATGCAGAAACTTTCGTACTTTTGTAGTGTTTCGAGTTGGTTTTAATAGAACTGTTTACGGAGCTAACGCTCCTCTGAATAGAACTTTATCTGAATTCAACTATTTCTCAAATTTTCTAGATTTGGATATAACGAGTCCTAAACTGGTAACTCAATTTAAATTAAAGACTTATTTTTTATGTAACAATTAATGTAAGTCTAATATAATTTGTAATAGTAAGTGTCTGCTTTACCTTAGACATAAACAAATAAATAAATAAATAAATAAACTACCTATTTAGGAAAAAAAATATTTGTATTTTCGTATATATCTAAGTAATCTCGTTGTTTTTGACGCCAAATTCAAAAAAAACATGATACAAATATTTTGTTGTTGATATTTTTTTTAAGCACTTCTTCTCTATAGAAATATATTCCAAGGAACGCATACCTGTAAGGGCATTTTTTTCTGGACTCGACAGAAAATATTCCAAACTTGCATTTTATTAGTTCGGAGATGTAGCGCCCTGCAGGAAACAAACTTTTTGTCTATCCAAAGTCGTCAGCAATTATGAAGGGTTTTTACATAAAAATTTCTTTATAAAACTGCATCACTAAAATTTTCCGCGACTGATCCACTGTGCATCAGTTTTATTTTAAACCCTTAAGGTGCAGTTTTTCAATGAAAGATTAAACTTCTGTTAAAAACCACGGTAGTTTTATGTTGTCTGCCAAAGTGGCTAGTTTAAACTGAGCTCAAATTTAATTATAGTTTGAACTCATATTGAAAAAAAAAGTTTTAAAAAGTGAAATTTTCTGTATACAGTGTTTTTTTACTTACTGTATTCATTTTTAAATTTTTGAAGTACCTACATACATATATCGCCCGTCTAGCGGACGTTGTGAACTTTTTCAGTGCTTGGCCCCGGGTCTAATTTTTTCATTATTTGTTGTAAATTTTTTGCGCCTTTTGCCTTTTTTATACTTCCAGCCCTCTCATTGCCTTTCGGCACTTATGACAGTTAGTACTTGTTGCTCATTTTAGACCCTCCTTTATGTGCTCTTCTTTTACAATCTTTTAACATTTATTTTCAAAGTAAATATCCTTGTAGATATATTTCATGGTGCTATATGTTAAGAATGTGAGGAATATTATATATTGCAAATATTAATGCGAATATTCTTCCTTGAAAGATGCTGATCTTTAAGGAATATAACTTCGACTGGCTTAAGAGCGAGATTTTCTTCCAACGTCTTCGAGCTTTGACCTGTACAGGGAACAATCCAGCTTCATTTTTTTATTGTCTAAATCATTTTTGATATCCCATTTACTTGATTTGAATCCTGCATCTTCCATATATGCCAAATCTACTTAAACGAGGCCACACCCAATTTATAAAATTATATTATTTTCGGTAAAAAACGAACTTATGCGAGTTGCTCGCGAATACCTATGTTCGCAACATCACCAGTGTATATAAATACCTTTGCATGTTTAGTTCTCTTAAGTTCTCAAATTTGAACAAATGACTATTGTTCCATTTTCTGTTCAACTTTCAACTTTGACATAATTTTGCAATTT
This sequence comes from Campiglossa producta, assembly GCA_964058755.1. Classification (NCBI taxonomy): domain Eukaryota; kingdom Metazoa; phylum Arthropoda; class Insecta; order Diptera; family Tephritidae; genus Campiglossa; species Campiglossa producta. The sequence goes on from CAXKVI010000004.1 coordinate 26,087,448, forward strand.
TCTTTACTGAGTTTGCGTTTGGACATCATAATAAGTTACAAGAAAAGTTGACGGTCACGGTTGTGCTGCATGGCTCAAGGCGCTGACGAATTGAAAGCTAAACAAGTAAGGAAGTCTAAGTTCGGATGAACCGAACACTAAACACCCAGCGATTTCTACCATTTTCATCAGGAATATTTCCTATATCACCATTAAACCTGCTAGTTATGACCAATCGAATATTCAAAATAATATTTATGGATAGAATAATATATGAACGGCATGTCAATATCTATGGTCGTGATATGAATTTCTATGGTCACTATATCCCTATCCATATTTACTGCATAGTAATAATGTAAATTTTTCTGGGACGCATAATCATAGATAATAGTTCAACAATTTTTACTATGGATTACCTAACAATATTAAAACTTTTTGGAGCGTTTTTTTGGATTCAAAATTTTTTAAATTTCTTATGATTGAACATTTTTCTAAAAATTGTATAATATATCGTGGCCGAATGGTAGAACACTGGGCACAGAAAAGTTATTAATTATTTAGGAAAGTTTCTGTTAAAATTGTTTTTGGGTGTACTTGCAAGTTTGCAAGCTGGAATACTTTTAGGCACAGTTACTTTCGATAGAAATTCCATAGGTACCTATGTGTTGGTGTTGGTATTCACGAAAAAAGTTGTTATAGTATTAGAATCCGAGTTGAATTAAAAGATGACACAAACTTTTTAAAGGCTACCTTTATATGAATGCCGGTAAAAAGCAGCACTAACGATGTCAATGATTTTCGTTTTGAAATTTCCATCATACCAATTGTAACAAATTTGTATGATTCGTGCGACACCTTGCGCAAAATTTTTGATCAAATACCTTTAGCTTTTCGTGAAAATTGCATAAAAATTGACTTAAACTCCTTCCGTTTCAGTCATCTCGACTAGCGCCACCTAGCGGAATTTGGATTTATACAAATTGTCATCGTGCTTTCGTATCAAGTTTCAAGTCCATAGGTCATCAGTAAATTGAATAAAGGTCGATCGCATGATCCTTGATATCCAATGAATTTTCGAAATTGTTCAATCTATGCACCACAAAGTGAAATTCTTTCATTAAGTATTGTATTGTCACCGGGTTCTGAATCATGTGTCTAGTTTGAAGTTTATAGCTAAGCGTTGAAATCTATCCCAAAATTATCGAGGCGTGAGCTTTATGCTAAGTCTCAAGATACGAGGTGGCCAGTAAGTAAGCTAAAATCGATCGCAAGATTCCCAATTTCAAACTAGTTTTCAAAATATGTAGCTCGATTCATGGCCCACCTATCGTAAATGTTTTAGTAAAACATTGCATTATCACCGTGTTCTGAAAAATTCGTCAAGTTCTGTCTATCTTACCTCGAAGTTACTCAAAAATCGATCGCAAGATTCCCCTCTGTATTTCGGAGTTTTCCAGCCAGTTTCAATCATCTCTACCAGAGCGCCACCTACCAGAATTAAAATTTTTACTGATTCTATTTTCAGTTTATCGATCATTTAAACATTTTAAAAATATAACCTAAATCTGTAAATTTTTTCCTCTCATCTCAATAGAGCAATATACTGGAAAATAATCATGCCGAAGGCATCATCGTGGCCAATCAGAGTTTAGTGCTGCAAAATGTAAGTCGAGCACGCGCCGGCATCTACACTTGTGTCGGTAGCAATCGAGAGGGAGATGGCGAAAGCAATCCTGTACATTTGGACATAAGATGTGAGTAACTACAACTATTTTTATTACCTAAAAAACTTATTAACACATCACTTCGGAATCACGATCAGCACTTATATTTTATGTTTCCTGTGTGTTTCCATAGCCAATCTTGAACAAATATTTATTTGTTTTGTCTTTCTTAACCACCTTTCCGCAATCTCAACACTTTGGACACTTAAAAAATATGAGAGCTGACACACATACACACATGATCATATCGTTTGTCTGCGGTAGGCAGCTAAAGTATTTATGCTTCTCTGAGGCTTTAGAAACTTTTTTTTCTTAACCTTTTATTTATCTGTTTGTTTGCCACTCCGCCTGTAGTAGGTTTTGCTTTGGATAGAAAACAAACAAATTGCCTGTCATTTCTTATGCCTGGCAAAGAGAAATTGCAAAGAAATGCAAATGCAGCAGAACAACAAAGCCTAGCTAGCCGGTCGACAATCTTTCAGATTCAGTAGTCATAAGCTTACGTACAAACATATGCACTCTGCAATCAAATTCAAGTAGAAAAGCCTATTTTTAGCTTACAAGTTTCATTGGAGCATACGCATCCTGCATCAGCCGCTTTTGCTTCCTGTACCATCTGCTAGGCAACTTCAAAACATTCATCTTACTTTCGCAAAAGCTTTTCTCGTGACTTATGCGACAATGCACATTTTACACATCCAAATGGAGCTGGGATCCCAGTAAACTAAACGAATCGTGAAAGGATTTAAAAATGACCTCTATATAAAAACCTAGTCATTTTTTTATTTACCCACTCAGCTACCTTTTTCGAATAATATTGAAGAACCTTCTGAAACGATTTTTCAACTGTTATTTGAGTTCAAAGCTAAGAAAGTTAGAGCAAATCTATTTAGCCGTATCCGTCGAATCTGTTGTTACGCAAGCAAACATCCGCAGTCTACTTAGCTGTCAGTGGTTTCAACGTTACTATTGACGTGCTGTATCCGCCGAACACGTCTATCGTTGTTCGGACGGAGGTTGAACAAGAAGTTTACTTTCCCTTGTGGATGTCGTTGTCACTTTGTTAGTCCAACGGAAACTCTTCTGAACCTTCGGTCAATCATTCGCTGCACTGTGGCCAGCGGTTTTCGAGAGAGAAAAGTGGCAAGTAGCACTTGTTGTCAAGAGTGATTCTCCATTGGAAATACTTCGACATTATTTTCAGAGGTACGCACTCGTCCGACCATATTTAGCATAAACGGGATAAATGATTTTGGCTAGCTATTCGCCCCGCGTTTAAACAGCTCGGTGCATAATTCGTCTCTTTTGTCTTACTCAATCCGGCATTAGTCATCGTACCAATTATTCTTCCGGGAGCGGCTGTACGTAAGAAGTGAGAGATATCCTCCCTTACTCGGTACAATCGTTAGGTCGATGATTGCTATCAGCTGTCTGTGTCGTACGCAGCTTCTTGTCGTCAACTTTCCTACAAATACTGTGCGTACTTTCTTCTCTGCACAGAACCGTATACATATATTGGCTGCCAAAAGTAATGGTCCAAGTATATATTGGGAAAATAGGGAACCTACGTTGAGAACGGTGGAGCTATGACTGCCATCGATCCTGACATCATCAATTTCCTGGAATCTGGTACTTTGAGGCCTTATCTCCCAACTGTTGGAAACAATACTTCTTTCTTGCCAAACTTGGCTTTTCATACCATCCGGAAAGTGGTACGTTGCCTTAAAAGGGTAAGGACATTTCATGTATATGCCCTCATATCACCTTTTTTTGCTAAGTCGTCAACAGTAAAAAAGTTCTCATCTGCTACTTTTTATAATACGCTTTCTTTGGAATTGGTTTTTAAGTGGTGGGTCCCAAACACTATTCGTCTACCGATTTTGGAAAATACTACACATTACTTTATCGGCTATTTGCTTTTGCTTTGGTGACCTGGGATATCTGCTTGCGTACGTACGCAAGTTTTGCAAAAAGTTTTTTTCACATGCACTTCCGCAAAACTATGATATTTAAATAGTTGCTATGGTCTGGTTGACAGCATCGATTGTCGGTTTTTGCTTCTGCTATTTGTTTTTACAGCAACCATTTTCGGAAATTAAAATTACGAACAAAAACCGGTTACTCCGGTAGGCTTTACCACACACACATAGTTTCGTATGTTTTTTAAGTCATAAATTTCACATGTCAATGGCTAGTGTGGCTCGTGTAGGCGCATTTGTATCTATGTTGTGCATACCTATTTCTGAATCTACTAATAAATTTGCATGGAATTTCAATTTGTTGAAATATTCGAAATCTTAATTAAAGGCTGCTTGAAAAATTGTAAAATCATTACCTTTTTGTATAAAGGAAAAAGTAAGCAAATGAACAAGTTTGTAAGGTGACTTTTGCCCTTACTTTGAAATTAAAAATGTTATTGCATCTATTTTTTGCACTGAAAGCCATTCGGTATATGTAAGGGAAATCATTTTTAGAATTCAACCATCATGCAGACACGCCTTACCGATGGTATAAATACTCTAAGCTCTAAGCCCACCACTCAACCGTCGCGACGATCAGTTTGAAGAGTCTCGCATTTGTACCCAATCACTCATTATTTAATAGAATGCAGGTATCACCAATGTAATGTTAGACTTAACTCAGGCTGAGAAAAATGTATAGAATTTTGGTCTGTTTGTCTCTTTTAAGCTAATTACCATGGCAAATATCATTAGTTATTACTGCACTTAATTTGAATGAGCTAAACAATTGTCCATTTTGAAATTTCTGATAGATTTTATGAAATCCGAATCGAATTCAAATTACGTATCTAATAATGAAACTAACTGCGCATTTCATGGATATTGAAAACCAAATACGTATTAGTTTGTATATTTTCATATGTACACAAATAACTAAGTAAATATATACAATTGAGCTAATAAAAATTAATCAATTTTAACATGGTGTATACATAATAGGGCGAGTTTTATTATTATCAAGAGGAAATTAAACGCTTATTATTATTATTATTCCCAGACGGATTACCCACCATATCCCGCCCAACCGGCACGAGGGGCGCATCCGCATAACGCGCGGATTGATAAATGTTGCCGAGCCGTTGAAAGGCATTGGTTTGTTTATCGTCGAGATCTAAAACTGCTCGGCTACAGAGAAAATCTCATCAGCCGAGTAAAGTAGATATAAGCTAAATTAAACATTAATCAATAGTTGGTTGGCGGAAGATTGAGAATTTAAGATGCAGGGATAGAGAAAAATAAAAAGATAAATAAATAAGGTGAAACAAAAAATATTATATACATATAGACCAAGAAAAGAGCTCAAATAAGGATTAAAGACTACAAAAAGTTTCTACGTATTAAGGATAGAAAGAATAGATTCTTTTATGTGGAAAAGCGAGTCTGAAACATCAAATGTGCTAGAATGACAGTTATAATCCTGACATAAACAGCGAAAGGGTTCATTTAACTCAAAGTTGGTTCTACACTGTTTCAAGAAAAGTGCTTTAAAATAACGTGATGGCCGAGAGGGTATATTGAAATTTACTTCGCTTAGAAGAAACGGGCTTGAGAGAGATCCATTTAGTAACTTAATCATAAAAACTATTCCAAGCATTTCCCTCCTACTGGAAAGGGTGTGAAGATTTATGAGTTTCAAGCGACTAGCATAAGGTGGTATATTATATATGGGATCCCAGTGAAAATCTCTTAATGCAAAAAGTAAAAACTGTTTTTGGACTGATTCTAGCCTATCTACATGGCCTTGGTAGCGCGGGTTCCAGACTATTGAACCATACTCTAGTATCGGTCTGACTAATGAAGTAAAAAGAGCCTTAGTTACATTAGGGTCGCTAAATTCTTTGGGACCATCGTTTGACAAATGCTAGAACACCTCTAACCTTACCGGCTGCTGCGTTAATATGATGGTTGAAACTAAGCTTGCTATCCATAGTAACCCCCAGGTCTACAAAGTCGTGAACCTGCTGAAGACTATAATTGTTAATTGTATAGGAAGTCGGCTGAAGAGTTCTACGCGAGAAACGCATGTATTTACATTTTTTAAGATTTAGCGGCATATAATTTAAATCGCACCAAGTAACTAGGGTATCTAAGTCTGATTGTAGTATAGATTCATCCTGACACGACGTGAATGCCATGAAGAGTTTTACGTCATCTGCGTACATCAAGAATTTTGAAAACATTATTGTAGTGGAGATGTCGTTTATAAACAGCAAGAACAGAATCAGGCGGAGATGGCTCCCTTGAGGAACACCTGAAGAGACGTTAATAACATCAGATAAAATATTTTTGAACACTACTCTTTGAGTCCTGTCACTAAGGTAAGAAGATATCCAGCGAATGAGACCCGGCTGGAAGCCCAACTGATCAAGTTTATAAATAAGTAATGAGTGGCACACTTTGTCGAAAGCTTTACTAAAGTCAGTGTAAACAACGTCAGTGTGCATGTTTTTACGAAAGCCGTTTGAGACATGAGTGGTAAATTCAAGTAAGTTTGTGACTGTCGATTTTCCCTTACAGAAACCATGTTGGCAGTCAGCGATAGTTCTCTATGGAAGACCTACTCCCACTTTTATGAAGTGGTATAAGAAAAGATTCTTTCCACGCTGACGGAAAGACGCCACACATCAAGGAGAGATTAAACAAATTGGTGAGGGGCTTGTAAATATATTTCGCGCATTTTTTCAAAAAACAAGTAGGAATTCTATCAGGACCGTATTTATTGGAATCTTTTAAAGTATTTAGGTATGATAAAACATCTTCGGCACATATGATTGGAGTATTAATTAAATTATTTCCATGCAGTTTGTAAGGATAATTGCTAGTGTGTAAATTGGATACGTTAGAATAGTTCGAACTGAAAAATTTAGCAAAGGAATTTGCGATGTCATGGTTATCGCTAGATGAAAGGTCTTTATATTTCATGGCTGAGGGAAACCCAAATACCTTACGTTTAGAGTTTACGAAACCATAAAATGACTTCGGATCAATAATAATGTTTTGTTTTATCTTAGAGATGTAAGCCTTGTAGCACTTTTTATTCAAATCGACATACTTCTGCCGTAGATGGAATTCTGTAAGTAATGTTTATTTAATCCCGTTTTCTTGTATAACTTAAATGCCCGGGTTTTTCTATTTTTGAATGCCTTAAGATCTTTAGAGAACCAGGCTTGCATTGGTTGATCATGAGTAAATTTACATTTAGGAACATGTTTCTCAAACAGACTGTATATAGATTGATTGAAATGTGAAACGTTTAGATTAATTTCGCCATTATATTCAGGCCATTTTATTTTCGACAAATCTTTATTTAATTTTCGGTAGTTGGCTTTGGAAAAGTTAAAATCAAAACTACTATTGGAGTAGGATTGTGTGTCGTGATCATTGCTTATGGTTTCGTAGACTATCTCTAATGAAGGATTTTAAAGGTCCTCTGGTAAAACCAGAGGATCACACCGATTCACAAAAAATTGATTTTTATCATCAACGTAAACTAAATCTAAGACTTTCACAAACTTGTTAGCGGTAATATTTATTTGATTAAGGCAGAGATTGGAAATACCATCCAAAAAGTCCATGTAGCCCGGTTTGGATGGAATTGGAACAATGCTTCCATCAAATATACTCCACGAAATATGAGGTAGGTTAAAATCACCCAAGACAATCATCGAATCACAGGGGTTCGTCATTAAATGGACAGTTTTGAGTAGTGAGATATGTTGCATGTAGACAGAAATATCAGATGATGGGGGAATGTAGGAAACATATAAGTACATATAAACGCTGTCATGCTGAATTCGAATACATTTGAACTCGATAGAATTGATGAGGGGTAAATTAATCTCCTCTGAAATTAGAGAGGAATGAACAGCAAGTAGAACACCACCTCCGACTCTGTTCAAGCGGTCATTTCTATATACCTGATATTTGTTAGATAAAAGCTCAGCATTGAAAACATGGGGTTTCAGCCAAGTTTCCGTAGCTCGGTAAAACTTTGCTTACATGTGAAAACGTATTAAAACAATAAAAGTTACACCGGGTTTATGAAAAGGTATTTAATCGATTTTAATAAAGAAAGTTGAAATAGTAAAGATGTTTAAATTACAAGAAATTAACAAAGAATGTGTATATCATGAAAAAGAACGATGTCTTCGTTATATCAGGGTTCGGATGTCCTTCGTTATATCAGTGTTCTGATGTTGTGGTCGAGGTTGCCAGACCGTAACACATATATGTACCTAGGTACCTCCCAGCACTAAAACATGTAACATGTACTGTATTAAACATTTTTGGTATAAAACTTCAATGGACTGGATAAACCCTTTGAGGGAAGAAAATTAAAATTTCCATTTTTTCCTGCGAAAACCCCCAACTTTTGGTGGCTGTTACGATACACAACTAATTGCTTAACATATTTCAACATTTTTACTTATCACCCATGTAATATGGAAAGTGAAAAAGTATAGCCCGAAACCCGTTATTTGGAACAATCGATTGAAAGGGCGCGTATGTTACATTGGTCCAAACTTACTTAGTTCGATCACATATATTTTATATGCAATAACTTCAAAATATGCAAAATTTCATGCATGCCAAAATTCAGCGAGGTATCTTAAAAGCGGAAGGGATATTTTTAAAAAATTATCAATTTTTTTCAAAGGGATTGCGGGACTGGAAGAACTATATTTTCCGAAAAATGTCAAATTACATAATCGTTTTTAAATTCTAAGCCCCAACTTGATTCCCTATTACGCTTTCATAATCAAAAATTAGCTTTATCGATGCACCCTAATGGATATGTACGGCTTTGGCAAATGACGCTGAGCAATACCAACAGCTTCGTCAGAATCGGGAAGGACCTCTCTGAGCTGTTTCTTGTATTGCCGGTTCTACGAGAACGGTACCAGTACTTGTGCTGTACCCATCGTGCCGAAACGACCCGGGCCGTTTTCTTATATCGACCCGGCCAAGAGCAATACACTCGGGGTGACCCTGTCTGACATTTAGGCAGGGCTACACCTCGCTAAAACAACAACAACAACCTCTCTGAGCCATTTTAAACCAAACGACGCTTCAGACAGGGTGACTTCCTTTCGTGCGATTTCTTCAACCTGATGCTGGAGAAGATAATTCGAGCAGCAGAGCTAAACCGCAATGGCACAATCTTCTACAAGAGCGTGCAATTGCTAGCGTATGCCGATGATATTGATATCATTGACCTTAACAACCGCGCCGCAAGCGCTGCCTTCTCTGGACTGGATAAAGAAGCGAAAAAGGTGGGTCTTGCGGTGAAAGGGCGAAAAAATAGCCACCCCTAAGGGTTAAGTTAGAGCGCTAATTTTTTCAGTCAACATTTTTTTTGAATCACCCTAATGTATATACAAATATTTAAGTAAACACAGGATATGGATCGGATATACCCTAAAAATATGGGTATCAAATAAAAGAGGTTCATGCGGGCCTGAAAGTAGTGAATGTTTAATTCGTTATCTTAATCCGTTTCGGAGATATCCACCAAAAAAACTGAATACAATTTACCTGTTCTTTTCATGCTAGTATAATTCAATGTTACTCATACGCCATGTATAACTGCAAAATTTTCAAATGTACACAATTATAAATGCTAGAGAACATATTGTTAGGCAAAATATTAAAATACACAATTATTCAGTCTTCAAGTATTAGGAAAACAACTAGTAAATCTCCTTGTGCAAAATTTTGTGAAGAACGGCCTTTCTCAGAAATATTTTCAACAACTTGATATTTCAGAATTTATTATAAGAATGTTCCATCTGAGAATTAGTTTCGAAAATGCCCTATTCAAATGAAAATTCAATACATTTTCCGATGAGTTAGGGCTTTTTGCCCCAAACAACTGAACGTCGATATATTGCTAGATTCATCTCTTTCTATATAGGAGCCCCTTAATTGATTTCACAAGTAAGTTCTGCTATTTATTCGGTTGCTATGGCAGCTACGAGTTAGCGTGCTATATAGAACACATATTTCCCTACATACCTTACTAAAAGCGAAAACGAAAACTGTACTTGTGCTTTAAGGAGCTCATATATTAACGCTGTAGTCTAAGTTGTGTTTTTGTAGGAAAATATAGCACTTCTTTTTCTAAATAAATAAATCCAGCTGAAACTATACTTCGTAAATGCTACCTGTGCTACTTTGGATAGAGAAAAAATTACAGAAAGTTCGAGTGTTAGGTACAGCCTGCTACCGCTTCTGACTTAAATAAAATGAAACTTTGTAATATTTTCTATCGATTATAGAAAAAAATGTTTGCCCATATTTGCCCCACTTGATTTAATGAAGAGAGGTCACTTAAAATTTTTATAAAAGTGAGATTATACGTCATCTTACATTTTTTTATTAACGAGAAACAAATAATTGATGCTGCAATATTACCTATAGGTATGCCTGAAGAAGCTGGAAATACGATTTATAGCTGCAGATAAATATTAAATTTCAGAATTGCAAGATCTGCTTAAGATTACATATCTATATACATTAGAGTGGTTCAAAATTTTTTTTTGGAAAATCTAAAACGCTACCACGAAATATGGTTCCTTGTGACAAAAGAAGAGGCTGCTCTTTTTTTTTTTTAAAGGTTCTTTAGAGGTCGCGCTACTCGTTTTTATAAAAGAAATGAGATGCTTGCAAATTTAATTTAATTTTAACATGTTTAAGTGCAGTAAAAATTGGCGTTTTTGTGTGTTGTTATTCTGTTTTCATTGACGGATATTCCTGCAATTCAATAGCCTTCTTGGATGAGTAGAAAGGGTTTAACTCCTGAAAGTATGTTTCGAAATTGAAAACGGTGCAACTAAGACGCCTACACTGACCCCATTGCGCATTGGTTTTTTGGATATATTTCGCATCTAGAAGGTTTATGACATCGCTGATTATGAATCCGATGTCAGTCTTTTTAAATTCAAAATGGCGGGTCCAATATGGCGGTGATTTTTTTGAAAACTAATTGGATTTTATTGAAACTTGGTACTCGGGGGTTTATGCGTTGTCTGATTACGAATCCGATATCGGTTTTTTTAAATTCAAAATGGTGGATCCAATATGGCGGTGTATTTTTGAAAACTAATTCGACTGTGTGAAACTCGTCACTGATGGATTTATGACATCGATTTATATGAACTAGTATCGCTTGTGATCGAAAATTCGACCAATAAAAACTTTAGAGAGTCGAGGGGTCGCTAGCCCCGTACCCCATCCTTAAATTTCGGGGACGCCCCTGAAAATATGTCATAAGGAACAATAATTGGGGGTAGCGTTTTAGAATTTCCAAAAAGTCCATATTTGTGAACCACTCTAATATACATATATGAACAAACACATATTCATACTTAATGCTCCTTGTGTGTTTATGGCGATTGAAGAGGTTTCAATCGTATCATTTTACTCCATTGAAATATTGTATGACTTCTGAAATTAAACTAAATAATTCAGCATTTAGCACAGATTTCTGATGAACTGCTTAACTAATTTCACCTTCACTTTGTTTTATAATCCTACATTTCCATGAATGCTAGCATGCACAAACGGTAAAGTCGATTAAGTAGCTGTTCATATCATAAATGTGCTCTTCACATAAACAAATTAATTTGAATCTCTAAAAAAGAAAATCAGTAGTAACCAAAGGCCAAGCATTTGTGTTAGAGCCATTTAAAAAAAATCACAACTTATTTCCAGTATAGATTAGAGGTATACGCCGCCGGCAAACGCCGCCGCCGCCGCCGACAAAAGTCATTTTCGACGCGCCGCCGCCGAATAGCCTTTTTAGCGGCGCGGCGGCGGCGGCGGCGCGCGCCGGCGCGTTTAACATTTTTTTTGTGATAATTTTCTAAAGTTACAAATTTTTTTTTTTTTTTATTTACAACACACTAATGGCCGTGCCCTAAATGTGTTAAAAGTGCAGGTATTGGTTTCCTTTAGGGGTCAACTTTTAATAAATTATCTAAAATTGTGCGGGAGGGCTTAAAAGACGGGATTTGCGCTTTTTCCGGAAGCGCTTTTTTTATTATTTTGAGTTACATATTTGCGATCAAAGTTGTAAGTTTTCATGTGATTGTAATTTATTTAGGCCGTCCCTAAAAAGACTTTTTAAAAAAATACCATGTAGTAGTAAACGATAATGATATACCACATTATAAAACTATTGCAACAACAGCATTAGATGATGTTTATGAAAGCGTTTTAAAAGTCGTTAAAGGAAAAATATCTGGGATGGAACATTTTGCTTTAACTTTCGATCTATGGACGGATAACTACTGTAGGCGTAATTATATAACTTTTACTTTTCATTACCTTTCAACAAACTTCGCTATGTCGAGTCTCACACTAGAAACAAAATATGTCTCAAAGTCCCATACAGGAAACAACATATTGCAGGAGATTGAGGAAGTAACTGAATACTTTAACGTAAAGCTTGGTTCGAATTTCGTTGTCACTGACCAAAGCAGTAATATGAAGAAAGCCATCGATTTGGGCAGCCTTAACAACCACTTCTGTATAGGGCATGGGCTTCACAATTTGCTTACGGTAGATGGGTATGATTCCGTTCCAGAAATAAATCGTCTAATTTTAAATTGTAAAAAAATCGCGCGAGCCCTACGTTTCAAAACACATACTCTGAAGTTACAGGCCGATGCCATACAAAAAGAGATTTTGTCAAAAATTGATAACTTGGAAGAACTCCTGGCTTCAGAAGACGCTTCATGGGTCGACTATGACGAAGGGTTCGGTCCCCTTGATGATGTGTCCTTGGAAGTATATAGAAACATAAATAATACCAATGACTTGCATGGCAGTTTGGTGGATAACAGAAACATCACCCTTAAAAATTCGATATCTACAAGATAGCACAGTGTCTTATCATTACTTGATAGTCTTGGATCTCAAAGGGCTGCCATTAATAAACTTCTTTTAAACTGTAATAAAAGTGACTTAATTTTACTCGAAACGGAAGTACTACTATTGTATAAATTAAGAGACTTTTTGCAAAAATTCAAAGATGCTGTCAATATTCTTTCTGGGGACTCATACCCATCGATTTCTCTTACGTTAATCATTCGAACTGAGATATTATCAATATTATCTGAAAACGATGACACTGATTTAAATCAGAATAATTTCAGCTTTTGTCAAGATCATTTATTGCAACAAATAAAAAAAAATATAAAGAGGAAACTTGACTATAGATTTCCAATAAATAATATTTTAGTATGCGCAACGCTGCTGGATCCGCGTTTTAACACATTAGATTGTGTTACAGAATACTGCAAAAGCAAATGTAAGACAGAAGTACAGTTTTTGATAGAGATGTATAAAAGACTTGTTGGTGATTCATCAAAAAAACGGAAATAGTGTAAACGATTCTGAAGAAACTTCACCTTCTTCTAAAATATTGAAACTTGCCAAGCGGTATTCTTCGAGTTTGAAAAACTCTAATTTAGAAGCAGAATGTCATTTGCTGCTAAGTCTGTCCTCCAATCAGAATGTTTTAGAGTTTTGGAGGGAAAAGGCGGCTGCAATGCCCTTGCTATCCAAGCTAGCAAAAAAAGTTTTATGCATACCTGCAACAAGTACGCCGAGTGAGCGAGTTTTTTCTATAGCTGGTCTGACAGTCACAAATAAGCGGTCACAGCTAAGCCCTCACAACATTAACAAAACAATTTTTATCCATGACAACTACGAGTCTTGTGTAGAATATTTAAAATGATTATTTTTCGCTGTGAAAAGAGACACATACAACTTTATAAACATAACATGGTACAAATTTTTTTTTTAAACTAAATAAGTAAATTTCTATCAATGTAAGCATTACAATAGCTTTACTTTTATGTTACCAATGTATGCAAAGACTGAATTGATATAATATTACACTATAAACTTATATTTTAAATCACACATGCATATTGTAGTGATCATAACAAAGCCTTCGGTTAATGTACATAATTTTAGTTCTAGACTCAATATGTAACATAGTTATTTCAGTGTAAGAATTTGATTAAAAGACTGCTATGCGTTATGTTTTTAGTATTCTTCTATATTATATTATAAAATGTGAACCATTTAAAGTTACGCTCATTTACATTACATAAAAAATGTACCCAAAATTTTTTGTCAGTTCAATAAAAGTCCCAACAATTGAAATTATGGAGTTTTTAAATTCAACATGCGATTTTTTTATACCAACACGCCGGCGCACGCCGGCGGCGCGCCGCGCCGGCGTAGCCGCCGCCGCCGCTATAAAATGGGCCTTACGCCGCCGCCGCCGACAAATTTGACGGCGTATACCTCTAGTATAGATCTCTGAGCAAATTTTGAGATTATATCGGAATTTTTTCAAGAACCGTCTCGAGATCACCTTTAACCAGCGTTTGTATGTCGGTATGATGCAAAGTTGAAGTTCTTTTATGATCAATCACATTATCTTTCAATGATAACTATTCATGTCTAAAATACTTAGAAAGATTTGTCGTCTACTGACAAGAGTCGAATCCATGTATGTGCTTTAAAAACTGAGACAATTAATGCAGTTAAGATTAGTCCGAATATTTAGCTTGTAAGTAGGCTGAATTGACAACACAAGAAGCTAGACGTAAACTCAATTCGACCTCCCAACCTTATTTTGAGCTATCCCTGGTTATTCCAAACTACACGCACCCTTTATTTTATGCATTCTGTGTAGTTTTCAACAATTTGTCTTCCTCAGATTAATTAGAATAGAGAGAATTTGTTTTGCTTTGTGATATGACTATACTTGTTAAGTCCTTATTCGGAATTTCTGTTAGATGTAGACAATTGGACTGGAATATTTTAAATTGTGTAAATATTTGTATTTGCATATTGTGGATATATTAGACTGAAAAAAAAATCCGTTTTTTTTTTCAAAAATTATATTGGTTTTCTTTATAAGAAAGATGAAAAAATGACTATAATTTTGTCAGATTTTTAAATTAAAGTCTACAGGTCTATCATCGCTATTTTAGATTTTACAGACTCAGCCTCCAATTTGGTCTAAAAACGACAAATCATTGTTAATAACCACCATTTACCTAAACATATTTTTATAGGAAATTGAATTGCCTACAAAAGCTGCCTAGACTGAAATTTCTCAGACTAGCCGTTTTCTAGTATTCTAGCCTCAAACATTAGCATGTTTTTTGGATTTCCCGATTTCGATTTGAAAATTTGCGAAACATGTAAAACTCAACATCGAATAAAGTTATATGCATATTCTTAAGGGAAATTGGCTGCTGAAAACGAATTCGACATCAGAATTCAACAACGGGCCCGAGGTTCGGCCCTAACCTTGCAAAAAGTTCAGTATAATTTTGGGATGGTTTTATTAGGTTAGAGAAGAACTGCGGGCTGCTAGGTAAATTCTGAGCACGTATTTGTTTTGTATTAAGCAAAAATATGTTTGAACGTATATTAAAAATGTATATTTTTGGTTATAATAATGATCATATAATGATAATTAATCATGTAGAATACCAATAAACAAAGTTTGGTAAAACAAGTAAGGAAGTCTAAGTTCGGGTGAACCGAACATTAAATACCCAGCGGTAATTTTTAGAACAGGATAACAATCATTAGGCTCTAGGAGGATTTACCAAATTTCCGTTACCGAATTATTTCAATTTAAGTGATTTTCGATATCGAAAGTGGGAGTGGTTGGAGAGAGATATTTTCCAGTTTCATCAGGTATACTCCCAACGATACTAATAAGTTTTGTGCCAAATTCCATCGTTCACCTATAAAATTATATCATTTTAGCCATTTCAGCTGCCGAGATATGTCAATTTTTGTGATTTGAAATTTTGGATATCGAAAGTGGGCGTGGTTGGAGGGCGATTTTATCCAGTTTCATTTAGTATACTCCCAACGATACTAGTATGCTTTGTGCCAAATTCCATCATTCTATCGTAATCAGTTTAAGAGCTACGACCAGTCAAATTTTCAAAAATGGCTTCCTTAAAAGTGGGCGGTGCCACGCCCACTATAAAAAATTAATGAAAAAATCATAAGAGAATGACCAGGGGGATTCACCTATAAAATTATATAATTTTAGCCATTTCAGCTGCCGAGATATGTCAATTTGTGTGATTTTCGAAAGTGGGCGTGGTTGGAGGGCGATTTTATCCAGATTCCTCAAGTATACTCCCAACGATACTAGTATGCTTTGTGCCAAATTCCATCGTTCTATCCTAATCAGTTTAAGAGTTACGACCAGTCAAATTTTCAAAAATGGCTTCCTTAAAAGTGGGCGGTGCCACGCCTACTAAAAAAAATTTATGAAAAAATCATAAGAGGATGACCAGGGGGATTCACCTATAAAATTATATCATTTTAGCCATTTCAGCTGCCGAGATAAGTCAATTTGTGTGATTTTCGAAATTTTCGATATCGAAAAAGGGGGCGTGGTTATCATCCCATTTCGCCCATTTTCAATAGCAACCTGCCTTGGCCAGAAAGTAACCTATATACAAAATTGCATGCAAATATCTCAATTTTTACTCAAGTTATCGTGTACACCGACGGACAGACGGACGGACATGCCTTAATCAACTCCTCTTTTAATCCTAAGAACTTTCATATATGGAACTCTATATCTATCTCGATTATTTTGTGCCGTTACATGCAACCGGTATGTGAACAAAATTAATATACCCTTGTACTAGTACTAGTACGCTGGGTATAAAAAATTGGATTTAAGTAAATATGATTTTTTTTTTTTAATTTATTACTAAATAAGTTCTGAAAAAGTATCTAACTTTACAAAAAAAAAGTTGTTTGACCTTTTTTCTAGCCCACTCAATTCCCTTTAATAATCTGTATCTATATTTTTTGCACATGGATATTTGCATTTTTGACAATTTTTGAAAGAAAAAATGAGAAATGGAAAAAACATGCTAATTTTTGCAGCTAGAATACTAGTCTGAGAAAATTTTGGTCAATACAAATTTTGTAGGGAATTCGATTTCCTTCAAAAAAAAAAAAAATTGTTCAGGTAAATGGTCTTTTACAACAAAGGTTTGTCGTTTTTATACCAAATATGAGGTGAAGTCTGTAAAAACTAAACTAGCGATGAAAGACCTCCAGACTTTAGTTTAAAAAGAAAATCAATATAATTTTTGAAAACACCAAATTTTGAATTTTCGGCCCAGTCTAATATACATCCATATATATATGTACTTACTTAGATACGTATTTATATTCTTACACATATGCACATACGAACAATGCTTACATAGATTTGAAATTGTAGTCTCGAGCTTACTCAAATAGTTAAAGAGATTTGTTGCATTCAGTTTAGATCCATGACAACTGCAAATTACCATAGCAATATTCTACAAACACAACAGTAATTACATAAATATTTTAATAAACTTTTGCTTGTGCGATTTGCAAATATTAAAGCAGAATCACTCAATTTAGCAGAACAGCTGTGCGGATTTTGCTCAATTCGGATTCTTGTGTACTTGTTTGTGCAGTTTGTGTAGTGTTAGATAGGATCATTGACCATGGTAATCATTTCATGGAATATGATTCGAGAACACAAACTTGCAATTCCCAAACCCTTACTAGAGGAGGTTGCTGGTATAGTCCTGCCTAATAGCAATCAAACTCCGAAAATGTCATCAATATCTTATAGCTATATAAAGTCGTAGGCTTGCAATGGAATTCGACTGCATCATATGACCCACGGAGGTATTAGGGAGTATAAAGGATAATGCCGGAAGTGAGCGGCTTATGCTTTTTGTTGGTGAAGTTTTAAATAATGTTATCAGTACCCCGTTTCTGTAAAAAAACGACAAAATTCTCGATTTTAATATCGTCACATTCGGCTCGATTCAAAATTGAAAAAAAAATTTTCTCACTACCTCAAAAGCAAGTGAGAAAGTAAACCGACAAAATAAGTTTTTTTTTTACAGAAACAAAAAAATGAGTTTGACGTCAATATGACGTCAAATCGACTATTTCAGTCGAGATTATCGATCGAATTGAGTTACAGAAACGCAGTATAGAAGTCAATAAATTATATTCAAATAAAACTGTTTAGAACTTTGGCTAACTTTAGTGATGTGTTTTGCATATAACTTTCAAACCTATGTCTCAGTTCCTATTTAGATAAAAAAATCATTACAAATATAAAAACAAATATAGGTGATATTACTTTATACTTTGGATAGACAAATAGTTTGTGTGCTACAGCGTGCTACACCTTCTAAGTATAATAAAATGAAAGTTTTTCATATGTTTTAACGATTTCTGAAAAAAAGTTATACCCATATTTCCTCCCTTGATTTAATGACGAAAAGTCGCCTCAATTTTTCATTAAAGTGACATGACGTATACGTAACATTTAATACTTAAATCGATTTTACCTCGAATATTTCTTTTAGCACAAACGATAGGTTTTTTTGCGGTTTTCTTCCTGGGGGTGAACCGAAGCTCATGAAAACAAAATTTGCTCTGTGGGAATTTTTGGTTATACAAGATAAACTAAATTTACCGGACTAATATTTTTTTGATATCATACATGGGGAAAGGTGGTTCCAGCTCGAGAACTATAGGCTGTACAAAAATAACTATTTTCATTTTCGATGGGGAACTTCGTGACAATTAAACGGTAAAAGAAAATCTTTCTACGCATACCAAAGTTTTTGAGAAAAATTTTCATATAATTTCCAAAGCTAATTTTACAAACGCGATATCTCAGAACTGGTTTCTCTAGGACCATATTCGTAGAGATTTCCAGTCTCAGCTAATTTTTCGAAAAACCTTATCGTTTTCGAGAAAAGTCCCAAAACCCCAAAATTTTTACCTTTGACACCGAGTAACTTTTTTAGCACACGTGGGATCGATTGGGACTCCTGAAGTTGCTCTCACAATAGTGACTGTTTTGCAGGGTATGTTGCTGAAGCATGGGGAACATATTTGATACCTGTAAGAAAAGTTTGAAAATGTGATGGGGGAAAATGGCTGCATTTTGAAATGTTAGTTTCTCTTTTTATGAGGACCAAGACCACGTTAGGCACCAAAACTGTACCTCCTGAAGATTCGGTACATTAGGTTACCTTTTTAACCTTTAATTGTTTATAAAAACCAGAACCTAACCGTATAACTTTCTTCGGCAAAAGTGATGCATACGAAGCCACCTTTGTTGCAAAATTGGCATTACACAGTGTAATCGATTGAACAATCTCATTATATTGAGTAAAAGGCTTTTAAAATAAAACTAAAATTTTATTTTTTATAAAAATTCTCCTTCATACAAAATACAATTTTTTCATCATTCCCTAATATTCTTTATCTAATTGGGCCCCTTTACAGTTTCTGTTTATCCATTCAAAAGTTCTTTCACCTCGCTTTCTTGTCTTTGTTCAAAAGGTTAAAAGCAGCAGCTTTTTTTTTGTATATGGACTTCAAATATTTATTTTTTAACTTTCACTATCATAACATCAAACTTAAAATATATGCAACCTCCACCTTAACTTTCACTCAACAACGCAAACTTGCACAAAAGCTCAAACAAACAAATTAATTAACTCACTTCATTCGCTTTTCGAGCATGCTTCCTCTACTCAGCGACAGTAATTTGTAGAAAACCTTGAATTAATTAAAATCCGACAAAAATTAAAGCAATTATATATTAACGTTAATAACGCTCGAGCTATGCCAAGATTGCTCAGGATTTTTCAGCTTTCCTTTTTATACCTTTCATGAACATGAAATGGTATTATAACTTTGGTCCGATGTTTGTAAGTATGAGAAGAAGAAGAGATAGACCCATCAATAAGTATACCGAAATGATCAGGATGACGAGATGAGTTGATTTAGCCATGTCCGTCTGTCTGTCTGTCTGTCTGTCTGTCTGTCTGTCTGTCTGTTTGAACGCAAACTAGTCCCTCAGTTTTTGAGATATTTGGCTGAAATTTTGTATGCGGCCACCATTTTCCAATATAGGAATCATTTGTCGGAACCAGCAAGATCGGACCGATATTACATATAGCTCCCATACAATCGATTGTTCCGATAAACGGATTTTGGGCTATAACTCCTGTAATTAAACACCTAGGAACGTGAAATTTTGTAAGTGTTGTTATTTTTGTATGTGAAATATCGATGTTGAAAATCATCGAGATGGGATAAATATTTCCCATAGCTCCCATACAATCGATTGTTCCGGTAAACGGATTTTGGGCTATAACTCCTGTAATTAAACACGTTGGAACGTGAAATTTTGGACGTATCGCTATTTTTATATGTGAAGTATCGATGTTGAAAATCATCGAGCTGGGATAAATATTTCACATAGCTCCCATACAATCGATTGTTCCAATAAACGGATTTTGGTAGATAACTCCTGTAGTTATATAGGTAGAAACGTGAAATTTCGTAACTATTGCTATTTTAGAATGTGGAATATCGGTGTTAAAAATCAATGAGATTGGACCAACATAACACATCGCCCCCATATAATCGATAGTTCCGATAATTTCGGTATGAGCTTAAGGTAAATTCACACAGGCTGTACTGGGATCAAACAGTGAAAACCGTGACGCTTATTCATGAAAGGTATTTAGCCTTCGGCACAGCCGAAGACAGCTTTCCTTACTTGTTTTTACTTGCTGCAGTTGTGTGCATACATAGCCTCCTAGGAGAATCTTTAGTTTGGAACTAGTGTGTTTCGCAAATCCTACATGCTTTTCACGTTTCTTTTGAACCAGTTCTACTTCTGATCCAGAAATATCGGTAGCTACTTTGTGGTCTGCCTTCACCCTCAATATACATGTACCCATACATACATAATTATATTGATGTAGCTATTATATTTAACATATCCGCTTCCAGAATACGTATATATATCTCTGTATGAGTACTTTATAAAGTAGTGGAAATATGATTTTCATAACTTCGCTCTTACGTAACCATGTGTGTGTATGTCCGTATGGTCATGTGTGCGTGCATGAGCAAATTAAAATTGCCAATCCAGTGAAAAATCATTTTAAAAAGTCAATCCATCATTCAATGACAGATTTTAAATTAATATAATGGAAAACGGAAAAATTACTTATGAGGCCAAAGCTGTAAAGATGAAAATGCAACAAAACCAAGCACATGAAAAAAATACTAAAAGTAAAAAATTCCAATTGATTTTGCATTTAAGGCGAAATTAAACTTGAGTCAATGTTTTCCTTTAATTATGCAAATATTGTGCTGCAAGTGGGCTGAGTGGGACCACGGAAATACAGTGATGTGATTATATTTTCTTTTACTTCATTTTATTTTATTTCATTTTATTAATTTTTGTCTTCATTTTTTATTTATTTTTTTTCTTGTTATTATTACATATTATTTATAATCGAAATCAAACACTGAAGTTGGCAGATCGCCGAAACCGGTTTGTTACAAAACCAAAATTGACAAGGGATGACGGAAAATCGTTCCAATATACATCTATTATTTATATATCAATTACTTTTTTATTTATTTATTTATTTTTTTTGTTTAATTAAATTAAATTTAATTTAATTTAATTTAATTTATTTTATTTTATTTTATTTTATTTTATTTTATTTTATTTTATTTTATTTTATTTTATTTTATTTTATTTTATTTTATTTTATTTTATTTTATTTTATTTTATTTTATTTTATTTTATTTTATTTTATTTTATTTTATTTTTATTTTATTTTATTTTATTTTATTTTATTTTATTTTATTTTATTTTATTTTATTTTATTTTATTTTATTTTATTTTATTTTTATTTTATTTTATTTTATTTTATTTTATTTTATTTTATTTTATTTTATTTTATTTTATTTTCTTTTATTTTATTTTATTTTTTTTTTAATTTTATTTTATTTTATTTTATTTTATTTTATTTTATTTTATTTTAT
Organism: Campiglossa producta; assembly: GCA_964058755.1. NCBI lineage: Eukaryota > Metazoa > Arthropoda > Insecta > Diptera > Tephritidae > Campiglossa > Campiglossa producta. Next base: position 26,109,112 of record CAXKVI010000004.1, read on the forward strand.
TTTATTTTATTTTATTTTATTTTATTTTATTTTATTTTATTTTATTTTATTTTATTTTATTTTATTTTATTTTATTTTATTTTATTTTATTTTATTTTATTTTATTTTATTTTATTTTATTTTATTTTATTTTATTTTATTTTATTTTATTTTATTTTATTTTATTTTATTTTATTTTATTTTATTTTATTTTATTTTATTTTATTTTATTTTATTTTATTTTATTTTATTTTATTTTATTTTATTTTATTTTATTTTATTTTATTTTATTTTATTTTATTTTATTTTATTTTATTTTATTTTATTTTATTTAACATCCTTTATTTTTCTCCTTTAAGGGTATACATAAATATCGGTTATAAATAACAAGATACTTAATTCTATTTTTCAGGTGCTTAACACTATTGATCAGGTACATTCATATGTTTTACAATTTTTTAAATCACAGATATTTTATAAAATACTTACATTTTTCTAACTTAATGTATACTTGAAAATTTCCTAACAATAGAGGTTGTCGATAGAATAACAGCCTTTTGCATTACTCGCCGCTTTTCCATAAGTTGAAGCTTCTCAAGGCTACAGTTTAAAGACTTCGGGATGACTCCGGTTGAAGATATAATAATTGGTATGATGTCGACCTTGTCGAAACCCCACATCTCTTTTATTTCGTATGCCAGACTTTGGTATTTTCTCCGCGTAGCACTCTTGAAAATTGTGTGCATTTGGCACCCCTATATCTATTAAGCACCCCTGATTCAGCTGCTTGTCCACAATTGCTATGTCGGGCCTGTTGTGAGACAAGCTATGATCAGTCAAAATAGATCGATCGCAATACATTTTTAAGACACTGTTTTCGAGAATTGTCTCTGGGCTGTATTTGTCACACGGGCACTCTTCTGTGAGTAAATTGTGGCGTAGAGCAAGTGATTGGTGAACGATTTTTGCCACCTGGTTGTGCCTTGCTAGGTATTCAGTAGCCGCCAACGTCACACATGCACCAGTGATGTGGTGGATTGTCTCGGGCTTGCTTTGGCATCGCCTACAATTATCATTTTCAATGGGGGCACGTATTACGTATTTGCAGTGGTTCCTTGTTGCAATTATTTGGTCTTGGATAGCCAGCATGAACCCCTCAGTTTCAGCATATATTCCAGAGTGGCTTAGCCATTCGTTGGATGCGGCTTTGTCTATTTCTATATGCTCCAGAGCGAATGCGTGTCTTCCATGGATGGTTTTAATTTTCCATTCCTGAATAAGTGTTTGCTTGTGTTCGACATCTGTAGGGATTTCTGGTGTCGTATCATCTTGCAGGTTTAGCGGAGAGTACTTAAAATAAGCTTCGCATATAGTTCTTAGTAGCGAGCTTTGTTGGCTGTGGAAGTAGAGGCGTAGCTTATATATACATTTTCGGTGAAGATGTTTTATATCTACCATGCCACCTGCCTCCTTGGCAACGGGGTAGGTACAAACGCTCGATGGCAGATTAAGGCTTTGTAAGTAGCGTTCTCGTGGACCTTTTTACATTTTCTAATTCCGTGACAGACCATTTTATTGTGCCAAGACTGTATGTAAGAACCGGGACTGCGAATGTATTTATGGCTTTAAAAAGGTTGTTTCCATTTAGACAGGACTTAAGTAAGCTTTTAACCCTATCTAAATAATCATTTGTTGTGGCCATGACTATTTCACTGTGCTGTATCCTTCGAGCTTGCAGCAAACCAAGGTATTTATAGCTATCGGTATCGGACATGCTGTTAATCATTCCAGAATTGTAGCACTGGAAATTTCGCAGAACCTGTCTCCATTTACTACACTTAACCTGCGGCATTTGTCTATTCCGAAACACATTCTGATATCTCTTGAGAAATCCTCTGTGAGTTCTAACAATGTTGTTTTTTGTCGCTCGTTTGCGGCATATAATTTAATATCGTCCATATATAACAAGTGGGAGAGTTTATGATAGGTGGATCGTGGAGTTTTTATGTTATACCCATAATTAGTTTCATTTAAGATGGTCGACAATGGATTTAAGGCAAGACAGAACCACAGTGGGCTTAAAGTGTCACCTTGGAAGATACCTCTCTTAATAGATATAGGAGCCGATGTTATGACACCATTTTGCTGGTTCATGTTTAGAGTAACTTCCCAAGATGACATCAGGTGTTGCAGTAATCGCTTAATATTTAGGGCAATCTTATATATCTCAAGAACTTGCAGTAGCCAAGAGTGCGGAACGCTGTCAAAGGCTTTAGCATAATCTATATAGGTTGTATAAATATACCTTTGCTAGTGATATGCTTGTTCCATAACGACGGAGTCAATAATGAGCTGCTCTTTGCACCCTTTACTCTTTCTTATACACCCTTTTTGTTCTATGTGCATAATGTCATTAGTGTCAATGTGTTGGTATATTTTATCGGCCAGACAGGATATTAAGAGTTTGTATAGCGTACACAGGCAGGTTATTGGTCTATATTTGGAAGGGTCTATCGTATTTGTTGCATCTTCCTGAAGCAGATACGTTTGGCCCTTCATAAGGAAAGCTGGAGCTATGGATTCTGTCTGAAGGATGTTCGTAAAGTGGCGAGCTATTGCACGATGTGTTGATGTGAATTTTTTCAACCAGAAGTTATGAATACCATCTGGCCCTGGTGACTTCCAGTTTTGAGTGCTTCCTACCGCCTTTCCTACATCTTCCTCATTTACAATAAAATTTCTCATCTGATTTACACTCTCATTCTTCTACGCTCTTGATCAATCCACACGGCGTTTGTTGCATGCTCGCTTTCCGTGGACCATATGGAACGCCAGTACGCTTCAACGCTTCAACGTCTTCAATTCTTGGTTTTTCGGCATTGCCATTATCTTTAATCTCTTTAATTTTCCTGTAGAAAAGTTTTTCATTTTTCTGGAAGGCAGCATTTTCCGTTCTCCTCTTCTCTGATAACGAGTATATTCGCAATCGGCTTGATTTAACAGCAAGTTTTTGTCGTAAAGTGTCTAGATACTGTGCCATTGTGTCGTTAGGCATGTCCTGTCTGGAATGCGTTCTATACTCTACTTTAATCGTTTCGATGTACTGCATAATTTTTCTGGTGCGATTTCCTTTCATGTATTGAGTTAGCCGACCGAGACCTGCCCGTAGCTTCTTGATTTGAATTAGCAACCTGTGCTTCCAAGGTCGATTGCAAGACTTGGGCCTATAATGAGAGTTTCGTCGAACTAACTTTCCACCAGTGAAACGAATTACTGCAGCTGCAGCTGCATAAATAACACTATGAAGTTCCTCAAAACTACTGCCATTCTGTGACAGATAGGCTGGCAAGACTTCATTGTTCATATTAGCTACAGCCATTGCCAAATTCTTCGTTGCTTTCTGCCTCGGTAGGGCTGGCCGCAGAAGGGGGTCCATCCATAAAACTCTATCAGAGCAGTTTGGAACTCAATTTTTAGCATTTGTGTTTCCTCAGTCTCAGAAGAAATTATGGTTTCCGCGCGATTTAATTGTTCGACGCTCCTGTCCTCACTTATATTATTTTCCTCATTCTCATCTTGTTGTGACGTGTCAGGTAAGATCTCTGTGGCTACTTCATCCATTGCTTCTTGCTTAAGCTGGTTAAGTCTTCGAGCAGATATATACTTATTTCTTATTATTGCACTTCGTTGATCACCTATTCTTTGAACTGAAACCTGAACTTTGGGAAATGTCCTTTGAAAAGCTTCATGAAGTTTTGTTTGATATCCACTTTTACAAGTTTCGTTTTTAGTGATTTTGTAGTAGCTTCGCATGATGTATTCATTCATTTCTGTAGTCCATTTCATGCGTTGCCCAGGGGATGCGGCTCTGGTGGTTACCGAATTTCTCGGTAAAACAGTCAGAGTCGGGTTTGGAACTATAACTATTGCCGGTTCGTCAATGGGTTGGTCAGGCGTCCCGCATCGCCCCTGACCATTGCGATGCTCGTCCGAGGCTTCCATGTATATGTTAGGAACCATTTTGCTCCCAAGTGGATGGTTGGCCCCCATGGGGTTAGCTGTGAGATGCGTGTTCGCTAGGCACATAAAGGAAATATCCTTTTCACTGCATATCAGTTTTGTTCCGCGGGTGGTATTTGATTTCCCACCTACCTGGCATACTTGCCGGGCTTTCCCCTATCCGCCGCCTGGGGACGCGCCCGATGGGGGATCTGATTTTATTTTATTTTATTTTAATTTAATTTATTTTATTTTATTTTATTTTATTTTATTTTACTTTATTTTATTTTATTTTATTTTATTTTATTTTATTTTATTTTATTTTATTTTATTTTATTTTATTTTATTTTATTTTATTTTATTTTATTTTATTTTATTTTATTTTATTTTATTTTATTTTATTTTATTTTATTTTATTTTATTTTATTTTATTTTATTTTATTTTATTTTATTTTATTTTATTTTATTTTATTTTATTTTATTTTATTTTATTTTTTTTTTTTTTATTTTATTATATCTTATTTTTTTTTTATTTTTTTTATTTTATTTTATTTTATTTTATTTTATTTTATTTTATTTTATTTTATTTGATTAAATTAGGGGCGTGGCACCTCCCATAAAACCCTAAGTTTTATGCTGGTTTTCTCTAAAAAGGGTTCAAAGTAGGAAACTGAAAATTGGTGTAGAGCTATATGATGCCAGAACCAGTCTCACGTATAAAAGTGGGGGTTATGGAAAAGTGGGCATTGCACCTTCCATACAGAATTAATTTTTCAAGCTGAGTATCTCTGAATGGGTTCAAGGTAGTAAACTCGAAATTTTTATAGAGCTATATAAAATCAAAAAGATTCTCAAAAATAAGTGGGCATTTTTGAAAGGTTTCTCATAAATAATAAAACTATATGATATCAACACCAGTTTTTTAGAAAAAATTCGAGCTGTCGCAAAAGGGGGTGGCACCTGAATTTCTTCTCAAATTTATTGAAAAGGAAATCGGCTAAAAAGAAGGTGTTAGCTTCTTATTTATGAATTTTTTATGTACTTTTGTCAAAAACGTTCAATTGTTACAAGAAATCTGCTTGTTTTTATGAGAAAATTTGTGTAAAGTAAATTAATGAGAACATCCTCTTTTTTTCACTGAATTTATTGAAAAGGAAAACTATTCATTTTTAAAAGATCCCTTATTAATTAAAATTTTGCTATTAACGTCTCAACATATGTACATAAAAGTATAGCTTCTTCAAATGTGTAATTCGACACTACCAAGCACAAGTACACGATAGCGTCATGGTAGAGATCTCCGTTCAGCAGTTAATAATTCTTAGTTCGATTCGCGGTGAAGGCAATAAGGCAAGTGGTCATGTAGTGAGGCAAAAAGAACAAAGGTGTAATTACACGTTGGCAAGTTAAGTATACGATGGCATGGTAGTGTAGATTAGACTAGACTAGACATCTGGGTTGAGCGTTCATTTTTTTTTTTTTTAATTTGAAATATTAAAAAGATAATCCTCTTAATATTATGTGACTATCTACTCAGTTTTATTAAAAAGAGACATCCAGTCATAATAAGACGGAAAAATATCTTAGGGAAATCCGCTAAACTTTGTTCTGATTTACAGGGCATTTTATGTGACTTTTTGCTCTGTGTATAAAAACTGAACAGTTCTTACACCATCATTACATAGAAGCGGGGGTTTAATATATGCACACTTGTAATTTAACTCAATAGAAATACATTTTGGTCAGAAAGAAGTTTGTCAGGCCAGCTAGTTTCTAATAAAACACCATTACAAAATCATCGAAAATTTATTGAATTTTGTTTCTCGGCATACACTGTACCTAGCTGATCTCAATTCAGGTGCCGTTAACTGCTACTTATGCACACACTTATGTACTTAACATAGCCACTTATAAATACATAAACTATGCAGCTTTTACATGCCATTTTTAATATTTGATGTTTTAACGCTTTTCTCTTCACCTCTGCTCTTCTTTGCAGTTGCGCCCGTCTGTCGTCCTGGACAACGTTTTGCCTATAGTTCCGGTCGACATGAGATGGTTAAGGTTGTATGCGAAATTGAAGCGAATCCATTGGAGGCGTCATATATCTGGAAATTTAATGCAACACAAGGCGAGACGATTGACATCCCAGCATCAAACATTGCTGTAGATCGGGGACGTAGCATAGCGCACTACACGCCCATGACGGAGAATGTAAGTACAGAAATGGGTGTTTGTGAAAGGCGAAATCAATTGGTGAAGAGGGTCGTTGTGAGGCAAATGGTGGATGTGTGTATGTACGAAGAGTAGAAAAGCAGCTGCTGAGTGTTTAAGGCTGTCGTCTGATGGCTTCTGACTGACGACTAACGACACACTGCCTATTGGTTAGCTGCTTGGCGTGCTCGACTTTATGGTCCAGTTCAGTTGATCGAATGTCAGTTCTATGAATTATGATGTGTCGCTTCAAGTGCCTATGAGTGCTACAGCAGTCAAAAAGCGATGTAGTCGACACGTGACATTTGCACCTTGAAACCGGCACGCACACAATGCCGTACATGTACGGGCACCACTGCATGTGTGCGCTTCTGTATGACGATAAATCGGTGCCATGACAAAATCACAAATGGCAAAATCCCAAGTAAAAAAATTGGGATTATGACACACTCCCTGCAGTGTCATAATCCCAATTTTTTACTTGGGAATATGACACTGCAGTGGAGTGTCATACTCCCAATTCGGTTTTTGACACCTTTGAGCTGAAAAATTAGAAAAAAAAACTCAAGCCTGTCCAATACTTTTATTACAAGATTTATTTTCAAGTTTTTTGCCAGAAACAGCATGGCGTAGCCCAGGGTTATTTAAATAAGCGCGGCCGAAGGCCGCCAACTCTGAAAGGTGTTCTGCACAAAAAAAGTATGGATTACACAAAAGAGTCGGATCCGTGGCATGTCCCAAGCTTCATATTTGGGATTTTGTCTTATTTTTATTTGGGATTATGACACCCAGTCTACAGTGTCATAATCCCATTTTTTTACTTGGGATTTTGCCACTTGGGGCTATGACATGTCACCCGATAAATCATCAATTTTCCAATAGATTCGCATAATTTTCCAACTGAATTGCGGTTTTGAATTTTCAATGAATGCTCGCACTCATACACAAACAAGCAGCAGCAGTAGCAGAAGTACAAAGAGGTCAGACCAGATTTAGCGTCAGCCAGCTGCCGGAAACAGGCTATGGATAGGTCGTTAGGCGCCTATCTCTCACAAACACACATATCCACATATTTGCTATTTGTTAACTGTGACATGCAAATAATTTTTAACTCATATGCCTTGATTCATACATACCTACATAGAAGCAGGAATGCATCATACAGGCATATTTGCAGTAATAAATTGTGTACCCTTCTTGCCAGTTCGTTTTTTCTGCTCTTAAAAAATTTTTTCTTGAATTTTTTGCACACCTATAATTTTTGTGTGTTCTCTTTTTTTGCCTTTGCTTTTTACAGGACTATGGAACTCTTTTGTGTTGGGCTACCAACGAAATTGGCGATCAGACTGAGCCATGCGTTTATACCGTAACACCAGCAGGTGAGTGTGAACGAACAAAAATAATAATAACAACGGTAATACGAGTAACGAATTAACAACATACAAACAACAGCAATAAATAAAGGGTTATGAAAGAATTCACGTGTGTTCAGGAGTATTCCTACGATTTCACAGAGGCTGCACAGTGGGGCTGCATTAGAGCCTAATTGGTTCAAAATCACCCAAAGGGCACAAAACGTAACTTTTTTTCGAACAAAAACTAGATGTTGCTTACGAAATAAGTGCAACGACTTGTAGTAAATAGAGCTGTTTAATTCGATGATATTTTATTTTATTTCATTATTTTATTTTGTTTTATATTATCTTTTAATTTAGCTTACTTTATTTTACTTATTTAGTTTTTATTATTTTGTTGTTTTTTATTTTAATCTTATTTATTTAATTGTATATTATTTTGTTTTATTATGCCTTTCATGAAGATGAAATGGTATTATAACTTTGGTCCGATGTTTGTAAGTATGAGAAGAAGATGAGATGGCCCCATCAATAAGTATACCGAAATGATCAGGATGACTAAAATGAGATCATTTGGTAGGATGGGCCCGCTATTCATTCTATTAAGATCTATTGATACATTTTTAAAAGTGAGCGTAGAACGATGATATTTGGCACAAAGTATACTAGTATCGTTGGGAGTATACCTGATGAAACTGGAAAAAATCGTTCCCAACCACGCCCACTTTCGATATCGAAAATTTCGAAAATCATATAAATTGACATAGTTCGGTAAGGTAAATAGCTAAGACAGTAAAAACTTTAGGTAAATCCTCCGAGGGCCTATATCATTGTTATCCCGTTCTGGAAATTACCGTTGGGTTTTTAATGTTCGGTTCACCCGAACTTAGACTTCCTTACTTGTTTTTAATCGAATTTTTATTTTTTATTTTTTATTTTCTTTATTTTATTTTATTTTATTTTATTTGATTTTATTTTATTTTATTTTATTTTATTTTATATTATTTTATTTTATTTTATTTTATTTTAATTTATTTTATTTCATTTTATTTTCCTTATTTTACTCTTTTTTATTTTATTTTGTTTTTGTTTTTATTTTATTTTTTTTTTGTTTATTTTTTTTTATTATGTACAATATATTGTGGAGCCCACAAACTTCACTACCATCCCTTCCATCTCCCGCCCGGTATGGTACATAGGTAAACCCGTCTAAAAAAATGTATAGAATTAAGGGCCACAAGCATAACTTCTTTGTAGACAAAAAAATTTGTTATCGAAAAATTGTTGAGAAAAAATTTGCTGCAACATACTGGGAAAACGTTGACAACTAATACGTGCACATTGGTACCTGCATAGATGTTTTGGTAAACGTATGCGTCATACAAAACTACATAGAAATTTCGCATGGTTATTTGGTGGTTTTTCTTTCATCAAACCAAAAATAGTAGTAAAAAATGTACTGGGCGTCTCTGCTATCTTATTACTGGCTTTTGGTGTGTGCGTCAACAGCATGTAATTTGTTACTTTCCACAAAAAGGGCAACTAGTTTGAAGCTCTTTGTGGGAATTTTTTTAGTACATAGGTAAATTTTGGCATTTGAATAACTATTGCTGATAGCATAAAGGAATCGAGTTACTTAACAGAAAAAAGTTCTCTGTAATATTTCGATTTGCCTGAATCCAACAAATTTTCAGTGAACGGTCTGTTGATCATTTTTGTTGACCTACGCGATAGCAGATGTAGCGCTTAGCTCCCAAGCCTTGAAGACTTCAGACAAATTTTTAAATAAAAAAAAAAAAATAAAACAAAGTAAATAAGGCAAAATAAAATAAAAAAATAAATAAAATAAAATTAAAATGGTTTAAAAAAAATAAAACTAAAGAAAAAATAAAATTAAATTAAATTAAATTTAAAAAATATAATAATAACGAAGAGAAAAAATAAAGAAATGAAATAAAATAAAAGAAAATTAGTAAAAATAAAAAAAGAAATATGATGGGATAAAGGACAACAACAAAAATTAAACAAAGAAGAGGAAATGAACTGAATTAAAGGTAATCAAATAAAGTTTTTTGGCTGAATTTCAACCAATGGACAAAACCCAATAATAGAAAATGTCTTTAAGGGATGAGATGGACTTTAACATAGAAATTTGTGAGAAAAGTTCTCAGTAAGACTCAAGGTCCTTCTCATCCCTATCTTCCTTATCTTAGCATCCTTATCTAAACGCCTTAAAGGATATCTACTAAACCATATATGGCATTTCGAATACGTGATCACAATCGTACTTAAAGCGAATGACATTTTTCCGCAGAAATTTAATTGAGCTGCCATAAAATACCAAAAGTAAAATACTTTGGTCTGCCCCAATAAATATCTACTATGCAGTGCAAAGAGCCTAATCCAGAGATATGTGCGTAATATCTTATGTATGTATATGTAGTCACATGTAAGCTACCTCGTTCGAGCATTGGCCTTTTTGTTGCGTGCAAAGCCGTTTTAAATTAGCGTCGAAGCTCAAAGTTTTGTTGTTGGTGTTGTTTCATATTCAAAGTTCTATGTTTTTATTCAAACGTTTGCATTCTATTAAAAACCGGCAGTTAAAAAAAGAATGAAAAAATGTAAAAAACCGATCTGCTAAAAAGTGTTTTTTTTTTCACAGGCGAACCGGATGCGCTGGTTAACTGCACGCTACTCAATCAAACGTCTACCGGCTTTCAAATTGAATGCATCGAAGGTTTTGACGGTGGTCTACAACAGGATTTCATAATGGAAGTTTATGTGAACGGAACGACGCGCCATCCGAAAATTTACAAATCAAAGTGAGTAAACCAAATATCCACGCATACGCAATCAATGTGGGGGGCTAAACACGTAAGCCAAATGGTGCCCTCGAATGCTTACCTCTTCCTGTTATCATGGTTAGTACCACAGCAATTCATTCTATGCACGGCTAAACTGCGTTGAATGACCACTGGCAGCTGCCAATCTCTAATTCATACAAGCAAAGTGTGCTATACACATTAGGGTGATCTAAAATGAGAGCTGTAGAAACATTTGGTTATTTTATTTTATTTTTTATTTTTTTTAATTTAATTTTTTTCTTGTTTTAAAAATTTTAATCATTTAATTTTTTTATTTATTTTATTTTATTATTTTTTTATTATATTTCATTTAATTTTTTTATAAATTAAAACTTACCTTATTTTATAATATTTAATTTTATTTTACATTTTAAATTCTTTGTATTTAATTTTTTTTTTGGACCATCCTACCACTCATATACGGTTACACAGCCGTGGGCATAGGAATGCCTCTACCCAAATGCATCACACATGAACATCTGAACGTAGATCAAAGAAAGCCCAAAAGCAAAAAATATATGCGTCATGCGACACAAAATTTCACTTCAATTGCCGCATTTGTTTCTGACTTTTTTCTTTTAATTTCGCAAAATCTGCTTTCTATTTGCTTCACTTTGTCTTTTCTGCTTTGATTTTACGCTACTTCATGGTCGGTTAATTGTTGAATGGACTTGGAATTTTTTCTTCGATATTTTTTGTTGTACTTGGTGCTGCTATCTATCGTTCTGGCTACTGTCACTCTGATGCCTTTGCTGCGTTCTGTGATGGTGTGGCATTTCTATTGCTTCAACAAAAAAAAAAAAAAAAAAAAATAAACAATACAACAATCATTGATACAACAACAATGAACTGCCTTTTAACAACAAAATAATGCAACAACATTTGATAGAACGCCATACTTTGAGGTGCGAGGTCTGGTACCCGGTGTCGGTTATAATGTTTTTCTGGTGGCGCATAATACGAAAGGACGCAGCAATGCAACAATTCTACAAGTCTACACACTCAAGGATCCTGAAAAGCAAACGGGTAAGTGATATTGGGTATGTGAGCTGAATTTTTTTGATTACACTGCTCAAAAGAGCAAGCTAGGTTTCAGTTAGATACCAGTAAAGGTTTAATCTGATTGGAAAAAGCGGATATTTCATTTAGATGAGGTTTAATTTGAAAAGGGTGTTATTTTACTAGGAAAAGGTTTCACTAGAAAATGGTTATACTTTAAATGAAAAGGGTTCATTTGAACTGAAAAAGGATTTCATTTCAACAAGGTTTTATTTGATCTTTAAAAGGGTTTCCTCCCAAAAAGGTTTATGTATTTTCAAATAGGTTTCTGTCCAGAAAGGTTTCTTTTCAGAAAGGTTTCTTTTCAGAAAGATTTCTTTTCAGAAAGGTTTCTTTTCAGAAAGGTTTCTTTTCAGAAAGGTTTCTTTTCAGAAAGGTTTCTTTTCAGAAAGGTTTCTTTTCAGAAAGGTTTCTTTTCAGAAAGGTTTCTTTTCAGAAAGGTTTCTTTTCAGAAAGGTTTCTTTTCAGAAAGGTTTCTTTTCAGAAAGGTTTATTTTCAAAAGATTTTCTTTTCAGAAAGGTTTATTTTCAAAAGGGTTTCTTTTCAAAAGTTTTCTTTTCAAAAGGGTTTCTTTTCAAAAGTTTTCTTTTCAAAAGGGTTTCTTTTCAAAAGTTTTCTTTTCAAAAGGGTTTCTTTTCAAAAGTTTTCTTTTCAAAAGGGTTTCTTTTCAAAAGTTTTCTTTTCAAAAGGGTTTCTTTTCAAAAGTTTTCTTTTCAAAAGGGTTTCTTTTCAAAAGTTTTCTTTTCAAAAGGGTTTCTTTTCAAAAGTTTTCTTTTCAAAAGGGTTTCTTTTCAAAAGTTTTCTTTTCAAAAGGGTTTCTTTTCAAAAGTTTTCTTTTCAAAAGGGTTTCTTTTCAAAAGTTTTCTTTTCAAAAGGGTTTCTTTTCAAAAGTTTTCTTTTCAAAAGTTTTCTTTTCAAAAGGGTTTCTTTTCAAAAGTTTTCTTTTCAAAAGGGTTTCTTTTCAAAAAAAAAACCTAATTGCGACGATATACTTACAGGTTATCATAACCTCTAACGAGATTTTTGCCGAGCTTCTCTTTCCAACTTGTGGTGTGTTGCTTTTGTCGGGCATTGATCCACACACAGAGCAAAAAGTCACATAAAATGCCCTCTAAATCAGAAGGATTTCTCTATGATATTTTTCCAATAAGATACCCGTCTTATTATGACTGGGTGTCTCTTTTTAATAAAACTGAGTAGATAATCACCTAATATTAAGAAGATTTTCTTTTTAATATTTCAAATTAAAAAAACAAAAAATGAACGCTCAACCCAGATGTCTAGTCAGTCTAGTCTAATCTACACTACCATGCCATCGTATACTTAACTTGCCAACGTCTAATTACACCTTTGTTCTTTTTGCCTCACCACATGTCCACTTGCCTTATTGCCTTCACCGCGAATGGAACTAAGAATTATTAACTGCTGAACGGAGATCTCTACCATGATGCTATCGTGTTCTTGTGCTTGGTAGCGTCGAATTACACATTCGAAGAAGGCATACCTGACTTTGAATTAATAAGGGATCTTCTACAAATATATAGTTTTCCTTTTCAATAAATTCAATATGAATCTAGTGAAAATAAGAGGATGTTCTCATTAATTTACTTTAAACAGGTTTTCTCATAAAAACAAGCAGATTTCTTCTAACTTTTGACAAAAATACAAAAAAAATTCATAAATAAGAAGCTAACTCCTTGTTTTTAGCCGATTTCCTTTTCAATAAATTTGAGAAGGAATTCAAGCTAAAATTTAGAAGATTTCCTAGCACATATTTCTTCAAATTTGTCCCCACTCGCTCTCCCCGGCCAAAAATCTTTTTTAGACGTCGATCTCTTTGATTATAGGTGAACTTTTTGGCTCTGTGCACCTAACCCGAATTGTCCCACGATTACCATATGGTAACGCAAGATTTCCATGTGGTAATGCAATATCTCCACGTAGTATGTCGTTACTAAATAACAAGTTACCAAAAGAAAAACAGTATTACATGAAAAATTCTTGAAGTTTTCCAAAAACGTAAGACTTTTGGTATTCTGAGTCCAACTAGCAAAGCTATCACACGGCAAATTTAGGTGACAAAAAAAATCAGGAAAACTTCTGGGAGTTCCCAGGCGGCCGCCGTTTCGGGAAAAGTTTCTTTTGAAAGAGGTTTCGGGAAAGGTTTCTTATGAAAGGGGCTTCGGGAAAGGTATCTTTTCACGTAGATTTCGGGAAAAGTGTTGGGAAAGGTTTCTTTTTAAAAATGTTTTGGGAAATGATTATTTTCAAATAGGTTTCAGAAAAGGTTTCTTTTCACATAGGTATCGGGAAAGATTTCTTTTTAAAAATGGTTATTTTCAAAAAGGTTTCGGGAAAGGTTTCTTTTCACATGGGCATAGGGAAAGGTTTCTTATTAAAGGTTTCTTTTGAAAGAGCTATCGCGAAAGGTTTATTTTGAAAGAGGTTTCGGGAAAGGTTTCTTGTGAAAGGGGTTTCGCAAAAGACTTCTTTTCATATATTTTTCGGGAAAGATATCCTTTGAATTGGAAGAAGATCTATTAATTTTCTGACTTGGGAAAGGTTTAATTTGATTCGAAAAAAATATCATTTGAACTCGAAAAGTTTTGTTGTTTCTTTTGACTTGGAAAAGTTTTAATTTAAGTCGAAAAAGTTTTTTATTATTTGAAAAAGGTGTATTTGTTCCTTAGGCATGATTTCATTGAACTTGAATAGGCTTCAATGGACTTGAAAAAAGTCTATTTTCTTTACAAAATGTTTCTTTGGACGGTCTCATTCCAAAAATAAAAGTTTTCAATGACTTGGAAATGGTATGCATTTTTTAATTTTCTTACTTCTATTTTTTATTTACTTAATTTATAGTCGTTTTTACTTACAAAAAGGGAAACATTAATACACTGCCACGTTCTTATGAACTATCAACGATGCCTAGCATTTTAACAACTCTAATCAGCAACAATACAAAAATTGAAAACAAAGACAGAAGTAAGAGTTTCAACAACACCAACATCAAAAAAACATTGACATAAATATAGATACACGTGTATAAATGTATCATTTAGTTGCGTTAGTTGATAGAACTTTCATACAAACTCATTTCAGCAGTCCACAAATGTCGGATTTTTGTAAATTTTTTGTATTTTTTCATGACTCTTGTTGTTGTTACCTTTTTATATAGATCTATCACTCGCCTATGCACCCGTAATCGAGGATATCCGGCCATTTCTCGGTATATTGGTCGGCATTGTTGGCAGTATATTCCTGGTTGCGCTTATTATTGTTATCATTGTTCGAATGCGTGGCTCATCGGGACGAGATCGCAATAATTACTCACATCCATCAGTGGGTAGTGGGCGTGGCAATAACAATGGTAGCGTCAGCATCGGTACACTACACAATGGGCAATCAATACAGGACATACGAATTGGTCGAGATACCTGCCATGTGACGAGTAGCCTGGATAGCATAGATAAGAATCCGGACATAATACCACAAGGTGAGTTAATATAACAATAAATAGTGAAACTATTTGATGGTATTTGCGAGTGTATGAGTTTTTGGTTTAGTGTGTGTGTGTGTGGACGAGTAGTGAGTGCAAGAAAGACAATAGAATATGGTGGAGTTCTCAATTTTACAATTTCATATGAACAATGTGCGATTAATGTGCTTTTGTTTATCAAAAACCCTTTGTATACATATGTGTGTTTGTGTTTTTCAGATGGTCGGGACGACGATGAAGAATGGACGACAAAGGGCCATAATCGCGCTTATGCAACAGCAGCGCTAGCGGAACAAAATGCTGTCATCACCTCATCGACGTATGATCATATAATGCCCACATATGCTTGTGTCGATAAGAAGTCAGCAGTAGCGGTGAACCATTTGCAACAATTGCAACTTCAACACCAACAACAGCAGCAACAACAACAGCAACATCATCAACAACAACAGCAGCCATCGCATGGGCAATATATTCAATACAACACGCTGATACCTGTAAGCAAAATGGGCGGTTATGCCCAACAGCAACAACAACATCAACAACAATCGCAGCAGCAACAACAACAACAGCAACAAAATAAGGTATATACAGCGTTAACTAAGCTTAATTTCACAATCCTAATACCAGCAGCCACTAAGCCAATTGAAGCTTGAACAGGCCAAACCATTATCAAAACGTAAAATCCAGCAACAAACAAAGCAACTCATTTCATAGAAGCCAGGTCAATGAGAGCTCAAGCCGAGTTTATTTATGGTTTTGCATGCAACTTGCATAAATGCCATTGAAAATTTATCAGCGTTGCGCATTAATGTTGCACATTGTGTTGCAGCATACAACGAGCGGCAAACAACAACAACAAAGTAGTGTAACGTGATTTTAGTTGTTTGCACCGATTCCACGTTACACTTCTAATGTATGTTGACTTTATTGTGCATATTCTGCTGTTGTTACTGGGAGTATAAATAATTTCAAATATTTTCCCATCGTTGTAATTCGGTGTATTGCCAAAAAACTTTGTATGTATAGTAGGGTGACTCAAAAAAAATGTCGATTGGTCTTACCCCTTAAAAGTTAGGTATTGATGAGAAAATAAGCCTTGCAAAAAATTATCGCTCTAACTTAATCCTTAGGAGTGGCTATTTTTTTTCGTCATTTAGTATGGGGAAAAATGGCATTTTTTTCAAAGAGAATTTTTTTTTTAATTTTTTAAACTTTTTCAAAGATATTTTTACATAATCTTAAAGTTAAAGCTTTGAAGCTTCCAAAATGGTATGCCATGTGCGATTATCTTAAAAATTAAGATAATTACAGCCATTTCAAAATGACTGAGTTTTGTACTATTGCACACACATATACAGTAACACGTATAAAATATAGTTAACTTTAAATGGCTGTAATTATTTTAATAGCCAAGATAATCGCACATAAAAATATTTTGAAAAGAGTATCAAAAATTTAAAGAAAATTCACTTTGAAAAAAGTGCAATTCTTTCCCATACAAAATGTAAGGGAAAGGGTGAAAAAAATAGCCACCCCTAAATTTTTTTATTTGAATCTCCCTAATGTATAGCAAAGTCATTACCCATTGTCCTGAAAGTTGTTTACTTATTTTGAAATGTCCATGTTGTAGTTGCAATTTTTGTTTTTAATCGATTTCATAACTGACGATGATTTAGTTATTACATTCATGAATAGAAAAATAATTTTCGGGGAATTATTAAATTAATATTTGCTTTAAATCTAAACAGGTGATAAAGAATACTTCACTCAGAAGGTAATTTTTCTTGTCCCTCTAGGGTTAACACCCACGTAGAAAATCTTATGATGAAGCATACCATCTATATGAAAAATTTAATCCAAATCGCTACAGCCGTTCCCGAGATAGTGGTCTTCGTTGGAATACGGTGGAAAATACCTTTCATTTGATACCCATATTGGCATATCTGGTTCAATATTAAAAACGAAAAATTGAGATAAATGGCAACCGTGTAAACCGCCTTGCCCTTTATATAATTAGATTGAATCTATATGAAAATTTGATCCCAATAACTTCCGGAGAAAGTGATCGATATACGAAAGAATAAACCAAATGCCGTTCGATGATAACCCTATGAGGCAAACCTGCAAGCTGCATTACTTCCCTGCAATCAAAGCAACTGGTTTACAACTACTTTGCTACTAGTATAAGCAACTGGTATTTTTTACGTGCTGATGTCCTACGAGATGTCAATTGCCAGATTTCGACCAGAACGTACCATCTATCTACTAGTCATGACATACTACTTTGCATAAAATGGAAATATAGCAGAATCATACTGGTTGTAAAATGCCAGTTTCATAATAGTTCAAAAAGGAACGAAATGTTCTAGTAAAATTTCAGTAAAATACCAGTATCTTACTAGTCCAAAAGAACATTGAACCTTGACTTCCACCATAATTTTATAATGGCATTATTTTCATGACTTAACCTTTATTCTATTCATTTGTCCTCATCTTCAAATTAACTTCTTTTACGCTTAATGTGTATCAAGTTTATTCTTTAGAAAGCAGCGACTATTTGTATTTACACAAATACGAAAAATCATCTGTGAATTATAAGAAAAAAAGAAGCAAACGAAAAATTTCAAAAAAAATTTGGATTTTCCGCAGGAATTTATACACACAGAAAAATTTTCATGTAAAATCAATACTTTTTTAACATTTTTTCAGGTTATTATTTTTCAAGACTATCGATCATGTTATTTTAACATGAAGCTCATGTTGAAAAACTTGACTTCGTGTTAACCTTTATGTGTACACCCGTGGTACCCGGGTAACCAAATGGGTTTATTTTACGTTTTTCAGATATAAAACACTGGAAGACAAACTTTATATTCATAATATGCCTTAAGCTAGGGTTTTTGGATAGAAAACAACAAGAAAAAGAAATTATTTTTTTTTTCCTTCCTAGCTTTTTTCTACACTTTTGATTTTTCACCGCTAAGTGTACACCCGTGGTACCCGGGTACCTCTATATATATTATGACAACTTAAAGTAAAATGTGGGTTGTTTTTGTGAAAAGTAATTAAAGAATGTTATTTTAAGTAAGAATATTTAGTAAATATTGTGTGTTTATTTATTTATTAAGTTTTAAATACATTTTGATTGTTAATTGGCACAATTGTTACAATTTGAAACGGTTACAGTATGGGCATTGCAAATCGATTACTCGACTAGTCGATTAGTCCAACTTTTGTGCTGTTTGAAAATCGAATAGCAGATATTCGATTTCAGCTAGGCGACTAGCTGTCAATAATCGAATACTAACGATTAAATCGGGTTCCCAGTTTTTACCCGGGTTAGGTTAGGTTAGGTTCAAGTGGCTGCCGCAGAGGCACACCTAGGCCAGTATTAAAAGGCCCGTTGTGATACCACCAACACTAGGAAAGTGAGTTCCGGGACCCTACCATATGGAAAATCCCGATATTATCGGAATTCTCCACATAGCAGAATCCCGGGACTGACGTTCCTATACCGACACCGTTACTCCTCCTCGAACCATTTAGATGACTTGATGAAGGCCATCAGGTCCTTTATGTACAGCTCCGTGACCTGGCGTAGCCTAACCTGGAACGGAACTCCCAAAAAGCGCATTCTCGCGCCACTTAAAGCCGGGCAGTTGCAGATGAGGTGCTCCACCGTTTCCTCCTCCTCATCATCCTTACAACTCCTACAGCATCGTCGGTAGGGCACACCTAGTCTTTCTGCGTGCCTACCAATGAGGCAGTGCCCAGTTAATACGCCTATTAATATGGAGATTTCTCTTCTCCTTGGGCATAAATTTGCCTTGATCTTTTATGATCCCATTTCGGCCAGGTTTCTTTGGATATCCGGCATCCTGGAGATTGCAGCCATCTTTCTTTGGCTTGGTGGAGTATGTACTCCTTCAGCATAAGCTTGCATGTGGCAAACGGCATACCTAAGCGCTCTTTATCCCGAAGAACCTGCTTGGTCGTGCCCTGCCTCGCAAGTTCGTCTGCCCTACAATTTCCCTCAATGTCCCTATGCCCCGGGACCCATGTGAGGTTCACGCGATTCTGTTGGGCCATCTCTTGTAGAGATCGACGACAGCTGAGCGTCAGTTCAGAGTTGAACGAGTAAGAGCCAAGGGATTTGATGGCCGCCTGGCTGTCTCTGAAAATAAAAATGTCCTGTCTGATAGTGTGTTGGCCTATCCAAGCCGCGGCGTCCATGATTGCTGAAACTTCAGCCTGGAAGACACTGCAGTGATCAAGTAGTCTGGAGGAGAGCTCAAGGTTCAGATCCTTTGAATAAACCCCTCCTCCAACTCTGCCGTCTAACTTGGAGCTATCAGTATAAATGGAAGTGCCGCCATGAGTGGCGGGACTCCGATCCGTGCTCTCCTATTCTTCCCTGCTGGGAATGTTGATTTTAAAACCGCTATCTCCGACTGTTGTGGTCGCACAACGATCTGTGCTCAGCGGAAGAAAGCTATAGAATCCCAAAATACTGGCGTGTCCAGTAGTGCTTGCGCCCCAGCCGGACGTTTCCCTTAGACGCAGAGCCGATGCTGCTGCTACCCGGTGCCCTTCCAGATCGAGTGGCACAATGCCAAGAATGGCCTGGAGTGCTTCATTGGGCGTTGTTCATAACGCACCGCTTATACACTATATATGTTGTTTAATTCAAGTCGATATGTACCGAGGTACCCGGGTACCACGGGTGTACACTAGTGTAAGTTTTTTTCTGTGAACACACAACGGTTAAATTAACATGACTTCCTGTTAAATTAACATCAAGCTCATGCTGAAAAACGTGACTTCGTGGTAAATTAACATGACTTCCGGTTAAATTGACATGAATTCCTATTAAATTAACATTAATGCCTGTTAAATTAACATGAATGACTGTTAAATTAACATGAATTCCTGTTAACCCAACACTATCTGCCTCATTATCTCGTGTAAATTTAACAGGATCTTTCTTGTTTGTTTAACATGGTTCATGTTGACAAAAATAATTCTGTGAGTAGGTACTTGCATAGTAGTATGGACGAGACTTTTTTTGACTAGTATGATTTCAACCAGAAAATTATAGTCGTATACTAGTTTGAAATGGATTTTTTCTGAATGGTATGATTTTAATCAGAAAATTATAGATAGTTGTAGGTATACTAGTATGTATCGGATTTTTCTGACTAATATGATTTCAGCCAAAAAATTATAGTGTAAAGGGGTATGGAGTGGAATTTTTTCGACTAGTAAGATTTCGATCTGTAAATTATGGTTGCATACTAATTAATATGGTTTCTGAATAGTTTTATGTTTCGCTGAAGGCTTAATGAGAAAGAAATAAAACGAAAGGAAGGAAAAGAAAAGGAGTGAATAAAAAGAGAGAGGAAAAATAAATTAGTGAAAAAAGTAAGAAGAAATGTAAGTGAAGGAAGGTAGCAGTATAGAGAGGACCCAAAAAAACAAGGACTGAAATCGAAACAGAAACCATAACCATAACCGGTTAAAACTGATTAATTTTTCAAAACCGAAACCGGAACGTTATTTTAACTGGTTTCATACCTTGCTAAAAAGAAAAAAGTCTATCAAGGAAATAAAGGAAAGAAATACGTAATAAAACATTAATAAAATAAAAACAAATATGGAAAAACTAGCTGACCCCGCAGACTTCGTTCTGCACAAAAAAGATTTTTGTTACATTGATTTCCAAAATTTACGACTACACCCGTATTTTCTTTATTCGAAAAAAATGGATTTTGTATAGAAGTGGAACTTTTTTGGTGAGAGTGGTATCGATATCGCATATCTCCATACCAATTCCCAGGTAGCTGCGATGCAAATTTTTATAATTATTGAGCCTTAAAAATAAAGTATATATAGGAGGTGCAATGCTTTTTCCCCATATTTTTGTGAGTATGGTACTTCACCTTCACACCAATTTCAATAATCCTATGGAACACCTAAGAGCGCTATTTCCCTATTAAAGGAAAGTATTAATTGAAATTTATTATTTATAAATGCGCAATGCTTAAAAGTTTTCTCCCGCAATAACCACAATTCCAAGGTATATAAAATTTGATATGTATCGATAGGTCTCGCCGAGCAGGGTGTGCGACACCAAACCAAAAATTAAAAACAAAATAATTATAATATGATTTGAAATTTACACCACTACAAGTGCTAAACACGCATTCACTTTATAGAGCCGCTGTTATGTGTGTATGTAGTAAAGAGCTGCATAAGTCCTGAAAAAGTTAACTTTTGATAACTCATAAAAAATTTGAACTTCAACTCACACAAACAACAGAAATATGTACTCGCATGTTCGGATAAAATATGAAGCAAATATTGTTAGTTGTTGTTCCTACTGGTGCGCTTAACTAAAAATACTCGCACAAGTACGCAACAAACTCGTTTGCTGTGAGTAAACACTGTTCAAGAATAAGGTGGTGCGAGTATATGAAGTTGCACTAGTGAACTCAGTTAACTCATATGCGTCCGCGCAACCATCCAGCAATGCTTGAGGTTACCATAGAAACCGGTGGGAATCGGCTCACACGTACTTGTTGTCGGCTTTTCGTTGATGAAAATCAAAAATTTTAGATTTTTTCGCTTGACCGCTTGTCTTTTTGATCGTTGCCGGAATGATTGACAAGCATTAGTGTGTTAGTTTTGTGAGAACGTGAAATGAGCAAGTTCGCGGAAGAAAAAGATTTTACGTTGAAACGCATTATTCAATTACGAATAAAATAAAATAAAATGAAATAAAATAAAGTAAAATAAAATAAAATAAAATAAAGTAAAATAAAATAAAATAAAATAAAGTAAAATAAAATAAAAAAGCAAAAAAAAAAAACATTCATCCGATGACTTCCGCACGCTACGAATTTTCAGTACAAATGGTGATTGATGCTTTCTGATTGTGTGTGGCGTGGCAAGCGACAATCACGCGACACGCACACAAGCACGCGTTGCTATGGTAACCTCAGCCCGCTTGCCATGGTAACCTCAAGCAGATTGATCGTTGCGCGGACGCAATAGTTTTTAGTTAGGCAAGAAAACCTGAACATAAATTGTATATATGTATGTTGTATGTATGCAAGTTGTTCTTTAGTCGAAAACAAAGCAACGCAGATGTGTACGTATGTGAGCGTCCTAACCTGGCGATTAGTTTAGGATGCGTTAGGGATCAGTTGCAAGGGATGTATGTTCACATTCGTTTGAGGCTGTCCTAATTATACATATATATTTATACCCGAACGGGTACAAAAGGACTAATCCACTTTTCGCCCAAACGGGTACTTTTAGCTCCTACTCTAGTGTGAGTACTAGACTGGACCAAATAAAAAAAAAATAGTTTTTTTTTTCAAAAATTAGATATATTTATTTTATTTTTGAGAAATGTAAGAAACACTGTAAAAATTACAGATCTTAATATTAAATTCTAGAGATCTATCATCGCTAGTTTCGATTTTACAGACTTTACCTCATATTTGGTATAAAAACGACAATCCATTGTTGTAAAACACCATTTACCTGAACATATTCTTGTAGGAAATTGAATTCCCTACAAAAACTGACAAGACTGAAATTTTTTCAGACTAGCCGTTTTCTAGTATTCTAGCCCCAAACACTGACACGTTTTTCTGGTTTCCCCATTTTTATACCTTTCATGAACATGAAATGGTATTATAACTTTGGTCCGATGTTTGTAAGTATGAGAAGAAGAAGAAGAGATAGACCCACTAATAAGTATACCGTTATGATCAGGACTATGAGTTGATTCGATTCAGCCATGTCCGTCTGTCCGTCCGTCCGTCCGTCTGTCCGTCTGTTTGTACGCAAACTAGTCCCTCAATTTTAGAGATATCTCGATGAAATTTGGTATGGAGGCGTTATTTTATATGAGAATAATCCTTCGTCGGAACCAGCAAGATCGGACCAAAACTACTCATAGCTCCCATACAATCGATTGTTCCGATAAACGGATTTTGGGCTATAACTTCTGTAATTAAAGAGCTAGTAACGTTAAATTTGGTAGGTATTGATGTTTTTATATGTGAAATATCGATGTTGAAAATCATTGAAATGGGATAAATATTTCATATAGCTCCCATACAATCGATTGTTCCGATAAACGGATTTTGGGGTATAACTTCTGTAATTAAAGAGCTAGTAACGTTAAATTTTGTAGGTAATGATGTTTTTATATGTGAAATATCGATGTTGAAAATCATTGAGATGGGATAAATATTTCATATAGCTCCCATACAATCGATTGTTCCGATAAACGGATTTTCGGCTATAACTTCTGTAATTAAAGAGCTAGTAACGTGAAATTTTGTAGGTAATGATGTTTTTATATGTGAAATATCAATGTTGAAAATCATTGAGATGGGATAAATATTTCATATAGCTCCCATACAATCGATTGTTCCGATAAACGGATTTTCGGCTATAACTTCTGTAATTAAAGAGCTAGTAACGTGAAATTTGGTAGGTATTGATGTTTTTATATGTAAAATATTCGTGTTTAAAATCATTGAGATGGGATAAATATTTCATAGAGCTCCCATACAATCGATTGTTCCGATAAACGGATTTTGGGCTATAACTTCTGTGATTAAAGAGCTAGTAACGTGAAATTTTGTAGGTATTGATGTTTTTATATGTGAAATATCGATGTTGAAAATCATTGAGATGGGATAAATATTTCATATAGCTCCCATACAATCGATTGTTCCGATAAGCGGATTTCGGGCTATAACTTCTGTAATTAAAGAGCTGGTAACGCGAAATTTGGTAGGTATTGATGTTTTTATATGTGAAATATCGATATTGGAAATCATTGAGATGGGATAAATATTTCATATAGCTCCCATACAATCGATTGTTCCGATAAACGGATTTTCGGCTATAACTTCTGTAATTAAAGAGCTAGTAACGTGAAATTTGGTAGGTATTGATGTTTTTATATGTAAAATATTCGTGTTTAAAATCATTGAGATGGGATAAATATTTCATATAGCTCCCATACAATCGATTGTTCCGATAAGCGGATTTCGGGCTATAACTTCTGTAATTAAAGAGCTGGTAACGCGAAATTTGGTAGGTATTGATGTTTTTATATGTGAAATATCGATATTGGAAATCATTGAGATGGGATAAATATTTCATATAGCTCCCATACAATCGATTGTTCCGATAAACGGATTTTGGGCTATAACTTCTGTGATTAAAGAGCTAGTAACGTGAAATTTTGTAGGTATTGATGTTTTTATATGTGAAATATCGATGTTGAAAATCATTGAGATGAGATAAATATTTCACATAGCCCCCATACAATCGATTGTTCCGATAAACGGATTTTGGGCTATTACTCCTATAATTATAAAGGTAGGGTCGTGAAATTTCGTAACTATCGCTCTGATAGAAAGTGGACCAACAAAACACATCGCCTCCATATAATCGATAGTTCCGATAATTTCGGTATGAGCTAAAGTTAAATTCACACACGCTGTACTGGGGATCGAACAGTGAAAATCGTGACGCTTATTCATGAGAGGTATATAGCCTTCGGCACAGCCGAACACAGCTTTCCTTACTTGTTTTCTTTCAAAAATTGTTAAAAATGCAAATATCCATGTACAAAAATGATAGATACAGATTCTTGAAGGAAATTGAATGGGCTACAAAAAAGGTTGAACAACTTTTTTTTCTAAAGTTACTCTTTCAAAACTTATTTAGTATCAAAGTTGAAAAATCTTATTTCCGTGTTTTCCTGGTGTTTTTGATCCAATTTTTTGTACTAAATTTTGTTTATTTATATCTCAAATGATCAATAATCATTATAGGAACAATATAATAACCAAAAATAAAAATTTTTCAAATGCGTTTTTTGTTGCCATAATTTAAGGATATCGGCGTCTTTAGCAGTGTTGGCGGTCAGTTTCGATCATCTAGGGAAATCCCAGATAAAAAATAATGCTGGTAACTTCGAAGTACTTATTTTTCAATATTTGCTAAACTGTGTCTCACCCATCTATGGTTAGAACAATACAGGCTAGCATTAGCCGAAAACAGCAATAATTTGATTGCCTAAGATACATATTAGTTAACTAAATCCAGTTTAAAGAAATATCCGAACAATGAGTGAACATAAAAATGTGTGCAAATACTTCTTGTATTCGAATGTACTTAAAGTTGAAGGGGTGGTTTATTTGTGTTTATGTTACGAACGAGTCGAGTGCACCGCTAGCGAAAAACTACAACCAACAATAAATTGCCTGTATGTGTATTCGAACAAACGCAATCGGCGCCAGCGCACAACTCGAGTTATGCGTTGAACCAGAAAATTATTTGGTTTGTTCGTAGGAGAGTTAACGCATGCAACCCTTTAGTATGTAGGTATGACCACTTGCATTTTTGTGTTTGCATTCATTGCAGTTGGGGAGAGTCCGAGTGTGAGTTGTTTTGTTGGCAGCAATAATAAACATGAGCCAGCCCGTCAACTTTATTGAGTGAAGAAAATCTGTGAGTGGGTATTCATAGAAGCAAATGCTTGCTCAGACATGATGTTTTGAAAAAAAAGCACAAATAAGCTAGATCATGAACAAGGCCCTTCGTGGCTAGGCTTAGTGAAATAAAATAAAACGGAAAATTGATAAAATTAAAAAAAAGTCAAATAAGAAAGAGAAAAGTGCTTGAAAGTAAAAAAAGAAATTTTTTGGAAATGAAAGGAAAGGAAATAATATAAAATAAATAAAAATAAAACAAAATGAAATAAATAAAATATAAAAGAAAGAAAAGAATGGGAAAGGAAAGGAATGGATAAAAGGAAAATAAAGGTAAGTTAGGGTACGGAACGGAAAATATCAGAGAAAAATCAAAGGCAAATAAAGGTAGGGAAAGGAAATAAATGGAAAAGAAAAAAGGAAGGGAAGAAAGGAAATGTAATGTAGGTAAAGGAGTGGAAAAGAGAAGCAAATAGAGAAAGACCAAGAAAGGAATGAAGAGAAAAAAAAGGAAAGAAAAGTGAGCGAGGAGGAAGGTATGGAAAATAAAAGAAAATAAAAATAAAGAAAAATAAAGGAAAGGAAGGTAATGAAAAACGAAAAAAAAATAAGTAAAGGAAATGAATGGAAAAGAAAGAAAACTAAAGGAGTTACGAAACGGAAAAGAAAGAAAGTAAGGAAACGGTAGGAAAGGAAAGGTAATGGAAAGAAAGGTGAGGAAACGAAATGACAGGAAAAGAAATCTAAGGAAAAAAGTGAAAGAAACTAAAGGTAAGAAAAAAATAAAAGAAATGAAATGAAAAAAAATTAATAAAATGAAAGGAAACTAAAGCAAAGGAAACAAAAGGAAAGAAAAGAAAAAGAAAATAAAAGGAAATAATGGAAATGGAAAGAAAAGTCAGGTAAGAAAATAAAAGAAAAGAACAGAAAAGAAAGAAAGAAAGAAGGGAAATAAAACGAAATGAAAGAAGAAAAAAGGAAAAGAACGGAGAGGGAAGAATATAAAAAGGAAAGAAAAGAGAAGGGAAGGAAAGAAAAGCAAAAGATATAAATTGAGATGAAAGGAAAGGAAATAAAAGAAAATGATAGCAAAGGAAAGGAAAGGAAAGAAATACGTATGAAGATGAACTAAGAAGAATAAATAATTATCAACATTGAAACTATATTACTGAATGGTGTAAAGAGGGAGTAAAAGGAAAAATGAATAGGAATGTATAAAAACCAAAAATATACAAAATATGGAAATGAAAGGAAAATTTAAGATATATCAAAAAGGTAGGAAATAAAAAAGGTTTTGTGGTTGAATTTCAACCACTGGGCGAACTCTAGTAAATTTAAAAATCCAAATTTCCTTTGCTCAGAGGAGAAATGTGAATTCAGATCCGCAAGGGTTAAAAGTATGTATGTATTGGAGTTTCTATGCCCGCTTTTCCCAAAACTAAAATTATGTGATAACGTATATCTCCATACAAATTTTCAGGTCGCTACTATGAACCCTTTTAGGGATATTCAGCATGAAAAAACAAGTTTATATGGGAAGTGCCCCTCTTAAAAAATACTCTGTAAAGAACATTTGCTCAGTATCTCAGCTAGGTCAGGGCCTTAAGATCAAGTGTTTAACTGACTTTAGTTACAACTAGATACTCTACTACTCGCAATTAATTAGTAACACCAACAAACATTTACCCTTATAATTACTTTGCTATTTGCCAATAAATCTCATTTAAAATGTTAATGTTATTTTTTTTTTTTCATTTATTCCATTTTTAGACTGATTTAACTTATGCCGATTTGGCTGGTAGTGGTGCACGCATGGCGCCTTATTGCAGCGCCACACTGGGTCGTCCACGACAGACGGAACTAAAGCGAGCCGAGCCGAATATCTACTCACAGGTAATAAAAATGATTGACGATGATAGCCCGCCTGAGGAAATTGGCATTGAATGGCCTTTAGGAATAACACAAACACCAACAACAACACGTACAATACATCCATTAATTGAAGCGGCGGCAGCAACAACAAGAGCAGTTGCTTACGTGGCTGGACGTTCAACTCGAGTGTGAAATCATTAAGGATGGACGTAAAACAATAAAAAGATAACATAAATACACAAACACGCACATACAACCAAATAGATACATATGTACGTAGAAGTTTTGAAATTTTTAAAATGATTAGCTAGATACATATATGAGATGATCTAGAATAAGTTGTGGACTCAAATGGGAATTGGTTTAAATGGATTTTGGCAATAAAATGGGTTTTAAAAGAACACAGTGTAGATTCTAATCTAATCTTGGCTTGCGTCATTTATTTATCCTTAACCGCGTAGGCGGTTTTTGTCGTTTCGTATCAAAGCGCGCCAGTCATTCCTTTTTAGGGATAACTGACGCCAATTGGAAACCCCGAGGGAGTTCAAGTCATCCTCCATCTGTTGTTTCCATCTCAGTCGAGGCCTCCACCTTTCTCTGCTGCCGAGTTCGGGTGTCGAAAGCCTTCTGTGCTGGAGCTTCTTTGTCCATCCCTTGAATTTCTACAGTCTAGATTCGCTGTGCGGAAAAGGCAGTTACTCATTAGTCCACATTAAGAAGGGAGACCATCATATCTAAATTCGGTACAACGACGATCTTACATATTCAAGGGAGCAGCAGGGTGCTGCAGCTTTAAATCAGGCTTCTTTTATGGTATCTGACAGCTTTAAAGCGGGTCTCTATCACAGTACCTAAAAGCTTTAAATCTGGCCTATACCGCAGTACATAACAGATTTAAAGAAGGGCTCTATCCCAGTAACTTAACGTGTTTGGGATCAATGCAGAGTTTGGTTTGGTCCTGGGGAGTAATGTAGTTAGTCCGGTAGCATTTCGACTATCGAAGTTTTACCGAGAATTTCTGTAGGTACTACTTCAAAGTTTTATTAGAAAGAGGTTTAGATTCAATTATTACCTGTGGGAAATCAAAGCTATGCCACAGGTGACAAATAGGAGGTGAAGGAAGAACCATGACAGAATTTATTTATTATTCCTGCATGTTCTGTACTTCACTTTCAACCGCTCTAACTACACGGCTAAAAAAATGAATCTAAATTTTAAACCCGTATAAAGTTTAATCAATATTTCAAACTCTTTTGTACAATATTTCAAACCGTCCAAATACCTACAAAGAGTTTTTGGTTTCGATTTAAAATCTAAATGAAAAAGCAGTCTAAATTTTTTATTTTTGGCTTGTTTGAATGTAATTGAATTTTGCCCACAAAAACTTCATGTCCAGTTGGCTGTGACCCCTGAGCGTTTTCGTTCGAATCCTGCCAGCTGCCACATTTTTTTAGTTTTATTTTATTCTTAAAACTTTTCGGTTTAAAATTAAAACTTTTTGGTTTGAAAATTAAAATTTTTCGTTTTAAAATTAAAACTTTTCGGTCTAAATTTTAAACTATTGGGTTTGAAAATTCAAATTTATTTTTGAAAGCAGATAAGCCTGATAATCATTTAAAAAAAAAAAAAAACATTTTGATCTTTAACAATTAACTTTAATCAAATAAATGGTAAATGGTTCCAACCAGAACCGGAACCGGGGATAATTTTAATAGCTTCTAGAGAGATAACATCGACTTTACCAAAACTCACTACATACCTAATTCCGATATAATCGATTGAATTCTCTCATGATCTATTCAGTTTTCTCCCACTGGGAGCTCCACCGGAAAGCTGATAGACCCACCTGTTTTTTGAAACACTTTCCTTTGGCTTTTAGTGGAGAAGCCCAACAGCTTTCAGAGCGTTTGAAAAATGAAGTTGAATTATTTATTTAAAAGTGTCGATTAACTTAAAATATGACCCGTATTCTAAGCGAAAAACAAACAAAAAATTGCAACCCATTCTTAAATAGGTACCTAGGTATGTACTTTCATATGTTTTATTTTCCATTTATTTTTCGCTTAATCTATTTGTTGTTATTACCAAAACTAACCTATGTCCATGTCAAACCACAAATCCTTTTTTTAAAATTTATAGCTTTCCTCGCAAATTTCTCCACTCCATTTGGAATAGCACAGATAATAGCTTTCAACTTAATAGCGCTAATATCATGATCAATAGCAAAGCAAATAAAATTGATTGCATATAAAATTGGATAAATTGTGATTTTGTCCGTATTTGTAACTAACCGATCCCTTTTGTGTGCTCAAGAATCACAGCTTCCTACCTATACTCATGTTAGCATGCCTGCTATCATCCATATGTAGATAATGACAGCGGCTGGTGTGCTACCACTTTTTCAGTTAAAGATACTAAAACTATTTATACACTTGTAATTTATCTTCATTCCCGCATAAACTCATTGTATTGCACTCCTCTTTAGAGTCGATTTATAACATTTCAATAACAGCAATTAAAGGAAAAGCTTATGGCCTGTAGGAAAAGTTTGTAAATATGAGAAAGTTTTGAAGATATAAAATATTTTAAAGGCATTTTGATGGAATGCTCGAATTTAATGAACAAATATTCTACTAAAAAAAAATAAAAATGAAATGGGCTTATAGATGCTAGAAGTGGGCCATGTTTGAAATTCCCAATCATGCTCCTACTATTATGAAAGAGTTAAATTTTATTGATATATCCTAGTTCATAAAAATATGAGGATGCATTTGGTCGCATTTGCAGTATAGCTTAAAAGTGACTAAACTTAATTTAAAATAATCCATTTTCAAATAATTTCATTTGTATCTTAATGCGTATGAGTAACATTTTTCGCTGTTATGAAAAAGATAGCATCCCTTGATTAGAAAATTATTTAACTATACCCTGCAGTCAAATTCCGAACTACCCAGCAAACATACTAGTTCATTGACTAACCATTTTGTGGCATATGCATACCAGTTAATTGTTAATTAGTTTTAAAACCAGTCAATGCCAAACTACTCAGCGAAAATTCTAGTTCATTGACTATACATTTTGTGCGTATGCATACTAGTTCATTGCTGATTAGCGTTAAACCAGTCAATGCCAAACTACCCAGCAAGCAATATAGTTCATTGACTATACCTTTTGTGGTGTATTCATACTAGTTCATTTATGATCGCCTTTAAACCAGACAATGTCGAACTACTCAGCAAACAATATAGTTCATTGACTATGCATTTTGTTGCATATGCATACCAGTTCATTGTTGATTAGCTTTGAACCATTCAATGCCAAACTACTCAGCTAAAATTCTAGTTCATTGACTATACATTTTGTAGTGTATTCATACTAGTCCATTTCTGATTAGCCTAAACCAGTCAATGCCAAACTACTCAGCTACATTATAGTTCTTCGACTGAACATTTTGTGGTGTATTCATACTAGTTAATTTCTGACTACCTTCAAACTAATCAATTCCAAACTACTCAGCAGAAACCTAGCTCGTTTACTATACATTTTATGGATGTTTTTATACTAGTTCTTTGCTGATTACCCTTAAACCAATCGATGCCAATCTAATCAGAACACATACTAGTATACAACTATAATTGGCTGGGCGAAATCATACTAGTCAGAAAAATCCTTATATACTTATGGTCTGATTTAGCGAGTATTAGATATAGTACCTGGGTGACCGAGCATACTCAGTGCTGTCAATTTGGCGCTAACTTTACTTACCCAAAATAATCCCAAAATGACCCAAAAATGATCCCACAATAATCCCAAAATGACCCCAAAAGACCCTAAAATGATCCCAAAATGATCCAAAAATGATTCCCAAAATTATCCAAAAATTATCCCCAAATACTCCTAAAATAATCCCAAAAAGACACTCAAATGTTCCTAAAATGACCCAAAAATTATCCCAAAATGATCGAAAAATGATCCGAAAATGAACCCAAAATTGTCTTAAAATAACCCAAAATTGAACCCAAAATGATCAAAAAATAGCCCCAAAATTATGCCAAAGTGACCCCTTAATGATCTAAAAATTACCTCAAAATAATCCAAATCCCAAAAATATACCTACAGTACAAATACAATACGGTAAAATTGTAACCCTGGGCGGCAACCCTACTTGAAAATATTTTAGTTGGTATGTCGGCGAAAATACCCATATTAGCATATCCAGCTCCATAATTAAAAAAAAATTGAGATAGGGGGCAACCCTGCACACCCCCAAGTGGCAACCCACAAGTGGATAGTCTTAGAATCAATCATACTATCTATATGCCAAATTTCATCCAAATAGGTCAAGCTGTTCCCGAAATAGTCCAGATATACAAATATACTGTGGTAAGGTGGCAACCCTACTTGAAAATATTTTAGTTGCCATGTCGCTGAAAATATCTTATATTTGATACCCATAGTGGCATATTGCTACAAAATTTAAAAATATTTAGATAGGTGGCAACTCTTTAAACCGCCCCAGGTGGCAACCCCCAAGTGGATAGTCTTACAATCAACCATACTATCTATATTCAAAATTTCATCTAAATCGGTCAAGCGGTTCCCGAGATAGTCTGGATATACAAATATACAAATGTACTATTTTAGCTCGTGTAAAGTTATAAGATATACAAAATTACCTGCCAGGTGGCGCATGTGTTGTGATATTTTGAAGAAAAAAAAGCAGAATGTTACAGTTATAATTCAGATACAAATGCAGAAATGCTCCTTTGTTGGTAATTTGTGTATGCGTGTGCGTATGGTGTATATAATAATAATAATGAAAAAAAAATATATTTTTATTTTAACATGTTTTCAAAGTCGATTTAAAACTATAAAATAATCTGCTTACATAAATTCTTCGCCAAGCAGAGGTTGACCAGGAAATTTGTGAGTGTGAATTTTTATAGGTTTTAAACAGAGCTTTATGTTTAAAATCTATGAAACATTAGTGCTTGGCACAACTGATAAACATTTATATGTAAGGCATTGGCTGTGAAATTATTGTTTTTTTTTAATTTTTTTCGTAAAAGTTAAAAATAAAAGTTGTTTTTCAATTTTTAAATTTCGATCGAAAAATAAGAGTTATTTTTAAACTTTTTTATTTCGATTGGAAAATAATAGTTATTTTTAAACTTTTTTATTTCGATCGAAAAATAAGAGTTATTTTTAAATTCTTTTATTTCGATCGAAAAATAAGAGTTATTTTTAAATTTTTTTATTTCGATTGGAAAATAAGAGTTATTTTTCAATTTTTAAATTTCGACCGGAAAATAAAAGTTTTTGTTTCGTGAATGTGCTTCTCCCTTTGTTGGGTATAATTAGATCGTTAGGGTGATATTACAATCCCAAAATGTACCCAAAAACACTTTTAAATTATCCCAGAATGATCCGAAAATGAGCCCAAAATAATCCAAAATTTATCCCAAAGTAGGCCCAAAATGACCCAAAAATGATCTAAAAATTTATCTAAAAATAATAATTACACCCAACAAAGTGAAAAGCACATTTACAAAACAAAAACTTTTATTTTTCGATCGAAATAAAAAAATTTAAAAATAACTTTTATTTTTAACTTTTACGAAAAAAATGCGAAAAAAACAATCATTTCACCGCCAATGCCTTACATATAAATGTTTATCAGTTGTGCCAAGCACTAATGTTTCATAGATTTTAAACACATTTACGAAAAAAAACTTTTATTTTGCGATCGAAATAAAAAAATTGAAAAATCACTCTTATTTTTCGATCGAAATAAAAAAATTGAAAAATAACTCTTATTTTTCGATCGAAATAAAAAAATTTTAAAATAACTCTTATTTTTCGATCGAAATAAAAAAATTTAAAAATAACTCTTATTTTTCGATCGAAATAAAAAAATTTAAATAACTCTTATTTTTCGATCGAAATAAAAAAATTGAAAAATAACTCTTATTTTTCGATCGAAATAAAAAAATTGAAAAATAACTCTTATTTTACGATCGAAATAAAAAAGTTTAAAAATAACTCTTATTTTCTGATTCGATATATAAAAATAAAAAAATAACTGTTATGACCAACTTTTAAAATAAAAGTAACTGTTATTTGGGAGCCCTGCTACAGATTGACTGAAATGAAAGCATGGACAATAATTAAGGAATAAATCGAGTATCTTTAACAAACAAGATCATACTATCCTACTAAATGTATTCTTATAAAATACAACCAATGGCACACGTCCCACTTTTCTATCACTTACATTCGTATAACTCCGTTCCTACTCACACCCTGGTGATTGTTGAGTAGTTTTGTACAAGGTAACTTGATCAAGGCTTTTACTCTCTTTGGCCGCAAGCTGAAAGACGGTAGTCACCAACTTTATTTATTTTCCGAACATGGCATTTGAAAGTTTAAGCCCATAAGCTTAAAATTTATTATTATCTATTGCAAAGCACTAACACAAAAATACACTAACACACACCTATACACATTGCATACGTACACAGAGCGCAAAAAAGTCACATAAAATGCCCTCTAAATCAGAAGGATTTCTCTATGATATTTTTCCAATAAGATGCCCGTCTTATTATTACTGGGTGTCTCTTTTTAATAAAACTGAGAAGATAATCACATAATATTAAGAAGATTTTCTTCTTAATATTTCAAATTAAAAAAAAAAAAATGAACGCTCAACCCAGATGTCTAGTCAGTCTAGTCTAATCTACACTACCATGCCATCGTATACTTAACTTGCCAACGTCTAATTACACCTTTGTTCTTTTTGCCTCACCACATGTCCACTTGCCTTATTGCCTTCACCGCGAATTATTAACTGCTGAACGGAGATCTCTACCATGATGCTATCGTGTGCTTGTGTTTGGTAGCGTCGAATTACACATTCGAAGAAGGCATGCCTGAATTTGAATTAATAAGGGATGTTCTAAAAATATATAGTTTTCCTTTTCAATAAATTCAATATGAATCTAGTGAAAATAAGAGGATGTTCTCATTAATTTACTTTAAACAGGTTTTCTCATAAAAACAAGCAGATTTCTTCTAACTTTTGACAAAAGTACATAAAAAATTCATAAATAAGAAGCTAACTCCTTGTTTTTAGCCGATTTCCTTTTCAATCAATTTGAGAAAAAATTCAAGCTAAAATTTAGAAGATTTCCTAGCACAAATTTCTTCAAATTTGTCCCCACTCGCTCTCCCCGGCCAAAAAGCTTTTTTAGACGTCGATCTCTTTGATTATAGGTGAACTTTTTGGCTCTGTGTAAGCAGTGTACCGAATAGAGCCATAAATAAGCTAAATATATGAAATATGTACGGACGTATGTGGTGCAAGTGCACGAGAAAACACTTTTGTGTGGCAAGAACAACAAAACAAAAACAACAAAATTGAAATATAAAACCGGAAATATATAACTGAACAAGAAGTGTAGATTGAAAGTCATCACATAAACAAAAACAGATAAAACAAAAATAAAACGTGAAAGAGAAAGCACTTTCTATGAGTTTACACTTGTTGTTTTCCACAATTACAACTCTTCTTTTGCTACATACAAACGTGCAAGCGTGCAATTTCTTCTCGTTTCCAATTTCAGTCACTGCAGCGTGCCACAATTGATCCTCTTTGCTCTTTCCTTGTAGCTGTTGGGTACAAATGGCCAACTTCATATCCATCCAACGCTTTTGCTCTTCGTTATTTGTTTGTTGTTGTGTAGTCTGATTGTGGGCAGCATGCAACGCCCACACTTACGTTGTTCGGATATAGGTACAGTGCCGTGCAATAAAATCGCACCAGAGCCAGAAATTGCAATTCGTATTATATTACATTTAGTTAATTTTTTTTTTAATATACTTAATTAAATTTTACCTACCAAATTATGCTATTTTAGCCATTTACCTTACGGAATTATGTGATTTTCGAAACTTTCTATATCGAAAGTAGGCGTGGTCGCCTTGTGCCAAATTTCATGTTTCTACCGTAATTTACAAAAATACCTCTCTTAAAAGTGGCCGGTGCCATGCCCACTTTTAAAAATGTATCAATAAATCTTAATAGAATGATTAGCTGGCCCATCCTACCAAATGATGTCATTTTAGTCATTTCCGTTACCGAATTATGTCAATTTGGGTTATTTTCGAAATTTTCGATATCGAAAGTGAGCGTGGTTGAGGGCGATTTTATCCAATTTCATCAGGTATACTAACAACTATACTAGCATGCTTTGTGCCAAATTTCATTGTTATATCCTCATAAGTTTAAAAGTTACGACCAGTAGAACTCCTTTCTCGAAAGAAGGCGAAAGAAGGCGGTGCCACGCCCACTTTGAAAAATGTATAAAATTATATCATTTTAGTTATTTCAGCTATGCTATTTTAGCCATTTACCTTACGGAATTATGTCAATTTATGTGATTTTCGAAATTTTCGATATCGAAAAAGGGGCGTGGTTACATAGTACCGTTAAGAGAACAAAATTATATTATCCTTGTGCTATACTAGTACAATGGGTATAAAAATAGTGCGGCTTTTTTATAGTACATCAGTGTATGTATATTTGTATGTATCTCCGGTTGCCGTTGCAGTCTGCTTGCTTTTCATTTGTTTCAAAATTGCAGCATTGTGTACCTTTCTTGTTTTTTCCTTATTTGTTGTTTGTACTTTAACTGTAATATGAGTACATAGCATTCACTGCTACTAAGCAAGTTAGATTACAACTGTAGTTGTCCTGCCAAGTCCTGTCGCTCCCACTACTTCTATACCTATGTATGTATATCGGTGGTCGAATGGAAACAAAGGGGAACCAATTGCCATTTATTCGCACGTACCAAGGAATACATATCAACATACTTTATAGTTTGAGTTACATATACCTATGTTTATAGATACTTATATAAATATACCCGGCAAAATATTTTGACAAGCGTCAGTAAACAATATCAAGAAAGGTGGAAAGGTGGAATATATAGTGCATCTGTTGGATAACATCTCAAACACTTCGCGCCCAAGTTTTTCGGAATGTGTTTTCTCATGGCATAAATTTATTCGAAAACTGGTGTACAAACTGTAGGTGGCAACCCTATTTGAAAATAATTTAGTTGGAATGCCGCCGAAAATACCTTTCATTTGATACCAACATTGGCATATCTTGCTCCACAATTTAAAAAAAATTTAGATAGGTGGCAACCCTGTAAACTTCCCCAAGTGGCAACCCCCAAGTGGATAGTCTTAGAATCAATTATACTATCTATATTCCAAATTTTTACCAAATCGGTCAAGTGGTGCCCGTGATAGTCTGGATATACAAATATACAAGTTTAGCTCGTTTAAAGTTATACGATATTTTTATAAGCCATTTGATTTAATGACATAAGCCTTTTCTAAGGTATTATTTGAGGGTGGTATATAAGACCCACTAAAACTTGAAAGGAGTAGGTAAGCATTTATTTGTTAGTAGATGTGCAATCCTGCCGCTAGCTTTTGCAATTATGTTTTGATTTTAGTTATCGTTTTTTTGTTCTGAATGTTGGTACACAATTTTTATCACACTAAGAATGCAATAGAATTCGTAAACCGAGTATTATTGTTCACAAGCATATTGTATTTCGTGCTCACAAATAGGGACTCACTTAAGCTCGGGAGGAAACCAAACTGCCTCAAAACTAGTTGGAGTTAGCTATCCTACAACAATCTGGCCCGCTGAAGCACGTGTACAAACATGTACTTTGGTAAGAACTATAACCTTTATGCAGTCTCCCACATTTGTCGTAGTGCAAGCCGTGTGACCTTTATATATAGAGACATGGTCTCTAGCACACCTACTGACACAAATAGATAGCATTGCCTGTATAAGTACCTCGTAGTATGCTCCCTCATTTCGACTTCAAATATGGTTTGTGTTGTTGCTTTGTTCGGGATTCATAGTTTAGTGACTAAAACTTTTTGCAATTGTCTTTAGTTTAGTTCGCCATAATGCACTTCATGTATGGTATTTTTATGTGGTTATTATTGTTGTTTGATAGATATGTTTGTTTTCAGTGGTAACTGTATTATTGCAGTAGAATTTCGTACCTCATAATGTGGGTAATTTAGCAAAGATTTGTAAATAATTTTTTTTACCTCAAAGCTGCGGGGAAATCACACGTTGTAAAACATAATAAAAGATTAGCTGTAGATTTAAAGTCACTTGAGCATTTGTTTTTATGTTGTTGTTTGCTTTTGCTATTTTGGGAATGGGAAAGTAAATAATTGAAATGGAGAAAGTTACTGAAAGTTTTTGGAAAGAATATCGCTATAAATTTCAACAGTTTTTATAGGGGAATGGAAAAAAGTGGGTATCGGCCATCTTTAAAAAAAAAAAACAAAAAATTATTATTCAGTTCAAAACAAACATTAGAGTGAAGATTGATTGCTAATTCTTAATTTTCTTGTATATTCCAAAAATGTCTGGCCATTGTACCGCTCACTTTTTATTAAGTCAATTTCACATACAGGGTTAAACAAATAAGCCTAAATTTTAAACCCGTCTAAAGTCTAAGCCACTTTTTAAACTTTTTTTGGAATATTTTAAATCCTCGAAAAATTTGAAAATAATTTCATTTTCTTTTGGTTTCGATTTAATATCTAGATGAAAAAGCAGTCTCATTTTGTTTTTTGTTTCTTTGAACGTAATTGAATTTTGCTCACAAAAACTTTATGTGCCGCATAGCTAAGCGGTAGAGTATTCGGCTGTGACTCCTGAGCGCTTTCGCTCGTATCCTGCCAAGTGCCACATTATTTTAGTTGTAGTTTATTCTCAAAACTTTTTGGTTTAAAATTAAAACAATTTTTGTTTTTTTTTCATTTATTTTGAAAGCTTATTTAAATTTGAATTTTGCCAACAACATTTATGTATGCGATGTAGCTCAGTGGTAGGGCAGAGGGGCATGATGCGGGTAGACTTGGTGCGAGTCCCAGCCAACGGACAAAATATTATTTTTTCTTTAGAAAATTGTTAAAACATTTGTGGTTTAAAATTGAAACCCGTTTCATTTAACTAATTTTCTTGAAAACTGGTCTAGTTTAAATTTGAAAACAAATTTGGTTTGGTCATATATGTAGTCCAAAAAAGTTTAATATCTAGTTTTGTATTAACAATTTCTTTTGCTAAAATTTCATCCATGCATAGCGTTAATAAAAATTATTTTTATATTGGAGAAATGCCATCATGTCCGCAGGAAGAAAGTTATGAACTATTTCGAAGCTACATAGGTACTTGAGTATATTACCAGTAAAATTTATTTTGTTCGTGTTTTTATTTGGAAACCGAGACCGGAACGAAACCGTAACCGATACCGAAATAAATATTGAAAAACGAAACCGGAACCGAAACCAAAACACGTTGCAAAATCTAAACCGAAACCGTTATTTTAATCGGTTTTATACCTTTCCAATTCCAACGTCCTTTTCCCGTGAATTCGCTTTTCAATATCGTAGTAAGAGATTCTGTAGTCCTTATAAAATATCGAAGGTGGAGATTTGTTACACTGCCTTTGTTTTTCATCTGTAAATATAACAAAGTTTAAAATATCTATCCGCTGTCAGCGCTATAATCGCTCACTTGCAAGCAACCACTCAACAGCCTACCTTGTTGATTCGGTGATTGTTAGTGAGCGAGGGATCAAAAACAGATAACATTATTTCATTTGATGCGATATTAACTCTTTCACTAATACACCCTTCCTTTTCATTTCTGCCGTGCACTGGTCTAAAATCATTTGAGATACCCGGAATTCACGGTGACGTTTCAAAATAAAAATAGACTTTTCCCCCTAATTTCATGTGCCTCTGTTCAAGGAGGACATTAAAATAAAATGCAAGGAGGACATTAAAATAAAATCGGTGTTGCGGAAATGCACAAAATAACGACAAACAAGTCAAAACAAATGCAACTGAACGAATGATTACCTTCAAGCCAGGTTTTTTATTTATTTCGAAATTAGTTAAGTAAAGTATGCATGATGGTTAGTAATAATAAAATTAATGAATTTCATTCGAATGAGGAATTTTTGGTTTTAAATAATTCCAAGTTTTATAATTTCCAAGTACATACATATAGGTAAAATACGAAAGGTTAACTTGACGGTTGTCAATTATTAACTATTTAGTTATTATGGAGAATGCATTGTTAGTTTCCCATTAAGCATTATATATATGTATTTATCTATGATATTTCCAACACAGCAGCTCATCAGCACAAAACACCATACCAAACCACAACTGTTGCTGCCGCACCGCTTCATCGTCGCATTTCAGCAAAGTGTACTTACTTCCACATACGCACACACACATATGTACATATTGAACATATTGTGATAATATATATCCTCAATAACCAGCAATTAATGACAACATTTTTATTAATCCATTTGTATAAATACGCATCTCACTCACATACACATTCTTCTCTCTCTTTTTGTGTTTTTCTCTTGTAATTTTCTATGCATTTAGATCGATTTGGCTCATCATCCAATGTATTCCACGAGTCCCATGTTTGGCGGTCAAACAACCATTACTGGTGTCACAATGTCACATCCTTCGCAGTTGGCAACCTTTACCCCACCACCACCCCTATTCACACATAAAGTAATCAACGCTGTGCAAACGCAGTCTCTGCCTCCAAACGCAGTACCGGTCAGTAGCAATGGGCTGCTGCAAACAGTAACCGCTGGTGGTGGACTAGTTTGCATGGGTATACCTCCACATTCCGCCGCGACAGCAGCGTCTCTTTTGTGTGCAGCGCAACAACAACATCAGCAGCAACAACAACACCAGCAACAGCAGCCGCATTCACCACCGACGAGTGGCAATTGTATGCCATTGGGTGGTTATGGAGATATGGTAAGTACGAGCGGATTGGATGATAAAGTATTAAAATGGGTGGAAAAAAACTAAAAACGTACATAGATCCCCAAAATCTATGGTGGAAATCATAACTTTATTCAGTCGATTTTCTGTCTTCCTTGTGCGAG
This sequence comes from Campiglossa producta, assembly GCA_964058755.1. Lineage (NCBI taxonomy): Eukaryota > Metazoa > Arthropoda > Insecta > Diptera > Tephritidae > Campiglossa > Campiglossa producta. The sequence continues at coordinate 26,149,517 of CAXKVI010000004.1, forward strand.
GGAAACTTAGGAAAGGTTTAAGATAAGAGTAAAAGGTAGATAGATCGTTGCTAAAAACAACAACACCATATCGTTGTTAAAATATACGATATCAACAATTTTTTACACCTTTCTATTAGACATTTTATAGGTTTCCCTTTTACTTACATTAAAAACAAGTTTACTTTTTATTCCCAGCCTTGCATTTAAAATATAGGGTTTCCATCAAAAATAATTGTGTATATCTTGAAACTTTGCAATTATAGTGCACTTTTTGTTGGTCATACACTACGTATGAGTAACATTTAGTTATTCAAGTAAGAAAAGTCCGTGCCCCCCATAAAATCAGAAAGAAAAAATTCAGAAATTCTGTTTTTCAGAAAAATTTATTTAGAAAACACTTTTCAGAAGCAAAAAGTCAGAATGAAAAAGTCGGAAAAAACTTTTCAGAAACAGAAAGTCAGAATGAAAAATTCAGAAATCACTTTTCAGAAACAAAAATTCAGAAAACACTTAAGAGAAAAATGAATGAAAAATTCACAAACTTTTATTTTTGGTCAAGATATATACACTGTACAATGTATATACATATGTATAAAAAATAGTACAACTTAGAATTTTAAATTATGTGCAATGGCAAGCATAAAGCTAATAAAGTCGCTTTCCCGTTTATCGTTTTCAAATGAATCTACAACACTACTCAAACGATAGTCGAAATCTTTATACTTCTTTTTGCGTTTTCGACATGGTTCACCTCCAGCTGAAAATTGCTGAAGTTTTATGTCAGTTAAGGCCTGTTCGTTTTTTATTTTATTTATAAAATTATTTTATTTACATACATATAGTAAGTACGCACTTCGAATGGCGTTGTGCCAACCTTCAATGATAAGAAAATAAAATTTTCAGTGATCAACAATGGATTGAAATGAGGAGTTAGTAACTTATACTACTAAATATGAACTATGCGTTTTTAGAAAGCTATCAGACGGCTGAAAAAATGAATGTAGAAGTAAAAATTCAGAAGTCAAAATTGCGCAAAATTGCGCAAAATTTAAAGTTTTTTCTGCCGTCTGATTACTTTCTCAATTTTGTCTTCTGAAATTTTACTTCTGAATTTTTACTTCGGAATTTTTGATTTCTGAATTTTTACGTCTGAATTTTGACTTCTGAGTTTTGACTTCTGAATTTTGGCTTTCTGAAATAAGGGTTCTGACTAATGTTTTCTGAAAAAATGTGTTTCTGAATTTTTGTTTTCTGTATTGAAAAAACAATTTTTGGTCACCGCCTCAATAGCATGTGAGAAAATTAATCGACATTTTTTTACAGAAACAATAAAAAATAATGTGCGGTCATTATGACGTCATATCGACTATTTCAGTTTTTGTGTATATCTCCGAAATGGATTGGGATATGTAAATAAAACTTACGCTACGTCCAAGCCTCATGAACGCCTTTCTTTTGATACCCATATTGTGGAATGAAGGAATCAATTTCTAGGGTATATCCTGTCCACAATTTGGATTATCCTAAAATATCTATTCAGAACTTTTTATTAAATTACTTTATAACCTTTTAAAACACATCGAGATTTTAGAAAGTTCAATAATAATAATTTTAAAAGACACTAATTCTATTTCCTGAACTAAGAATTAATAATAGCTATATTTATTTAAATTAGTAACCCGTCTCCGGGTCTGAAAGTGATTTTGATTTGTTACTTTCAATGTGCACTTTCAACCTTTTTATTTCAGTGTGACGCAAGCCAGGTTAAGATAAGATAAGATAAGATAAAAAGATAAGGTACAACTTTTAATCCTTTAAATGAAGTCCTGAGCATCTGGCAAAGAAAAAAACAGTGAAATTACATTAATATAACTAAAACCGAGTACAAAAATATTTTTTTTGCAAAGCGCAGTGGAATACAGTGATTTTTTTTTTTTTTCAAATAACTTCAACTGCAAGTCGGCCTGCTGTGGAGAGAATGCCATAAAATTTTGGCAGTATAGTTTTTGATGCATAAGGGGGTTCAAATAAGACCCCTTTGATTTTCTGGAACAGCCTAATGGAGCTATACGATGTCAATACCATACTTGTGCAAAAAAGGAAGGGTTATTAGAAAAGAAGGCGTGGCACCCCCATGAAAACTTAATTTTTTAACCTGAATATCTCTAAAACTGTCCATGGTAGGGAACACAAAAAACGGTAGTTATAGCGAAAGGGGCGTGACACTCTTTTTCGGAGGGCAACATACCAATCCAAATATCAGTGCGGTTCGGTTCAGTGGTTTGAACCTTTTCGCACTAAACTTGTAATGGTAAAAGAACCGCATCTCTGAACCTAGGTTCGGTTCGCTTACAGTGGTTCAACTATGCATACTAAATGTACATACATATGTTTAACAAATACACCTGCCCAATATGAGTGTTATTTCCGCTCGCTTATCAGAAGAATGTCAAAATTTCCAATGTTAATGGTTTCCGGTTCGGTTTAAACATATTAAGTTAATAAAGATTCGTTTCAAGGATCTATGTATCTTAGAACACCCACAGAATGTATGGGATTTGGAAAAGTATGAAAATATTTCACTCCACACGCAATTTCTGAAAGAATGGGGATAAAAAATAAGAGATGTAAAAGAATCTGGCCATCTGTAGTAAAAAAATACCATGGAAATTTGACCTAAAGGCTAAAAATGCACAAAAAAATGGAATATGTCTTTATTGGCTAATATCTCCTGAACTAGTAATTTTAGGAGAAATAATGGCATAACGACTTTTATTTAGATTGGAGTCAGGAGTAAATTGCCCATATAAATGTTATACCTGCGAGTGTCCTTTCAAGGTTTTTTAATAAGTCGAAGTAATTTTTTTATTTTTCATTTTTTTGTAATGGTCAAATAAAATACTTGCAAAATGATGGATTAGATAAGCTATACATCGTTTGGTAGGATATTAACAACAGTTTAATAATAACATTACATTTTCATTTTACTAACATTTTTGCAATGGTTGGTTGACGTAAAATTGAGAAAAAACTGTTTATAAATTTCTAAAAACATGCAATATGGGATATCGGAGTCAAAGTTCTAATTCTATTCCCTCCAAATACATTTTCTGAAAGTTTGGGAGTAAAACCCAAGATGTTCAAAAAAGCCTATCCATCTATAGTGAAAAAATGCCAAGTAAATTTTACCTAAAATTGCACTAAAAAAATTGTATGTCTTTATTGGCTAACATCTCGTAAACCAACAATATTACCAGAAACAATGACATAATTGCTTTTATTTATATTGAAGTCAAGAGTAAATTTCCAATATAAATCTTAGGTGTTTTGTAATGGTCCAATAACATACTTACATACTATCACAGTAATGTTTTTTCTGCCGTCTGATTACTTTCTCAATTTTGACTTCTAAATTTTTACTTCGGAATTTTTACTTCTACCTTATTTTTTTCAGCCCTCTGATAGCTTTCTAAAAACGCATTGTTCATATTTAGTAGTATAAGTTACTAACTTCTCATTTCAATCCATTGTTGATCACTGACACAAAACTTCAGCAATTTTCAGCTGGAGGTGACCTATGTCGAAAACGCAAAAAGAACTATAAAGATTTCGACTATCGTTTGAGTAGTATTGTCGCTTCATTTGAAAACGATAAACTGGAAAGCGATTTAATTAGCTTTATGCTTGCCATTGCACATAATTTAAAATTCTAAGTTGTACTATTTTTAATACATATGTATATATGTACAATGTATATATCTTGACAAAAAATAAAAGTTTGTGAATTTTTCATTCATTTTTCTAGCAAGTGTTTTCTGAATTTTTGTTTCTGAAAAATGATTTCTGAATTTTTCATTCTGATTTGCTGTTTCTGAAAAAAGTTTTCTGAATTTTTCATTCTGACTTTTTGTTTCTGAAAAGTTTTTTCCGACTTTTTTATTCTGACTTTTTGTTTCTGAAAAGTGTTTTCTGAATAAATTTTTCTGAAAAACAGAATTTCTGAATTTATGGGGGCACCGGCAAATTTACTTGCTTCCTGTTATCACCTTGGATCATAGTGTGTACAAGAAGTCTATAAAGTAAGGAAAAACACATGGAAAATATTAGTAAGAATATAAATGTAAGATTGCATGCAGGGCACATGGCTCAAAGCGTTAAGAGAACGCAATGCCAATGCAGTCTGGTAGGTTCGATGCCAGCCAGGCCGGATAAAACACTACGTCTAAATGCTTGGTCGCATGGAAACTAGTCTGCGAATTACCATTCCGCTGTATAAAATTTTGCATTCAATTCTTTCTAATACCTATAATTACTAAATAAAAGTCGTTATGTCATTATTTCTCCTTAAATTACTAGTTTAGGAGATATTAGCCAATAAAGATATATTCCATTTTTTAGTGCATTTTTAGCCTTTAGGTCAAATTTCCATGGCATTTTTTTACTACAGATGGGCAGATCTTTTGACAGACCTTATTTTTTGGCCCCATTCTTTCAGAAATTGCGTGTGGAGCGAAGAAAATAAGAACTTTATTTTTGTATCTATATCTATTATATATAAATGCGCAAACATAGCTGGTTCATCCCTTTTTTGCAATAACCACAATTCTAAGGTATATAAAATTTGGTATGTATCGATATGTCTCGCCGAGCAGGGTGGCCGAAAACAAACCAAAAATTAAAAAAAATTAATTATAATATGATTTGAAAATCACACCACTACATGTGATATACACGCATTCGCTTTATAGAGCCGCTGTTATGGGTGTATGTATGTAGGTATGACCACTTGCATTGTTGTGTTTGCATTCACTGCAGTAGGGTGAGTTGTTTTGTTGGCAGCAATAAGATAACATGAGCCAGCGCGTCAACTTTATTGAGCTTAGGTACAAACAGTGTTTACAATAACAAAATCTGTGCGTGGGGATTCAGAGAAGCAAATTTAAAAAAAAAAAAGTACAAGTAAGCTAGATCATGCACAAGGCCCTTCGTGGCTAGACTTAGTGAAATAAAATAAAATGGAAAATTGATAAAATTAAAAAAAAAGTAAAATCAGAAATAGAAAAGTGATTGAAAGTAAAAAAATAAAATTTGTTGGAAATGAAAGGAAAGGGAATAATATAAAATAAATAATAATGAAACAAAATGGAATAAATAAAAGTATTAAATTAAGAAAATAATAGGAAAGGAAAGGGATGGATAAAAGGAAAATAAAGGTAAGTTAAAGTAAGGAACCGAAAATATTACAGAAAAATCAAAGGGAAAGGAAAGGAAAAGAAAAAAGAAAGGGAAGAAAGGAAATGTAATGTAGGTAAAGCAGTGGAAAAGAGAAGCAAAAGGAGAAAGACAAAGAAAGGAAAGAAGAAAAAAAAAGAAGGGAAAGAAAAGGTAGCGAGGAAGAAGGTAAAGAAAATAAATGAAAATAAAAAGAAAGAAAAATAAAGGAAAGAAAGGTAATGAAAAGCTAAAAAAAATAAGTTAAGGAAATGAATGAAAGAAAAAGAAAAGCAAAGGAGTTGCGGAAAGGAACAAAAGAAAATAAGGAAACGGTAGGAAAGGAAAGGTAAGGAAACGAAATGACAGGAAGGGAAATTTAAGAAAAAAAGTGAAAGAAAATAAAGGTAAGAAAAAAATAAAAGGAAAGAAATGAAATGAAAAAAAAAATGAATAAAATGAAAGGAAACTAAAGCACCGGAAAGGAAAGGAAAGGAAAGGAAAGAAAAAGAAAATAAAAGGAAAAAAGGAATGTAATGGAAATGGAAAGAAGGATCAGGTAAGAATATAAAAGAAACGAAAAGAAAGAAAAAGAACAGAGAAGATCAAAAAAGAAAGGAAGAAAGAAGGGAAATAAAATTAAATGAAAGAAGAGAAAAGGAAAGAAAAGGAAAGAAGAGAAAAGAAAAGAAAAGGAAAAGAAAGGAGAAGATAAGGAAAGGAAATAAAAGGGAAGAGAAGGAAAGAAAAGCAAAGAGAATAAATTGAGATGAAAGGAAAGGAAAGGAAAGGAAAGGAAATAAAAGCAAATTAATGCTAAGGAAAGGAAAGGAAAGAAGTACGTATGAAGACGACCTAAGAAGAATAAATAATTATCAACACTGAAACTATATTACTGAATGATGTAAAGAGGGAGGAAAAGGCAAAATGAATAGGAATGTATAGAAAACAAAAATATACAAAATATGGAAAAGAAAGGCAAATTTAAGAAATAGCAAAAAGGTAGGAAAATAAAATAAGGTTTTGTGGTTGAATTTCAACCACTGGGCGAACTCTAGTATATAAAAATACGCCAGGTGAAAAACTTTAGGAACCTCCTGTGAGCGAACAATTTGACCAATTTGAATGAAATATACACCGATGGAAAGGAAATTGAAAAAAACTGAGGTATAGACGGTATATATTCAGGGGCGTCCTCGAAATTTAAGGTTGGGGGTACGGTCATAGCGCCCTTCACCCCAACCCGCCTCCCAGGATTTTATTGGTCGAATTTTCAATCACAAGCGATACGAGTATTCATATTTTTACGTTATATTTATTCTTAAGGTAAGAACTTAACTTATATCACGTGTATGCCTACATTCGGACTTTTTAGCTTTTCAGTTTGGGGAAATCTGTATCTGAAAAAATAAATATTCTTGTGAGAAGATAGTTTTTGTTTTGATAAAACAAAAAGAATGGAAAATTTTTAACATAAATAGCTACTTTAAGTTGTGTATTTTGCACTTTACATTGCTTCAGCAAGCAATGATGAAGTTTCATCGCAAAAAATCAGAAACTAAAAAACTACTTTTACACACAAATACAAAACACTTTTATCAATTTATAATTTCATGCTCAATGGAAGATGCTAACAAAAACCAATTTGAAACTAAAAAGTGCAAAAGCAATAAGCAACTTTAGAATTCCATTCAGAGCAAAGAACAATTTCATTTAGCAATGTCAACAAGTTACGCCCCAAAAATAGCATCAACTAAAAACAATAAACAAACCAAATGTTAAAGTAAAAAGTCGCAACATACCAACAACAACACTAAAACTCGGACAAAAGCTAGCGAAAGTCCAGGAAAAAGTCGCTTGAGGCAAAAAAAATGTTAATCGAAAACTTGTAAGGGTAGACAAAAGAAAAATGGTGGGCTGTAGTAGGCAAAGGAGATGGCGTTGCAATCCTAGTGAACATATTTTAAGTCCAGCTTTTGATGGATGCAATAAAAGCTTGATGATTTTGGAAAGTGAACTCGATCTGTTGAAGAATCTCATTCTATACCCACTTTTATCTTACACTCAAAAAAGAGTTTCCTTATTTCAAGGAAAAATTTCCCTTATTTGGCTCCAAAGACATGGCTTCCTCAATTAAAAAGATTTTTTCCTCAATTTAAGTCTTTAAATTAAGGAATAGGTAGGTAGGTAGAATGTCTGCGACAAAAGTCGCCCAAGTATCTTTAAAAGCCGTTTTGATGCCATAAAACTCGTAGAAACCTACTGCTGTGAGTACATGCTACAACCACCCAGAGCTGTTTTTAAACTCCAGGATGCTTGGAATCCCTAATTCGGATACTCTCCCTAGATTATCCAAAAAAGGGGTCCCAAACACTTTCAGTCGTGTTCTGGCTAGAGCGGGGCACTTACACAGGAAGTGCTCAACGGTCTCTTTTGCATTAATGTCTTTACAGCTTCTGCAGTGGTCATTATGCGGAATACCCAGTTTTTCCGCATGCGTACCTATCGTCCAGTGACACGTGCAGACTGCTACAAGCTTGTAGGTGTCTACTCTGGACCTGCTTAGGAGTCCCCTTGTCCTCTTCTCGCTGTAGTTCGGCCAGGTGGCTCTCGATATTGCACAGGTAGTAGTACCTTTCCACTTCCGTTGTGCTTCATTGAAGAAATATTTTTGGAGGTTCCCCTTGGCTACTGCCAGGGGTACCCCAATTTCGAGTCTAGACATCTCTTCGTTCTCCGCTGATGAGCCTGCCCGTGCTAGCTCATCAGCCCTCTCATTACCCTCGATCCCTTTATGACCCTGGACCCAGATAATGGATATTTCTAAAACTTCAGCTAACGTAGCCAAAATTTGTTTACATGCATGCACTGCATTAGAGCTTGTGTATGGCGATGCGATTGCCTTTACCGCCGCCTGGCTGTCGGTGAAGATAGCCACTTTCCCAGTAATGTTCCTTTGCTCAAGCGATTTGCACGCCTGAACTATCGCAAGAACCTCTGCTTGAAACACACTGCTATACGACGGGAGTCTGAATGCTTCTGAAATATCCAGACCTGCCGAGAATACGCCGGCTCCCACCCCCGAATCCATCTTGGAGCCGTCTGTATACACTTCAATGTTTATATTTGTTGTGACCCTGCCCCTTTTCCACTCATTCCTACTTGGAAGGACCGTGGTGGCATTCCTCTCAAACTTCAGTTTGGCAGGTGCGCAAGGCCCCGGTGGCGCCAACGCACGCGGTGCGCTGTACCCTCTGCAAGTTGGCGAGATTGTAGTTCTTACGAAGAGCTTCCCACCACACCACCGAGCCGTAGGTCAGCACAGGCCGGACCACCGCCTCGTACAGCCACAGCACCATCTTCGGCTTTAGACCCCATTTCTTACCAAACATCGATTTGCAAGCGTAGAAGGCGATACATGCCTTCCGCACCCGCTCCTCGATGCACTCCTTCCAATTTAGTTTGCAATCAATTATCAGCCCCAGGTAATTGGTTCTGGTAGATAGAGTTAGTTGCTGACCATTCAGCATCGGTAATTCGAACGTAGGTGGCTTATACTTCCTCGTGAAAAGAAGAAGCTCCGTTTTGTCCGGATTCAACCCTAAGCCACACACTTGTGCCCACCTACTTAGCTTTTCCAACGTTCTTCCCATGATCTCGCTCATCACGGAAGGGAAGGGACCCGAAACAAGGATCGTCACGTCGTCGACGTACTCCACAACCTTTACTCCATTAGTACTGAGTTTTAATAATATATCGTTCATAGTGAGGAGCCATAGCAGAGGCGAAAGGACCCCCCCCCCCCCCCCCCCTCCGTGGTGTTCCTCTACAAATCTGTTTGCTTGCTTTTGCTCCCCTTATCTCTGCTGATATTTCACGATTGTGAAGTAGGGATGAGATCCAGTTCCGTATTGGTTCTTCCACCCCTACCCCGACAAGCGCTGTTGATATTGCTGAAGTTTTCACGTTGTTAAAAGCGCCTTTCACATTAACAAATGCTGCTAGAGTGAATTCTTTGTATAGAAGGGACTTCTCCACTGTTCGCACTACTTCATGCAGCGCAGTCTCCGTGGATTTCCCCCTTAAGTAAGCATGCTGCGCACCGGACAGAGGGGACCCCTCCAGGAGTTCCCGTATGTGTATGTCCAGCAGCCTCTCAAACGTTTTTAGCACGAAGGAAGTGAGACTTATTGGTCGAAAATCTTTGGCTTCTTCGTGCCCTCTTCTTCCTGAATTTGGAATGAAAACCACCCTTGTTTTCGACCATGTGTCCGGAATGTGATCAAAGGAAATGCAGGCCGTAAAGATCTCCTTTAACTCCTTAACCAGAGGTATCTGAGTCTTCTGCAGCATGATAGGGAGTATACCATCTACTCCCTGTGAGTTAAATGGTGAGAAGCTATTTATTGCCCAGGCAATTTTGTCTGGCGGCCGCCGTGGTGTAGCGGTTAAGTGTTCGGCCTTCTACACCAAGTCGTGTCGGTTCGATGCCCGGCAAAAGTAACATCCAAAATTATTTAGAAAAAGAATTTTTCTAAACGTGGTCGCCCCTCGGCAGTAGTTTGGCAAACTCTCCGGGTGTATTTCTGCCATGAGAAGCTTCTCAGCAAAAAATTCATTTGCTTTGCAAGTGCCGTTCGGAGTCGACAAAAAACTGTAGGTCCCGCCAACTTGTAGGAAAAACTCAAAGGCAACACACCACACGTTGGAAAGAGAAGCTCGGCTAGAAATCTCGTTAGAGGTTATGATGACCTGTTGGTAATCGCCGCCACTATTTTTTTTTTTGTTTTTTTTTTTAATTTTGTCTTCTGCTTAGAGTTTGCTTATCAGCTCACTAGGTGCCTTCCGTTGCGCCTTTTCTCCGTCCCTCCAGGGTCGTCCGGGAAGTGAGCCTTAATCAGGATATCTAGGGTTTCCGCTGATGATCCCGCCCATGTGCCATCAGCGCGCTTTACAAAGGTTTTGTTGGAGTGTTCCCTGGCGAGTTTTTCCCGAGCCTTGCTGAGTCCTTCGTGGACTGGATAGATTCGCAATGCTCCTGCCAGGACTTCGCCGTTGCAACACGTACGGCTTTTTTAAAATCCCTCCGGGCGTTCCTGTACTCCTGGAAGTCTTTCTTGGCATAGCAATCATTGAAGACCTTTCTCATCTTCGACCTTAGTTCGCTAAGATTTTTGTCCCACCACGGGGGGAAGGTCTTCTTGCTTCTAGTTATTGGGCAGGAAGCCTTATAGGCAACCTGGAAACTTTTTTCCAGAGACCGAACTCGGTCGTCTAGAGTTTCTGTCGATTGTATCGGTGTCTTCTTCCTACTGAGCCTATCACTGACTATCTTTTCAAACAGACCCCACGAGGTTCGTTTAGGATTTCTGTGCGGCTGTTTTATCTCTCCCTCGCTGCTCCCCCATAACGCATGCCTTGCGTTGGCGTCGCAGCCCATCAGGATCCTCTCGTTTTTTGCTTGGTGAGCAGCTGTACCTCCTCGGGAGGTGCCGGCCGATCGTGAGCCATGTATGCAGATGCGACCGTTAACTGCGTCCGCCCCCTGACTCAATCCTGACCACCGCCAAATCAAATGTGCTGAAATTAGGTAAAAAGAAAGCATTAATAGTATCCCTAACGAGGATGCATGCCCTCGGCTTACCTTCTCCTAGTGTATAAAATAAGTTGTAGCCTCTGATACTTAGGCCCCTGACCTTGGAGCGCCATACCCAAGGCTTCTGCACCAAGCAGATGTCAATACTTTCCTCCCTTAGGAGAACCAGCAGGTTATCCGAGGCACATCTGGCATGCTGCAGGTTAATCTGCGCCACCCTAATCATCGGACCGGGGGGACGCACCTGCTTGACTGTCGGGGTTCGACCTCCTCTAGGAGCTTATTGGCATCGTCGACCTCCTCCAGATTGTTATCCGGTGCTAAAGCTGCTGGGAAAACTTTAACTCTGGCGTGCCTGATGCCATAGACTAACTTGCTTCCCCTCTTTTCGAGTTCCCCTAGGCACTCGTTGTTTATGAGCAGTAGCACCGGGTGGCTACTTTTCTGCTTCTCCTCTATCCTTAGCAGCTCCCAGTCGTTCATCGGGACGCCCGAGTTCTGCATTTTAAGACACTGGATGATGTTCTTCTCATCCAGTTTCATACTCGGCATGTTTGGCAACCAAACGCGCGCACGGGGCCTCCAGGGAATCTCCGAAGCATTGATGATCTTCAGAGTAAGACCATCATAGGCGTTGCTAATCTTAGCAATGCCTCTCTCAAGAAAGTCCCTGGAGAACCCGTCCGCGCACTTTATTACCCTGCAGCCCCGGCATACCTCCTCACAGTTGAAGGCGGGGACTGAGGTTCGGTTCTCCATAAGGTGTTGGACGACCATCTCAGATAGTCGTCCCTCTATGGAGTTCCAAACCGCCAGTACTCGCCTCCCGTTAGCCCTGTCAGCGTCAACCAGTGCAACCTGGAGGTGATCCGGGACCACCTCACTATAGGTGTTCCTGGCCAACGCTGCAGCACTAGTGGAAGGGCCATCATACTGCTGGTACCTGCCCCTCTTGCCATTTCCATCGTTCACCTCCAGTGAACGATTGCGCTTTGAGCGCGACTTTGTTTGTTGCTGCTGTGGCTGTGCAACGGGTTTGTTTGCAAGGGCGGTCTCGTACTCCTTGACCACTGCCTCGCACCAAACCTTGTCCACGGCGTCCCTCTCATGCGCCTTGCCACTCTCTTCGTTCTTTTTTATTTTTGCTAGAATATACTGAGCCCTACGGTATCTAGCCTTCTCTAGGCACCCTGAGGACTTCTTTGATTTCTTTTTGGGGCCCACTTTGGCTGGTGCGCCCCTATTTGATTTATTCGGAGCGACAGGGGTATTATGGCTGGTACCCTCCCCACATCGCATACATCAGCCGGCGTTGTGCACTTATGTGCACTCTGCCCGAGGTTGCATGAAATGTAAGGTCTTCCTCTTTGCTCATTCCGCATTGGGGCCCGTCCCTCCAGGAGTGATCCCAATACAAGAATTTAAGCCCCTTCGCCACGGCAAGGCGGCCAACAATGAAGGGGTTAAGGAATATTTTACTTAGTTTAAGGAAGCCATGTCTTTGGAGCCAAAATAAGGAGACTTTTTTTGAGTGTAGAGATTTCCGATTTTTGTGTGTTTCTGGAAGTAAAAGTGATACATATCGTTTTTTATGAGAAATTCCGCCTAAATCTGCACTGGGCAATATTAATAGAAAGTTAACAATGAAACCACAAAAACTAAAATGAACAAAGTGAACTTTGAAATGAAGCCAAACAAAAATTGCATTTAAACGCAGCAAACCCTGAATAAGAAGCATGACCATTTTCTAAACAAAAAAGCTAGCAAAATTTAGTTCAAATAAATGCTTAAAAGAAAAGTGAAAAAAAAAAATGTATACATTAACAAACAAACGAAATTTTAGTTTATAAAATAAATGAGGCGAGTAGTATTCGAGTCCAAAAGAACTTTTTTTTGAGCTAGCGCTGTAAAGTTTGCTTAACCGCAAGACAAAGCGTGAGAAATAGACTAAACACTGCATTGCTTACAATAATTTTATGTGATGATGACCACAGTGATGATGGCATTTGGGCAGACCTGTTTTAGAACTACGGAAGGAAAGAACTTACTGACGATCGCAGTAAAAGGCATAGTTCTGTAGGAGATTTTATTTTATGTTTCATTAAAAAGTACTTAATATCTAATTAATTATTTTCTAATCTGAATTTTCAAGCTTAGTATCAACATTTTGAATTTTTTCAATATTTTTAATATGATCCTCAGGGGCGGATCCACAGGGATGGTTTTCAGGTTCAAATCCTTCCCTTCGGAATCCAAAAGGTTATATTTTTCACAGTAAAATAAAAAGTGCACAAAAAATTTAGTAAAATTTACATTGAAAATATAGCAAAGATTACACAAAAATTTTGGTAAAAAAATAAGAAAAAAATATAGTAAAAAATTACACAAAAAATCGTCGCTCCCAACGAAGACTAATACGGTTCAGTTAGCGTGGAAGACTAACACGGTTCGTTCTCTGCGTCGAAAACTAATACAGTTCGCGTAGAACTGAACTGTGTTATAACGAAGTGTGTTAGTCTTCGACTCAGAAAACTGAACCGTGTTAGTCTTCGATGCAGAGAACGAAGTGTGTTAGCCTTCGAAGCAGAAAAATGAACCGTGTTAGTCTTCGTTGGAAGCGACGAAATAAAGTAAAAACTACCCAAAATATAAAGTAAAATTTACGCAAAAAATATAGTAAAAATTAGACAAACATTAGGTAAATACGCAAAGAAAATGGTAAAAAATTACCCAAAAAATATTGTATGAAATAAAAAAAAAATGTAGTAAAAACGACACAAAAAAGACCGTAAAATTTATACAAAAAAGCAGTAAAAATAACCTAAAAAATATAGAAAAAATTACACACAAAAACACAGTAAAAGTTACACAAAAAAATAAAGTAAAAGTTACACAAAAATATAGTAAATTACGCAAAAAATATAATAAAAGTTACGCGACCTTGGATTTGACATTGCCCATACCAACAAATGAAGGTACATATATATTTTTTTGAAAACATCCCTAAAATGCTAGTTTTGAGAAACTGTGAATCAAAATGTCCTCGAAAAAAGTCCATGGTGCCTTTCTAAGACAAATTTACCTTCTTTTTCCCCTTTTCAGAAGGGATGGGCAACCTTCTAAATCATTCTTTGTGCACTGAATTTCGTATTTTTGTATACATGCAGTCGTTTTATGAGGGTTTGATGATAAAAAATTGAAGCATCCGCGATCAAACAAAGGTTTTCCAAATGAGTGTATATCCGTTTTTCGACCATTTTTAATACCGGAAACAGAAAGTTTTTTAGATAACTCCTAAACTCCAAGATATATGAAAAAATGTGAAACGCAGAAATGCCGTTACTGGAACTAGAAGAAGTTTGGCCCTCTTGATAATATTAGCAGGCGTTCTTGAAAAGGTTATCGTTCAAAACAACCAACCAATCTAAAATCCAACTACTATTTCGGAAATCCAACGTAACATTCAAAGTAGTTTCAAAAAGTTTTCCAGACTCTGCACAGCACTGTGTTAACGCCGACCATAAAAGCATCTGCTCGTCCTGAAACTTTAATTTTGAATCACTAATAATACCATCAGTTTTTTATTATTATTATTATTTAGTCATTTAAAGTCGACACAACACGAAGCGGTCGACTGTTAATATCCCAAGTATATGTACAATAATTAATAATAATTAACACCGAAAATAATATCAGTCTAGAAATCCAACGGAGAATCACCCTTGCCAACAAGTGTTACTTTGGACTAAGTAGGCAATTGAGAAGTAAAATCCTCTCTCGACAAACAAAGATCACGCTTTATAAGTCTCTCATCATGGACAGTTTCAAGAGAAGATGAGATGGCCCTTGGAGTATTTGAGAGAAAAGTTCTCCGGAAGATTTATGGTCCTTCCCGTGATGCCAACGGCGAGTATCGAAGGAAATTTAACGATGAGCTGTACGAGATTTACGCAGACCTGACCATAGTTCAGCGGATTAAAGCCCAAAGGCTCTGCTGGCTGGATCATGTTATGCGAATGGACAAAGAAGTACCAGCACAGAAAGTTTTCCTATCAACACCCTAATTCGGCAGCAGAGGAAGGGGGAGACCTCGACTGAGATGGAAACAACAGGGTGACGCAAGCCAAGATTAAAGTAGATATGTACAACAAAAATATATAGAATATAATAAAAGTATAATTAACAGAAATTAAGCAAAGCATAAGTTCATTTATTTATAGTATTATGTTCAGCTAGCAGGAAAGTTGTAGAGGCCGTGCTTTAAAGTTGTGAGTAGAAATCGTTAGGAGCCAAACTTGATAGTCGTATATAATGTCGGGATGGATGCGATTCCGAGCAACCTACTTCCGCAGTCCTGGGAGCGATATGAAAAAAAAAAATGCTCAGAAAATATCAGCAACTGTTGCATGTTTTGATACTTTCAGGAAGAGGGTGGGATAGTGGTAGAAGGAGAAATGGTGGCGTTTTGAAATGGTGCGATAAAATATTGCTCTTTCTATGAGAACGATAGGTTCAAATCTGTAAATTTTCAAGATTTGGTATATGAGGTAAATAAGCAGCGAGTGACCCAGTCAACTATAGGTTAGGTTAGGTCAGTTTTGAAAGGTGCGTTGTGATACCACCAACACTAGGAAATTCAGTCCCGGGACCCGGCCATATGGAAAATCCCTGAGTTGTTGGGACTCTGCACATAGCAGAAGAGTTGAACGAATAAGAGCCAAGCGCTTTGATGGCGGCTTGGCTGTCGCTGAAAATAACCCTCGTCGATAGCGCGTTTTCTTATCCAGGCCGGGGCATCCAGGATTACTGAGACTTCAGCCGGGAAAACACTGCAATGATCACCTACTCTGAAGGAGAGCTCAAGTTACAGATTCCTTGAATAAACCCCTCCTCCAACTCTGTCGTCCCACTTCGAGGCGTCGGTATAAATGACTTGCATTTTTGCCGCAATCAGGACTCCGAACCATCCTCTCCTATTCTTCCCTGTTAGGAATATTTATTTTAAAACAGCTATATCCCACTGTTGTAGTCGCACAACGATTTGTGCGCAGCGGAAGAAAACTGTACGATGCTAAAATACTGGAGTGTCCAAGAGTGCTGGACGTTTCCCTTAGACGCAGAGCCGATGCTGCTGATATCCGGTGCCCTTCCAGATCGAGTGGCAACATGCCAAGAATGGCCTGGAGTGCTTCGTTGGGCGTTTTTCTGGACGCATCGCTTATACAGATCATACAAGATCTGTGGACTTTACCTAACAGATTAAGGTTTGTTGCCTTGCTCAGCGCAGGCCACCATGCCACAACTCCTGTTAACTATAATTTGTTTATAGGATTTAAGTAGACTGCTAAAATTGCCAAAGTTGAAAAAAAGAGTGAAGATTTTTTTTCTTAAATTTAGCTTTTTTCGGGTTTATAGTTCGAAACTGTAGCGTTGTCCCTGTGACTCGAGCACTTTTCACTGGTTCTGACGTCTTTTAAGCCTCTGTGAAATTGTTTAGTCTGTTTTGAACTGGACAAATATTATTTCCAAAAACGTAAGGAGTCTACTACCATCGCTATAAATTTCTTACCCTGACGACGCTTTGTACATACCTAGCTGTGTTTTCGTGGGTGCATTTTCGTGATTACTCTCTTTGTCCTTTTGTCATTTAAGTTCGCCCAGAAGGAGAATAAAAACTTTCGAATTCAGTTGTTGGTTATGATTTTTTTCGCATTTCATAAAAATGGTCACATTAAGTTGTGCCATTTTTTCGTTTTCAAACAAAAACAGTGAAAGAAAAGTAAACAGAAACTAATAATAATACTTGAGCTTATCGTGCGGTGGATGTAATTGTGTTTTTGTTGTTGTTGCGGTGGAAAGGAGATGTTTACTTTTCAAATTACAACCATTACTAATACTTACTTTGTAAACACAATTCATTGTTAAAGCTTTTTGTAATCAAATCTTTGGTGTGGTTTAAACTTTGTACGAGGGCCATTGGGGAATGAGTGAGTCATTGAGGATGGAGTAGGAAAAGTACAAAAATAGCAAAAACGCGCATTTGTTTTTCATGCATTTTAAGTGTCGTTTATTGCAAAGAAGTTGCTGTTAAAGAAAAACAAGAAATGAACTCAGACTGTGTATTGGTCAGTGGTTTTTTAATTGGGGCGTGGGATATTGTGGTTTCCTTAACTCACTAGGGGAAAACAATCAGTATATTATTTTTTTTACAATTTAATTAACTTTAATAAAAGTAATAGGCTTCTATTGAATTTTTACAAATTACACCCTTTCGTCCAGAAGGAATATTCAAGGTTCATTCAAACATTTTAATCTATCATTCTAGAACTCCAGTCCAGGTATGCTGAAGACGGTCCCCGAAGAAGTGCACCATCAAATGAATGGCGAGGATGTGCTCATTACAAAGGATCGAAATAATGCAACGCGTTTCTGACGGTAAATTACAATCATCGAGACGCTCGAAATGGCGCAATAAAAGGCGATGAAACCGAGAACAGCCAACTACAAATCGAACGAACAAAAATGTTAACAATTAGGAGAAAAATTAGTAAAGCAAATGTAAAGTTACGAAATAACGACATAACGAAAGGTGTGAAAATATGTAAACAGACTATAATGGAATGTGATGAAAATCTTGTTAAACCACTAACTAAAACCCAAACTAAATTAAATTGATCATAATCATCATTAACCTTCTTATGAAAGGCTGGGAGCAAAAATAAAACCTGTCTTTTATGCAAGTAAGATGGACTTTGTTTTTTATTTTCCCTTTAAGCCCCGGCTTTTCAGTGTAAGTTTAAACTTCAGAGCGGGCTTAGACTTAGTTTGAACGACCAATTGGTATGGGACAAACTCTAGTCAACTCTGTCTGTGGATGAGGATTCCACTAAAAAAGTCGGCCTAAATTGATAAAAAAAAGGAGTTTCCACCTTTGACTGTAAACTGGAGTTAAAAGGCAGAAATCTTATTTATTTTAATGGAAAAAAAAGTTTTGTCTACCTTTAAATATATAATTATTTTGACCACTTCTTGTTCAAAATTTGACAAGTTTCCCTTTTAGTTGCATAACAAATAAGTTTACTTTCTAGTCCCAGTCTTTCATATGTACCTTTGTACTTTAACTAATAAAATGAGGTTATGTGGTAGATACTCCCGCACAAACCTATGTATGTAAACAGAAATACCCCCGTAGGAAACACGAGGAACTATACAAAAAGACCGCATCGTCGGACAACGATTAAATTGTAGATCACCTTGAAAGTCGGGTTGGCTGACCTTAGAGATCGAAATTTCCACTACTTTCTTTTCTTGTCAATTCGTAAGATAGTTAGAACCAACCCCTTCCGATTATAACACTAGTTTACAAATAATTAAATTTAAAAAATACCAAGATATTCATGTATATGGGTGAATTGGCACTGATATGCCGAGCACAAAACATATTTTTAAAATTTTTTGTATGGCAAGGTTTTCGAGATATCAGTAATTTTGCATTTTTTCAGGTATCACTTAATTCAAAAATTATTTTCTACAATGTTGCAAAAGCGATGGAGGTAAACGATACCTCTTTTGAAAGGAATTTAAAACTCCCTTCTAACGACGTATAAAATTTAGGGGTGGGTCAAACCATCGCTGAGCAATAGCTGGCCAAATTCGAAATTTTGTCGAATTTTTACGATTTTTGATAATTACAATCACCTTAAGCGTAATATTAACAAGATCTAGGAAAAACCGTATTTTTCGCGATTTTTTTTTTGTAACTTTCAACATCTCTACTTTTAATAGAATTGTAACAGGTCGATGTCTGTGTATTGCAGATATTCAAAAAAATATTCATAGTATTAATCACTACTAAGCCAATAAAGTCCAAATCAACCGTTTATAGAATTTTTGTCGGTCTGTCTGTCTATTTTTCTGTGTGTCTGTCAGTCTTTCTGTCTGTATGTTTGTGTATGTATGTTTGGTCGTATCAATCGAAAACTTCTGAATGGATTTAAATTAAACTTTCACTATTGTGTTATTAGACGTTCAACTTAAATTTTTAGACATCCCTTATTTCGATAACGCTACCGGTTTCAGAGTTATCGATCGGTATCCGGTATTGGTAGGTTGTTAGTTTTCGTCAGACAAAAAATTTCTGGTGTTACTTTTCGTATGGCACGTCGATATGTAGCCGACCTTGATATTTCGATCCTTTTTGGATCTTAGCCCTTTCTACAACTTCTCAAAACACGTTTTAAAAAATTTTCAAAATAAACTCAACAAAGACAGTCGCTAACATTAGAGAAATTTTGATTGTCACATTAGAAACCTAGGGTAGTTCTCGAGTCGTTAAAGATTCAAGAAGTTTACAATAGAAGGCGACCCGAGAATGATTAGAAAAATAATGCAAGTTCAATTCACATTAGAGTCCCATTAGAGAATAACTATAGAACTCGATCAGAGAACTATGATTTTCCCGATTTGAGAATAATATCCCATGTTGTATGAGAACACCATGTTTCTAAGTGTTTCTATAGTTCGCCTCTAACGTTGGAGATTAGAAAATAGGCCTAGTTCTCCAATATACCTCTCATCGATATCTAGCTTCTGTATTTGCTGGGAAGTGACCATAAAAAACAAGTAAGGAAAGCTGCCTTCGGCTTTACCGAAGCCTATATACCTTTCATGAATAAGCGTCACGATTTTCACTGTTCTATCCTCAGTACAGCCTGTGTGAAATGATCGGAACTATGGATTATATGGGGGCGATGTGTTATAGATATTGGACAAATATCATTGATTTTAAACATCGACATTCCACATTCTAAAAGAGCAATAGTTACTAAATTTCACGTTCCTACCTATATAATTACAGGAGTTATCTACCAAAAACCGTTTATCGGAACAATCGATTGTATAGGGGCTATGTGAAATATTTATCCCATCTCAATGATTATCATCTTTATTGCACATATGAAAATAGAATTACTTACAAAATTTCACGTTCCTTCCTGTTTAATTGCAGGCGATATAGCCCAAAATCCTTTTATCGGGACAATCGATTGTATGGGAGCTATATGTAATATCAGTCCGATCACTTCGGTATACTTATTGATGGTTCATCTCTTCTTCTTCTCATACTTACAAACACCGGACCAAAGTTACAATATCATTTCATCTTCATGAAAGGTATAAAAATGGATCTCAGTACATACAATAACAATTTTTTGGATTTGCATTCGCAAAAATGAACGAGTGCAAAAATACACATCATTCGCATTCATGAATGCATTCACGAATCATTTTCAAACGCATCCTCGAACGTTCTTCTTGTCGTTCATCGCCATAAAAGTAAGCATATATTACGTGTAAGGATTCGCGAATGCATGTAGGAACGTTCTTCTTGCTATTTACGTTCAGAAACGAATGCATATTTTGTGCGTAATGTTCTCAGTTGGTTGGAGTATTAAATTTGAAAAATATTACCGACGTAAATGTGAACCAATAAAATACTTTTCCCGGGCTGTATGTGGGAACACCTCGAAACACTTTTGGGGATCATTTCAGGAATTTATTGAAATAATTTTCGGAACTATTTCGAAATTGTTTTCGGGACTATTTCGGGACGGTTTACGTGACCCGTTCAGGATTATTACGGGATCATTTCATGTTTTCTTTCAAAATAAATTCAATTTCCGGCTTAAACAGCTTGTGATTACTCAATTCCTTAGTTGACTATCTCAGTGAGTACGAGTAATTGGTTATGATGACTCTCCGATTAATTAAGTTGTGGTTAATAAGCATATCGTCTATCGAGTGGAAGATCACACTATTTAAAAATATTTTTCCAACATCCTTCTTATGTCAAAATTTGTTTGAAGAACGCCTTATTTCAGTATTTTTTTTTAATAACGCCCATAATATTTTAAAAATTTGGTTCAAGAACGTCCTAGTCTAATGAAAATTCAATACATTTTAGCCCACCTAGCAAAGGAGGGCAAAGCTTATAATTTTCCTGAAAACTTGTCGAATTTGCACAAGCTTTTCAAATTAAATATATACATTAGGGTGGTCCTTATAATCAAATGTAGTATTTTTTCCAGGCGACACGCCTTAGGCGTTTCCAATCCGGACCAGATTTTGCACATGATATCACCGACCATAGTGCTACCGATTTCGAGTATTAGATAAACAGAAAAGTCACTTTTATTTTTTGAGTCTCCATAGAGTAATCTGAAATTTAACCCCCCTTCGACACGCCTAAACCATTTCCAATCGGGATACAACTTTTTGTGTGATATATTCGGCTATATTACTTTCGATTTAGTGGTAGAGCCTTTGGAAATCTTATTATGATAAAATTGTCTCCATACAAATAAGGACCACCCTAATATACATACATATTTTTTTTGTTATAGGTTAGATTCTGGAATAGGGTGATCTTCCGCTCAGCAGGAAATATATAGATATAAACTCAATTTATTAATCGCAGTCCCTTACTAATGTAAAATACTTTGTACTAAAAATCCAAAACCCATATAAAATACTTGCTCAAAACAAGAAAAACAAAGAGTGAAACTATGCATTCAATTTCCATAAATAGAAATAACTTGTATTAAAAAAACTACTAAAAATCAAAAAAATTGTAAAAAGAATAATAAGAACAAAAAAGCAGGAAAAAATTAAAAAAACAGAAGTCTCGAAAGCAACAACAACAAAAGCGAGGGGTAATAAATCAAACTTTCGTAAGCTGTTTTGCAAAATCAATAATAGAAATTTGTTTAAATTATGAATGTAAAAAACATATTTTATATTTATACTTAAAACTGAATGAAACTATAGGAAGAGCAGAAATCGAATTACTGAATTGTTAATAATTGACTATTAAATAGCCTTAAGCAACAGAAAAAAAAAAATGGACAAAAAAAAGAAACACATACATATGTTGATAATTAATTTATGTAAATGGCAATTAAAAAATTATTTATTATTGTTATAAAATCATAATTGAAGCTAGTACAATAAATAAATTTGAAGATAAGAGAGGAACAAGAATATAAAACAAAGAAAAATGAGGATGTAGAAAATTGCATTTAAATTGGTTTTATGCATTTGTTTTATATAATAATGTAAGTATATTTTGTAAAAAAAAATATTAAAATGTTATAAAAAAAGCTATTGTAAAAATCAAGTATGCCTAGTGAAAAAATACAAAACAGAAAAAAATTATAAAAAAATTAAACTGAATTTTAACAAGTGAAATTAAATCAAAATATAGTTAATAGAAGTTGCATAACTCACACAGAAACAGCAACTGTTGCAAGTTCGGGAAAAATAATCGCAATTATACACATATACATATTTACATAAGGTTGGCTTAACAAAATGTTCATTACTTTACATTTTCTCTATTTCCTTTTATTCCATTTGACTGTAACTGCTTCAACTACTTTTTCTTACACCGAAAAATTTGATTTTGAGCGCGAAGAATAGGTATTTTTCTAACTCGAATTTTTCGATAACTAGATATAATAGGGTGGGCAAAAAAAGTATTTTTTTCGAAGAGCTAAACAACTTTTCACAAGAACTTATCCGTTTCAGAAATTATTCCGTTTTCGAACTCGACCAACTTTGTAATGGTCACTTAATGGAAGAAGTGTAAAAGACATTTTTTGTACAGCGTTCAATTCCCTGCAAATACTGGAATTAACGAATTTTAGGTGGGAAGATATATCAAATTACATAGAAGCTTTTCATGAAAATTAAAAACAACGATGAGGCTAGCATTCCCATTACCATAAAAAACTCATACTTGGTCATTATACTCTATTTTTGAGTAGAAATTCGATTTTCTGTATGCCGTTCGAAGAAAACTCAACTCGATTTTTTCTGGCCCACCCTTAAGTACATACATACAAGTGCGGTACCCCCTTGACAGGTATACATCTCAGTCGCCAAAGAAGTTATTGCTACCCACAAAAACATTCACATTTATAGCAGCTGCATTTCTGTATTATGTTTTAAGTATTTAAATTAGTTTAAATGACTTTATGAACACACAGCCAACAAACAATAATAACAACAACACACCCAGCATGCATTAAAATGTTATCGATACCACATGCCAAACGGACAGACAACACACGAACTGTAACCCAAAAAGAACAACAAACAAAGTGACTGTATAGCATTAATTATAAATAATTATAATTAATTAATGTTTACTATAAACTAATGGATAATTAAATTTTATACGTAACACCTTCGAAAACAAAAACAACTAAAATTTTAGTAAAAAAGTAGGCAGAGTAAGGATTAAATACAAGCCGAAGCGTTTGCTTACACAGTCGCATACAGATATATGCGTATATGTATATCCATATGTGCGCGAGTAAATGCAAGTGCATTCTATTTAACGGGTACTGAAGCATTTTAAACATAGCCAAACTAAAATTATATAACTAAAATTATATGTAAATTATTAAATACATACATAAGGAAATCGACTAAACAATGAATGAGATTAACACTAACTAACTAATAAATAATAAAAAAAAATTAAAAAAGTATGTAAACTAAGTAAATTAAACGACTAAATAATTAAGCTAAAAAAAAAATTAATAAAATAAATATTTGTAAGATATGAAAATTGTGGTGACAAAAAGAAATAGTTAAACAATTAATTCAATAAAGTGTAATATAGAAAATAAAAATTTGATATTTTTTATTCCCCTCCGATCTGAACGTCAAGTAAGTAAATTCTCTTAATTTCTGTGGTCATAAGCAATAACAGCCTAATTCGACTTAAGAAATTAGACCAGTTGAAATTTTTGCTGTCGAATTTTTGTAACAAAACTGTTTTATAACTAAGGCAAACGTATTGGATTTAATTGTTTGTAAAGAAAGTAAAAAAATACCAATGAAAGTCTTGAAAAATGTCTCGATGTTGCTATTCAAAATCACCAGCAAAAATTTCAACTGCTCTAATTTCTTAAGTCGACTTAGGCTGTTATTGCTTATGACCACAGATTTAGCACTTAATATCTTTAGCTGTTTTGGCCAAGAATACCAGCTATTCACTTCAAATCTAACAAGAAAAAAATTAGCTGGTCATATTAAAAAAAAATATGACTTGATTCAACCAGACCGTGATCATTTCTTATCCTGTTGATTCAACTTCATTGAAACTGTTAACCTTAAGTTAACAGTTAAGCTGTTGTTTTAATAGAAAATTTTGTTGTTTTAGGTGTTCTGAGTTCGATTCTTGATGAAGTCAATGTAATTTTTTTTTTTAAATATAACTAAAATAAGTATTATTTTAACACCAAAATAAGTAAAAAAAAAAAAAATATTTTTCAGGTTTCTTATATGGTGACTTCACCGAGAATCGAACTCAGACCTCTTGAACTCAACCCAGGTGTCTACTGTCTAACCATGATATCATAGCTTACTTGTACTTGCCAGCGTCTAATTACAGCTTTGTTCTAAATAACACTTTCACACGTTTGATACTTTGTTGCCTCCACCGAGAATCGAGCTCACACTGCTTTAACTGCTAAACGGAGATGTTAACGATCAGGCAGCTTTGTTCTATGACAGTAACGACAGTTTCTTCACTATTGGATTCACTGCAGAAGTTTGTTGTGTTTTAAATGACAGTTCCTTCGCGGTTGAATTAACTAGAGGAAGTTGTTGTTTTAAGAAAAAAATGTGTTTGATCAACAAAAATTCTGTCAGTTTTACCAAATTTTGTTTACTAAAAGTCGACAGATCTTTAGACTGTTCAATTAACAGTTGAATGCAGTTACTTTACAAAAAAATCCGTTGAAACAACCAAAATTTGGTCAACTCAACAGAATTTGGTCAATTTCGGGATAACAGTACGAGATTGTTGATTTTACCAGTGCCATTTTTTTTTATGCAAACTGGGGCGGCCGCCGTGGTGTAGCGGTTAAGTGTTCGGCCTTCTACACCAAGTCGTGGCGGTTCGATGCCCGGCAAAAGTAACATCAAAAATTATTTAGAAAAACAATTTTTCTAAACGGGGTCGCCCCTCGGCAATAGTTTGGCAAACTCTCCGGGTGTATTTCTGCCATGAGAAGCTTCTCAGCAAAAAATTAATTTGCTTTGCAAGTGCCGTTCGGAGTCGGCAAAAAACTGTAGGTCCCGCGAACTAGTAGGAAAAACTCAAAAGCAACACACCACAAGTTGGAAAGAGAAGCTCGGCTAAAAATCTCGTTAGAGGTTATGATAACCTGTTGTTTATAGAAGAAGGAGAGCCGAATCCACAAAAAAATTACTTCGGATTTTTAATCTTCGATATCATAAACCTGCTAGATGCGGATTCCGACGAAAAACCAATGCACAACTGGGTCAGTATAAGCGTTTTAGTTGCACCGATTTCAATTTTGAAACATATTTTCAGACCGATTTAAGCGTCTTTTTACTCGTTCAAAGACATCTACCTTTTGAAAATTCATCCAGGTATGGAGTAAGTCAATGAATTTATCTACACAAATGCGAAAATCAATGCCATGGTAATCAACCAGGCACTGAATTCAACTCACAGGAAATACAGGAATTTAAATTTATACAAATATACTAACAGTATTTAATTTTTTTTTATTATACCAGTTCTTATCGAATTTATAACGTTGCCAAAAATTTAATTTTTAATATAGAATAATAAGAATAGTTAAAATTAATTTTATTCATCATGAGTACGAACGGTTAGAATCCCAAATAAACTCGATTTGTTTAACAGCTCTGGCTGGTTGCAACGTACTAGCAGAACCGGTTTTTGGGTTCATGTTTTGGTTAATATATCCGAAAAGGTTCTAATATCGATATAACACCTAGAAATACTACTTATCTGAAAGACCCTCGTGAACCCTTGTACCCAGATAGATACCCAGATTGGAAACGTATTTTCCTTGAAAGTAATAGTTAAACCTAAAAAAGGTTTAATAAAAAGCGGTTGAAAAATATTCAGTAAAAGGAGAAACGATTTTGATATGTTTCGACTCAATGTACTAGTTAAGTAAATTTTAGAAAACGACAATTTTTTTTAGAATAGTAATTTTGGGAAAATTTATCTGAACTCCATCTATCTATTATAATTGTTTGCCTCTTAATCAAGTTTAATTGCAAGAAAACTTACAATAGAGTTTTTACGTTTCCTTAAATTTTATTTATCAGTACAAAATTACACTTGACTCTTTCTTAAGAAAAAAAAAAACATAAAATGGTGTAAACAAAGCGCTGCGAAGAATTTCAAAAATACGTTTCTTCTACTTACTTGTCTTCTACGGCCGTAGTAAAGTCCTACCCCTGGCATATATGAAGACATGCATGGATGAAGGGGGTATGTCGCATTCTCACTCAATTTCTGTTTTTGGCATTGGTGAATAGTGTTTATGCAGATCTATATTTCTGTCTTATCAGAATCTGCCTATCGTGAAAATTGTAGAAGATAATTCATGGATGAAGGGGGTATGTACACAACTTTTCAATATTAATTGTGGAAGAAGGGGGTATGTTCCGATTTTTTCATATAAAACACTAAATATAAATTTATGCTTTTTATTGCATGTTATGCAACGTCTTTTATGGCTTTGCATAATTTCTTTGTCAGTTTTCCATAAAGATTCGAAAAAACCTCAAATGTTTAAGCAAAACTTTAAAGCCGATTTTCTCGTTTCACTCAAAAATCGACATACCCCCTTCATCCATGCATGTCTTCATATGTATACACATTTGCCGCAAACTTTGCCAACACCAACACAAAGCTACAAATCAATGTACGTTCCTACTCATACTCAACCCCCAATCGATATGAATTGGTTCATCACTCAACAGTTTGGCAGTAAATGATTAAGCGCCTAAAATTAAAGAACAATTTTCAGCTGGATAAAACGTAAGTGGTTGTCTTTTTCGCGAATTTTAGGAAAGTACATATGTTGATACCCTGCAAAAAATGTGATTAGTCTAGGCTGCGTCTAGGATCGGTAGCAAATTAAGATGCGACAATTGGCAGTCCTGATCACTTTTTATGGGCTCAATTCTTCACTATTTATTTAGCGTGGATATACCAAATTAACCCGAACAGATAGGAAAGGATTACCCCACATTCTACCCAGTTTTAACTCCTAGAAGTATGCTAGACAAATTATAATTTACTAATGTATATTATATATACTCTACTGTAGACGAAAGAGAGTTATCGCGGGTCAGTCCCCTTAGATATCATACCATTTTTTTGTAGAACAAGTTCCTTATTTACTTGCTTGCTTTACCAATTCTTCTCAAGCTAATGTGCACTTAATGTGAGTGATGAGTAAAAGAGCGAACAATTTAATTCAATTTCACGCCACAATAAAATTAGTTAAATAAAAAAGGCAGAGTTGAACAATGAGGATAACGGATTTAGTAAATGAAGGCGAAAAGGCAGATGTTTTATGCGCATTTTCCTTACAATTTTTCACTAAGACCGACGTATACAAATTATTGTAGAAATCAATCTCGATATACGATTTTCGAATGTGAGAATAAAATATCAACGAGCAGCATGGCAATTTGCTTTGATAGAGGACGTTTGCGCTCGAGCAACAAAAATAATAAGCGAATGCATTCGGGAAGCAATGTAGAAACGTTCTTAAGGAGGTTGGAGTAGAAAATTTGGAAAATGTTTTTGTAGGTATTCTGACCACGCGAGCCAAAAAATCTTTTATGAGGGACTTAATATACATATATTTTTTTTTTTTTTTTTCGAAATATATAGAGACCTTTTTTGGTTCATTTCGGACTTTTTTCATTTGTGTATTTTAATTTTGAATTACTTGACAATCCAAAATAAACATTGCATTTCATTTAATTTTCCTTGAAATTATTTTGAATACTATACGGCAAATGAAAAAGACAACTATACCGAAAACTTCTCGAAAAGATTTTAAAGAAACCTAAATAAAACGAAAATCAGTTATTTAAACCAACTTATTTTTGATTTTTTTTTGCAATGCTCTTAGTTCTTTACTCCATCGAACTCATTTATCAACTTTAGATACATTGACATTTATTATTATAATCAAAACTTATATTCCCAGCGGAGTTGTTGTTAACACTTATCCTGTATAAGTGGGTCAAAACTGCCCAAACGACTTTGAAAGTTGCATATCTTTTTATAGACTTTCTATAATCTATTGAAACTTTTCGACTTTTATTATTTAATCAAACTATACTTGAAAAAAGGTTTTGTTTAAATGTTTCATCTACAGGATAGACTGGGCAGAAATAATTGCGTATATTGTATAAATGGGTCAAAATTGCCCAATAGTAAAAGGAGCAAGTGTATATGTACTAGTTGCTCAAAATAGCCCTAATAAGATGTCTTTGTACTTATTTAATAAAATTTTATTATTTTCAAGCTAAAAAAGTACTTGAAAGCTTGAAATAAAATCAAAAACTATTCATTAGTCCATTGGGCAAAAATTACCCACTTATGTCACGTACGTTACTTTTTTTGAATACAGGAGTAAGTTTATATGTACTAGTTGCTCAAAATAACCCTAAGAACACCTTTTTGTACTTCCTTAATTGAATTTTATTATTTATAAATTAAAAAAATACTTCAAACCTTAAAATAAAATAAATAAATAATAAAAAGTCTATTAATTCGTCCATTGGGCAAAAATGACCCACTTATGTCACGTAAGTTACTTTTTTTGAATACAGGATAAGTGTTAACTGAAGTTTTCTGAGAAAAAAGTTGTAGTAATCATTGCGGCCGGCGTGGTGTAGCGGTTAAGTGTTCGGCCTTCTACACCAAGTCGTGGCGGTTCGATGCCCGGCAAAAGTAACATCAAAAATTATTTAGAAAAACAATTTTTCTAAGCGGGGCGCCCCTCGACAGTAGTTTGGCAAACTCTCCGGGTGTATTTCTGCCATGAGAAGCTTCTCAGCAAAAAATTCATTTGCTTTGCAAGTGCCGTTCGGAGTCGGCAAAAAACTGTAGGTCCCACCAACTTGTAGGAAAAACTCAAAAGCAACACACCACAAGTTGGAAAGAGAAGCTCGGCTAAAAATCTCGTTAGAGGTTATGATAACCTGTTGGTATATCGCCGCCATTAGTTTTTTTTTTTTTTTTTTTTTTTTAATCATTGCTCACTCTTTATTTACTCAATTAAAAGGTAAGCAGAATCACTCAAATGAGAAATTGTAAGAAAAGAAACCAAACAACAGCGATACTAAGTAATCTTTAAGCAAACTGGAGAAGGAGGGACGGAAGTATAAGAACTAAAGTATCTATAGCAATTTTGTTGAAAAACTAAAATTGCAACGTTTATGAGTAAAGAAATGCGAAGTTGAACACAAATTTGCCTATGATAATAACGGAGTAATAATGAGAAGTTCTAGAGAAAACTCAACATTATATACAAGTCTTACAGGTGCTTAAAGTTTTCGTTTGGACAAGATATTGATATGTAGTTTCTGTTAATGAAACATAAATGAGAATTGCTTCGAAATTTATGAAATAAAGAATTCTTCGAAATATTTAATTCCAATGGCGCAACTCCAAACACTTTGTGCTTAATATAAGTACATTAGGGCGGTCCTTAAAATGAGATGTTTTCCAGTCTCACCCCCTAGATAGGTTGCACCACAGTCAAATATATTGCACATAAATTTTTATTCCGATTGGAAATCGTTTAGGCGTGTTGCATGTTGTCAAATAAAAGCGATTTTTGTTTTTATCTAATACGCGAAAAGTTACAAAATTTGGATACGATTGGAAACGCCTGATTCGTGTCGAAGGGGGTTAAAGTAAAGACTATCCCATGGCGACATACAAAATAATTATTCTTTTTGTCTAATACTCGAATTTCGATAACATTGAACTCAAAATAAAATCTGTGTAAATATAACAAAAACTTGCGTACATATTACGAAATTATTGTTTTGAGCCACGAAAGATTTCGTAAATTCTACAAAACCGTTTTCGTACATTTTACGAAAATGTGGCATTATAAAAAATTAGTACATTTTATGAATATTTGCGTACTATTTACGAATGTAAATTAGTACATTTTACGAATGTACTATTAATACTATTTACTTACGAATTTCCTCGGTTCAACACTGTGCGAGTGCATTTTAATACTTCAAATAAGGTAATTCATTCCAATAATGCACACAAAACTAGCAATTGCAAAATTTTAAACAAGGGCACAAACGCTTAGCAAAACACACTTACAGTATAAAGCGATCATTACGGTGTAAAAAAAATATAGATATATGTACATAATATGTATGTATAAAACCGAACAAATATATAAAATTTCTCCACTTTACTAACAACTTTTTTAGAAATCAAATGAAATTGAAACACTTAACTTTCTTTACAACTTGTTGCTTTGGAATAGAATTTCACAAAAATACGCGTAGATAAACGTATGAAAAACGGCGGCAATTTAGTATGTTTTACGGAAATTTTCGTACATTGTACGAATGGTAAAAAGGACTTTGTTGAATTAGTACAATGTACGAAATTATTTTGTACATTATACGAAATGATTCGAACAAAGATTCGTATCATAGTTTACTGAATTACTTCGTAAATAGTACACACGAATTCGTAATATTTCCTACGAAAATCATTTCGTATATTTTACGAAAGGTTTCGTAAAATCTAGTGTAGCAGCAATTTAGTATATTTTACGAAAATTTTCGTTCATTATACAAAATGTTTCGTACAAAGATTCTTATCATAGTTTACTAAATTGTTTGGTGAAGCACCTCATCTGCAACTGCCCGGCTTTAGGCGGCGCGAGAACGCTCTTTTTGGGAGTTCCCTTCCTGGATAGCCTAAGCCAGATCGCGAAACTGGACATAAAGGACTTGATGGCCTTCATAAAGTCATCTAAGTGGTTCGAGGAGGAGTAACGGTGTCGGTTTAGGAGTGTCAGTCCCGGGATTCTGCTATGTGGAAAATCCCAACAACTCAGGGATTTTCCATATGACTGGGTCCCGGGACTGACTTTCCTTGTGTTGGTGGTATCACAACGGGCCTTTCAAAATTGGCCTAAGTGTACCTCTGCGGCAGCCACTTGAACCTAACCTAACCTAAATTGTTTCGTAAATAGTACGTACGAATTCGTATCTATATATATAAAAATTTAGCCGTTTTTCGCGTTGTAATGAACTTTACGGAGAATGGCTAAACCGATTTTAACCAAACTTTGCCACATTGAAGAGACACATGTGGAGAGGGTTTATAACTAAAAAAGGGGGGCGTAATTTCCTTTTTAAAAAGGAAATAAAGCCCGCGGGCGCTATTTCCTTTTGTAGCGGGCGTTATTTCCCTTTTGAAAAAGAAATAACGCCCGTGTTGTTAAAAGGAGATAATGCCGTGCGGAAATTTAAAGTTCTCGAATAATAAAATAATAAAAACTATTAAATCTTTGCATTCCTTTATTATAAAAAATGAAAATTTTCTCCTGCGGAGCGTTTTTTTAATAAACCCAGTATTTTAAACTCAGCCTTGATTAAATTTTAGATTAATAAGGCTAAATATTTTAAATTTTTATTAAAATAAAAAATGACAATTTTGAATGAAAAATCTCGCGATTTTTAATTCCAAATTTTCGACTGCGGCGCTTTTTTTAATAGACCCAGTATTTTTAACTCAGTTTTGAGTAAATGATAAATTAATAAGGCAAAATATTTTAAATCTTTATTAAAATAAAAAATGAAATGAAATTTTCGCCTGCGGCGCTTTTAGACCCAGTATTTTTAACTCAGTTTTGAGTAAATGATAAATTAATAAGGCGGCGCTTTTTTTAATAGACCCAGTATTTTTAACTCAGTTTTGAGTAAATGATAAATTAATAAGACTAAATATTTTCAATTTTTATCGAAATAAAAAATGAAAATTTAAATTTCCACACGGGGCTATTTACTTTTGAAAGCGGGCGTAATTTCCTTTTGTCGGCGGGCGTTATTTCCGCGGGCGTTATTTCACTGCACCCACCAAATATGTTGATTCTATGAGCATGACATGGAATATAGGGAATACGTTTTTCACATTTTTCCGCTAATTTTTGCTGCGTGGCTTTAAACTTTCCAGACATGTTTTTTGCAAAATCATAAGATTGGAAAACAATATTTTTTATGGAAATTCCCATCGACTGAAGAGCTGTTATAATTTTTCCAGCCAGCTCTTCTCCTGATTTTTTAGTCAGGATGATATCCATCTTCAAAAGCCGTTCAACAGGTACAATTCCTTCATTTGTTTGATGGGCATACCGAATATTTACAGCTAATCGATCTTGATGTGACAGGTCTGGAGTAGTATCAGCCATTACAGAAAATATTCCCGCTTGGTTAACTTCGCTGGCGATGGCCTTTTCAGTTTCATTCCCTTATAAATCGATGAATTCATTTTGAGTCACGGGACTGCGGTAAGTAACATGATATGGTCTTTCGGAGATTTCGTCCAATCATTTTTTAACCAGAGGACAATGCCGGGCAATTAAATGAACAATCTGTCGAAAATTTGCATCATTGTTTACTGGTGAATCTTTGTGACCACGTAAAGCGAGACCTTGCCTTCCCAGAGTCCTCGCAACATCGAACAAAACTCGTTATACCCTTGAATGATACTCTTTTTCTTGTACCTGTTTAATCTTGTTGTCCCTGATGGATCTATCTATTAATATATCAACATGGGCCCCTTCGTTGATAAAATTGGAGTAATCATATAGAGCTGCCTTGTGAGATTCGGAAGTGGAGTGCTGAAGTAGTTTGCCTTTTTCTCTCGACCACGACTCTTCATTTTATGCCACTCGCGGACTCCTACTGATACCCATTCTGAACTAGCGAAACATCTTCCTGGCCCTTCAGGAAATAAAATGCAAGCAAGGCAAAAAGCTGCATCTTTATGGGGACTATATTCCAACAAGAAAATTCTCCATACCAAGCTGGATTAAATCGACGTTGTTTGTTCGTGGGAATATTTGTATTGATCGGATAAATGTCAAGTTTCGGTTGATACGGACCGAGGGAACACAAATATTTACGTTCATTACTGGATGATATTTTATTTCGTCGACCGGGGTCATGATCGATTAGAGCGTCATTCCCAATAGCCATATTGAAATTGGTAGACGACAGTTTTTCTTATTCTTTTTTAGCAAATAACAATAGCTCACCACTTTCTTGGTGAATGTTTGTTAAACAGTCGATCACATCGACGAACAATGCTTTTAAATTCGGCACTGCCCCGTTTTTCATTTCATTTCATTTCATTTCATTTATTTAAAAACAATAATTAGTACAATGAGATTTAACATCTTTTGTAGTACAACAATAAGTATGATAATTTTAATATTAAAAACATTTTAATTAATTTAATTTAATTTAGTTAACAAAAATTTTAAAGCTAAACATTTAATAACAAAAAATACTGAAAATACATAAAATAACAACAAGTAAAAATTAATTAACTCTAGATGGTCAGTCCGAAATTTGTGTTAAGGTACAGAAATATGTAAGTATAATATTTTTAAAATTGCTTTTGTTCAGCTTACTTCTAATGGCGGATAGTATCGAGTTCCAAGTTCTTATGGTGTTGACAAAAAACAGTCTAGTAGATGCTAGGAAATTGTAGGTAGGGATAATTAGATCATACGATCGCTCAGACCTCGTGAAGATAAGTTTATCGTACAGATAAGAGGGCGACTTACAACTCATAAGTCTAAAAAGAAAAATACAGCTTCTGGCTTTGACATACTGCTCTATGTTACATCCTAAAAGCTTGCACCTCCAGGCGGAGATATGATCATACCGTTTCAAACCATATACGTAACGAGTAATATTATTAAATAATACATCAATTTTGTGAGCAGACTGTGAGTCCAGCTTATTATAGACTAATTCAAAGTACGTAATTGTTGGTAGCAGTAGCTGAATTGCGAGTTTACGCCTTATGGGCAATTAATTTTATTAACAACTTGCAGCTTAGTCCCGTCAAGATAAAGCGCGGGTATGGACACATTTTGCAATCTTTTTTTCGATATAGGCAACATAAACGATTTTTTGGAATTAAGGGACAAGCCAATTTCTCTCGACCCAGTGTACTATGGACGCCAAGTCACTGTTAAGTTCACGAGTTAAGGTACCGATGTTTCCAAAAGTATCTGATAAATACAGCTGAATATCATCAGCATAAGCATACTCTATCTAAAACTTCATTCGCTCGTTCGAAATTCTTCAGGAATTCAGCAACCTTGCCGGAAATTTCAAAAATACCGACTACATATGAGCCGTTCAGTGCACACGGTGACTAAGTCCATTCGAGTTGAAGTTGAGAAATCCGTTGATTTAATTTACATTGCATTTTAAAATTCCCTGTGTAATTGAAACTAAAATATTAGATGCAGGATGCATAAATACGGATATAGCTTACATTTGACAGTATATTTTGTATTTTTTTGGTGTTGTTGCGAGCTACAATGAGCCAAATATTGCATTAAATCATGGAGTTAATCAGAATGGCTTCTGAAAAAAATTTTAATTTTTTCAGTGGCCAAAAAATTTTTTTAGTTAAATGGTGTTAATACTTGTTGTTCGGTATAGTTACTAAAATCACGAGAAGATATGACTATAACAAGTGCTGCGACACTTAAATCTCAGATTTTGAAAAAAGTGGACTTAGTCACTGTGTGCACTGAAAGGCTCATATAAGAAATTTACTCAAAAATGCCGACTACATGTAAGAAATTTAGTCAAAAATGCCCACTACATGTAAGAAATATAGTCAAAAATGCCTACTACATATAAGAAATTTAGTCAAAAATGCCGACTACTCAAAAATGCCGACTACATATAAGAAATTACCGACTTCAAAAAAATTGGGGGGTGTGCCACCCCCCCACACCCCCACTCGTGACGCCCCTTGTTAGTAATCGATAAATATATCGAAGTATACCGCAGTCAAAAGGAAACCTCTGGGATTCCACTTGCGTTTGATACACATATTGTAGGCAATTTTCAATATTATTGTACAATCTCATTTTGACGGATATCTCAGTTATCGATAAATATATCGAAATATTCCGAAAACCAATAGAAATCTGTGGACCTTCGCTTTCGTTTGATACCCAGATTGTAGGCATATTTCAAGGTTTTTGTGAACGTCATATGCCACTATCGGGTAGACTGAAGTAGAGTAACATACATAATGAAAGTAAAGTGGGAAAAGCGTCGAGCGCTCGATGTACGAAAATTGTGGCACAAAGCGGACCACGCTTTTTCCACAATACTATTTTCAACTTTTTAGTTAAAAGCGTGAGTTTTAGTTTTTTTAAAATATATTTATTTTTTACTTTTTAGTCAAATGTCCTATGAAATAATCGATAAATATATCGAAATATACAGAAGTCCAAACGAAACCTCTGCACCTCCCCTTTCGTTTGATACCCATATTGTAGGGAAATTTTAAGGTTTTTGGTCAATCATATTTTGACCGATATCTCAGTTATCGATAAATTTATCGAAATATGTCGAAGTCCAAATGAACCTGGGACCTTCCCCTTTCGTTTGATACCCATATTTTAGGGAAATTGTTAGGTTTTTTTACCGATAACTCAGTTATCGATAAACTTATCGATATATATCGATGTCCAAATGAAACCTGGGGACTTCCCCTTTCGTTTGATACCCATATTGTAGGGAAATTTTAAGGTTTTCGGGCAACCACATTTTGACCGATAACTCAGTTATCGATAAATTTATCGAAATATATCGAAGTCCAAATGAACCTGGGACCTTCCCCTTTCGTTTGATACCCATATTTTAGGGAAATTGTAAAGTTTTCGGGCATCCACATTTTGACCGATAACTCAGTTATCGATAAACTTATCGATATATATATCGATGTGCAAATGAAACCTGGGGCTTCCCCTTTCGTTTGATACCCATATTGTAGGGAAATTTTAAGGTTTTCGGGCAACCACATTTTGACCAATAACTCAGTTATCGATAAATTTATCGAAATATATCGATGTCCAAATGAGACATGGGGCCTTCCCCTTTCGTTTGACACCCATATGTAGGGACATTTTAAGGTTTTTAGTCAATCATACTTTCACGGATAACTCAGTTATCGATAAATTTATCGAAATATATCGATGCCCGAATGAGATCCGGGGCCTTCCCCTTTCGTTTGACACCCTTATTGTAGGGAAATTTTAAGGTTTTTTGGTCAATCTTATTTTGACCGATAACTCAGTTATCGATAAATTTATCGAAATATGTCGAAGTCCAAATGAACCTGGGGCCTTCCCCTTTCGTTGGATACCCATATTGTAGGAAAATTATAAGGGTTTCGGGCAACCACATTTTGACCGGTAACTCAGTTATGGATAAAGTACCTGGGTGACCGAGCTTGCTCGGTGCTATCAATTTAGTGCTAACTTTACTTACCAAACTTGTGAGGATGTGTTACACTGTCCTTTATATGTGGGCAAAATTTTGTAATTTTCGTAGCCGTAATGGACTTTTTGCGGACAACCCTACTTGAAAATATTTTAGTTGGTATGTCAGCAAAAATACCTTTCATTTGATACCCATATTGGCATATCTAGCTCCATAAATAAAAAAATTAAATAGGTGGCAACCCTGTAATACAAATATACTGCGATAAGGTGACAACCCTAGATGGCAACTGTACTTAGAAATATTTTAGTTGATATGTCGCCGGAAATACCTCTAATTTGATACCGATATTCGCATATTTTACTCAATATTAAAAATAAAAAAATGAGATAGTTTGCCACCCTTAAAAGCCCTCCAAGTGGCAACACCTAAGTGGATAGTCTTAGAATCAGGCATGGGATAGGTGGCAACCCTGTAAACCGCCTCAAGTGGCAACCCTAAAGTGCATAGTCTTAAAATCGATCGTACTATCACCATTCCAAATTTCAGCCAATTCGGTCAAGCGATTCTCGAGATAGTAACGGATATACAAATATATTGTGGTAAGGTGGCAACCCTAGGTGGCAACCCTACTTGAAAATATTTTAGTTGGTATCTCGCCGAAATTACCTTTCATATGATACCCATATTGGCATATCTTGCTCCATAATTAAAAAAAATGGGATAGGTGGCAACCCTGTAAACCGCCTCAAGTGGCAACCCTAAAGTGCATAGTCTTAAAATCGATCATACTATCACCATTCCAAATTTCAGCCAATTCGGTCAAGCGATTCTCGAGATAGTACCGGATATACAAATATATTGTGGTAAGGTGGCAACCCTAGGTGGCAACTCTACTTTAAAATATTTTAGTTGGTATCTCGCCGAAAATACCTTTCATATGATACCCATATTGGCATATCTTGCTCCATAATTAAAAGAAATGGGATAGGTGGCAACCCTGTAAACCGCCCCAAGTGGCAACCCTAAAGTGGGTAGTCTTAGAATCCATCATACTATCTTTGTGCCAAATTTCATCCCAATCGGTCAAGCGGTTCTCGAGATAGTCCGAACATACAAATATACAAATATACAAGATTAACTCGTTTAAAGATATTAGATTTATCGAAATATATCGATGTCCAAATGAGACCTGGGACCTTCCCCTTTCCTTTGATACCCATATTGTAGGGAATTTTTAAGGTTTTCAGGCAACCACATTTTGACCGATAACCCATTTATCGATAAATTTATCGAAATATATCGATGTCCAAATGAGACCTGGGGCCTTCCCCTTTCGTTTGGTACCCATATTGTAGGGACATTTTACGGTTTTTGGGCCACTGAGGCTTAGACCGAAGGAGAGTCACATACATACATGCAAACAAACAAACAAGCAAACATACAAGTGAAGCTAATAAAAGCGTGGTAAAAAGGACACCACTTTCCATAGAAATAATTCGTATACATTTAATTTTCGTCACAATAAAATAAAATAAAATAAAATAAAATAAAATAAAATAAAATACAATAAAACAAAATAAAATAAAATAAAATAAAATAAAATAAAATAAAATAAAATAAAATAAAATAAAATAAAATAAAATAAAATAAAAGAAAAAAAAAAATAAAATAAAATAAAATAAAATAAAATAAAATAAAATAAAATAAAATAAAATAAAATAAAATAAAATAAAATAAAATAAAATAAAATAAAATAAAATAAAATAAAATAAAATAAAATAAAATAAAATAAAATAAAATAAAATAAAATAAAATAAAATAAAATAAAATAAAATAAAATAAAATAAAATATTAAAAACAAACATTTATAAAAATTCAATAAAACTAAAATAAAATACGTTAAACTAAATGATCAGATATTAAAAAAATAAGAGGAAATGAATAAACCTATGAGGAAAGAAGATGAAGAAGAGGTAAACAGATTATAAGGAAGAAACCGAAATAAAAGTATAGGAAAGGAAAAGCAAAGAAATAAAATGATTTTTTTTTGGTTGAATTACGGCAATTGGGTGAACTTTAGTATACATACATAATTTCGCTTTTGCC
Organism: Campiglossa producta; assembly: GCA_964058755.1. NCBI lineage: Eukaryota > Metazoa > Arthropoda > Insecta > Diptera > Tephritidae > Campiglossa > Campiglossa producta. The sequence continues at coordinate 26,187,828 of CAXKVI010000004.1, forward strand.
GACAGCTGAGTGGCGTTGGTCATGGTTGGCATCAGACAACTGCGATGAGTCGCTGCTACTATACATATGTGGAATGTATTATAGTCGGTGCAGCAGGGCGACACCTGCCGCATCACTGCACAAACACAATTCAACACTTACACACACTAATGCGCGCATTCAAACGTTAACTACGAACCGTGCATCCGCCTAGCAGCGCCCATTTTCTTTCGTTACACTCAGCTACCGCACCGAATGCACCACTAGTAAACGATAGAACTGAATATGCAATTGACACATATGTATACAAAATTCGGTGACAACTCATACTTACACTACTTTCATATTTAAATATATGCACATGCCCTGCAGGAAAAATAGGTCACTACCAGTTACCTTTCTTTCAAGCATGGGTTATTACCGAACAACGAGCGAACAGTGGTTAGACTCTGGGATAGAAGTACAAGTCAAATTGTGAGCTTCTGTTGCAGTTGAAGCTTGTATTTGTGGGATACTGCAACCGAATATTTCGAAGTAAGGTTTCAAACAGATGTTTTCCGGGACGTGATCTGCAAAGATAAATATGCCGAAATCACATGTACTACCATAATTTTATCCTTTTTGTCCCAAGCTAAAATGTTCTGAAAGGGCTATCTGATAATATTTCCTTTGTGGGGTATGTAAATCATATTGGAATGTGTATAAATATGTTTATGGGTAAATTTTTAAATTTGTATGCGCGTGAAAAATGACAATTTCCGTTGAAAAATTGTAGCAGCAAAAGGCATTGTTTTGTATATAAATTTTGTGAGCAGGAATGTACCTACGTACGGATGTGTACAAACCTTTTTTGTTATTGCTGCAATTTCTGTAAATAGTTGTGTTGCCGCCACTTTTCTTCTTCCTTACTACTGGTGACATTGTTAAAAGTTTTGTTTGTTTTACTTGCGACTATAGTTGAGCGCTTTGCATACAAATATTAAAAATATTTCATCTGATATATTTTGGTGGAATGAATATACGCAACTACGCCTTTTTGTGAAACTTTTATTTTTATTTTTTTGTATACAACTTTTGAGTAGGATGAGAACAACTGTGAGTAAAAGCGGAAAAAATGTAATGTTTTTATTCCAAGTTTTTGTTTTTTAAATTTATTGTCAAAATTGGGATGCAATCTTAAAGTCTTATTTTATCTTATTTTATTCCACTTAGTTTTACTACGTGGCGTTTCATTTTATTTTATTTATTTTTTATTATTTTTTTAATTTTTTTATTTCCCTTGATTTTATTTTACTATATTTAAACTTTATTTCAGTTTATTTTTTTTATTTTTTTTTATTTAATTTCATTTTATATAATTTTATTTTATTTTATTTTTTTTTTTTCATTTTTTGAAGTTAGCTTCTTAGTCGGCGATATGAAGTTTTGATTGATAGTAAAATTTGAGAAAATGGCTGATTATGCAACGGAAATTATGCAACGGAAATTATGCAACGGAAACGGAATTTGTAGCCTACTTTCAGGCGTATGTTGCAGATTTTCAGGTGTAGGCAATCTTTGCCATGATGTTTAGCTGTGCAAATCAAATAGGAAATTCTAGGATCTACCTGACGTTGCACAAATTGTTATAGTAAGGCCGAGCAAAATTCAAAATTTTTTTTAATATAGAGTTAGCTATGCAAGTATGGGTATCAAATGAACGGTATTTTCGACCGTATTCCAAACAAAGTAATTTCAAGATAGGTTGCCACTAAGGGCTGCCACTTAACAGGCGTTTATTTTTTTTTTTTTCTCGGGAATTGCTTGACCGATTTGGATAAAATTTGGCATATAAACAATTTGATTCATTGCAAGTTTATATAGATGGGTGTGGCTACTAAGGGCGGTTTACAGGGTCGCCACCTCTCCCATTTTTTTTTTAATATAAAGCTATATATGCAAATATGGGTATCAAATGTAAGGTATTTTTGCCCGTATTCCAAATATGACAATTCCGCGTAGAGTTGTTATTGACGGTTGCCACCTAACCGCAATTTATTCCTTTTTTCGTAAATCTCGGGAACTGCTCGACCGATTTGGAATAATTTGGCATATATGTAGACAATTTGATTCATTTTCAGATTCTATACATGGGTATTGCCACATAGATTGGTTTACAGGGCTGCCACCTTTCTTGATTTTTTAAATTAAATATTGGGCAAGATATGCCAATATGGCTATCATATGAAAGGCATTTTCGATCGTATTCCAAATATGACAATTTCAAGCAGCGTTGCCACCTAGGGTTCGCACCTGGCCGCAGTTCATTGATTCTTTATTATTTCGACCTCTATTTCCTTTGCCTATTGACCCATTTTTATACCTTTCCTGAACATGAAATGGTATTATAACTTTGGTCCGATGTTTGCAAGTATGAGAAGAAGAAGAGATAGACCCATCAATAAGTATACCGAAATGATCAGGATGACGAGATGAGTTGATTTAGCTATGTCCGTCTGTCCGTCTGCCCGTCTGCCCGTCTGTCCGTCTGTCTGTCTGTTTTAACGCAAACTAGTCCCTCAGTTTTTGAGATATTTGGCTGAAATTTTGTATGCTGCCACCATTTTCCAATATAGGAATCATTTGTCGGAACCAGCCAGATCGGACCGATATTCCATATAGCTCCCGTACAACCGATTATTCCGATAAATGGATTTTGGGCTATAACTCCTGTAATTAAACACGTAGAAACGTGAAATTTTGGAAGCGTCGCTATTTTTATATGTTAAATATCGATGTAGAAAATCATTGAGATGGGATATATATTTCACATAGCTCCCATACAATCGATTATTCCGATAAACGGATTTTGGCCTATAACTCCTGTAATTATATAGGAAGGAACGTGAAATTTCGTAACTATTGATTTTAGAATGAGGAACGTCGATGTTAAAAATCAATGAGATTGGACCAATATAACACATCGCCCCCATATAATCGATAGTTCCGATAATTTCGGTATGAGCGGAAGTTAAATTCACACAGACTGGGATCAAACAGTGAATATCGTTACGCTTATTCATGAAAGGTATTTAGCCTTCGGCACAGCCGAAGACAGCTTTCCTTACTTGTTTATTATATTTTTTATTTAATTTTCTTTATTTTCATTTTATTTATTTTGTTTTTATTTTATTTCAATTTCATTATTTCCTTCAGTAGATATATCAAACTGTTGGCTTTGTTTTTGCTGGTGTAACAAAATGAGCTATTCCTACTGAATAATTTTGTTTGCATTTATTTGTCTGCCCATTTTCTGCCTTAACGCTGAAAACAAATTTCATTTCGTCGAGCTGTGATCCGTCATTGATGCCGGAAATGTAAATTTGCATATCTTGATGAATTTCAATTTTTTGGAATAAATTCTGTTACATTTGGAGCGCACTTTGACGCCTAGCAACGAATTGAACTCTGAGAGGAGGCGGCGGCGGCGTTGTAGGAACGCTCTCTGCGTGAAATGGAATATTCCGCTTGCGTTCGCTCTTTTTGTTTGTCTATCATTCTCGTTTATTTTCAATTCATCTCATTGTTTTAGCTACTGTTGCTGCTGCATTGTAAAGGAACATCGACTTGAGACAAGTTCAGAAGTTGACTGCCAGTTGAAGTCTGACACGCTAAGACTAATCCATGCCATTTTCATAAAAACAATAGACTTGAAAGCTGAAAGGAGCCCCTCTACTTGAACCGCTTCCGCGTTTATTTTGAGTTTGCAACATTCGTCTTTTCATGTTGATTTTCTCATCATCTGCTAGAAATGTTTGTTTTTAATTTTTTTTTTTGCTTCTGTTATAATTTGACGCGACATGCATCGTATTAAATGCTTTCTTTTTGCTCTTTCAACTGAGGCTGCAGCCTGTGAGCTTTTAAATCAGCAGCGACATTTAAGAGGTTTTATCTCTTCTGTTTTGAAGTGTTTTCTTTTGTCTGAAAATACTTGGCATTTCAAAAGGCAAAAAAAAAGCCTAAAAATGTGTGAACAAGAAGCTCTTTGTTGATCTTAAGAATATCCATTTTGATGCAGCCGACGAATAGAAAGGCTTAAATGAAAATGTGAAATTTGAATTGAAACTTCTTCTTCAAAATTTTACAATTTAACTTAGATATGTATAAAAAATATGTGTTCTTAATTGTTGAACATAATGTCATGTTGGAGCGGCTACCGTGATGAAGTGAAATGTGTGGTTTCTGCCATACCGAATATCCCAGGCTTTAGTTACGCAAGGTATCCTTTAAACTACCGCCGCGGTGTAGCGGTTAAGTGCTCGGCCTACTACACCAAGTCGTGTCATATCAATGCCCGGCAAAAACCAACATCAAAAATTATTTAGAAACATAATTTTTCTAAACGGGGTCCTTTGGCAATAGTTTGGCAAATACTTCGGGTGTATTTCTGCCATTAGAAGCTTCTTAGCAAAAACAAATTAGCTTTGCAAGTGCCGTTCGGAGTCGGCAAAACACTGAAGGTCCCGCCAACTTGTAGGAAAAAATCAAAACAGTACACTACAAGTTGGAAGAGAAGCTCAGCAAAAATCTCGTTAGAGGTTATGATAACCTTTTGGTTTTATTTTTATCTTTTAAAATAAAAGTATTTTATTAAATCCATGACAGCTTTAGGCTGATCCGGTAGTTGAATTGGTGGTTCATCAGAGAGTATCTTTCACTGGAAGAATTTCGATGGTGTTTTTGGAGCAAAAAGCGTGTTGGGAGACTTTCCATTGTATGAAACGATAGGTGAGAAGCTAATACGGCATGGGTCTACAAAGTCATCGTTTCCTAAGAATTTCGTTTTCAAGATAAGAAGTCCACTTCATTCACAGAAAGTGAATTTTTTAAGTTAACTTCTTAAGTGACGATGCAATGATTCTTTCTAAGAGACCTGAATCGATGTACAGGGTTGCCGCTTATCTCAATATTTTTAAATCTTAACAAGACATGCCAATAGGGATATCAAATGAAAGGTGTTTTCTACCGTATACCAAATAAGATATTGTCAGGTCACCTCATTTCTTTATTCCTTCGTATATCGACCACTACCTCGCAAACCTGTTGACCATGGGGCAGTTTTAAGGGTTGCCACCTATCTGATTTTTAAAGAATCCAAAATTAAGTAAATTTAAAAAAAAACCTGTGGCTATAACAGGTTTTTTTAAAGAATTGGCTCAAAAACTTTTTAACAGATTTTTGTCAAATTTTGACGGTTTATTCCTTGAAAACGTCCTCCCGTCAGAGAATATGTTTTTCCCGCTAGATGGAACTGCATCCGCTACATTTATGTGGTTTCGCATATTCAGCTTTAGTTGTACCGCTGACTTCGCTGCTTTAAAACAGGTGTAGGTCGCATCATTCAACATTTTTCAGCTAACTGTGAGCCTAATCTGTTAAGAGGAAACTAAAATTCTTTGCTAAAGCAAAGTCAATCGGCGCTGTCAGACGTTCTGGGACGCTTATGGGTTCAAATAAGTGCTTTGTAAAATTAATATTGCTGTCAAATTGACTGTGCCACCTTTAAAGCTAACACACCGAATTTACATTCATATTCACCATATGTACCTATGCACCAGAAGCCCTCAACCGGTTGTAATATTAACTTCCAGTTTCCTGTTTGATGACTTTAATGCTATTTTGACGTTCCACCGCAGCTGCCGGATGTATCAACATATCCACAACAAAATGATTAAATAAATACGCATGAATATATTCTAAATTCAAAACTCACATAAACACACATGCACGCAAGCACACAACCGCGTATCGAATTTGGCATAAATCGCCTAAAGTCAACTTACATTTCGGTGCTAAATTGAACACACGAGGTGTTTTTCGTTCGGTCGTAAGTGTATATGTAGAGTGGTTTGATTTCATCCTTTTGCCACAAGTAAACCAGTTTGATTGACTGCCTGCCACATTGTTGGCATTGTTTTTGTTGTTTTTGTTCTTTGTGCAAACTTTGCATACCAATACATTAAAATATCTACTCAAGAAAAGGAAAAAGGGGTTCGTTCTTCGTTGAGTACTCAGCTCAACCCAATCGGAATGAAATTGCTACGAAATTGTTATGCATGAACAGAAATTTATGGTTCCCGTAGCATATGCTTAGGCGTTACTGAAATTTATAACCTTTGTTGTAATGTGGTTGTTGGCGTGTTGTCGCATCCCACACAACCTCATAAAACGGGCCCACCAGCAGTGATCGGAGTTGAAAATGGTATGAGTTGCAAAAAAATGATTGAACGATTCCTGTTACAACTTAAATATTTTTAATCAAGGAAAATTTATATAAACCGAGTTGAAAGAGTTGATTAAAAAAGAGACAAGTTTATTTTCTGCTTCAACAGTCCTCTTTCCAACCAGCTATATGGGTTAATGGTGTTCGTGATAGAATTCCGAACACTGGCTACGTCAAAGTTACGTATCTATTTGCTACCTTATTTATACAAATTTTAACTGTGCGCCCTCATGCAGACTCCACTACACATAACGGATGTGGTGTGTTTTTGTTGTTAATGGGAGTCGGTAGAGGCAGACATAAGGTGTTGGCATGTTATTTAAATTTGTTAAATCACATACAACAAATAAAAATAATACTTACATAGCGCAGTTATCGCACATACACTATATATCGAATATTGAGATCTACACAGAGAAAAATGAGCTGGTCATATCAACCAATATATGGGTTGATTCAACCAAAATCACTGTCAATTCTTATACATTATCCATTGCTGTTTATTCAACTGCAGTGAAACTGTTGACCTTAAGTTAACAGTTAAGCTGTTGTTTTAACAGAACATTTTGTTGTTTTAGGGGTTGCTTAGTTCGATTCACAGTGAAGCCAATACATTTATTTTTTTTTATATATATAACTAAAATAAGTGCTCTTTTATAACACCAAATACCTAAAATATTTTTCAGAGTTCTTAGATTGACTTCACCGATAATCGCACTCAGGTCTTTTGAACGCTCAACCCAGGAGTCTGCTACCATACCAGGATGCTATCGCATACTTCTTACAGCTTTGTTTTAAATAAAACCTTCCTACCTTGCTTGGTTGCCTCCACCGAAAATCGAGCTCATACTGCTTTGACTGCTGAACGGAGATGTCTACCATCAGACAATCGCGTACTTATGCTTGACGTCCCTGCAGGAAAAGTATCTAGCGTAAAAGTAACTTTAAGTAACTAGTGCTGTATATTTACTGTAAATTTTCATATACTCGGCCTAACTATTTTTGTTCGACGATGGCCGGAATCCGGTCAGTTATGGCTACCTCTGCATGAGATGTCAACCAACTACTTTTCAACCAAAAAATAGCCAAAAGATAAATTGATTTTTTTTTATAATTTTTATTTATTTACTTTAAATTTTATTTTATTATTTCCATTCCTTTTTTAATTCCTCCATTTTACTCTCTGTGTATCAATTTTATTCTTTAGAAACCAGCTACTATTTGTATTTACCCAATACCGAAAAAGCACCTGGAAATTACAAGCTAAAATACGGAAGCAAACGAAAAATTAAACATATTTTCGGACTCCTCTGCATGACCTCTGCATGACTTGTGGCGTAGTTACTCGTTAGTTATTCCTCAGTGTGCTTAAAATGCACTATTTCCTATAATTGCCACAAAATAGTTATTTATAAGCTAGATGTTTTTTTGCAATTGACATTTTTTTACTGCAGGGGTCGTCTAATCATAGAGTAAATGGCGCTTGTTTACGTGACATAAGCTATAATTATTCCGTTCTTTTCATATTATCTGTATTACAAACTATTATAATTCGCAGATAGTTTATGGAATAATCGAATACATAGTTTAAAATTGCTTAGCAAATGGAGGATTTTTCCAATGACAGTATCTTCGCTGTTGGATTGGACTAATTTGATCAACACAAGTTCGGTCAGTTTTATCGAATTATGTTAGTTAAAAATTTACAGGTCTACGACTGTTACATCTAGAGTTATTTCAATAAAAAATTCCGTTGGAATAATCAAAATTTGGTCAATTCAACCGAATTTGGTCAACTTCAGGATAACAGTACGAGGTTGTTGATTTTACCAGTGCCGTTTTTTTTCGTGTAAGCCAACAACCAACTCAAAAGCGCCGTTGCTCAAATAGACGCACGATTCCAACTCTCATTTCCATTTCTGAGACTGTAATTTCCACATTTTTACCAAGTATCTTATCGAAGTGAGCATAGCTATTAGGTACTGAAAAGATAATACATTTTGGTGGGTATTGAGTTAAGGAACCAAGTAGTGCGGATAATCTCAAAAGTCGGTATTGTTTAGTTAGCTCACTCTAAGTGTAGGTTTGCCGTACATTCATAAAACATATAAGTATAGAGCAAAAACATAAAGGTATTTCGTGCAGTGTTTCCTACAAAAAACCCGAGTGTAGTATAAAACACCTGATAGAAGTTAACTTGTTACTTTAAGAGTAATTTTTTTAATTATTGTTAATTGTTTATAACGAATTGGCTCAAAACATACTGTCCAAATTTTATTATTCTTTGGACAGCCCTTAACATAGGTAATATTTTTTCCCGACAAACTGCGCAAGAGTCGCTATAACTACAAAATTCGTATACATATATGGTCCGATTTTAACAACTTTGCTGCAAATTAACTCGCTAGGTGGCGCTGGAGTCGAGATATTGAGGTTCGTTTATGTCAGTTTCGCAGACAAAGTCGCGGGCGCTTGCTAGCTTATCTAAGTACATACATATAAATATAAAAGTATCCAAATTGCTTTACCCGTTCCCGAGATATTGGTCGATGTACGAAGGAGTGAATAAAATGGTGAGATTGCTAACCTAGTTGGCAACCCTGTTTGAAAATATCTCATTTAATACCCTTATTGGAATATCTTGCTGAATATTTAAACAAAAAATATATTGGTGGCAACAGCCAAATAGGAAGCCCTAGGATGAATATGATGTGTGATATGCATATGATCTATATGCCAATTTGGCATCACCCGTCACCTAGAATTTCTCGATATAAGTACGATATACCAATAGCCAAATATTATGGAGTTAGATTGCAACCCTAAGAGGCAACCCTGCCTGGAAATATCTTCGTTGATAACTATACGACAAAAAATACCTTTCATTGATACCCATACTGGGCTATTTTTCTCAATATTAAAAAAATTAGATAGGTGGCAAACATGTAAGCCGCTGAAGAGGCAACATCCAAGTAGTAGAAAGTTTCAGAATGGAGCATACTGTATAAATATATTACATTTGGTCCAAATCGCTTCAGCCGTTCCCGAGATATAGACAGTAAAATCTTTCATTTCAGCTTCGTATTTCCGTGGGCTTTTTATTTCCTATTCAAATTTCGCTCTCCGTAAAAGCATTGCATCGCCGCCTAAGAGGTTAACTTCAAAAAGAAAAAATGCTCTGTAAATTTGCTTTACGACGAACTCTGCTACAATTTACTATTTTCATTTCAACCCTAAAAAGTAACGATTTATTTAAAATTTCACTATCAAAATTTAACGGAAAAAATCTTTAAAACGATATAGGTACCATCTTTTACCCTATAGCCATATATTTCTCACATCACGCATCCATAAATTAAAGGAAATTGTTTTTGTTATTGTATTAAACAGCGGATTTATGCGTACATCCTATACGCAATGGGCCTTCTGATATCGTGGCTGTTCTGTTCGCAAAGTTCAAGCTTAACAAGCATAAAGTGAGGTTGAGCACATCCACACAAGTTTCCATTTGTTGTAATGCTGTGTTTGAATTTATATTTAATCGATAACATGAAATCAATGTAAACATGTTTATATGTTTACATGTTGTGAATGTAAGCCAATATTTTACTATTTCACTTTACGGCCCGGTTTTTCAGTGCAAGTTTATACCACCGAGAAAGTTGACTAGAGTTTATGTCATACAAATTGTCCGTTTAAACTAAGTTTAAACTCGCACTGCAGTTTAAACATGCACTGAAAACCCGGGCCTAAGTCGTAAACGATGGTGGTTAGAATAATGTAACGATAAAGACAAATTAGTGGATTTTCATATATGACTTTTTGAAGTAGAAAGTACTTAAATCTTTATCAGAACTTTTACTGGGGTGTACCACATTATCCCCAAAAAACAAAATCCCCAAAACAAAATCCCCAAATCAAAATCCCCAAAACCGAAATCCCCTAATTCAAAATCCCCAATTCAGTCAAAGATCAAAAATTTAGGTTTTCTGGAGCCACCTTTTCTCCCTGCATAACTAAAAAAAAAAAAACAAGTAAGGAAAGCTGTCTTCGGCTGTGCCGAAGGCTATATACCTTTCATGAATAAGCGTCACGATTTTCACTGTTCGATCCCCAGTACAGCCTGTTTCAATTTAACTATATTTACTATACACATTTCACATCTTTGTTATAATTTAAAAAAACTTACAAAATAATAGGATCCGAGTTATCGGAACAATCGATTGTATGGAGGCTATATATTATACGTGTTCAATTTTACTGACTTACACTATACACATTACATATGTAGAAAGTACTAAAGGTGCAATATTTTACGTTCCTAACTTTTTAAATGCGGAAGTATTGGCCAAAAAACCTTATATCGGAACAACCGGTTGTATGGGGCTACATATATGTTATATTTACCCGATCTTCTTGATTTTCCTCTACACACTACATAAATTGAAAGTACTCAAGTTGCAAAATTTTATGTTCCTAACTTTTTAATTGCAGAAGTTTTGGCCAAAAACCCTTATATCTGAACAATCGGTTGTATGGGGGCTATATGTTACATTTACCCGATCTTGTTGATTTTCACTATATACACTTCATAAATAGAAAGTACTCGAGTTGCAAAATTTTACGTTCCTAACTTTTTAATTGCAGAAGTTTTGGTCAAAAAACCTTATATCTGAACAATCGGTTGTATGGGGGCTATATGTTACGTTTGCCCGATCTTGTTGATTTTCACTATATACACTACATAAATAGAAAGCACTCGAGATGCAAAATTTTATGTTCCTAACTTTTTAATTGCAGAAGTTTTGGCCAAAAACCCTTATATCTGAACAATCGGTTGTATGGGGGCTATATGTTACATTTGCCCGATCTTGTTGATTTTCACTATAGATACTACATAAATAGAAAGTACTCGAGTTGCAAAATTTTACGTTCCTAACTTTTTAATTGCAGAAGTTTTGGCCAAAAAACCTTATATCTGAACAATCGGTTGTATGGGGGCTATATGTTACATTTGCCCGATCTTGTTGTTTTTCACTATATACACTACATAAATAGAAAGTACTCGAGATGCAAAATTTTACGTTCCTAACTTTTTAATTGCAGAAGTTTTGGTCAAAAAACCTTATATCTGAACAATCGGTTGTATGGGGGCTATATGTTATACTGGTCCGATCTTGCCAGTTCCGACAAATGATTCCTATATTACAAAATGGTGGCCACATACAAAATTTCAGCCAGATATCTCAAAAATTGAGGGACTAGTTTGCGTTCAAACAGACAGACGGACAGACGGACAGACGGACATGGCTAAATCAACTCAGCTTGTCATCCTGATCATTTCGGTATACTTATTGATGGGTCCATCTCTTCTTCTTCTCATACTTACAAACATCGGACCAAAGTTATAATACCATTTCATGTTCATGAAAGGTATAATAAATTTAGTTTATCTTGTAAAACAAAAAATCCCACAGAAACAAATTTTATCAGGAGCTTAGGTTCGCCCCCTGGAACAAAACTGCAAAAGTTCACATCGATCCGAATTGTGCAAAAAAAGTTATTCGTGACGGAAGTCAAGAAAAATCCAAATTTGAGGTTTGTTTTTATTTTTCTCCAGTTTTGACCCCAAATAACTTTTTTACACACTAATCTGGTATATTCAAAACATGGGGATTTTATGTTTGGGGATTTTTGTTTTGGGGATTTTGGATTTTGGGACTTTTATTTTGGTGATTTTGATTTTGGGGATAATTTTTTTGGGGATTTTTTAAAAGCTGGGTATTTTGTGTTTCGGGATTTTGTTTTTGGGGATTTAGTGGCACTCCCCTTTAACTGATTACTTATAAACAAAAAGCAGAATTGAAACATCATCTTTTGAGAGAAAACTTGACAGGAAGATTTAAGAGTGGTGCTTGACTGTCTGTATAGGTACATATGACACAGAGTCCACAGGCCACAGTCTCTATCCACAACTTTCGCTTGGAAGATACTAGCTGAATCTGAAATCGGTTAGTTGCTGCGCACTTACTACAGTCAATTGCAGAGCGAGAGTGATTCATTAACGTTTACTACGTAACTCCGCCGTCTTCAGAAAGAAATGCCTCAGCCTTTCTATAAAAAAAAAGTGCTAGTGGAATGAAGTTGCGTTGAAAAGCTCAGCCTAAGAAGAATTCGCCTTATGTTGAAGTTTCTGCACCAGAGGTGTCATCTGAACCACCGTTTCGTCTTCTTCAACTTTATACAACTCCTACAGCATCGTCGGTAGAGCACACCTAGCCTTTCTGCGTATGTCCCAATAAGGCCTGTTTTCGGCTAGTACCCCTATTAATTTGGAGACTTTCACCCTTCTTAGAGGTAGATATGGCGAGATCACTTGAGATCTCATAATGCGGTTCTCTTAGATATCCGGCAGACTGAGGACCGTAGCCATATTTTTTCGGCTTGAGAGAGTATGTGTTTCTTCAGCATTAGTTTCCATGTGGTTAATAGTCCGGAAGAACTTGGGTGTGCCCCGGCTAGCAAGTCCGTCTGTCCTGGAGCCTCCCTCTATGTCTCCGTGTGCCGGGATCAATGTGTGGTTGACGAGGTTCTCACCGATGACAGTTATGCGTTAGTTATTTGAAAATAAAGATATCCTTTCCGATAGTATCGTTTATTATCCAATCCGCTGTTGTTGTTGTTGTAAAGAGGCGTAGTCCTGCCTAAATGTCAGACAGGGTCTCCCCGAGTGTATTGCCCTTGGCCGGGTCGATATAAGAAAACGGCCCGGGTCGTTTCGACACGATGGGTCCAGCACAAGTACTGGTACCGTTCTCGTAGAACCGGCAATACAAGAATCTAGCCGTGTAGGCCATGTAGGTCATTTAGCGTTACCCAGGGCGCATCAACGGGGAGGCGACCTACTCTTACACCCCGCTGTATCCATAATTGCTGAAACCTCAGCCTAGAAGACACTGCAATGAGCAGGTAGTCTGAAAGAGAATCCAAAGTCCTTTGAATAAATCCCTCCTCTACGGCTAAGCCGTAGAATTGTGGGAGTTTTGTTAAGGGGTCACATCTTATTATTTTAGCTTATTTCATATTATTTCATGTTTAAAATACTTGCACATATGTATGTTTTAAACATATATATGTTTGATAAATACGTAACCGCTTGTTTGTTCGCTAACGCTTTTTCACACTGATTTATGTTAGCATTTATATCCTCGGAGATTTCGCTGACCGCTGAAATTTCACTGTGATTTATTTCAGTTAAGCATTTTTCATTTATCTGTACCGCAACGCGAACTCCCCACCTCTTTGTAGTAAGCTACAGCCAACAGTGTTTGCATTTATCAGCTTGCTCCATTCATTGCCGCAACTTAACCCCGTCAGAGCTTTGACAATGGTCAACGCGCTTCGGTAAACTCTCTTTAATTTCACTCTTGGAAAGCCTTCAAAAGCTTACAAAAGCGGAAATTGGAAACCCACTATGTACCAAAAAAAAAAAAAATAGATTCTTAACTATGTTCAAGCGAAAAGAGTACCTACACGAGCAACGGATTCAGCAATTGCCCAAACATAAAACACACCAAAATGTTTTTTTTTTGTTGATGCCCTCAGTTTTATATTTTATTTGTCAGTATTTAGACAAAAATTGGGCCATTGGCGACAAATCTGCATGCACACCAGCAATCAGCAATCAAACACACTCACATATGATATGAAACGCACAACTACTCGTTTATACGAGCATAAAAAATTATTGTCAGTTTTGTACGAAAATGACTAGTAAGTGCTACAAAAACCAAGTCGTATAATCCTTAATTCAGGATTTACAAGAGAAAAGGGTTAGTTCTACGAGTGAATAGTTACTTTTAGGGATGTTACGAAATTATAGAAGTTGATTCTTCGGTGGTAAGTGAAGTTGGTATGTGGGTTTTGCACATAGCTCGTATGGTACGGGCTGGGCTTCAATCAGGCCCTGTAGACGTGGACTGAAGTTACAATCATTTTAGTGATCTGAACTACACTAGTTTACAAATAATTAATTTGAAAAAATTCCAAGATGTTCATGCATATGGATGAATTGGAATTGATATGCCGATCACAAAACATTTAAAATTTTTTGTATGGTTAGGGTTTCGAGATATCGGTAATTTTGTTTTTTTTCAGGTATCACTTCATTCAACAATTATTTTCGCCAATGTTAAAAAAGCGATGGACGCAAGCAATACCTCTTTCGAAAGGAACTAAATACCCAATATACGCATACACTCATGTTATTCTATTAAAAGTAGGGCTGTTGAGTGTTACAAAAAATCGCCAAAAATACAGTTTTCACTAGATCTTGGTAATATTGTGCTTAAAGTGTTTGTAGTTATACACACTAGTTTTAGAATAAATAAAAAGTTCCTGATTTTTATAACTTCGCATAAAAAAATTAACATTTTTTCAAAATCAAATTTTTTCCAAAAATCGTAAAAATTCGAAAAAATTCCGACTTTGACCAGCTATTGTTCAGCGATGGTTTGGACCACCCCTACATATTATACGTCGTTGGAAACGTATATTTATTTCCTCTCAAACGAGGTATTGCTTGCGTACATCGCTTTTTAAAATTGGCGAAAATAATTTTTGATTGAAGTGATACCTGAAAAAATACAAAATTACCGTTATCTAAACCTACACATACAAAAAATTTTAAATATATGTTTTGTGCTCGGTATATTAGTGCCATAAACACGAATATCTTGGTATTTTTTGGCTCTTCTTGCTCAACATTTAAACCAAATCGAGAAAAGTGGCAACCCTATAGACCACCCAGCGTGGTAACAACAAAGTGGAAAAGCTTAGAATGACGCAAACTATCCACCTACCAAAATTGCTTCAGCTGTTTTAGAAATAGTAGTGGACACACGAAGGATTTATGTATTTGTATGTATGGAAGATAGATACGCCGGACTTTCTTATATCCGTCCCATTTTTTATGTCCTATTCAAATTTCACTCTTCATAGAAATATTGCATGGTCGTCTAACAAGTTAACTACTAAAATATCACGAGTTACTCTATGTTTAATGAGATCCATCCCTCAGTAGTTTAGCTATTATATATGTATATGATAAACATTTCTAACCAGAATCGGAACTGAAGATGTCATCTATTCGAATATCCGTAGCTTAACTGGTTAGTTGTCAAACGACGGAAGTATGCAATGGTGATGTCGGTTGGGTCGCAATGATGATGGCCCAAATGCGTAGCAAACAACCTCAATTTCAAGTGTAAAATCGGACACTGATTACTGTCTGTCCATTCGCCTTTACAAGGGTTTGAACTCTTTTATCTTCGTTCGCTCGTTAAATTTTTTATAAATGCTCACATAAAATGCTCTCTAAAATGGCCATACACACACTCCTCATGTGAGTTCATATATTAGATGTGAGATTTCGTTGTAGTTGTTGTTTCTTAATGTGGTGGGGGTAGTGAAGTGTCATGATAGCAATTTTCACTAACCGCACAGTAGAAAATGTTTTGGAGCACTGAAGGTCAATGTAGAGTTGGTCTATATTATTTTATATCTATTCTGAATTTTTTCCTTTTTTGTATGTTGCTGTGAGGTTGCGCTTTTTAGCGGACTTTGTTCTAAGAATTTAACATTTTATTTTACAACAATTTAAATATTTAACAAGCTGGTGTCAACAGTGCTTCGTGGAAAAGTGAAACAAAAAGTGTAAAACTTGTAGAAATAGTTATTTAGTATGGATTTTATTTGTATTGGAGTTGAAAAGGGGAAGGTTAAAAGGCGTGAGGTTGATGAGCTGGAGATGTTGGCTGACTGGAACGATGACCGAAAATTCTATGAAAAGACGGAAGGTTTTAAGACTGGGCAAGTTCCTGTAAGGACAATAATGGCGACCTGGTAACCGACTAACAGAGTGTACTTAAATTATGTAGGAAGCACTTCTTCTTACTGCTAAATTGCGAGAAAGACGTTGAACCCGATACCCACCACCTGACTATGATGAAGTGAGGATAGCTATATCCCGGCTCAAAAACAACAAAGCGCCTGGGAAGACGGACTACCAGCCGAGCTGTTCAAACACGGAGGCGAAGAGCTTGCACCAGCTCTTATGCAGAATCTGGTCAGATGAGTGCATTCCGCAGATTTGAATTTAAGTGTGCTTTGCCCAATCCACAAGAAAGGCGATCCCGCTAACCGCACCAACTACCGCGGAATTAGTCTTCTTAATATCGCATATAAGGTTCTTTCTAGCGTGTTGTGTGAAAGGCTGAAGCCCATCGTAGACAAACTGATTGGACCTTACCAGGTGGCTTTAGACCTGGTAAGTCTACCATCGACCAGATTTTCACGATACGCCAAATCCTGGAGAAGACCCATGATAAGAGAATCGACACTCACCATCTCTTTGTCGATTTTAAAGCCGCTTTTGACAGCGTAAAAAGGAGTTGCCTGTATGCCGCCATGTCTGAATTTGACTTCCCTGCAAAGCTTATACGGCTTTGTCAAATGACGTTGAGCAATACCAACAGCTCCGTCAGAATCGGGAAGGTCAGAGAGGTCCATTTTAAACCAGAGAACCCATTTTAACCTTCATGTACCCGGCTTACTACATTTGTAGTAATTTGTGAAAAGAAGTGAGATAAAAAAAAAATTTCCGAAACAACAATGCCCGAGTTTTTTAGTAGCTTCCTGATTATCAAATCAAAGTCAATTAAGAGTATAATATCACTCGAACTATTATTTGCCTGACCCCTAGACCCTACTTGAAAAAACATCATCTCTCGGCCGGCTTACTACATTTGTAGTCACCATAGAAAATGTATGCAAAATAGTAATATATAGTTGACTTCAGCTTGTCGCAACATGAAATTTTGCAGGTAGTTTTTTCCGGATCCCGACATGGTTATAGGCAAAGAAAAAATGTAATAATCCGGGAAGGTTTTGGAGATATCCTGCAAAATGTGGACTAGGGTAACCTTATAACGGGTTCATACTCTATGGGTATCAAATAAAAGGTGTTGACGAGTGATTAAACATGATGTAGGTATTAGTCCCATACGAGACCCCGTTTTCGAGATATTGACCAAAATATGGACCAGGTGCGGCCCGGACGGTGTTTCTACAAAATGGGTGTAAATTGAAAGATTTTGATTGGAGTTTTAACAAGTTATAGTTCTCAGTCCCGTGTGAACTCTTTTTTTCCAGATATCCACTAAAATGTGGACCATGTGTAGACCTAGAAGATGTTTGTGGTGTGGACGAGTGCTTTAACATTGTGTAGATATTGGTCCCATACGAGACCCCGTTTTCGAGGTATTGACCAAAATATGGACCAGGTGCGGTCCTAGAAGGTGTTCCTACAATATGACTGTAAATTTAAATATTTTAATGGATGTTTTAATAAGTAAGTCCAGTTTAATACCCTGTTTTTGAGATATTCACCAAAATTTGGACCATTTGTATGAAACCCGTTTCTGGTAAAACTTGGACTAAGTGTGATCTTAGAAAATTTTTTGTTTCGATATTGGCATCATATTCAAAGTGCTTATAAGGGTATTAGCAGACAATGGCTTTTATGTGAATATTTCACCCCTTTTTCGAGATATCAACCTAAATATGGACCACAGATAGCAATAGGATGTAATATTTTTAAAATAAAAACGTTATTATGCACGTATATGTCAAATAATTACCATAGAAGTCTTTTCTTCTTAATATTACAGTCGTTTTGCATGACAGTTACATAGTTACTACAAATGTAGTAATCCGACCGGGTACGTAAGTTTTATATCCCGGGCACATGAAGGTTAAACCAAATGAGGCTTCAGACAGGGCCACTCCCTTTCGTGCAATTTCTTCAACCTGATGCTGGAGAATATAATTCGAGCAGCAGAGCTAAACCGTAATGGTACAATTTTTTACAAGAGCGTGCAATTGCTGGCGTATACCGATGATTTTGATATCATTGGCCATAACAACCGAGCCATAAGCGCTGCCTTCTCTAGACTGGATAAGGAAGCGAACAAAGTGGGTCTCACGCTGAACGAGGACAAGACGAAGTATCTGCTCTCATCAAAGAAAGAATCGGCGCACCTGCGCCTTGGCAGCCAAGTCACCATTGATAGCTACAAATTTGAAACGGTGAGGGAATGCGTCTCTTTGGGAACCAGCATTAACACCGCAATTAATATCAGTCTAGAAATCCAACGGAGAATCACTATTTCCGACAAGTTCTCACTCGGAAACATGGACAGTGTCAAGGGAAGATGATATGGCCCTTGGAGTATTTGAGAGAAAAGTTCTCCGGAAGATTATGGTCCTTCCCATGATGCTAACGGCGAGTATCGAGGGAAATTTAACGATGAGCTGTACGAGCTTTACGCATACCTGACCATAGTTCAGCGAATTATAGCCCTGCTGCCTGAGAGTGTTATGCGAATGGACAAAGAAGCTCCAGCACAAACGGTTTTCCTATCGACACCCGAATCCGGTAGCAGATGAAGGGGTGCCTCGACTGTATTGGAAGCAACAGGTGGAGGATGACTTGAACTCCCTTGGGGTTTCCAGTTATCGCTAAAAAGGAATGGCGGGCGTGCTTTGATAAGCAACGGCCAAAAGGCGGTTACGCGCCAATAAATGACGGTAGCCAAGATTAAATTTTTCTTTAAGTATCAAAATTCATAATCTAATTTAAGTTTCATTTCCCTAACAACATTGAAACGTTACCTTAAAAACATAAATATTCACCATTTATTTCAAAAATTCAGAAATAAATTTAACGAAAATTCATTAAATGCTTTCATGTTAGTTAAAATTAAATTTGAACACTCATTTTCAAACTTTTGCTGTTACGCTTAATACAATAAATTTTCAATTTAACAATCAATAATATTCAAATACGGCTAAATAAATCTCACCAACCCCGGTCGAATAAAACGGAAAACATGGCAAATGGAATTTATAGCAACCAATTGAAAATTGTAAATTGAAAAATAATCAATAAAATTTAGTCATTTATCATAATTGCCAATGGACAAATGGCTTTATTTGTGGGACGGTCAGTTACAGATAGCCATGCGCTTGCCCATGCTCTTTCCATCAACAAAATAACCTAGTTTATTGAATGTTTTTGTATAGGAAGATCCATACATACATTTATGCTGCATATCTCACCTTAATTGAAGCGCGCTTCATTGAGCCATCGTACTGGCACAACAGCACCCTCATGTATCCTTTCGTCTATAGATTGGTGTAGATGACCAGACTCATACATAGATAGTCAACCCGTTGACAACAATTTTGTTTATGTTGTCGCTGCAACACAATTGCTGCGAATAAAAATATAGCAACCATTTCATAGCAAAACATAACAAATAAAAATTAGAAAGGATAGGAAAAATTCCAAATTCAAAAGTGGAGTAAAACATGGGGCATTTACACACAGAATAATTTTCATGTTGAATCAACACTTTTTTAACACTTTTTCAGGTTATTATTTTTCAACACTATAGCTCATATTGTTCTAACATGAAGCTATTGTTTCACTGTTCCTACATGTTAAATCAGCATGAAGGAACAGTGTGAATTTAACATGATCACAAAGGTTTGAATCAACATGATTTCCTGTTGATACAACATTATTTTTCCTGTTAAATCAACACGATCAGACATGTTAAATTAACACTATACTATGTTGAAATAACACTTTCGTCCTGTTAAATTTACACGATCTATCATGTGAAATTGACACGATATCTTATGTTAAATCAACACTATCTATCATGTTAATTTAACAGGATTTTATTGTTAAATTAACACGATCTATCATGTTAATTTAACAGGTTTTTATTGTTAAATTAGCCCTTAAAATAAAACACCTTCTTTTTGATTTTTTTAATAATTTTTATTTAGTTAATTCATTTATCGAAAACCTTTAACATACATATTTTCAGGTATGAAAGAATATAATGCTTGTATAATTTATTAACACGATCTGTCATGTTAATTCAACATGTTTTTATTGTTAAATCAACACGATCTATTATGTTAAATTAACACGATCATCATGTTAAATTAACACGATATATCATGTTAAATTAACACGATCTATCATGTTAAATTAACACGATCAGCATGTTAAGTAATAAAAGTACACATATGTACATACATATACATATTCTTATTTTAATGCAATCATTGGCAACTTCTGCATCGAAAACAGCAACAACAAGCCTCAATCTGAAAATTAAATAAAAATTGTTTCATTGAAAGCTCTTTAAATTATCCAAGCGATTGTAAAACTGGTAGCACACGTCCAATTAATGTAGGGATAAGTATCAAACGACGCCTTTTCTACCCGGTATCCCTAATCCTAAAGCGTTTCCATAGTATTTATGTATAGTGCGCGTTGTTTTTAACCTACCCCGACATTTTTGGACGTGTTTTAGCAGGAAACGTTTACAAAATATGAAAAACAACACAAATTACTGACCCAAAACTTTTTGCAAAACTTCACAACTTATTCGCAAGTTAAGAAACTATAAATTTCACAATATATTAATTATTTATAATATCTACAACTTTTCATCAAGTCGGTATCTACACACTGACTTAAATTCTGTTCTTTTGAGAACAATTCTGTTCACATGCTTCGATGGGAACAGATGATGCTCGAAAACAACACTTGTTCATGTTAAAACAAACAGAATATAGTGTAAGGGATACACACTAATGTAATTCTAATACAGAAATATTTCATGTTATTCTAACCATACGCTTCATGTTAAAATGTTGGGGAACAGATGGCAGTCGAAAACAACACTTGTTCATGTTAAAACAAACCGAATATAGTGTAAGGGATACACACTAATGTATCTATTATGCAGAAGTACTTCATGTTATTTTAGCCATACGCTTCATGTTAAAATGTTCGTGTTGATTTTCCGAAATTGTTTTTGTTTTACGTACAAGAGGTGTTCATGTTGATTTAACATGAATCATGTTAACTAAAAATGTAAGAAATTTTTCTGTGTGCACAAATTACTTACCCAAAACTTTTTGCAAAACTTCACAACTTATTCGCAAGTTAAGAAACTATAAATTTCACAATATATTAATTATTTATAATATCTACAACTTTTCATCAAGTCGGTATCTACACACTGACTTAAATTCTGTTCTTTTGAGAACAATTCTGTTCACAAGCTTCGATGGGGAACAGATGATGCTCGAAAACAACACTTGTTCATGTTAAAACAAACAGAATATAGTGTAAGGGATACACACTAATGTTATTCTAATACAGAAATATTTCATGTTATTCTAACCATACGCTTCATGTTAAAATGTTGGGGAACAGATGGCAGTCGAAAACAACACTTGTTCATGTTAAAACAAACCGAATATAGTGTAAGGGATACACACTAATGTAATTCTTATGCAGAAGTACTTCATGTTATTTTAACCATACGCTTCATGTTAAAATGTTCGTGTTGATTTTCCGAAATTGTTTTTGTTTTACGTACAAGAGGTGTTCATGTTGATTTAACATGAATCATGTTAACTAAAAATGTAAGAAATTTTTCTGTGTGTACCTATTCATTTATTATTTTAAATTGACTACATCGAATTCGAATCAGGCTAGTTGTATGTATAGAAATGCATGTAGGAAGCACAAACATATCAGCCAACAGATGACCAACATGCTAGTTAAAGAAACGGAGATGACAACCACGAGTAAATAAAAGGACTGAAACAATGCTTTATTTTAGCAAAATAAAATAAAATATTATAAAAATATAAAAAATAAAATAAAACGGAACAATTTAATAAAATAAAATAAAACAAAAAAGCGAAACAAAATAAAATACAAAAAAGAAATGAACTGCTGAAATTTGGTACGGGATTATTTGAGTGCATTCCCTAATACCTAACTGGGGACAACGAAAAGGGGGCCATGGCACCTCCCATACAACTGGAACCTTTCATAGTCCATATCTCTGGAAGTATTAAGGTGAGACTACTGAAAAGTAGTTAGGGTTATATGAGAGCAATCCATACAATCTCCAAAAAACTGGGGCTAATGAAAAATGTGTCTAAATAATATGAAAAAAATGTGTATATCCAATAGTTTTAAATATTACCTAAACTCACTTAAACAAATTGAAAAAGATAAAATAAAACAATAAAATAAAAGAAAATTAAAAACTAATTGATTAAAAAAGATAAAAACAATAAAAAGTAATAACTAAAAATTCATTTAATTTACGCCTTTTTCATAATATATTCCACCCATACGTACAAAGTCTAAGGATATCTATATAGCTACCTTGCGCATGGATTATGATGCTTTCGTCTTCGCAGTAACCTTGCTCAATGCTGATCTTTTTGACGAGGAATATTTCGATACTAATTTGTATTATACATTTCTTAAGGATAGATATGCAGTTAAGACCGGTCTCCGAAAGGGAGGTTCCGCTCCTATTTGTCTTATATTTAACTTATCCCTGTCCTCTGGGACTTTCATTAATAGGTGGAAGAAGTCTACCATCACGCCGATTTTTAAATCTAGGAGCAGGAATGATGTCACTAATTACAGGCATATTGCAAAACTTACTTCTTGTTCAAAGCTTTCCGAAATGATATTAAAAAAATTGTCTTGGGTTTGTCGCGGGGCGTTCCTTCGTTACCAATCTGGCAAATTCTCTGATTTCTGCATCTCTGCTTTTAATGGTAGCTACCAAGTTGATACAATCTCTACCGATTTCTCGAAGGCTTTTGATAAAGTCTCTCACCAAATCTTATTATCTAAACTCGAGCATTTTGGATTTCACTCAGTGTTTTTAAGATGGCTGAAATCGTACTTGTCGAATAGATCTATGTTTGGGGAAATTGAAGGCTCTATTTCCCACACGTGTATTGCCGCCTCGGAAGTCCCTCAGGGCAGCAATTTAGGCCCTCTTTTGTTTATTATATTCATTAATGATATTGGCTCCTGCTTCAAATTTTCAAAATTTCTACTTTACGCCAACGATCTAAAAATTTACGTAGAAAAAATGGTCCGTCCGATTGTGCTCTACTGCAACATGACCTTAATAATCTCGTTGATTGGTGTCTCGAAAACAATCTCCACCTTAAGTCAAAAAATGTTTCCACATGTCTTTCACGAACTCTTCCATCACCCTACCAGTGCCGGATTAACCCTAAGGCAGAATAGGCAACTGCCTATAAGCCCCGCATAGACCAGGGGCCTCGTCCGCCCACAACCATATATATATTCTAATGAACGAAAACTTTATTTGAAAACTGGTATGAAATTTCCAAAAAACAATGTTAAAGCAATTTACGATTAATATCGCATGATGGGAATTGTTGTTCAAAAAACATTATTTTCCACAGAGCAAAATTTTGGTAGAGAGCTCAGATTCGCCGTCAGAAATAAAACTGCAAAAGTTCCCATCGATCCCATGTGTGTTAAAAAAGTGATTCGGGGTCAAAGTCAAAATTTGAGGCTGTAAAGATTTTTCTCGAAAACGGCAAGTTTTTCGAAAAATTTCCTGAGACCAAGTTATAGAACTCTCTAAATATATGGTCCTGAAATTTTTCTCTAAGAGCAACCAGTTCTGAGATATCGCGATTGTAAAGTTTTCTCCGGAAAATGTATGAAAATATATACCACGTACAGACTTCTTAGTATTTCTCCCGAAAACTTTTGCATGCCTAGAAAATTCTTCACTTACCGTTTATTTGTCACCAAGTTTCTCATCGACAATGAAAATAGTTATTTTTGTAAAGCTCCTAATTTTCGAGCTAGATCCACCTTTTCTATATGAATAATGTAAAAAAAACTTGTATGAAAAAACTCCCACAGAGCAATTTTTTGTCCGGAGCCTAGGTAAGGCCCCAGGAAGAAACTGCAAAAGTCCCCATCGATACCATTTGGCATAACAAAATTATTCGGGGACAAAAAACGAGGAGGGGGGTTTTTATTAGTTTTTCTCGACTTTTGCTCCCAAATAACTCTTTTATTTTTAGGCTTTCTATACACTGAACCAAAAAAGTGCATGTATCCAATGAAAAAGTACATAGATTTTAAGAATTGTTCGTTAAAACCTCTCCAAAGAACTTTTTCGTAGAAATTAAAGAATATTTCTTAGAATATAAATACTTTTTCTTTAAATATGTAAACAAATCCACCGAAAGTATGAATTCATTCATAAATGGTAACAAAATTTTCTTAGAATCTATGCATTTTTTCTTTTATTCTAGGAAAAACCAGCGTGAACTTCTATGAAACTTTGTTCATAAAAAACATGTACGTTTTTGGTTCAGTGTACAAAAATTTCGCTCTGTGGGAATTTTTGTTATACAAGATAACTCCTTTTTCCCAAACTAGTATTTTTGGATATTATGGATGGAGAAAAGGTGGCTCTAGCTCGAGAACTATAGGCTTTACATAATAACTAATTTCATTGTCGACGGGCAACTTCGTGACAAATAAACGGTAAAATACATTTTTTCTACGCTTCCTAAAGTTTTCGAGAAAGATCCTGAGAAGTCCGTACGTGGCATATACATATGTATTTTCATATAATTTCGACCACTACGATAAGAGGATGTAAGTTTACGAAAGTGATCATGACATAAATAACCTCCAATAAGTCGTCGTAGATTATAATAAATGCCAAAATGTAACTTTGATGCAAATATACCATTTTCATTAATATGGAAGGGGCCCCGTCAAGATTTTTGCCTACGGCTCCCGAACGTGCTAATCCGGCCCTGCACCCTACCATCATCTTATGAAATTGCCGGTGGTCAATTGGCCTCAGTCAGAGATTGTTGATTTAGGGGTTGTTTTTGGCACAAAGTTTTCTTTTGTCAATCATATATGTTTTACACTTCCAAAGGCATATTCTCGTCTTACTTTTCTTCGAAGATATGCCAAAGACTGCAAAGATCCGTATACAAGGAAAGCTTTCTACATATCCTTGGTCAGCTCGAGACTAGAATATGCCTCCATTATTTGGAACCCCATTTATAGCTGCCACTCGGCTAGAATTAAAAGGCTGTTTGGCCTAATTTCCCTCAACTTTGAGGTACCATTTCCCTCGTACTATTCTCGCTGTTTGCGTATTAATCTCCAACCCCTGTTTGCTCTTGAGGCCTTCCAGACCTCTTTGAAAAAACTTCTTACAATGTACCTAGAAGATCCCTACGATCGTTCTTACCTTTTTATTTATCTGCCCCTAGCGAGAATTATTGTTATTTTAATCCGGTATATCGTGCCCTTATTGAATTTAGTAAGCTCAGTAGCAGTCTAACTATTGATTTTTCCCTGCCAAGAGACTCTTACTCACTTATTGAATTCAGTTTTAATGTATTACGTACTTAAGAATTTACTTTTAGTTTTAATTTCATTGTATATAGTCTGTAAGATGAAAATCATAGACTGAATAAAGAATAATAATAATTTTTAAGCGTAAGATATTTTCATACAAACTTTGTCGTAGCCCGTGCGTATTTTCGATTGAAAGTGATTGGTGTTACATATAAACAGGATTTATTAATGTATCACCATTGTTGTCATTATTTGGAGTGTAATGGAGTGTGGTTGCTAAGTGACCTTGCTCAATCCCGACTCTTGCGTCCTCGTTCGTGCACTCTGGGCAACAGGAGCTACCTAGGCTCGCGGCAGAAAGAGAGGGAGCCCCGGTGGGGCCACTCTGACATACTTGGTTTAAGGGCTCACCGAGGTTTTTGCGCAGCGTCTGTTCACCATGAGGTGCGGCTGCAAGCGGGCGTCTGTCTTGAAGCAAGCGGCTCGCTATATAAATGTGTAAATATTTTCCAAAAACCCCGAAACGGGTTGTGCGCTGGGTTTGGGACCCGCCACGTAAAAAATTTAGTCCAATGAAAAATGTATTAAAGCCTCGGATGAGAACCCCCTTTAATGTTGACGACCCGGCAAAACGAATAAGGCATAATGATTTGGATATTAGGGCATGTACCGGGAATGTCCGGACCCTTTCAAGGGACGGTACCGCTGCCCGACTGGTTGGTGTCCTCGTTAACGCAAAGGCTGACATCACCGCCCTGCAGGAAATGCGATGGACGGGACAAGGAAAGACGACCATCGGACCTTGTGACGTATACTACAGTGGCCAGACACGCGGCAAAGCGCGTGGTGTAGGATTCGTGGTGGGAAAGAGACTTCGCCGCCAAGTACTAGCGTTCACCCCCGTGGACGAGCGTCTCGCTGCGATCCGCATCAAAGCGAAATTTTTCAACATAACATTTATCTGCGCCTATGCGCCGACTGAGGAGACGGACGACGCAGAGAAGGACTCCTTCTACGATAAACTTGAACAGACTTATGATCGCTGCCCCCAACATGATATCAAAATCGTGCTCGGCGACTTTAATGCGAAGGTGGGCAAGGAAGGAGTCTTTGGTCCAACAGTTGGAAAATTTAGTCTCCATGATATAACATCCCCCAACGGCACTAGGTTGATTGATTTCGCCGCTGCTCGCAATATGGTCATCAGTAGTACCAGGTTCCAGCATAAACGAATACACCAAGCCACATGGCTGTCTCCTGATCAAAGAACAAGAAACCAGATTGATCATGTCATGATCGACGGCAGACATAGCTCCACCGTTCTGGACGTGCGTACCCTTCGTGGTCCCAATATCGACTCGGACCATTATCTTGTTGCAGCCAAGATACGCACACGCCTCTGTGTAGCAAAGAAAGTGCGCACAGTAACGGAAGGAAAGTTTGACGTCGAGAAGCTGCGCACAACACAGACAGCTGACAATTTCTCCACTCGACTCTCACACCTGCTATCGGAGAGCAATCCTCGACCTAACGATGCAACCGAGCAATGGAAGCATATCTCTCACTCATTACGTACCGCCGCTGAGGCCACTATAGGGTTCCAGCGAGCCCGCAAAAACAACTGGTACGATGAGGAATGCAGCACTGCCTCGGACAAAAAGGACGCTGCCTACAGGGAGACGTTGCGAACGGGCGCAACCCGCAGTGTATGGCAACGCTATCGTGAGGCAAAGAAGGAAGAGAGACGCCTTTTCAGAAAAAAGAAACGTGAGGCCGAAAGGCGTGAGTGTGAGGAGCTTGAGATGCTGGCTGACAGGAATGATGCCCGAAAATTCTATGAAAAGATCCGGCGGATGACGGAAGGTTTTAAGACCGGGGCAAGTTCCTGTAAGGACAATAATGGCGACCTGGTAACCGACGTACAGAGTATACTTAAATTATGGAGGGAGCACTTCTCCTCACTGCTAAATTGCGAGGGAGACGTCGAACCCGACACCCCAATCCCTGACGATGGAAAAGTCGTCCCACCACCTGACTATGATGAAGTGAGGATAGCTATATCCCGGCTCAAAAACAACAAAGCGCCTGGAAAAGACGGACTACCCGCCGAGCTGTTCAAACACGGAGGCGAAGAGCTGGTAAAAAGCATGCATCAGCTCTTATGCAGAATATGGTCAGACGAGTGCATGCCTCCAGATTGGAATTTAAGTGTGCTCTGCCCAATCCACAAGAAAGGCGATCCCGCTAACCGCACCAACTACCGCGGAATCAGCCTTCTTAATATCGCATATAAGGTTCTTTCTAGCGTATTGTGTGAAAGACTGAAGCCCATCGTAGACAAGCTGATTGGACCTTATCAGTGTGGCTTTAGACCTGGTAAGTCTACCATCGACCAGATTTTCACGATACGCCAAATCCTGGAGAAGACCCATGATAAAAGAATCGACACACACCATCTCTTTGTCGATTTCAAAGCCGCTTTTGACAGCGCAAAAAGGAGTTGCCTGTATGCCGCCATGTCTGAATTTGACTTCCCTGCAAAGCTTATACGGCTTTGCCAAATGACGTTGAGCAATACTAGCAGCTCCGTCAGAGTCGGGAAGGACCTCTCTGAGCCATTTGAAACCAAACGAGGCTTCAGACAGGGCGACTCCCTTTCGTGCGATTTCTTCAACCTGATGCTGGAGAAGATAATTCGAGCAGCAGAGCTAAACCGCAATGGTACAATCTTTTACAAGAGCGTGCAATTGCTGGCGTATGCCGATGATATTGATATCATTGGCCTTAACAACCGCGCCGTAAGCGCTGCCTTCTCTGGACTGGATAAAGAAGCGAAAAAAGTGGGTCTTGCGGTCAACGAGGACAAGACGAAGTATTTGCTGTCATCAAAGAAAGAATCGGCGCACCTGCGCCTTGGCAGCCACGTCACTGTTGATAGTTACAAATTTGAAACTGTGGGGGACTTCGTCTATTTGGGAACCAGCATTAACACCGAAAATAATATCAGTCTAGAAATCCAACGGAGAATCACTCTTGCGAACAAGTGCTACTTTGGACTGAGTAGGCAATTGAGAAGTAAAGTCCTCTCTCGAAGAACAAAGATCGCGCTCTATAAGTCTCTCATCATACCTGTCCTGATGTATGGCTCAGATTCATGGACAATGTCAAGAGAAGATGAGATGGCCCTTGGAGTATTTGAGAGAAAAGTTCTCCGGAAGATTTATGGTCCTTCCCGTGATGCCGACGGCGAGTATCGAAGGAGATTTAACGATGAGGCTCCGCTGGCTGGGTCACGTCATGCGAATGGACAAAGAAGCTCCAGCCCAGAAGGTTTTCCAATCGTCACCCGAATTCGGCAGCAGAGGAAGGGGGAGGCCTCGACTGAGATGGAAACAACAGGTGGAGGATGACTTGAACTCCCTTGGGGTTTCCAATTGGCGTCAGTTATCGCTAAAAAGGAATGACTGGCGTGCTTTGATAGGCGACGGCCAAAATCGCTTAGGCGGTTAAGCGCCAATAAATGATGATGATTGTTGTCATTAAAAATCTCAAGTCCATTATAGTGAAAATTTTTCTACTCTAGCATATTTATTTGATTGTAATGACTCAATGGTTGAGACCACCGTAACACATGCGGATTAATACAATCGCTCAATCTTACAACGCGCCATTCCCATACCTTAAATACACTCTTTAACTTTTCTAACTTTGATTTAGTTCAGAAATACGTTGTTAATATTCAGCCAATATTCACACATATATACATATGTATATGTTTTCAATGTTAGTTACAGCATTGTTATTACGTACTCGTACTAAATAAATTTAAAAGTAGCTAATTCGAAGGCAACTTGTGTATGTGAGCCTAGAGCAAAAAATATAAAATCATAAAATACTCAACATTGGCCTTGTGTTCCCGTATGTGCCTATGTATATAAAAAAGGCCTATATGCAAACTTTTTTGCTCCGAAGTATTCCGGTATTAGTACATTTATACGTCCTACTGCATACGACATACATTTGGTTTTCTAAAGCTTGCAACTAAGCTTTTACTTACATTAATTAGCGACTAGACTTTGGGAGGCCAAGTCATTCGCCACCTGTTTTTCATTTTGGTGGAAGTCTTCCCATTTTTACTAATGAGTCATGAGCAGTCAATTTTTTTTATCAGTAAAGTTGTAGTTCGGAATCAATTGTATTAATGACTCGACTATCCATTGTTCTGTAGGGCTATGATTAATATAATGCAATACATACAAGTTCCAAATAAAATAAGTTTTCCATGAAAAACTAATTGCCAAAACAGAAAATGTGTGTTGCAAATCATGAAATGTAAATGTGTGTGTAAGTATGTTTACCCAGTAGTCGAACCATTTACTTGTTAACTAGATATATCACAACTAGAATGAATACTAAAACATTAAAAAAAAAATTAATAAATAAATAAAAAATAAAATGAAATAAAGAATAAAAGTAAATAAAAATAGATACAATAATATAATAATAAAACAATGAAATAAAATAATATAAAATAAAAAAATAAAATCAAATAAAATAAAATCAAAAAAAAAAAAAAAAAAATTTAATATCTATATATTACAAACAGACGCAACCCAATTTCGTATAGTATTTATGGATAGATCTCTATAAAATTTATAGTGGCAACTTAGAATGGACTAATCTGGTGTCTCACCAAAAAAAAATTTTGAAAATTATTTTTAGTTTATTTGTTATTAAAGAAAAAATAGGTCTCCAAACTCTCCAGCTATTTTGTTATCTCCACATTCTGTTATACTCTTATAAAACTCCCAAAGACACACCTACCGCTCATTCCCTCACACACACGTACATATCTATGCAATGATCCAGCAGCTGCAACTTGCTTTTATTTTTGTGCCAAAAAAAAACAACAAAATGTACCAAATTATATCATCTTCGGCATCTAAACACCATTTGTAAGCTAAGAAGTCCAGCTTCACTTCTGGCTTTATATATTTAACTTTTTGCCTATTGGTTAAAGTTTATTTTTTTAACGATATGATTTTGTAAGAAAATTCCACAATGTTAAGATCGAAATTTAAATATCGTACGGACTTTAACTAAAGAACAATTTTACAAACACAATGCTGATTTCGTTGAACCCGTTCTACATGAAACTGCTATATCGATAAAACGAACAAAAAACATTGCCCGTTTGCTATGCTATGTGCATGAATAATTAGTTTTCGCTTATCAACCATATTCAATTGTTATTGCAAAATCCAATTTATTTCACCAAATTTATCTGTCAAATAAAATTTTCGTCAGCTGATTTTCAGTGCAACCAACTACCCTGTCAAAGCTTCAGAGGGTAAAAAGTGTGAGTTTTTTAGGAAATGAAAACATATTCTGTTTGACGTTTTACCTTCATTTTGCAAACGAAAACGGAAAATTAAAGAGTGTAAAAAATGCGCATTTTTTGATGAAACGAAATCACCATAACTCTACTTTTTTTACGAAAAACACATTTTTGGGTATTTGTTTCCTTGTTTTGGCCTCAGGATCACGAGTCCGGAAGCGCCCCCCCTTCTTTTGAGCTATCTCCCATAATTTTAGCTAATTTATTAGCAGTTGACACCCAAAGGAAACAAATACCCATTTTTACTTTGATTATTTGATGTTCTAAGCTTTTCTCGATTTTTTTAAAGTTTAATTCACTTATGAAATTTTTAGGGGGTTAAATATTGGAAAAGTATATTTTCTAAGCAGTTGAAGATTGCCCAGAAAAATATCCCCAATCATCTCATTTAAAGCAAAACCTTAATTAGACGCTGGCAAGTATAAGTATAATTGACAGAACTCTGACTTTTTTCAATTTTCCTTGCTTAAAAAATAAAATAAAAACGAAAAATTAAAAAAAAGAAACAGTTTTAAATTTTTGCTTCCACCGAGAATCGAATATAGGTGTCCAGCAAGTAGTAAACATTTATACCCATTCTGGTATAAAAAGGGTACAATTAGTCTCTTCATAGGACATGCTCGAACAAATGTGACCAATTTATTCCATCTAAAAGTGACTAAAAAAGTAGTAGTCTACTTTTCCTTTGGATTGATCCCGGACTAATCGTATTTTTTGCAGGGAAATACCATACGAACTTTTACTAATGCACCTTTTTACATAAGTAACTCCACTTTTTTTGTATGAAACCACATTTTTTCGATTTTTAAATAGTTTTTTTACTTATGAAATTTTTAGAGAAATAAAATATTGGAAAAGTATATCTTCTAAGCAGAAAATGTATTTTTCATACAAAAAAGTGAAGTTAGTTATATAGACTTAAAAATTTTTTCGCAAGACCAGAATTGTAATTTTCAAAAAATAGATTTAAAAAAATTTGTTTAAAAGAAAAAACATTTAAATATGCTGCACCACCCTAATGTGCGGATTCGTTGCATGGTATTACTCAAATCAAATGTTTAAATTCCCAAACATCATATATATATATATGTATGCGTGAAGCAAGAATAAAAAACGGTACCTTGCAAATTGCACAATCATCGAAACTCCGACAAACACTCCCCGCAAAAACTCTGCGCTTGGAAAACCGCTCCCACATACAGCGATCCAGGCAGCTGCCACTTGCCTTCATTTTTGTGCCAAAAAAAAAGAAACAAAGTTTAGCAAATCAAATAAATATCATTGCATCCTCGCCATCTTCACACCATCATCATTCACATAATCACATAATTTACATAATCTAAGGTTTTTCGCAGAGCACTTCTTTATTTAGTTTTTTGTCCATTAAAAAGTTTATATTTTTAACGATATGGTTTTTTAAAGTAAAATTCCACAAGGTTACGATAAAAAAGTACCATTATATATCGAAATATTATAAGCCCATACCGGGTTTTTGTGCAATTTAAATCAAAAACTTATTTTTTATGTAACAATTAATGTAAGTTTAACATAATTTGTAATAGTAAGTGTCTGCTGTACCTTAGACATAAACAAATAAATAAAAAAATAAAAATAAAATAAAAATAAAAAAAATCTGTTGTAGATATATCCTAATGTATTGTCGTCAGCTTTTCTGTTGTACTGCTTTGCTGCACCACCCTAATGTGAAGATTGTTTGTATGGTATCACTTAATCCAAATTTGCATTTGTCACGAGGGAGTCACTTACTTGGTTTTGTTGTGAACGGGGAATATGTACATATATTAAGAGAGAGTTGAAGAAAATTTCAGATGGTCGAATTTCGACCACGGGCGATCCTAGTAATGAATAAATATGATACAATACAATTAAAAATACGTTAAAATAAAACAAACAAAAAAGTAAAATAAAATAAAATGAATTAGAATAAAAGAGAGTAAAAAAATATAAATTATACAAAATGATCAGCAATCGAAAAAACATCATCATGCCAACAACTGGCATTGTTATTTGCTGGAATATACCTTAAGAATAAAAGAAAATTAATTTAAAAAAATTAAAAAAAAAATTTCAAAAAAAATTTTGTCTAATGGCCATTTTCTCAAATGAACTTTAAAATTTATAGGTTTGTCTATTGAGCTGCTCTAGCTTACGCCAGGTTGAGATACTTCACAAAATTGTGTTTAATGAACACTTTTCTTGCTCTAGGTTGCTCTATCTTTTGTTTCATGAGTACGCTCAAAACAAAACTAGAGCAATCCAGATCACAAATTTCTGCCCTAGCTTTTTTGTGGAGTAAGTTAGAGTAGAGAAGCAATTGTCAGCATATATATAATACTTCTATATTGGCAGCAACGTATCTTCTCAATGTGTAATAGTTTCGAAATCAATTCGAGGCAAGCTAGTACCGTTTTTGTCGATGTATTGTGTACGTGTATATTCATAAACGAAAAAATTAAAAAAATTGTCAAAGCAATAAGTAGCTGATTTCATTGATTAAATTTTTTTTTGAAAATATGTTGAGGCTTCTTGTCACAAGTATAATGGTAAGGTATCTATAGTTTTTCGTCGTAGAGCCCAACTAGTATACATACTTAACCTAACTTAACTTAAGCCATAAGTTTCCAATATAGGCATTTGTTTTTCATACAAAATTGAAATTTACGCTGGGAAACACCCATACTTTCTGTCGAAAGTTTACGTTTTAAATAACAATATATACAGATTTCTCGTATTCCAGGTTGGCCTTAAGTTAAGTATACATACGTAAAGACTGATTGGACCCCAACGGGGCCCTTACTTGTGTGTTTAGCTAATAACTTTCAAGGAGCTATTTTTGTATATTGGAATGTTCGCTACTATCTCCACAATGGCATAACCGATCTTGAAAAAGACAACGGACAACATTCTGTTATAATAAGCTAGGTTCACAGCGAGCTAAGCTCTGTGACCCAGGCACTTTTTATAGTTCTTTTTTTTACTTTTAAAATTTATAAAAAATTAAATTTTAATTTATGTCGCGTTAGTGCTTTTTTTTAAACGCTCATGATTTTTTGAAATATTTTTGTAAACAAAAATATATATGCCTGCCTCGCTCAAAATTAATATATATGTGATGTTTTCGAACGGTACTAGCTTTTACTGCCAATATAGGAGTATTAAATATATGATTGTCAGTCAAGAAAAATAAATTTTTAAAAATTTAAAAAAAAAAAACTAGCTTGGAAGAAAAGCAACATTTTAGTAAACGTGTATTTGCATTAATTTTGAGGATTTAAACAAAACAACCAAATAAATAAAAACTATCGAAATTCAAGTGTTTAATGGCATTTCTGCTCTGAGTTGCTCTATTTCTATTTTGACAGCTGCCCTGCTCTGCTCTGCTCTAACCTGCTCTTAACCTTTTTTTGATCACTAAACAGACCTTATATGAAATTTTTTTTTATCGTGCAGATAAATTTTAAAGTTTACTTGAGAAAATTACACTAAATTTAGTTTAAATGAAAGTCCTCTTAGGATTTTTTTAAACTTGTTTACTGCAATATTTTTACAAAACCTTGAGTCTTTGTTGGAACAAATACTTTTGTTATTGCCCTACTAGTTAGAGCGCTCTAGTTGTGAACTAGAACCTTATTTGACTAGTTTGATGTTTCACTGTAGGGTATAAGTGATTATATTTACTCGTACATATGTACATACATATGCAAAAAGCATACATCCTTTGTTGTTACGGATTTGCAATTTTGAGAGTTGGTTTAGGTTTTTCGCTACTCATTGTTTATTAAAGTTTTGATTCATTGCAGGGAGCGGGTTAAATACAAAATAAAATATTGCATTTGTACGTGCTCTCGATTCATTTTATTTGCACTACTTTCTCTAATTCTACACGTGTGCATATGTATGTATGTATAGATATGTATTTTTATTTGTAAAAACTTTGAGGATACCCAAATTTGTGTATTAGTGAATATAATAAATATCGTTTTATAGCAAAAAGTCAAAACTAAAATAGTTTTTGGTAGATGTTATTATTTTAAAATAAGTTTTCACAGCTTTTTTCGAGAAGTGTTTGGTGAAAATGTTAGGAAATGTAATAGTTTATACAACTACGTACATACCGTCGGTGTTTATGCAAAACAACGTAACGGACACATACAAAACCACGTACAACTGTCACGCAAGTTTTACAGGAGAGACAAAAAACTGTTTAACTTTAGTACGAGCACCTATGTGGTGGGTCAAATTCAAATGTCATATTTTTTGACATTCTATTGGTAAGCAAATCTCATTTTTGATCAAAATGTCCCAACAACTAAGGGATTTTCCATATGACCAAGTACCGGGACTGACTTTCCTAGTGTTGGTGGTACCACAACGGGCCTTTTAAAACTGGCCTAAGTGTGCCTTTGCGGCAGAAACTTGAACCTAACCTAACCTAACGTATTTCGTTTGAAGAGTTACAGAATTGCTACACTGGATTCAATTCGACTCGTTAATCGTTTTGATTGATGTTCTGTAAAAAATGAAGAATCGATGATTTATTTAAGAATCTTCGAATTGTGCAGCCTTTGTGATTTTCATCACGTTCTACCTCTAAGTCCCACCAACTCGAGTCAAAATTAGAAATACTTCAGAAAAACTAGCAAAAGGCGTGGTAAAACCAATTCGAAAAGACATAACGATTATTCCAGCATTTGAAGCACAAACAATCCCAATCCGATAAATCATTTTGGGGTCATTTTGGGACCATTTTGTGATCATTTTGCGTTCATTTATGGATTTTTTTTTATTAGTTTGGGGTAATTTTGCGATTATTTTGTGATCATTTTAAAATCGTTTTTGGGTCATTTTAGGATCCCTGATATTTTGTTCCTTACTAGTTCAGGGATTTGAACCATGAACTTTTGGTATGGTAGGCCAGGACATACAAACTATCTCACAGTGGAAGCCTAGTGGCGTGCCTTCCATATAAGCCGAAAAGCCCGGCTTGCCTAGCTATTCCCCTATGAGCTACAATATGTTCATATGGGTTCTTAAAAGGATATCCGGTTTTTATTTCCCTGCCTGCCACCTACGACCTAATAGCTGTTAATAGCTTAAAAAGATACCTACAGCTTTTCCTGACACCTGTCGTCTGATAGCTCATTTACATAAAATTATTTCAGCGCATGATGGCCATCTCTTACTTACTTAAGCGGGCTACTCACCTGCCAAGAAATGTCAAACTCCATATAAAAAAACGCTCAAGAAATGGTCAAGAACTGTTTTCACACGTCAAATTTTCTTGAGCCAATACTCAGCTCATAAGAAAAAATACTACAATTTTCGATGGTTGGCAACGCCGGTTTACCTCAAGAAATAAATATGCTCGTATATATTTCTTGAGGTAAACGTGCAGATCCACAGCAAAGGTGAGTACATATTGCGCTACACATGTTTTATACATTTTTATAAGAGTAATTTGCAAAAAAATGGAAATTTTGGTAAACGTCAAAATTTCTTGACCAGGCACAAGAAATATATGCTCGTTTTTTTCTTGAGGCATTTCTTAGCAGGTGGGTAGCCCGCTTTACTTAAAACATCCTTAAACCGCTTAGGCAAAGATGACCATCTCGCTTTTTTACTTATTGGCTTTTACCGGGCTTTCAAAACCAGTACGAATCTGCGTGTTGAAGCAATTGTTTTTTTTTGTTTTTTTTTTTTTTAATTTGGAAGTAATTTTATATGAAATTTTGAAGCCGGCTTCTGGCTGATGTTACCATACGCGTTAAATGCCAAACTTGCGATAAAACGAAAATGAAATTTTTGTATGTGTCTACAGTTTTAAAGTGCAAAGCGCTATACTCAAAAATTACACTGGTCGACGGCCAAAATTTACCAGAGACGCCGTTATGAAATTCGTATGTAAAACCACCCCCTGATTTCGAAAATCGAGTTCATTTTTGATTCTATGGTACCGTTTTTGAGATATTTGCATTTTACCGTTATTCGAAAAAACCAAAAAGATGGCTCCCTATAATTACATATATCTCACGAACGGGTCAAGCGATTGCAAAAAGGTTGACAGAATCAAAAAGACGATAAAATTTGCTATAAATGCATCATACATTGTTTTTTGCTCAACCAGATAGTTTTCGAGATATTAGCTTATCATTTCATATTTTTGTTTTCTTTTATGAAAAAATATGAAAAAAATTACTCTTTGCGTGGACAGCATTTCAAAACCAAACCTTTTTTTCTAGATATTTTTTCTTTACGTAGAGATCTGTTTTATTAGAAAAAAGATAAGCTATCATCGAAGAAAATCGATGTAAAACTACGTAAGTTATAAGCGATCAAATAAAAATACCCAGGTTGCGCAATTTCAACGTATAGCTCAAAACGTAGGTATGGTATAAGAAAGAGAGAAATATCA
Organism: Campiglossa producta; assembly: GCA_964058755.1. Lineage (NCBI taxonomy): Eukaryota > Metazoa > Arthropoda > Insecta > Diptera > Tephritidae > Campiglossa > Campiglossa producta. Next base: position 26,225,245 of record CAXKVI010000004.1, read on the forward strand.
AGCTATGCTCTGTTTCTATTGAGTTCAAAGTTGAATTCATGAATGAAATTACCCATATTTTTTACTTTTTTTAAATTTATTTATGTTTATACTATATTCTAACAATCTTTATCTTAATTTGATTTTACTATGTAGTCGAAATAATTATGTGTTCTACTTTGACGCTTATTCAGTTTAGGATCGGTTTCTCTTATGAGAAACCAGCAGTAATCACCCATCATTGCGACGTCCCAGAATCCTTGATATCGATTCTCAATTAATTTCATTTGCTGATGAAACCTTTCGCCATGTTCGTCACTTTCGTCGCCAAGATTTGCCGGAAAAAAGTTCAAATGTGAGTGCAGAAAGTGAATTTTTAAAGACATATTTACGCCTGGAAAGAAAATATTAGTTAGGTAAATAAAATTTTGGGAAATTAATTTTAATAAGCCTTTTATATTTACCCATTTTCGCAAAATTATTGATTAAGTCGTTCACTATCTGTTCGAAGTTAGGGCTTTTGTATCTACCGAGAAAAGAAGCAACGACCTTTTCAAAGGCTTCCCACGCTGCTGCCTCAACTGATGAGAGTAGTCCTTTGAATTGAGTATTGTTGATCAACTTTTTTATTTGTGGTCCAACAAACGACTTTGAGATCAGAACATATTTTCCAATCATGCTCTTCATATTTGATAAATTTGAGAATTTTTTGCATTTCCTCGTAGGTTTCCTTTGTATTTACTGCATGTGCGATCGGGATAGAAGGCTTTTTGTTACCAATATGCAATAATACAGCTTTCAAACTCAGTTTATTGCTGTCTATGAACAATCGCCACTCTTTTGAATCATATGTTTGACCAAACTCTTTGAATAAACCAGGAATGTCGTTGCAGTAGCATATACTGTCTTTCTTGGTATAGTGTTTGGAAAATGGTTCGTGACGAGTTCTGCAATATGTCAACTTAACATCGGATGACTCAAATCTAAATTGTTGCATACGGGAAGTGTGGATCTCTGCCTTTTCCTTGGATAGTTCCAAATCTCTTATCCAATCATTAAGTTGTGCTTGTGAGAGAACGTTTCTCTCGTTTCCCACGCGAAATTCAGTACAACTTGATTCCCCGCACTCAGATATTACTGTTGACAATGGAACTGGATCCGCAACTGTCGTTGAATGTAGTACTGGTAATGTCACTGATGGTACGCTGGCACAAGTTACTCTTCTTGATCTTCCAACGCCAAGCACTTTCGTTTGACAAATATAACACTCCTTTGAATGGCAAGTAGGTTCTCTCCATATCATTGGTGTAGCAAATTTTATTTGTTATCCTGATTTCGACTGAATCAATTCTACTCGACACGATGTACACAAAGTGTTCGGTGTCCATGGTTTTTCAGCATTTTTAGGCTCAATGCCAAAATACTTGGAATATAAAGTTTTGATACGATCTGAGAACACTCGTCGTAGCCTTATGATAGTATATTGGCCACACATGAAACAGAACATATCTGGATCGTTATCACACTCAAATTCTCGCGTCCTTTTACTCATTTTATTTTTTTTTAATAAATCACGGTTTTGAAATTCGACTTATGAACTGAACTATCTCCGGCGAGCCTTGCAGATGTTTTGAAGTTTCAAGGCGCCTTAACTCATATTTATACTCGGAACAAAAATAAAATTGAAAAAATCAAATCTTACCTAGACGGAAAGGTTCCTTTTTATACGAAGCCGGGAAAAGAAAATATTACCTGCTTTAGATGTCGGCTTTAAAAATTTTCTTATAATTTTGAAAATCTACCTGCATATTTACACATAAGTGACGGAAATACATGTTTATAACTACATGCCTACAGCACTTTCGAACCCAACCACTCTTCCTTTCGAAGCAACCACTCTACCTACTATAAAACAATTCGAGTATTAAAAGTACTATTTGATTTATTTAAAGAAAAAGTATTATCATTGTTATGGTGTTATTCGTTTATCCGGATAATATCCCATTTGCACTTTATACCTTTAAAATATGTATGTATACATCACACATTGAAGTTGCGCAACCTGGGTATTTTTACTTGATCGTTTATAACTTACGTAGTTTTGCATCGATTTTCTTCGATGATAGCTTATCTTTTTTCTAATAAAACAGAGCTCTACGTAAAGAAAAAATATCTAGAAAAAAAGTTGTGGTTTTGGAATGCTGCCCACGCAAAGAGTAATTTTTTTCATATTTTTTCATAAAAAAAAACAAAAATATGAAATGACAAGCTAATATCTCGAAAACTATCTGGTTGAGCAAAAAACAATGTATGATGCATTTATAGCAAATTTTATCGTTTTTCCGATTCTGTAAACTTTTTTGCAATTGCTTGACCCGTTCGTGAGATATACGCAATTAAAGGGCGCCATCTTTTTGGTTTTTTCGAATAACGGTAAATTGCAAATATCTCAAAAACGGTACCATAGAATCAAAAATGAACTCAATTTTCGAAATCAGGGGGTGATTTTACATACGAATTTCATAACGGCATTTCTGGTAAAGCGAAAAAGTTGAAATTCGTGGTCCAGTGTTATTGGCGCATATTTTAAAGTAGAAAAAAAGAATTCAATAGTGGTAGGTGTCGTAATTTTTTTTTATTTTCTAGGCACTATAAAATTTAAAAAAGATATTTAAGGTTTCTTAGCTTCTGCAATGTACCTAAGTGGAAAAAAGTGCGAATAAAACATTTCCCTTGGAATGGAAAAGTTTAAAAATCTGCAATCAATAACGTGCCTATTAGCAGAACTTAAAAGTTTAAGTTTTTCGCCGTCTGCAAAAGTCGATAAATATCCTGAACTCTTCTTTGTCTGAAATGTTCCCTGGCAGCAGTATGTGCTTTCGTTGGGGTTATAAAGACTGGGGCTTGCCTTGATTGATACACGTAGGCACGCCACTGTGGAAGCCTATACACTAGAGTGGACTTAACATTTTTTTTGCAAACAGACTGGTTCAGATTTGTCTTAAAATTCAATAATTTTTAGCTGCCAAACCCCCTAAGTGAAATATCACATATGCCGAAAATAACCATTACGCCGTTTTGCAGAATCAAATAGAAAAGTTTTTGAAAGACTGTACCGGTCCCTTAAATTATTCATTTGTGTATATAAGACATTCTACAAGTATTGGACAGTTTTATTCAGAGGAAGGCGTGGCACATTGACCTCAAAGTTCCGGTGGCCCTATGGAGACCAAAAAAACATTTTTTTATAATGCCTAAAATCGATAATACCAAAGTCGAAGATAACACATATAAAGTGCGCAGCACGATTGCGTATGTGATGTTTCATTTTGTCGGTTTTGCAGCTACCAATTGTTGAATTTTAAGACAAATCTGAACCAGAGGATTAATTTAACGGATTTACAAATAAAAAGTTGTTTTCTAGTTTTCTTGAGAATTAATTACTGACTATAAAAGTGTTTGTCACAAATGTTGCTTACGCGGTCTCTTAGATGTCTGTTGTGTGGTTTTGGATAATCACCGAGGATATATAGATTCATTTTATTATTTTAAATGTAAATAAGTATAACACTGCTCTACACACATTCTGTCCTATGAACCAAATAGACTTTTTCGGAAAGTGGACAAAAAATAAAAATACACGTGTATCGGCGATTTTCATGTACACGTCAGATTTTTTTTTTTATGTACTTTATGTACGTTATGTATGGAAAAAATTTTCAAATTTTTTGGAAAAATTTTCAGAAAATTTTTGAGTATGCAGTTTTGTAGCCCATACAATTTTACTCTAAGAATGTGCAAGTTAGAACTACCTACAAATTTTCCCTGAATTATCAGAATTTTTCTTTAAAATGTGTTGAGTGTTTTCCTCCATACAAAAGTAAATTTAGTTTGTGACTTGTATAGAAGAAAACACTCAACCACCTTGCCAAAAAAAATTCTAAAAAATCATTAAAATTTTTAGCGAGTTCTAACTTGCACATTCTTAGAGTAAAATTTAATGGGCTACAAAACTGCATACTCAAAAATTTTCTGAACATTCTGGCAAAAAAGTTCAAAATTTATGTACACGTCAGAATTTTTTTATGCACATACACACATAAAAAAAAAAAAATTCTGACGTGTACATGAAAATCGCCGATACACGTGTATTTTTATTTTTTGTCCACTTTCCGAAAAAGTCTATTTGGTTCATAGGACAGAAAAAAAGTTCGTTTTTGTACCGCAGTGTAATAAATGCATAGCAAAAAAAAATACTATTTCATATTTTAAACAACTATTTTGGTTGTTTGTTTTTATGTCAGCTCAATGCAATATTCAAGTTAAAAAAATATATTTCTGTGTATAACAACAATAATAGCGCGCTTGCAGTAGACAATGTCTGTTCGTAAACAAAGTGTAGATTTGTTAATGAATATAAATTATTTATTTATTTATTTAAAATGTTTTTTTTTTCTCTGTAGTTAGATATTATACACTATGCTATTTCATTATAAAATTAAAACAAAAAATGCGCGGCATAATGATAAGAGTACAAAAAAAATTCTACCGATACATTTCAACGAAACAAATAAATTATCGTTCATTCCTGCTAATATTGATGAGTTCAATTGAAAGCCGTTGCTATTATATATAATATAATATAATTTTAAATTTAAATTTAAATTCTGACAAATTTAATGTAAATAAATAAAACAGTGTAATGGAGTGTGGTTGCTAAGTGACCTTGCCCGGTGGGGCCACTCTGACATACTTGGTTTAAGGGCTCACCGAGGTTTTTGCGTAGCGTCTGTTCACCATGAAGTGCGGCTGCAAGCGGGCGTCTGTCTTGAAGCAAGCGGCTCGCTATATAAATGTGTAAATATTTTCCAAAATCCCGAAACGGGTTGTGCGCTGGGTTTGGGACCCGCCACGTAAAAAACTTAATTCCAATGAAAAAATATACAAAGCCTCGGATGAGAACCCCCTTTAATGTTGACGACCCGGCAAAACGAATAAGGCATAACGATTTGGATATTAGGGCATGTACCGGGAATGTCCGGACCCTTTCAAGGGACGGTACCGCTGCCCGACTGGTTTATGTCCTCGTAGGCGCAAAGGCCGACATCACCGCCCTGCAGGAAATGCGATGGACGGGGCAAGGAAAGACGACCATCGGTCCTTGTGACGTATACTACAGTGGCCAGACACGCGGCAAAGCGCGTGGTGTAGGATTCGTGGTGGGAAAGAGACTTCGCCGCCAAGTATTAGCGTTCACTCCTGTGAACGAGCGTCTCGCCGCGATCCGCATCAAGGCGAGGTTTTTCAACATAACATTTATCTGCGCCTATGCGCCGACTGAGGAGACGGACGACGCAGAGAAGGACTCCTTCTACGATAAACTTGAACAGACTTATGATCGCTGCCCACAGCATGATATCAAAATCGTGCTCGGCGACTTTAATGCCAAGGTGGGCAAGGAAGGAGTCTTTGGTTCTCACAGTTGGAAAATTCAGTCTCCACGATATAACATCCCCCAACGGCACTAGGTTGATTGACTTCGCCGCTGCTCGCAATATGGTCATCAGTAGTACCAGGTTCCAGCATAAGCGAATACACCAAGCCACATGGCTGTCCCCTGATCAAAGAACTAGAAACCAGATTGATCATGTCTTGATTGACGGCAGACATAGCTCCACCGTTCTGGACGTGCGTACACTGCGTGGTCCCAATATTGACTCTGACCATTATCTTGTCGCAGCCAAGATACGCACACGCCTCTGTGCAACGAAGAAAGTGCGCACAGTAACGGAAGGAAAGTTTGACGTCGAGAAGCTGCGCATGACACAGACAGCTGATAATTTCACAACTCGACTCTCACACCTGCTAGCAGAGGGCAATCCTCGACCTAACGATGTAACGATATCTCTCACTCATTGCGTACCGCCGCTGAGTCCACTATAGGGTTCCAGCGAGCCCGCAAGAACAACTGGTACGATGAGGAATGCAAAACTGCCTCGAAAAAAAAGGACGCTGCCTACAAGGAGACGTTGCGAACGGGCGCAACCCGCAGTGTATGGCAACAATATCGTGAGGCAAAGAAGGAAGAGAGACGCCTTTTCAGAAAAAAGAAAAGTGAGGCCGAAAGGCGTGAGTGTGAGGAGCTTGAGATGCTGGCTGACAGGAATGATGCCCGAAAATTCTATGAAAAGATCCGGCGGATGACGGAAGGTTTTAAGACCGGGGCAAGTTCCTGTAAGGACAATAATGGCGACCTGGTAACCGAAGTACAGAGTGTACTTAAATTATGGAGGGAGCACTTCTCCTCACTGCTAAATTGCGAGGGAGACGTCGAACCCGATACCCCAATCCCTGACGATGGAAAAGTCGTCCCACCACCTGACTATGATGAAGTGAGGATAGCTATATCCCGGCTCAAAAACAACAAAGCGCCTGGAAAAGACGGACTACCCGCCGAGCTGTTCAAACACGGAGGCGAAGAGCTGGTAAAAAGCATGCATCAGCTCTTATGCAGAATATGGTCAGACGAGTGCATGCCTCCAGATTGGAATTTAAGTGTGCTCTGCCCAATCCACAAGAAAGGCGATCCCGCTAACCGCACCAACTACCGCGGAATCAGCCTTCTTAATATCGCATATAAGGTTCTTTCTAGCGTATTGTGTGAAAGACTGAAGCCCATCGTAGACAAGCTGATTGGACCTTATCAGTGTGGCTTTAGACCTGGTAAGTCTACCATCGACCAGATTTTCACGATACGCCAAATCCTGGAGAAGACCCATGATAAAAGAATCGACACACACCATCTCTTTGTCGATTTCAAAGCCGCTTTTGACAGCGCAAAAAGGAGTTGCCTGTATGCCGCCATGTCTGAATTTGACTTCCCTGCAAAGCTTATACGGCTTTGTCAAATGACGTTGAGCAATACCAACAGCTCCGTCAGAATCGGGAAGGACCTCTCTGAGCCATTTGAAACCAAACGAGGCTTCAGACAGGGCGACTCCCTTTCGTGCGATTTCTTCAACCTGATGCTGGAGAAGATAATTCGAGCAGCAGAGCTAAACCGCAATGGTACAATCTTTTACAAGAGCGTGCAATTGCTGGCGTATGCCGATGATATTGATATCATTGGCCTTAACAACCGCGCCGTAAGCGCTGCCTTCTCTGGACTGGATAAAGAAGCGAAAAAAGTGGGTCTTGCGGTCAACGAGGACAAGACGAAGTATTTGCTGTCATCAAAGAAAGAATCGGCGCACCTGCGCCTTGGCAGCCACGTCACTGTTGATAGTTACAAATTTGAAACTGTGGGGGACTTCGTCTATTTGGGAACCAGCATTAACACCGAAAATAATATCAGTCTAGAAATCCAACGGAGAATCACTCTTGCGAACAAGTGCTACTTTGGACTGAGTAGGCAATTGAGAAGTAAAGTCCTCTCTCGAAGAACAAAGATCGCGCTCTATAAGTCTCTCATCATACCTGTCCTGATGTATGGCTCAGATTCATGGACAATGTCAAGAGAAGATGAGATGGCCCTTGGAGTATTTGAGAGAAAAGTTCTCCGGAAGATTTATGGTCCTTCCCGTGATGCCAACGGCGAGTATAGAAGGAAATTTAACGATGAGCTGTACGAGCTCTACGCAGGTCTGACCATAGTCCAGCGAATTAAAGCCCAAAGACTCCGCTGGCTGGGCCATGTTATGCGAATGGACAAAGAAGCTCCACCACAGAAGGTTTTCCTATCGTCGCCTGAATTCGGCAGCAGAGGAAGGGGGAGGCCTCGACTGAGATGGAAACAACAGGTGGAGGATGACTTGAACTCCCTTGGGGTTTCCAATTGGCGTCCGTTATCGCTAAAAAGGAATGACTGGCGTGCTTTGATACGAAACGGCCAAAATCGCTTAGGCAGTTAAGCGCCAATAAATGATGATGAAATAAAACAGTGTAGAGATCAATTCAACTAAAATGTTTAATTAGTTGTTAACCTTAAAGTAAAACAAGGGCGAACCTTCGTCAGTTTTTTTAAAAACTTCACAGAAACCCATGAAAGTAATGGTAAATACTATTACGATCATGTTGCATCAATTTCAATGATTAAAATGTGATTTCTAATGAATTGCTTTTTATCTCTAACTATGCGGTCCTACAATTAACATAAATCCAGCTGTCGATTCTACTTTTTTAACCTTCAAGTTTTTTGTAACACAAGCAATCGACGTCTCTTTTAACTGGTTGATTTAAGTGCTGAAGCTCATTTATTTTTAATAGTTTTAGTTATTATGTAATTAGAAAATAATATTTAACAACAACGAAAGTTTTTTTTTGTTTTTCTTATTTTGAATCATGGAAAAACATTAAAATATTATAACATACATAGAAACCTACATTTCAGTATAAGAAATAATACAGGCAGACACTTTTGGCCCTTTAGATTTCACATCAGATAAGTTGTCAGAGATATCATTCTCCTCTAATAGGTTTTGCATTAGTATACTTTCACTTATTCATTTCTTAGCCTTGTTGAGCAAAAATGACTTCAGGCGCGCGTAGCCTTTTCGAGAGGCAACTAAAGAAAATGCTTGATATAAACAGTCGACAAGGGTTAACAAGAGGCGGAACTTGTGTATGCCAAATGGAAATCTATACAGCAATATTATAAGCCTTTATCCATGGGCGGTCGAAAAGACATCGTGCGACCTCTTGAAGGTTAAGCAAAAAAACAACAACAAATAAGTCTGCTGCAACAGTCTTCAAATGTGAACCCTTTATATGGATATTAAAATGATTAGTCATAAATCGCAAGCAGCAACTCGTACTACACTGCGTATACGCAACATACAGAAGCAATGTTAAGTACACTGCATCAAACAGCAATTGGTGTTGACTGACGTACGAAGGCAAGCAAATGACGTATAGCTCTGTGTGTAAGAACAATAAACTGCAGCGAAATACTATGATAGTTTTACGACACAGCAATGAAACACTCAAACGCAGCAAATCATAAACTACATACATGGCCCGTGCATAAACAGCGAACTCTGGATTCACATTCTCTTAATTTCCTTATGAAACCGCATGTCCATCTTCTCGGCGAAATTGGTGATAGGCAACTGTCAGCGTCAAAAATGAAATGTATGTATGCACATAAGTTTTTATGCATGTATGTACATTAGAGCGTATCACCAAAAAAAAGTCGGCCGTACCTCCCCTCATATGAAGTGTTTTTGAAAAACATTTAAACATTTTTTTTGTTTTTTCTGGCAACCCTAGATGTCCCCCAATTACATTTTTAAAGTGTGACACATCAATTTTTTTGTCTCAGAGAGTGGGGTTTTCCTAAAAAACGACTTTTTTTTCCCTGTAAGGCGAGACGCTCTAATATACATATGTATACACACATATGTAATATATGACATCAAAATGAAATTGAAAGATCATTCAGGGAAATGGAATTTGAGCTTCATATGAAGTTTTGAAATACTGATGGGGGAAATTTGGAGATTGGCGGTAAAACTTTGAAGGATTCTTCTCCAACCTAACAAAACCATCACAAAATAATATTGGACTTGTGTGCAAGGTTGGGGCCGAACTTCGGGCCCGTTGTTAAATTCTGATATCGAATTCCGACTCAGCAGCTAATTTCCCTTAAGATTATGTATTTAGCTTTATTCGATGTTGATTTTTTCATGTTTCGCAAATTTTCAAAGCAAAAATGGGAAATCCAAAAAATGGCAATGTTTCAGGCTAGAATACTAGAAAACGACTAGTCCGAGAAAATTTCAGTCTAGGCAGCTTTTGTTGGGAATTCAATTTCCTACAAAAATATGTTCAGGTAAATGTCGTTTTAATACCAAATTGGAGGTTAAGTTTGTAAAATCTAAACTAGCAATGATAGACTTCTAGACTCCAATTTAAAAATCTGAGAAAATTGCATAAATTTTTTTTTCACCTTTCTTAAAAAGAAAATCAATATAGTTTTTGAAAAAAAAACGAAATTTTTTTTATTTTTGGCCTAGTCTAATATATATATATATTATTTTATTTTAATTTTAATGTTTTGTTTATAGAATTCTAAATTGCAAACAGTAAAAGTCTCCGCTCTAAGAGTTTACACTGGTTTTTATAGATAAAAAAAGGTTTGGTAAATGTACAAAATTTTTTCAAATCTTTTCAAACAAAAAACCTAAAATGCCATTAAATGTTAGTCATACAAAGTGTAATTTTTAAGTATATCCAATATCTCCTTTAATTGTTAAGGGCATCAGACATTTTTTTCCATAGAACCAAAAATTTTGATTTTGTTTTATATGGAGAAAAGTGCGCAGCATAGCCAAAAAAAATTCTAAAAGAATATTCGCGTTTTAAAAGTTATAAACTGTTTACTATTTTTTATTCGTCACTACGTCTATGAGATTCATGCCAGCTGTCTTGCAAGAATGCCGTACATATGCCATATCGTCGCTCCCAACAAAAACCAACACGGTTGAGTTTTCTGCGTCGAAGACTAACACACTTCGTTCTCTGCCTCGAAGACTAACACACTTCGTTCTCTGCGTCGAAGACTAACACAGTTCGCATAGAACTTCTAAAATATCTCTAATTAACTTATAGATAAAACTGTGAAAATTCAATTTTTCATGGAAAATTACACTGTACATTAGTCAAAAAATCCCATAGAGTTTCTCATAGGTTTCTAAAGCTTTTGGGTGTTCTGAACCTGAATCCAAGGTCAGATTTTTCGGGTCGGCCTATTCTTTTTTACAACTACTGATCTCTTTACAAATCACCCTAAGGAGAGAAACCCTAGGGTGACCCGAAAAACCTGACTTTAGATTCGCCATACATAATGAGACCCGTAAGCTTTAGAAACCGTTGAGAAACCCAGTAAGATTTTCAAAAACTTTAATTTTGATATACTGTGTTATTTAAAAATTTAAAAAAAAAATACTACAGCGCCATCTATCGCAGCAGGTTTTGAAATGGGAGGGATGAAGTTTCTCTCTCTTTTGGTTTCATCAAATACGTACAATCTTGTTGCACAGGTTAACTTGCACTTAAACAAATTTATAGAACGGCGACCGCCGTGGTGTAGCGGTTAAGCGTTCGGCCTTCTACACCAAGTCGTGGCGGTTCGATCCCCGGTAAAAGTAACATCAAAATTTATTTCGAAAAATAATTTTTCTAAACGGGGTCGCCCCTCGGCAATGGTTTGGCAAACTCTACGGGTGTATTTCTGCTATGAGAAGCTTCTCAGCAAAAAATTCATTTGCTTTGCAAGTGCCGTTCGGAGTCGGCAAAAAAACTGTAGATCCCGCCAACTTGTAGGAAAACTCAAAAAGCAACACACCACAAGTTGGAAAGAGAAGCTCGGCTAAAATCTCGTTAGAGATTATGATAACCTATTGGTATATCGCCGCCATTAGTTTTTTTTCTTTTATAGAATAAAAACAACCAAAAACAAGTAAGGAAGTCTAAGTTCGGGTGAAACCGAACATTACATACCCAGCTGTGCACATAAAGTGGGCGTGATCGTTCACCGATTTTTCTTATTTTCTGTGGTAGTACTCTACATAAACATAACATGCCTGGTACCTAGTTTCGTAAATCTATCTCACACCGTTCTGAAGTTGTTAGCAGTCGAATTTAAAAATTGCTTGACTCATAAGTGGGCGGTGCCACGCCCACTTTCCAAAATTTTGAAAAAATTATGTAAAGAATATGAAAGTTGATGTATGTACCAAATTATATTATTATAGCGAAATCAGTTAATTAAATATGGACTTTTCAATATTTACACCTCCTTTCAATATAACTTTTATGAAAAAGTAGGTGTGGTCGCGAAGCGATTTCGTTTATTTTCTATAGCTGAATTTACCACAACAATAGTATGTCCTCTACGAAATTTCGTTATACTAGCATAAACTGTTCTGAAGTTATTAAGAGTCAAAATTTTAAAATTTCTTCAAAGATACGTGGGCGGTACCACGCCCCCTTTTCAAAAATTTTTATAAAATCGGCCTTAGAACATCTAAATCAATACATATTGCAAATTTTATCATTGTAGCTGCTTCTAATATTGAATTAACCCATTTTATACGTTTTTCGAAATTTTCGATATCGAAAAAGGGGCGTGGTTATGGTCCGATTTTACCCATTTTCAATAGCAATCTATTCTGAACCCAAATAAGAACGCATGCCAAATTTGGTGAAGATATCTCATTATTTGCTCAAGTTATCGTGTTAACGGACAGACGGACGGACGGACGGACGGACGGACGGACGGACGGACATGGCTCAATCAAATTTTTTTTCGATCCTGATCATATTTATATATGGAAGTCTATATCTATCTCGATTCCTTTATACCTGTACAACCAACCGTTATCCTAACAAAGTTATAATACCCTGTGTACAAGTACAGCTGGGTATAACAAAAGAAAAGTTTCACTTTTTAGTCCTTCACTTAGAATACTTAAATCAGTTAAAAATGGGCTCAAATGTTTCTTGATGTTGATAAGTCGACCTGTTTTTATAAAAAAATACCCAAATCACTCACTGTATCTAGTAAGCCCACTTACTTAAGTCCTTACCTTTAGCAGCACGCGATATACATACTCAGATTAGTTATGCTCATTTACCGCTTCATATAATCTCATGCTTAAGTTTTATTAGCAAGTTGACCGTACCAAAGCAATAAAACTAAATCCTACTACAAAATCGCGGTGGGGTGCAATGAAGCCATACGCAATAACGTCATATGGCTTTATTTCTCAAGCCAAATGAAAATAAGGCCATATGGCGATATTCCCAATTCAGTTAAATCGCAAAGCGAAATAAAGCCATACCGAAAATTCTCTCAAATAAGTAATAAGGCCATAATATTGACTTTAAGGAGGTAAAACTTAAAATAAACGGCAAGCAAGGTGGTATCGCGCCGGGCCGCAGCGCGGCGCCGCTCAGCGCACCCGTGACGCGCGACCGCAACGCTACATGGCCTACATGGCTAGTTTCTTGTATTGCCGGTTCTACGAGAACGGTACCAGTACTTGTGCTGTACCCATCGTGCCGAAACGACCCGGGCCGTTTTCTTATATCGACCCGGCCAAGAGCAATACACTCGAGGTGACCCTGTCTGACATTTAGGCAGGGCTACATCTCGCTACAACAACAACAACAACAACCGCAACGCTGGGCCGCGAACGCGTATATGTTATGGACGACATACTTTGAAAGGAAGAACTTGATTCCTATACTTTGTGGTGAGTAATATTTTATGGTGACAGGTAATAGTGTCACTGGTAATAGTGTCAATTGACACAATTTCCAGGGTAACTTGGAAATGGACATTATTGCGCTTTTGGAAATGGAAATAGTGTCAATTGACACCATTGCTATTTTAGGCAGCGGTTGTCTGCGCAGCGCAGTGTTGTAAGAGATGGATTTTTATTATATGATTATTTACAAAATTATGGATTCTTCTTTTAGGAAATGTGCACAAATTTTAATGAATGGGCATGTTTTTAGCCCTTTTGACACTATTTCCATTTCAGTTTGGAAATAGTGTCAATGACTTATTTTAAATTTTCTTGTTGACACTAATTCCATTTCGAAAGCGCAATAGTGTCAATTGACACTATTTCCAATTTACCATGGAAATATTGTCAATTGACACTATTATCAGTGACATTATTACCTGTCACCATATTTTATACTATCTCAAAAAATTGTGTTTTGGAAAAGGCGCAAATTTGTATTCCAAATTTTTAATATGATATGTATAAATTTAAAATCTCTACATATAATAAAATTATAATAAATATATATAGCATATATGGTAACCCACGATATATTTTGTTGAACTGTGAATAAGTTTTTCTTTTGCAATTTGTTAAGTTTACTTAATATGTGTATGTAAACATTATATAAAATAGAGGCCAATTTATTACTAATAAATTAATGAAGTTCTGGTTTATTATTTACAGATTTTGTATAATACCTATATAATTTTTATATTTTTCACTAGGCCGCTATCGCGCCGCCCATATTTTGAAAATGGCAATAAGGCCATACTGGCTTTATTTCCATTAGCGATAGGAGATCCGGCCATATGGCTTTATTTCTCAAACTGATTGGAAATAAAGCCGTATGGTGTTATTGCCTATGGCTTCATTGCACCCCACCCAAAATCGCATAGCCTCCAAAAAAAGTAATGAAGTGTAAGTCGACAAAACAATGAACCTTCAACGTATGGAGAGTGCTTTATACAGGCTATATTATTACACTAGGAAAGATATATGTGCAAAAGCACAGCTTCAAAAGGGCTAGGTGAGACGAATAAATCCCATGTGAGATTTTGCTTCGATGCACGCATAATTTAGCCAGGCACTAAACTAAGCCTAACCGCATGGAAAAACGGCAAAAACTTAGAAAGGAAAAATAAAAAAAAGGGTTACTTCAATTCTCTATGAACATGGCAAATGGAAGTAACGTGCCTAGGACAACATACAAGTATACCAATGAAAAATAAAGCAATTTTTGGGTCATAGGTTGTATGAACATGTGTAAAGTGAAAAATTACAAGGGAAAAAGGTGTGACTTTAAATACTTGTTATGCATATAGGTGTGTGTGGGTGTTTAGAGTGTTTCCACTACAAAAAGTTCTATGTTTAAATTACTGCAATAACACCTGACTTGACTACATAAATCCAGTTTTATGTGGCTCTTCATGGGTGCTAATAACCTCTAACTTGCATTTCAAGTTTGTAAGTGTTTAATAATATTTCTATGAAAACAATAAAGCGATAATGAAATTTCGTCATGAAGTACATTTCCTCAACATCTTCAAAGAGAAGAAAAAAAGTAGCCATTATAGATACTTATATGTTTCACATTTGTTTTTCTATAAGCTTCGTGGAGGCAACTATGAGAAAATTGTTTTTTTTTTTTTTTTTTTTTTTTTAAATGGTAGAAAATGTATTTGCATTAGATTTCAAGCCAACTTCTCGGTTAGCTAAGTTCTTGAGGTTTTTACTATAGTTCAGAAATGGCAATGCAATAAAAAGGGAAAAATCCGGTAGGTGGATGCTGTCAATGGATACGACAAGTGACTTAAAGCGTGTTGTTTTTGTTCATCGAGAGAGGATTTACTTCTTAATTGCCTACTCAGCCCAAAGCAGCATTTGTTTGCAACAGTTATCCTTCGCAGGATTTCCAGGCTTACATTGTTGTTGCAACTAATTCTGCTTCGATTGTGGGGTCGGGCTCATGCTCTTCTCTAAATTGTTGCTCTGTTCCTCCGTTTAAAACGGCAGAGAAGTAATCCCTCCATAACCTTAGTACTCTCTGAACATCTGGCACCAGCAGGCGAATTCCAGAAATCTCCCTCCATCTCCATCTCGTAAATGCTAAAATATGCTAAAATGCTTAAGCAAATGAACTCTCAGAATTTTAGAAGATGACGCTTATTTGCGATTCTGATCCACAAGCCGCCTAGCTATGATAATAGTGCGTTATCTGCACTATAGATGGCGCGCAGGCATCACTGCAAGATGTCAATTTAGTTGTGATCCTTTACAACTCAGAAAAAGCCAGAAGGAAACCGAAACGCCCGAATTTACTAGCTACTAATCCCTTACTTTTCAGCGTTACTCTACCTTTTTAATTACAAAATAAATTCCATTTTCTGTAAAAAGATTTGTGTTTGTTTAATAAAGTTGGTTAAGAACAGATTTTAAATTTTTATATACACCTTAATTTAATTATTTATTGAGTTTTTCTCTATAAAATTGTTATACGGAAACAAAAAATGTTTTTTAGTTATAACTTTTAAATGATAAATAATATTACTTTTGTGACTCCGGATTATGATTTCTGGGACTGAAACTCGACTATATTTATTGTTTTTGAGTAATTTTAGGTTCTAAATCAACATAGTTCTACCCTTTTTCCTATTTTTTTGCGTTTTAGCAACAACTTTTTTTCGTTGCCAAAATTTGCCAGCTTTTGGAGAAAATTGGAGATTTTATGAGATGGCTAAAATTGCAGAATCGCAAATTTAGCTTTGTATCTGTCAAAACCAGCTGAGCTACGTTATCTGATTCATTGGCGTTCATCGCATAAATATGCCAAAAAATGAAGCAAAGATGGAGATTTATAGAGATTTTCTTTCACTGGAATCGCAAAAGTCGCTAAAATTTGGCAAAATGAATTTAGAGATTTTAGGAGATGGAAATTAAGCATTAGCGAAAACTGGATTCATGTACAGGTCGCCGTTGTCATTTTTACAGGAGTTTTCCCAGGGTTTAAAACCTTCCGTCATTCGAAGAATTTTTTGATACAAATTTCTGGCTAGCATTCCAAGCTGTTCGATTTCACGCTTTTCCGCTTCTCTTTTCTTCGCCCGGAAAAGCCGTCTCGCTTCCCTCTTCATCGCGCGGTATTGTTCGCACATGCTCCTCGTTGCGTCACTGCACTCTCTATCATCGTGTCAGCTGTTTTTTGCACTTGCCGGAATCCAATACTTCTTCGGCTGCGGTACGAAATGCGCTGGAGAGTTGTGCTCCCAGAGAGCAGGTATGCGAGTCGTTCTGCGAAATCATTGGCTGCCTGTTGTGACTGCCTTTTTTTCGACGTCCAGCTTTCCTTTCGTTTTTTGTGGCGCCACATTTGTTGTACTTCGGTGGGTACGAATCTTGGCTGCTACCAAGTAGTGATCGAAATCGATGTTCGGACCCCGCACCTATGTCCATAATGCTGGATGCATGCCATGCGTCTGTCGCAAAGTGATCGATCTGGTTGCGTGTTTTCCGATCTGGCGATAGCCATCTTGCTTCATGGATCTTTTAATGCTTCGTGCAGCGGGGAAGTCAATAAGTCTGTATCCATTTGTCGAAGTCTCATCATGTAGGCTGAATTTTCCGACGGTGGGGCCAAATACACCCTATTTGCCCACCCTGGCGTTAAAGTCGCCAAGCACGACTTTGGTAGCATGACGGGGGCTGCGCTCATAAAAATGTGTTCCACTGCCATTAAAAGAAATATTTCCTTAAAAAAATATTTCCGATAAAATAATTTATAAGTGTTATACCAAAAAATTGATATTAACATCTGTAACCTTCATAGTAATTAGTTCTCTATTGTAAAAAAAACTTATATACATAATTAAAAAAGTTATGTAGCCCAACTCTGGCACAGTTTCTTTTGTAATAGGGCTCTATGTGTTTCAACAAAGAAGTTTTTCCAAAATTGGTTCAAGTTCAAATAAAAACAAATTCTGTAGGTATACAAATATATATTTAATATGCAAATTTCATTAACGTATAAAAGTAGTAAATTTGTATGTATAGTTAAAGTATTAAATACATTTTTAGTATAGATATTAATAATTATTCTAAGCTTCGTTGCAATTTTTACTGAAGCGGGCTTCGTCCTATCTCCATAATATATTCTTGTAACGCTAGCACATAAATATGCCCTTATGTATGTATGTATGTCTATAAATGCACAATCATTATCAATTGTCTATATCATTTGGCATATTTCTCAATACCAGCAATCTACTATTGAACTCTAGCTCGTAGTCCCATGAGTCAATTACGACCCGACGATTATAGTTCACAATTTCATAAAGTGTCATTCGCTGACGCTGCATAGTGGATACTCTCCATGGTGTGTTAATTGAGCGAAGAACAGTGATTGGTATCATTTGACACATTTTAAAATTTTATATTTACAAATAACACAAAAAATGTTAAATATTTGCTGAATTTGCAACTTTATCGCGTGAAAGTGAAATGCACACTACATGCCGACTAAAAAGTTTACTCACTTTTATAGTTTGACCAGGTAATAAAATTAAACAAGTGTTTTTTGGCCTAAGCGCGCAGCACTATTTTGTTATGTTGTCTGCATCAATTTTACCTGCAAGCGTAATAAACTTTAATCTTTTTCCATTCTACATACATGTGTATATACAATAGGGTGATTCAATAAAAATGTCGACTTGGCCTTACCCCCTAAAAAGTTAGGTATTGATGAGAAAATAAGCCTTGTAAAATATTAGCGCTCTAACTTAACCCTTAAGGGTGGCTATTTTTTTTCGTCCTTTCCCATACATTTTGTATGGGGAAAAATGGCATTTTTTTTTCAAATTTTCTTTTAATTTTTAAAACTTTTTTGAAAATATTTTTACATACTCTTAAAGTTGAAGCTTTGAAGCTTCCAAACTGGTATGCCATGCCATATTATCTTAACTATTAAGATAATTACAGCCATTTGAAAATGACTGAGTTTTGTACTATTGCACACACATACACAGTAACACGTATAAAATCTAGTAAATTTTAAACGGCTGTAATTATCTATTATATTAATAGGCTAACAAATTTTACATATAAATAATTGCCAAGCTTAAACCCATACTAAATATGCATAAATATTTATGAAATGCAAATGGATTTGTTGGCATACCTCTAAAGCAGTGCACAATTATCTAATATATAACCAATACTGCTTCATTTCTCTGTAATAAGCGAATGAAAATTTCTCATGCAACTTGAATTGGTTATCTGACAATCAATTTGTAAATAAAGCGATAGCCCAGTGGGAAGCGTCAGGGGGTAGTGGTCGAGCGGTTGATGGTTCAAGTACAGTTACAGCTATCGGCCAAAATTTTTTCTTTTTTGTCATTGAAAATTTTTTATATTTTTTATATATTTTTATATTTCTAATCTTGACTTCTTAAAATTTTTATAAACAATATTTTTATGTTGTGATTTCTATTTTCGAGAAAAAAAAATTTGGTGCGAATATTTTTAGTTTACGGAAAGCCATGTGAAATAATAATTTTAGATCATAAATATACATACATACCACCCATTATAGAAATGCTATAACCGCTTATACAATTTCTTTTTTTTTTTTTTGGTAAATATTTCAAAAAATTACCATTAATATAAGTCTGACTGCTCTAATTTTTGAAGATGTAAGCTGCAATTTGCGAATTTTTTTCAAACATAGTGGTCTGTTTATTCAATTTCTGTAGATTATTTCGATAAATTTCACGATTTCTATCGATTGAGATAGAGTTGCTGATAAATTCCTTATTTAAAGTATAAAAATCGAAAACATATTTTATGGATACTTAAATTTTTAACTAAACCAAGTGATAAGCGGAAATCTTTAATTTTACTGAAGACAACAAATAATTTCTTTTCATATGTACCTATATATGTATTAACTTTTAAAAGGGCAGATTTGCAACCCGAGCCCCAAACAAGTCTAGAACAAATAGAATAGAATTTTTTTAAAAATCAATATACATTTTTTTTCTTTAAATCAAAGGAAAAATCCATATAAAGTGTCTTTTAAATATTGCTAAGTTATGGTTAAAGAAAAAAGCTAGAAAACCCTCAAACTTTTTTTGACCTAACCAGAATTTGTAATTTACCCCCACTAAAAAGTTTTAAAACCACGCCATGTATAATACATTTTTTTTAAATACAACCCATACTTCTCTAAAATGAATGTGTAACTATTTTCGTTCTCTCGCTCATTAATATTCTTTAATATTACACGAACTCATATTTCCAAATTTCCACCCCTTCAAAATAAACGTCAAACCAATTTCATACTCATATCTGAAGACATGCATGGATGAAGGGGGCATCTCGCATTTTGAGTGAAACGAGAAAATCGACATTAAAGTTTTGCTTAAACATTTGAGGTTTTTTCGAATCTTTATGGAAAACTGACAAAAAAATTATGCAAAGCCATAAAAGACATTGCATATGAAAAAATAGAAACATACCCCCTTCTTCCACAAATAATATTGAAAAGTTGTGTACATACCCCCTTCATCCATGAATTATCTTCTACAATTTTGACGATAGGCAGATTCTGATAAGACAGAAATATAGATCTGCATAAACACTATTCACCAATGCCAAAAACAGAAATTGAGTGAGAATGCGACATACCTCCTTCATCCATGCATGTCTTCATCTATTTGCATACACATATCCATACTTGCGTAAACACTCCAATTCTCTCATTGAGTTCAAACAGTAGATTCGGCGTTGAACTCATATATGTATATTGAAATGTTACACTCCAAATAGATGGCGTCGGCGCGAATAGCCAATTTGTTTCCGCATGAGAGTTGCCCCAATATGTGTTGTTATGTACCAAAGTATTAAAAAAAGTGACAATTTGTTTTTCTCATATCTCGCACGCTTTAGTAACTTTAGTTTAAAAATAAAATTTTTAGGAAAGAAGCAATCAATGCTTTAACTTTCTGTATTGAAATTCATCAAGGAAAAAAAAAATTAGATTGAAATAGATACACCCATTGCCGTCAATTTTATATAATATGAAATTTTGCTTTTTTAAAAAAATAAAAATCAAACATCTTTTTCGTAGAATTCTATAATAAAAATGAGTCGCCATATATTCCAAAGTATTAATAAACAAATGAAACACTAAAAATGTTATATTGTTGTGCCATAAAATCCTGAAAATCTTAAATTTTCAATTACATATATTTATAATAAAATGTAATTTAACTATACAATTTTTTGGGAAAACGCAATCAAAATTATATTTTTCCATAAAACTCTAATATGTATGTATATATCTAAATAGAGATTCAAAAGCCCAATAAAGCTTCACTTAATTGTAGAATTCCATATTAAAAAAATTTATTCAAGGAAAAATTCCGATGTAATAGATTTGTTTAAAATGAAATTCTACAAAGTTTTATGTTTTCATGACACCATTATTAAAATGTGAAATAGGGCAACCATGGTCAAACTTTTAATTTGAAAAAAATATGTCGCAATCAAAGTTGGCTTGTGTACCACCATACAAAAAAAATGTTTCAAAAAAATAAAATAATAATTCAATATGGCTCCTGTTGTTGGAGTACCAAGCTTATTTTGAGAAATTTGTATATGTGTGTAAAATACCAGCAATGGAAATATTTTGATTCTCTCGCTCTTTGAGAGTTAGAGTAATAGCGTCAAACTCATATTTCGAAGTTGGCTGAACTTCAAAGGAAACCACTCTTTATCTTCATTCTCTCCCTCATTAAACACGTCCTATTATGAGAGAGAAATTATGTTCATTCCCTCGCTCATTGAGTACTTTGGTCCATTATCTATTATATTAATAGGCTAACAAATTTTACATATAAACCATTGCCAAGCTTAAACCCATACTAAATATGCATACATATTTATGAAATGCATATTTATTTGTTGGCATACCTCTAAGGCAGTGCACAATTATCTAATATATAACCAATACTGCTTCGTTTATCTGTAATAAGCGAATGAAAATTTTTCATGCAACTTAAATTGGTTATCTGACAATCAATTTGTAAATAAAGCGATAGCCCAGTGGGAAGCGTTAGTGGGTAGTGGTCGAGCGGTTGATGGTTCGAGTACAGTTAGTTACACAGCTATAGGCCAAAATTTTTTTTCTTTTTTGTCATTGAAAATTGTTTATATTTTTTATATATTTTTATATTTCTAATCTTGACTTTTTAATATTTTTATAAACAATATTTTTATGTTTGTGATCTCTATTTTCGAGAAGAAAAAAATTTGGTGCGAATATTTTTAGTTTACGGAAAGCCATGTGAAATAATAATTTTATATCATAAATATACATACATACCACCCATTATAGAAATGCTATAACCGCTTATACAATTTCTTTTTGTTTTTTTTTTTTTTGGTAATTATTTCAAAAAATTACCATTAATATAAGTCCGACTGCTCAAATTTTTGAAGATGAAAGCTGTAATTTGCGAATTTTTTTTAAAATTCTATCGATTGAGATAGAGTTGCTGACAAATTCCTTATTTAAAGTATAAAAATCGACAAAATATTTTATGGATACTACATTATTTTGAACTAAACCAAGTGATAATTTTACTGAAGACAACAAATAATTTCTTTTCAAATGTATATATGTATTAACTTTTAAAAGGCCAGATTTGCAACCCGAGCCCCAAACAAGTCTAGACCAAATTGAATAGAATTTTTTTAAAAATCAATATAAATTTTTTTTTCTTTAAATCAAAAGAAAAATCCATATAAAGTGTCTTTTAAATATTGCTAAGTTATGGTTAAAGAAAAAAGCTAGAAAACCCTCACACTTTTTTTGACCTAACCAGAATTTTTAATTTACCCCCACTAAAAAGTTTTAAAACCACGCCATGTATAATACATTTTTTTTAAATACAACCCATACTTCTCTATTTTCGTTCTCTCGCTCATTAATACTCTTTAATATTACACGAACTCATATTTCCAAATTTCCACCCCTTCAAAATAAACGTCAAACCAATTTCATACTCATATCTATTTATATACACATATACATATATGCGTAAACACTCCAATTCTCTCGCTCATTGAGTTCAAACAGTAGATTCGGCGTTGAACTCATATGTATATTGAAATGTTACACTCCAAATAGATGGCGTCGGCGCGAATAGCCAATTTGTTTCCGCATGAGAGTTGCCCCAATATGTGTTGTTATGTACCAAAGGATTAAAAAAAAGTAACAATTTGTTTTTCTCATATCTCGCACGCTTTATTATAAACGAAAATAGTTTAAAAATAAAATTTTTAGGAAAGAAGCAATCAATGTTTTAACTTTCTGTATTGAAATTCATCAAGAAAAAAAAAAAAGAATGAGATTGAAATAGATACACCCATTGCCGTCAATTCTATATAATATGAAAATTTGCTTTTTTAAAAAAATAAAAATCAAACATCTTTTTCGTAGAATTCTATAATAAAAATGAGATAACTATCGTCGCCTTATATTCCAAAGTTTAAATAAACAAATGAAAAACTAAAAATGTTATATTGTTGTGCCATAAAATCATGAAAAAATTAAATTTTCAATTACATATACTTATAATAAAATGTAATTTAACTATACAATTTTTTGGGAAAACGTTATCAAAATTATATTTATCCATAAAGCTCTAATATGTATGTATATATGTATATCTAAATAGAGATTCAAAAGCCCAATAAAGCTTCACTTAATTGTAGAATTCCATATTAAAAAAATTTATTCAAGGAATTGATTATGGACAAGACACCAAGGGCATAAGAAGTTGCAGGCTGAATTGGATATCTTGAAACCGCTAGAACTGCTCGGAAAAATTCCGATGTAATAGATTTGTTTAAAATGAAATTCTACAAAGTTTTATGTTCTCATAACACCATTATTAAAATGTGAAATAGGGCAACCATGGTCAAACTTTTAATTTGAAAAAAATATGTCGCAATCAAAGTTGGCTTGCGTACCACCAAACAAAAAAAATGTTTCAAAAAAATATAAAATAATAATTCAATATGGCTACTGTTGTTGGAGTACCACGCTTATTTTGAGAAATTTGTATATGTGTGTAAAATACCAGCAATGGAAATATTTTGATTCTCTCGCTCTTTGAGAGTTAGAGTAATAGCGTCAAACTCATATTTCGAAGTTGGCTGAACTTCAAAGGAAACCACTCTTTATCTTCATTCTCTCCCTCATTAAACACGTCCTATTATGAGAGAGAAATTATTTTCATTCCCTCGCTCATTGAGTACTTTGGTCCATTATTTATATTAATAGTCTAACTTTGTTGTTGGTATATTGTTAATTCTTAAACTGCTTTGTGCATAAGGTAATGGCGCGGCGGTGAGCGTATAGAATACGGTGTGCACAGTTGCAAGACCCGGTTGCGGAATATTCCGTTTTTTTCTTAAATTATGTTTTTTTTTATATTAAAAAACCTTTAATCTTAACTATTACAATTTACTTAATTTTCAACCTAATATTTTTTTGTTCTTCACCTGCTCAAAACGATCGCATAAATTAGTGGCTATTTGTTAAGCAGAATGTCATCATCCGATTATTCAAGTGCAACATAAAATCTCGAAAACCGAGTATTTGCATGGCATTTGCCATAAATAATTTTGGAAAGGGCTGCTGTAATTTAATATTTTTATTATATAATAACAGCCGCTATTTTTTAAATTCTTTGATGGCCTCATTTTGCCTATAGATGAGTTTTTAATGTATACATTTAAGTTGGTCGAGGTTCGGCCACGGGTCCTAAAGGCAGCTATTGACAAAAAGTTGATCAGATGTTTGAATAAGTTCAACTATTTTAAATTGGTCGAATTTCGACCACGGGATATACTAGTTTTAATAATTACGATAATCGCACATGGCATACCAGTTTGGAAGCTTCAAAGCTTCAACTTTGAGAGTATGTAAAAATATTTTGAAAAAAGTTTCACAAATTGAAAGAAAATTCACTTTGAAAAAAACGTCATTTTTCTCCATACAAAATACGAAAAAAAATAGCCACCCCTAAGGGTTAAGTTAGAGCGCTCATTTTTTTCAAGGCTTATTTTCTCATCAATACCTAAAGTTTCAGGGGGTAATACCGAAAAAAGAACCAATTCTATTAAGAGTTTGGCCTGCCTCTGTCCTAGGCTGCTAAGCCAATGCTGCCTAAACTGTTTGTCTTCCCAGTTGCTTATGGTCTCCTTTACGTGGGCCTTGGTGAGCCCACATAAGGGTTCCGGACCATAAAATACTGTTACAGCACCTTGTTTTGCAAGCTGGTCCGCTTTTTCGTTGCCGTCATGTCCTTCATGCCGTGGGACCCAACCTAACAACACTTTGTTTTTGGCCCCCAGATCATTAAGGACTGTGACGCACTCATAAACAATCTTCGAAGTTATTGTGTACGACAGCAAGACACGTAGGGCGGCCTGACTGTCCAACATAATGTAAATTCGCTTAGAGGATAGTCCTCTTCGGAGGCATTCTCTGCCACAGATTTCTATTGCATGGATTTCCGCTTGGAAAATAGTGGGGTAGCTACCCACAAATTTAAATACGAAGCAGAGTAATTTGCTAACCGATGCACAGTGTATGTGACAGTTTGTTGAAAAACCGGTTTATGTCAGAGGGAAATTCTTAAAAGTCGTATAGGCAAAATTTCTAATCATTTGCTTGTATACTTTCGTGAAAAACTGTGTATTTGTACGGAAATTTGTGTAAAAAGTTAATTTGAACTAAGCTATTACACAGTGCAACAGTCATTTTACACTTTAGAAGCGACCTATTAGAGATTGTTTACCTGGTCGAGTTATACACGAAACGCCCTTTAAAAGTTTTGTAACACCCCCAAAATCTGGTTTTAAGGCCAAAAATCGTTTTTTTTTTAGTTTCTGCGCAAAAAAAGCATTAAAAAACCAATTTTCAACCGGTTTCAAAATTCTCAACTGTGTTTGGTAGATAATTGTTGACACTTTCGTAGTATATATACTGTTTTATTCATTTGAAAAAAAAAATGTATCATATGTTTTTTAAGCCAGAAGTTGAAATTTTTGGAAATTTTATCCGGGTTTCCGGTTTTGACATCATTTTTTTGGCACTAATTGACAATGAATGATATTTTTTTGTTATATATCATCGAGAGGCAATTACTCCTTAATTACGCCAATTTCATTTTTATGGAAAGGGCTTCAAGTTTTCAAGATATGCAGCCTAAACCAAAATCTAATATTTTGGTCCCAAGCGCCCTACAGCAGTACTGTGTTCAACTAGGCGAGTCGATTTCAAAATCGCCCAAATGAAAAAGAAAATCGTATTGTAGGGATCAAAATAAGACTATGCCGAAGGAAGCATAAAACCAATTCTGATGTCCCGACTTTTTACGCTTGACTTTGAGCGCCAAAGTTTGCCCCAATCGTGGCCCAATCGTGTCCAAATGTATGACAGATCCCAACTAACTTTAAAGGGCCGACCTCGTACTTGGCCAGAAAGTAACCTGTATACAAAATTTCTTGCAAATATCTCAGTTAAAAACTTAAAGTTATTGTGTACACGGGCAGACGGAGGGACATGCCTTAATGAACTCCTCTTTTCAACCTAAGAACTTACATATAAGGAACTCTATATCTATCGCGATTATTTTGTGCCGTTACATAGTTCATGGCGGCCGCCGTGGTGTAGCGGTTAAGTGTTCGGCCTTCTACACCAAGTCGTGGCGGTTCAATGCCCGGCAAAAGTAACATCAAAAATTATTTAGAAAAAGAATTTTTCTAAACGTGGTTGTCCGTCGGCAGTAGTTTGGCAAACTCTCCGAGTGTATTTTTGCCATGAGAAGCTTCTCAGCAAAAAATTAATTTGCTTTGCAAGTGCCGTTCGGAGATTGTTTACCTGTAGGTCCCGCCAATTTGTAGGAAAACTCAAAAAGCAACCCACCACAAGTTGGAAAGAGAAGCTCGGCTAAAAATATCGTTAGAGGTTATGATAACATGTTGGTATATCGCCGCCATTAGTTTACATAGTACCGTTATGTGGAAAAAATTATAATACCCTTGTACTAGTACTAGTAACAACATAAAATAAAAGCGGATAAAACTATCCTTTCGATCCAGCGGTGACAACTACAATTGAGCAGCAGTTTTGCTGGAAGGTGCACCAGGTTATTAATCCCCGAACTGGAACCATAGTTGAATCGGCCTAATGAAGAATTCGACTTCTAGCTGACCCAATTCTTAACGGGGCATGGTTATTTCCGTGAGTACCACTTGGGCAAGATGCGAAAATTCCAGATTGGATATAACCAGGCGATACGCGACGAATGTCCTTCTTGCGAAACTCGAAGCCAGTTAGCGTAATAGTAGCGACAGGGCTCACGTAACGATCTTCCTTACCTGAAGTGATGCTAAGCGCGGTCCCAGCTAAGGAAGAATGCGCGGCCCGTGGGAGGTTAGGTTTTAAAGCGGTATACCTCAAGATAAGAAAACAAACAAAAAATGCGTTGACGTGCTTGGTCGCATAGAAACTAGTCTGTGAATCTTATTAATATCATAAATGTTAATGTAGCGATGTTTGGATGTCTGTATGTCCAGACGTTTACTTCTGTTCCTCAATAACGTGAAAATGGCAAGACTGTTTTGTTGAAATTTGGTAGGCAGACAGCTAATAGTCAGGAAGGAGGTATAGGCTATTTATTATTTTAATTTTGGAGGGGGGTCCGGCCATGCTAGGGACCGTAACTTTTCGATTTTTTGTTTTTTCATATAACTCTGAGTACACTTGACCTAAACTTATGATATTTCGCATACAGGTGTAGAAACTTCGTACAATATGGGTATCAAACGAAACTGGAAGGTCCCAGACAGGGGCGTCGCGAAGGTCCCGATAATGATATGCCGACTGATCTCGAAAATTTGCCGACATTTTTTATAGGTATATTAATGGATTTAATAAAAAAAATAAATAAGTGAAATACACTTGTGAAAATGCGCAATATGTTACCGAATGAATTAAAAATTACAGTGTTTGTTTACTCTTTCTTTATTTTCGTCGTATATAATGTTTTACAAAATTAAATACATACTAAAAAGATACCCTTTTCACAAAAATCAAAATAATTTTACAAAGAAAAATTTTTTTGAGAAAAATTGAAGAATTAAATTCAAATTTTGACTCTGCGATGTTTTAATAAGGACCATTTTTGAACAACTTCACAAAGGTAAATTTCATCTACTTTATCTTTTGAAGAGAAGAGCAACATCAACGAATTTAAACGATCATCTCCCATTGTTGTGCGCAAATGGTCGAAATCTATTTTCAATTTACACACGATGCTGACGTGACAGGAGCACTCAAAATATAACGAACCAGTTTATATGCTAAGGGAGTAACTCGTTTTAACTTGAATGCTACCGTGGAAATATCTTCGAATGATTTACAACTTTGACATGAGTCAAAAAGAATTTGTAACTCACAAAGCAAACATGCAAACATTCGACTTCTTCCTTGAAAAATTCGGGTTCCAATTGTACAATAGAGTTTATCAAATCAATCGTAACATTATTTCTGTCTAGTGGAATTCTAAACATTTCCTGAATGGGTTTGAAAGTTGACAAACTTTCTTGTAACTTTTCTTGGATGCAACTTGTAAAAACTTGAAGAACAATTTTGAATTCTTTTCTATAAAATGTTTCAAAATCGAAAATTGTAGCAGATTCCGGATTTTCGTCAATTTTTTTTGGCACTCGTCGCGTTTTGTGATGCTTTGAAAAGTCGTTTTCGGGGCTTATCTCCCACTTCCGAGCAAAGGAAACCGAGCTCGCAATTTATCGATAACTGAGTTATCGGCGAAAATGTGATTGCCCAAAAACCATAAAATTACCCCACAATATGGGTATCAAACGAAAGGGCATGACCCCAGGTTTTATTTGGACTACGATATAATTCGATAAATTAACGAATGGGATATGAATTTTGAAAATTGACATGAATTTTGAAAATTTTAAATACTCTTGGTAAATGCTTCAGTATTCAATAATAACTATTATAAAAATATCAAAGTTAGAAGTTTAGATCGTCGCTCCCAACGAAGACTAATACAGTTCAGTTAGCGTGGAAGACTAACACAGTTCGCTATCTGCGTCGAAGACTAACACATTTCGTTCTCTGCGTCGAAGACTAATATAATTCAGTTTTCTGCGTGGAAAACTAACACAATTCAGTTTTCTGCTTCGAAAACTAACACACTTCGTTCCCTGCGTCGAAGACTAATACATTTCAGTTTTCTGCGCGGAAAACTAACACACTTCAGTTTTCTGCGTCGAAAACTAACACACTTCGTTCTCTGCGTCGAAGACTAATACATTTCAGTTTTCTGCGTCGAAAACTAACACACTTCGTTCTCTGCGTCGAAGACTAATACAATTCAGTTTTTTGCGTGGAAGACTAACACACTTCAGTTTTCTGCGTCGAAAACTAACACACTTCGTTATCTGCGTCGAAGACTAATGCACTTCAGTTTTCTGCGTCGAAAACTAACACACTTCGTTCTCTGCGTCGAAGACTAATACAATTCGGTTTTCTGCGTGGAAGACTAACACACTTCAGGTTTCTGCGTCGAAAACTAACACACTTCGTTCTCTGCGTCGAAGACTAGGTTAGCTTAGGTTCCAGTGGCTGCCGCAGAGGCACACTTAGGCCAGTTTTGAAAGGCCCGTTGGGATACCACCAAAACAAGGACAGTCAGTCCCGGGACCCAGCCATATGGAAAATCCCTGAGTTGTTGGGATTTTCCACATAGCAGAATCCCGGGACTGACACTCCTAAACCGACACCGTTACTCCTCCTCGAACCACTTAGATGACTTTATGAAGCCCATCAAGTCCTTTATGTCCAGTTCCGCGATCTGGCTTAGGCTATCCGGGAAGGGAACTCCCAAAAAGCGCGTTCTCGCGCCGCTTAAAGTCGGACAGTTGGCGATGAGGTGCTTCACTGTTTCCTCTTCCTCATCATCTTTGCAACTCCTGCAGCATCGTCGGTAGGGCACACCTAGCCTTCCTGCATGCCTACCAATGAGGCAGGGACCGGTTAATACCCCTATCAATATGGAGATTTCCCTCCTAGTTAGGGCATAAATGCGTCTAGACCTTCTAAGATCCCATTTTGGCCAGGTTTGTTTCGATATGCGGCACCCTGGGGATTGCAGCCATCTTTCGTTGAGTGTGTGCTCCTTCAGCATTAGTTTGCATGTGGCAAACGGCATACCTAATCGCTCTTTATCCTGAAGAACCTGCTTGGTCGTGCCCTGCTGGGCAAGCTCGTCTGCCTTACAGTTTCCTTCAATGTCCTGAAGAGATCGACCACAGCTGAGCGTCAGTTCAGATTTAACGTGTGTAAGCCGAGGGATTTTATGGCCGCTTGGCTATCGCTGAAAATAACGATATCTTCTAGGATAACACGTTTGCTTATCCACCCCGCGGCGTCCAGGATTGCTGAGACTTCCGCCTGGAAGACGCTACAATGATCAGGTAGTCTGAAGGAGAGATCAAGGTGCAAATCCCTTGAATAAACCCCTCCTCCAAGTCTGCCGTCCAACTTCGAGCCGTTGGTGTATATGGAAGTGCCACCATTTTTTCAGGGCACCAATCCGTCCTCTCCCAGTCTTCTCTTCTGGGAATTTTTATTTTGAAACAGCTATCCCCGACTGTAGTGGTCGCACAACGATCTGTGCTTAGAGGTTTGCCACATCCCGGAGGTTACCCGATATGTCGTTGCGGGAGTCCTGCTGTCTGTAGCGTTAGACTTCCTCGCAGAGAACGAAGTGTGTTAGTCTTCGACGCAGAAAACTGAAATGTATTAGCCTTCGGGAAGATAGTGGCATACGCAGACGATTTAGCTATTGCATTCAGAGGCAAGTTCCCACAAACTCTGTGTGACCTGATGCAAGTAGCACTGCGAGAAGTTTCGACGTGGTCCTCTCGCTGCAGACTTAGTATCAACCCAGGGAGGGTGGAACTTGTCCTCTTCACCAACCGGTACAAAATACCGCCACTAAGCCTACCAGAACTAGATGGCACGCGCCTGGGCTTGTCGGATAAGGCCAAGTTTCTAGGCATAGTTCTGGACAGGAAACTGAATTGGAAGGAGAATGTTCTTCAGCGCCAGAAGAAAGCTTGCATCGCTCTTTTATGGAGTCGTCGTATGGTGGCCTGCGCTGAGCAAGGCAACATACCTGAATCTGTTGCGGAAAGTCCATAGATCTAATATGATCTGTATAAGCGGTGCGCTAAGGACAACGCCCAACGAAGCCCTCCAGGTCATTCTGGGCATTTTGCCACTTGATCTGGAAGGGTTTCGGTCAGCGGCGGCATAAGCTCTGCGCCTAAGAGAAACCTCCAGTTGGGCTGCGGGTACTATTGGACACTCCAGTATTCTGGAATCTTACAGCTTTCTCCCTCTAAGCACAGATAGTTGTGCGACTACTACAGTCGGGGATAGCTGTTTCAAAATAAACATTCCCAGCAGAGAAGACTGGGAGAGGACGGATTGGTGTCCCGAAACAAATGGTGGCACTTCCATATACACCGACGGCTCGAAGTTGGACGGCAGAGTTGGAGGAGGGGTTTATTCAAGGGAATTGGACCTTGATCTCTCCTTCAGACTACCTGATCATTGTAGCGTCTTCCAGGCGGAAGTCTCGGCAATCCTGGACGCCGCGGCCTGGTTAAGCAAACGTGTTATCGGAGAAGATATCGCTATTTTCAGCGATAGCCAAGCGGCCATCAAATCCCTTGGCTCATACACGTTCAACTCTGAACTGACGCTCAGCTGTCGTCGATCTCTTCAGGAGATGGCCCAACAGAACCGCGTAAACCTCATATGGGTCCCGGGACATAGGGACATTGAGGGAAACTGTAAGGCAGACGAGCTTGCCAGGCAGGGCACGACCAAGCAGGTTCTTCAGGATAAAGAGCGCTTAGGTATGCCGTTTGCCACATGCAAACTAATGCTGAAGGAGCACACACTCCGTCAAGCCAACGAAAGATGGCTGCAATCCCCAGGGTGTCGCATATCGAAACAAACCTGGCCAAAATGGGATCTTAAAAGGTCTAGACGCATTTATGCCCTAGCTAGGAGGGAAATCTGCATATTGATAGGGGTATTAACCGGTCACTGCCTCATTGGTAGGCACGCAGAAAGGCTAGGTGTGCCCTACCGACGATGCTGCAGGAGTTGCAGGAGTTGCAAAGATGATGAGGAGGAGGAAACAGTGGATCACCTCATCTGCAACTGTCCGGCTTTAAGCGGGGCGAGAACGCGCTTTTTGGGAGTTCCGTTCCTGGATAGCCTAAGCCAGATCGCGGAACTGGACATAAAGGACTTGATGGGCTTCATAAAGTCATCTAAGTGGTTCGAGGAGGAGTAACGGTGTCGGTTTAGGAGTGTCAGTCCCGGGATTCTGCTATGTGGAAAATCCCAACAACTCAGGGATTTTCCATATGGCTGGGTCCCGGGACTGACTTTCCTTGTGTTGGTGGTATCACAACGGGCCTTTCAAAACTGGCCTAAGTGTGCCTCTGCGGCAGCCACTTGAACCTAACCTAACCTATTAGTCTTCGACGCAGAAACTGAAATGTATTAGTCTTCGACGCAGAGAACGAAGTGTGTTAGTTTTCGACGCAGAAAGCTGCAGTGTGTTAGTCTTCGACGCAGAGAACGAAGTGTGTTAGTTTTCCACGCAGAAAACTGAAATGTATTAGTCTTCGACGCAGAGAACGAAGTGTGTTAGTTTTCCACGCAGAAAACTGAAATGTATTAGTCTTCGACGCAGAAAACTGAAATGTATTAGTCTTCCACGCAGAAAACTGAAATGTATTAGTCTTCGACGCAGAGAACGAAGTTTGTTAGTTTTCGACGCAGAAAACTGAAGTGTGTTAGTCTTCGACGCAGAAAACAGAAATGTATTAGTCTTCGACGCAGAAACTGAAATGTATTAGTCTTCGACGCAGAGAACGAAGTGTGTTAGTTTTCCACGCAGAAAACTGAAATGTATTAGTCTTCGACGCAGAAAACTGAAATGTATTAGTCTTCGACGCAGAAACTGAAATGTATTAGTCTTCGACGCAGAAAGCTGCAGTGTGTTAGTCTTCCACGCAGAAAACTGAAATGTATTAGTCTTCGACGCAGAGAACGAAGTGTGTTAGTCTTCGACGCAGAAAGCTGAAGTGTGTTAGTCTTCCACGCAGAGAACGAAGTGTGTTAGTCTTCGACGCAGAAAACTCAAGCGTGTTAGTCTTCGTTGGGAGCGACGAGATGAACTATTCGATAAATGCTTTCTGGGATATCAATACTCAAAGCCAAAGCAATTTTAACTTAAGAAACCTCAATTTCAATAGATTCCAAGGATGTGTATATTTAATTAAAATTTTAGAAACCGTTTTTCAATACATACAATTTTTTTCAAAACTCTAGGAACATAGACAAATAATTGATCTTCCAACAGTTTTTTATTTGACCAATCTACCTAACTTGGTGAATTTCGACGACCGACGGCCGCGGGTATATACTAGTAATATTATAAAATAAAATAATATAAAATAAAATGAAATAAAATAAAATAAAATAAAATCAAATAAAATAAAATAAAATAAAATAAAATAAAATAAAATAAAATAAAATAAAATAAAATAAAATAAAATAAAATAAAATAAAATAAAATAAAATAAAATAAAATAAAATAAAATAAAATAAAATAAAATAAAATAAAATAAAATAAAATAAAATAAAATAAAATAAAATAAAATAAAATAAAATAAAATAAAATAAAATAAAATAAAATAAAATAAAATAAAATAAAATAAAATAAAATAAAATAAAATAAAATAAAATAAAATAAAATAAAATAAAATAAAATAAAATAAAATAAAATAAAATAAAATAAAATAAAATAAAATAAAATAAAATAAAATAAAATAAAATAAATAATTGGAAAATTTAATGAAGTTTTCGTAAAATAAGCATCTAGTACTTTTTGTTTTCTTTGTTTTATTTTCTATAATCCATTTTAATTTTTCCATAACTAAATACAAACAGGAGTTACGATTTGGCTTTTTGGTAAATCGCGACAGACCCAAAATAAATCACAATAAAAGCGATTTGTGGTTAGCGATAGTAGTCTCTGGCTATTAGCTGTGCTATTTCTGTATGCATAAATCAGTAAATCGAAAATAAAAAACAAAGCACAAACCAAATACACGAAGCATTAAACAAACAAACCAAATAACTTACAATACATACATATAAAAGTAAACAAATAAAATAAATGCCAAAATACTCCTTAGCAAATTGATATTTGTCGCTTAACTAAAAACCAAAACAACAACTGCCACAAAAGAGAAGCACTGTAACAAACAAGATCAACCATATCCCAACGTTGAAACTAAAATTGCAATTCTGCAGTTGCCACTGCACGCGATGTGGTTCGGTTCGTTTCATTGCGTTTTTTTGCGTTTACCTTTATTTCTATATTTTTGTTAGTAAAATTTGTTTATGTTCAGAAATTCTTGTTATAAGCCCGGCAATTTCCAGCGAGAGCTATGTAGTTAGCTTAGCTACGGTGTTGAAAATAAATTTAGAGAAATGGATAAAACCTTTTATGTCAACTTTTGTTTGAGTTTCATCACTATGCCAGAAACGCTAAATTACATATGTGGGCAGGTAGTGGTTCCGTGCGCAAATAGCTACCACTTTACTTTTTGATAGTTATACTACCTCTTGCTGGTGCATGGTAAATATTTGAAGCGATGCGTCAGTTAAATTTTCAGTTAGAAACTCTCTTCTTCTTAATTGACGCCAAACCCTCTAGTTAT
This sequence comes from Campiglossa producta, assembly GCA_964058755.1. NCBI lineage: Eukaryota > Metazoa > Arthropoda > Insecta > Diptera > Tephritidae > Campiglossa > Campiglossa producta. The sequence goes on from CAXKVI010000004.1 coordinate 26,259,441, forward strand.
GTTTGGTGCTAAAATGCTTTAAGTGCCACTTCAGGAAGATTACAACAATTGGGCTTCCTACAACTAAGCTGGAGAGGGTTCTTTTTCAAAACTGTGTTCAACGCCGTGCTGGCTCATAATTTTTTATCAATAATGCACTACTTCAGAATTTGTTGCAAGAATGCCACTGCCGAGTAGCTTTGACCACTCTTAAATATATCCGCAATGCAAATGTAAGGGTAATCATTTGATGTTGCAAACTTGCTGCATTTGTTGACAACGTAACGAAAGGGTCAAAGCCGTAACTGAACTGTGAATCTTTGGCAAAATCGGGAATCTTTCTAGAGCACTTAGGAACTATTTTGGGACAATTTTTGGAATTTTTCAGATTATTTCGAGTCATTTTAGGTATCATTTCGGGTTCTTTCCGGACTCTTTTGCGACCAGTTCGCGGCCTATGTGGGATCATTTTGAGATTTTTTTAGATTATTTTCGGAAATATTTCGAGATGATTTTTAGGACACATCGCTGGTTTTTTTGGGGTTTATTTCGTGATTTTTTCGATAGCCTTTCGGGACTATTTTGGGACCATTTTGTCACCTTTTTTAGATAATTTCGGAAGTTTTTTCACATTGTTTGGGACACTTTGGGATCGTTTCGAACCCTTTCCGGGAACATTTTGGGATGGGTTTTTGGATCATTTTGTTACTTTTTCGGCCCTTTTAGCGGCATTTTAGAAATTATTTTGGAACGATTTTTCACCAAGCCTTGTGAATTTCGACTTTAAGACAAACTGGCTTCGTCTATGACATCGAGTCGTTCCGAATAATTCAATTTCTGAAACATCAACCTTAAAAAATATCATTTTGGTACCTTTTTTTAACCATTATGGATATTTTTGAGATATCATTTGGCCTTATTTTTGCATTTGGCTGTTCCAAAGTGTGGAGGAAATTCGACATATATAAATTTTCGCCCTGGCCCCGCCAGGAAATTTGGAGAAAATGTTGGACACAGGCAAAATTGTTTTATTTTTTTTATTTTTAAAGTTGAGGTCTCAAAAGAAAACACTCAGCCGGTAGATGTACAGGAATGTAGATGTGCAAGAATGCAAACTCTACGGGTGTATTTCTGCCATGAGAAACTTCTCAGCAAAAAATCCACTTCCTCAAACTTTAGTGCCGTTCGGAGTCAGCAAAAAACTTTAGGTCCCGCCAACTTGTAGGCAAAACTCAAAAGCAACACACTATAAGTTGGAAACGGAAAATATCTCGTTAAAAGTTATGAGAACATGTTGGTATATCGCCGCCATTCTCTTTCTTTTTTTGTTTAGTATAACCCTTCGGTCTATTGCGAAGAGCATCAGATTCACACAGTAAGAATGATTTAGGATTTCTCAAAAACTGTGTTTTTGTATTTATTCTCTTTCCTAACAATAGTTACGTCAATAAGGTTTACTAGTTACAGCTCCCGGGATAGTTGTCGATGTATGAAGGAATAAATGGAATAAAAAAGGATATACTGAAATAAAATGCAGGTGGCAACCCTACATAACTAGTCAGAAAAATACTAGCATACAACTATAATTTTCTGGCAGAACTCATACTACTCAGGAAATATCCATTTCATACTAGTATAAAAAAAAACGAATGCCGGCGATATACCAACAGGTTATCATAACCTCTTTACTTTACTGCATGGGTCGGCAAATTGGTAAATGCAGGTGTACAAGTGAGAGCTCTTATACACGCGCTGTGATCGTCCGAACTATATTTTTAACTTTCGCTGACCAAACAAGCGACACCCCCACGCGATGCGGTTTCGCCCCTTGCTCAGCGACGACTAAATCATTTGGTAAACAAAGAGCGAAACGTGTATGTGTGATGAGTCCAACTTGTTTGACTGATCTTAAGATCTATGGGGCGCCGATGCTTGCTTTACTGACTCTAGCCGAGCTTCTCTTTCCAACTTGTGGTGTGTTGCTTTTGAGTTTTCCTACAAGTTGGCGGGACTCCGAACGGCACTTGCAAAGCAAATGAATTTTTTGCTGAGAAGCTTTTCATGGCAGAAATACACCCGGAGAGTTTGCCAAACCACTGCCGAGGGGCGACCCCGTTTAGAAAAATTGTTTTTCTAAATAATTTTTGATGTTACTTTTGCCGGGCATCGAACCGCCACGACTTGGTGTAGAAGGCCGAACACTTAACCGCTACAACACGGCGGTCGCCATACTAATTAAGCTAGAATTTTCTGGCTGACATCATACCACTTAAAAATAGAAAAAAAAAATAAATTCGTTTCGTTTGCTGCTTTTTTTTCTTATAACTTACAGATGCTTTTTCGTGATAGGGTAAATACAAATAGTCGCTGCTTTCTTAAGAAAAAAAACCAAAACGCAAATGATAAAATAAAGGGTAAGTCATGAAAATTCTGGTTGAAATCATACTAGTCCAGGTTCAATGCTTTTTGGACTAGTATATTTCATACTAGTCAATTTTGGAATGTTTGTTCATTTTATGGAAATCATACTAGTCCAGGTTGAACTAGAATGGGACTGGTATTTAACAATTAGTGTAATTCTAGTATATCATGACTAGTAGATAACTGGTATGTTCTGGTCGAAATCTGACAATCGAAATTTTTTAGGACATCAACATGTAAAAAATACCAGTTGGTTATATGGAAAAAAGACAAAAGACTGACTAGTTGGGCCGGTGCACTAACTAGTTGTAAAGTAGTTTTCAACTATTTGCTTTCGCTGCCGGGATCTTTCTCAATATTTAAAACAAAAGTTAGATAAGTGGCCACCCAGTAAACCGCCCCAACAATTCGTTTAAAATTGATTTTGCCACCAATAAATGTAATACGAACCTTAAAAATATTGAATGTTTCATTCTTTTTTGATTTTTGTTATTGTTATTATTGAATTGTTTAGTACACATTTCGCATTTAACAATATTTTTTACTTAAATTACACATGCATATCAATGTCTGCCATTTTTTCATCTTCTATTGTTAAAACGCTTCTCCTCCACTTCATCATCAACTTACTTGCACTTGATTGCGTACTCATATCGTATTTCATAGTATCAGTTTAACTGTAAAATAGACAGGAAATATAATTGAATGCTTGACAAGTCTATTTGATTGCAGTCAATTGCTTAGCGAGCTCATACATTTTTTTAGAGAGTTTCGCTTTTGTGTTGTGTATTGATTTTTAATTGTTACTAGGATCGCCCGTGGTCGAAATTCGACCATCTGAAATTTTCTTCAACTCTCTCTTAATATACATATTCCCCGTTCACAACAAAACCAAGTAAGTGGCTCCCTCGTGACAAATGCAAATTTGGAATAAGTGATACCATACAAACAATCTTCACATTAGGGTGGTGCAGCAAAGTAGTACAACAGAAAGCTGACGACAATACATTAGGATATATCTACAACAGATTTATATGCACAAAAACCCGGTATGGGCTTATAATATTTCGATATATAACGGTACTTTTTTATCGTAACCTTGTGGAATTTTACTTAAAAAAACCATATCGTTAAAAATATAAACTTTTTAATGGACAAAAAACTAAATATAGAAGTGCTCTGCGAAAAACCTTGGATTATGTGAATTATGTGTTTATGTGAATGATGATGGTGTGAAGATAGCGAGGATGCAATGATATATATATAATTTGGTACGTTTCTTTTTTTTTGGCACAAAAATGAAGGCAAGTGGCAGCTGCCTGGATCGCTGTATACTTATGTATGTTCATGTGAGAGTAATGAGTGCGAAAAAGGGTGGGAATTTTTGCGGGAGAGTGTTTGTCGGAGTTTCGAAGACTGTGCAATTTCCAAGGTTGCGTTTTTCTCCTTGCTTATGGCATACATATATATATATATATGATGTTTGGGAATTTAAACATTTGATTTGAGTTATACCATGCAAAGAATCCGAACATTAGGGTGGTGCAGCATATTTAAATGTTTTTTCTTTTAAACAAATTTTTTTAAAGCTATTTTTTTAAAATTACAACTCTTATACTTTTCCAATATTTTATTCCTCTAAAAATTTCATAAATAAAACAATTATTTAAAAATCGAAAAAGCTTAGCACAAACTATCAAAGTAAAAAATTTGGTTTCATACAAAAAAGTGGAGTTACTTATGTAAAAAGGTGCATTAGTAAAAGTTCGTATGGTATTTCCCTGCAAAAAATACGATTAGTTCGGGATCAGTCCAGAGGAACAGTAGACTACTTACTACTTTTTTAGTCTCTTTTCGATGGTATAAATTGGTAACATTTGTTCGAGCATGTCCTATGAAGAGACTAATTGTAAATGTTTAATACTTGCAGGACACCCATATATTATTCTCGGTGGAAGCAAAAATTGAAAACTGTTTCTTTTTTTTAATTTTTCATTTTTATTTTATTTTTTAAGCAAGGAAAATTGAAAAAAAAAAATCAGAGTTCTGTCAATTATACTTATACTTGCCAGCGTCTAATTACAGCTTTGCTTTAAATGAGACGATTGGGGATATTTTTCTGGGCAATCTTCAACTGTATGAAAAATATATTTTCTGCTTAGAAAATATACTTTTCCAATATTTAACCCCCTAAATATTTCATAGGTGAATTAAACTTTAAAAAAATCGAGAAAAGCTTAGAACATCAAATAATCAAAGTAAAAATGGGAATTGTTTCCTTTAGGTGTCAACTGCTATTAAATTAGCTAAAATTATGGGAGATAGCTCAAAAGACGGGGTTTGGCCTCAGGATCACGAATCCGGAAGCGCTTTTTAATATTTTGCTTCTCTGAAGAGATATTTGCAATCAAAGTGGCAAGTTTTCATGTGGTTGTTGTAATTTTATTAGGCTGTACCTGAAAACGTGCGAAAAAATGCGTGTCGTGGGTCATTTTTCGATATTTTGACCATAACTTTCCATAGAAGCAAAAAATTAAAAAAGCGCTTCCGGACTCGTGATCCTGAGGCCAAAACCTGTCTTTTGAGCTATCTCCCATAATTTTAGCCAATTTATTAGCGGTTGACCCCTAAAGGAAACAAATACCCAAAAATATGTTTTTCGTAAAAAAAAGTAGAGTTATGGTGATTTCGTTTCATCAAAAAATGCGTATTTTTTATACTCTTCAATTTTCCGTATTCGTTTGCAAAATGAAGGTATAACGTCAAACAGAATATGCTTTAATTTCCTAAAAAACTCACACTTTTTACCCTCTGAAGCTTTGACAGGGTAGTTGGTTGCACTGAAAATCAGCTGACGAAAATTTTATTTGACAGATAAATTTGGTGAAAAAAATTGGATTTTGCAATAACAATTGAATATGGTTGATAAGCGAAAACTAATTATTCATGCACATAGCATAGCAAACGGGCAATGTTTTTTGTTCGTTTTATCGATATAGCAGTTTCATGTAGAACGGGTACACTTTTATCACACTTTTACAGTATTCTGTGCAAGGGTATAAACATGTTCAACGAAATCAGCATTAGTGTCATGTAAAATTGTTCTTTAGTTAAAGTCCGTACGATATTTAAATTTCGATCTTAACATTGTGGAATTTTCTTACAAAATCATATCATTAAAAAAATAAACTTTAACCAATTGGCAAAAAGTTAAATATATAAAGCCAGAAGTGAAGCTGGACTTCTTAGCTTACAAATGGTGTTTAGATGCCGAAGATGATATAATTTGGTACATTTTGTTGTTTTTTTTTTTGGCTCAAAAATAAAAGCAAGTGGCAGCTGCTGGATCATTGCATAGATATGTACGTGTGTGTGTAAGGGAATGAGAGGTAGGTGTGTCTTTGGGAGTTTTATAAGAGTGCTGAATAGTGATGTATAGTTCGGGTATAACAGAATGTGGAGATAACAAAATAGCTGGAGAGTTTGGAGACCTATTTTTTCTTTAATAACAAATAAACTAAAAATAGTTTTCAAAATTTTTTTTGGTGAGACACCAGATTAGTCCATTCTAAGTTTCCACTATAAATTTTATAGAAATCTATCCATAAATACTATACGAAATTGGGTTGCGTATGTTTGTATGGGGAGAGTGTTAGCCTATTAATATATAGATACTGCAATTTTTCCTAAGGTGATGAAAACATGCAACAACTGAAATTATTATGTTTCGGCTTGTAGTAATGCTATAGATTTTTTTTTAACAACATTTGAAAGCTAATAACTCCTGCTTTACATTCCTGTGCATGAATTTTAATATTTTTCCTTTAAACAAATTTTTTTAAAGCTATTTTTTGAAAATTACAATTCTGATGTTGGGATAAACATTTTTAATTCTATATAACTAACTTCACTTTTTTGTATGAAAAATACATTTTCTGCTTAGAAGATATACTTTTCCAATATTTTGTTTCTCTAAAAATTTCATAAGTAAAAAAACTATTTAAAAATCAAAAAAGCTTAGCACATAAAGTTATCAAAGTAAAAAATGGGTATAAATGTTTACTACTTGCAGAACACCTATATTCGATTCTCGGTGGAAGGAAAAATTTTTTTTTTTTTTTTAATTTTTGGTTTTTATTTTATTTTTTCAGCAAGGAAAATTGAATTTGCTTTAAATGAGACGATTGAGCATATTTTTCTGGGCAATCTTCAACTGTATGAAAAATATATTTTCTGCTTAGAAAATATACTTTTCCAATATTTAACCCCCCAAAAATTTCATAAGTGAATTAAACTTTAAAAAAATCGATAAAAGCTTAGAACATCAAATAATCAAAGTAAAAATGGGTATTTGTTTCCTTTAGGTGTCAACTGCTAATAAATTAGCTAAAATTATGGCAGATAGCTCAAAAGACGGGGTTTGGCCTCAGGATCACGAATCTGGAAGCGCTTTTTAATATTTTGCTTCTCTGAAGAGATATTTGCAATCAAAGTGGCGAGTTTTCATGTGGTTGTTGTAATTTTATTAGGTTGTACCTAAAAACGTGCGAAAAAATGCGTGCCGTGGGTCATTTTTCGATTTTTTGACCATAACTTTCCATAGAAACAAAAAATTAAAAAAGCGCTTCCGGACTCGTGATCGTGAGGCCAAAACCTGTCTTTTGAGCTATCTCCCATAATTTTAGCTAATTTATTAGCGGTTGACCCCTAAAGGAAACAAATACCCAAAAATATGTTTTTCGTAAAAAAAGTAGAGTTATGGTGATTTCGTTTCATCAAAAAATGCGTATTTTTTACACTCTTCAATTTTCCGTTTTCGTTTGCAAAATGAAGGTATAACGTCAAACAGAATATGCTTTCATTTCCTAAAAAACTCACACTTTTTACCCTCTGAAGCTTTGACAGGGTAGTTGGTTGCACTGAAACTCAGCTGACGAAAATTTTATTTGACAGATAAATTTGGTGAAAAAAATTGGATTTTGCAATAAGAATTGAATATGGCTGATAAGCGAAAACTAATTATTCATGCACATAGCATAGCAAACGGGCAATGTTTTTTGTTCGTTTTATCGATATAGCAGTTTCATGTAGAACGGGTTCAACGAAATCAGCTTTGTGTTTGTAAAATTGTTCTTTAGTTAAAGTCCGTACGATATTTAAATTTCGATCTTAACTTTGTGGAATTTTCTTACAAAATCATATCGTTAAAAAAATAAACTTTAACCAATAGGCAAAAAGTTAAATATATAAAGCCAGAAGTGAAGCTGGACTTCTTAGCTTACAAATGGTGTTTAGATGCCGAAGATGATATAATTTGGTACATTTTGTTGTTTTTTTTTTTGGCACAAAAATAAAAGCAAGTGGCAGCTGCTGGATCATTGCATAGATATGTACGTGTGTGTGTAAGGGAATGAGCGGTAGGTGTGTCTTTGGGAGTTTTATAAGAGTGCTGAATAGTGATGTATAGTTCGGGTATAACAGAATGTGGAGATAACAAAATAGCTGGAGAGTTTGGAGACCTATTTTTTCTTTAATAACAAATAAACTAAAAATAATTTTCAAAATTTTTTTTGGTGAGACACCAGATTAGTCCATTCTAAGTTTCCACTATAAATTTTATAGAGATCTATCCATAAATACTATACGAAACTGGGTTGCGTCTGTTTGTATGAGGAGAGTGTTAGCCTATTAATATATAGATACTGCAATTTTTCCTAAGGTGATGAAAACATGCAACAACTGAAATTATTATGTTTCGGCTTGTAGTAATGCTATAGATTTTTTTTTAACAACATTTGAAAGCTAATAACTCCTGCTTTACATTCCTGTGCATGAATTTTAATATTTTTCCTTTAAACAAATTTTTTTAAAGCTATTTTTTGAAAATTACAATTCTGATGTTGGGATAAACATTTTTAATTCTATATAACTAACTTCACTTTTTTGTATGAAAAATACATTTTCTGCTTAGAAGATATACTTTTCCAATATTTTGTTTCTCTAAAAATTTCATAAGTAAAAAAACTATTTAAAAATCAAAAAAGCTTAGCACATAAAGTTATCAAAGTAAAAAATGGGTATAAATGTTTACTACTTGCAGAACACCTATATTCGATTCTCCGTGGAAGGAAAAATTTAAAACTGTTTTTTTTTTTTTTAATTTTTGGTTTTTATTTTATTTTTTCAGCAAGGAAAATTGAATTTGCTTTAAATGAGACGATTGAGCATATTTTTCTGGGCAATCTTCAACTGTATGAAAAATATATTTTCTGCTTAGAAAATATACTTTTCCAATATTTAACCCCCCAAAAATTTCATAAGTGAATTAAACTTTAAAAAAATCGATAAAAGCTTAGAACATCAAATAATCAAAGTAAAAATGGGTATTTGTTTCCTTTAGGTGTCAACTGCTAATAAATTAGCTAAAATTATGGCAGATAGCTCAAAAGACGGGGTTTGGCCTCAGGATCACGAATCTGGAAGCGCTTTTTAATATTTTGCTTCTCTTAAGAGATATTTGCAATCAAAGTGGCGAGTTTTCATGTGGTTGTTGTAATTTTATTAGGTTGTACCTAAAAACGTGCGAAAAAATGCGTGCCGTGGGTCATTTTTCGATTTTTTGACCATAACTTTCCATAGAAACAAAAAATTAAAAAAGCGCTTCCGGACTCGTGATCGTGAGGCCAAAACCTGTCTTTTGAGCTATCTCCCATAATTTTAGCTAATTTATTAGCGGTTGACCCCTAAAGGAAACAAATACCCAAAAATATGTTTTTCGTAAAAAAAGTAGAGTTATGGTGATTTCGTTTCATCAAAAAATGCGTATTTTTTACACTCTTCAATTTTCCGTTTTCGTTTGCAAAATGAAGGTATAACGTCAAACAGAATATGCTTTCATTTCCTAAAAAACTCACACTTTTTACCCTCTGAAGCTTTGACAGGGTAGTTGGTTGCACTGAAAATCAGCTGACGAAAATTTTATTTGACAGATAAATTTGGTGAAAAAAATTGGATTTTGCAATAACAATTGAATATGGCTGATAAGCGAAAACTAATTATTCATGCACATAGCATAGCAAACGGGCAATGTTTTTTGTTCGTTTTATCGATATAGCAGTTTCATGTAGAACGGGTTCAACGAAATCAGCATTGTGTTTGTAAAATTGTTCTTTAGTTAAAGTCCGTACGATATTTAAATTTCGATCTTAACTTTGTGGAATTTTCTTACAAAATCATATCGTTAAAAAAATAAACTTTAACCAATAGGCAAAAAGTTAAATATATAAAGCCAGAAGTGAAGCTGGACTTCTTAGCTTACAAATGGTGTTTAGATGCCGAAGATGATATAATTTGGTACATTTTGTTTTTTTTTTTTTTGGCACAAAAATAAAAGCAAGTGGCAGCTGCTGGATCATTGCATAGATATGTACGTGTGTGTGAAAGGGAATGAGCGGTATGTGTGTCTTTGGGAGTTTTATAAGAGTGCTGAATAGTGATGTATAGTTCGGGTATAACAAAATGTGGAGATAACAAAATAGCTGGAGAGTTTGGAGACCTATTTTTTCTTTAATAACAAATAAACTAAAAATAATTTTCAAAATTTTTTTTGGTGAGACACCAGATTAGTCCATTCTAAGTTTCCACTATAAATTTTATAGAGATCTATCCATAAATACTATACGAAACTGGGTTGCGTCTGTTTGTATGAGGAGAGTGTTAGCCTATTAATATATAGATATTATTTCATTGAATTGTTTATAAATAAATTTGTTAGATATTTGCTACCAATAAAAATATTTTTCATATCACTTTGAACTTCACGGCAGAATTTCACTAAACTTAAAAAAAATAACAAAAAAAAAAACAATTAAGTTGTGAATTATGCTTATTGAAACGTCTCTTTTAAACGGCGGAAAAGCTGATATAGATGGAAGTGAAGATACTCATATTTTCATACCCATTACCACTATTTATAGTATAATTTTCCATATATTTTCGTTTGGATCAGGAACTCTAGAGTAAGAGGTTTACTAGCTAAAATTGTTAGGCCGAAACTCCGCATGGTTCTAGATATATGACGTTTTAAGTGAGTTTTATAATAATAAATAAAAAAACACTTATTCCTGAGTAAAAGAAGATAATAGTCAATATTTGCGATCCCTGATTTTTTCAAACCATATTTGCAGTATTGAAATTAAAGATGAATCCAATGGCTAATCGGAATCGGAAACATAATTTCCTCTTCAACGCGTACACACAATTTTCATACGCATCCATACAGAAACAATTTCACAGGAAAAACATTCTACTAGTAACTTTTAAAGAAATTTATTTGCTATCGATTTTCAGGGAAAAGAAAATGTATTATTTTTCACAAAAAACAACAAAACCTACGATTGAAAATTTTCAAGAACACGGCTTCTTCAACATCCCAGCATGTTTTGAAAATTTTGAACAAAGATTATTCAAATTTCATATTCCTGATGGAAAACATGTTCTTATTTATTTTAGTGTTTATCGAGGCAAAATTACTTTCTGGCCAAGGTAGGTTGTTATTGAAAAGGGGCAAAAACTGAAGGTGGTTTTTCGATATCGAAAATTTCGAAAATCACATAAATTGACATATCTCGGTAGCTTAAGGGAGGCATTTTTGAAAATTTGACTGGTCGTAACTTTTAAACTGATGTGAGTAGAGCGATGAAATTTGGCACAAAGCATACTAGTATCGTTGGGAGTGTACCTTATGAAATTGGATAAAAGCGGTCTCCAATCACGCCCACTTTCGATATCGAAAGCTTCGAAAATCACCTAAATTGATATAATAACGGAAATGGCTCTAATGATATAGTTTGGTAGGATGAACCACCTAGTCATTCGAAAAATTGTTTAAAGTAGGCGTGGCACCGCCCACTTTTCAGGGAGGCATATTTGAAAATTTTACGGGTCGCAACTTTTAAACTGATTAGAGTAGAATGATAAAATTGGTACAAGGTATACTAGCATAATAGGGAGTATAGCTGATGTATTTGGACAAAATTGCTTCCCAACCACGCCCACTTCCGAAATGGAATATTTAGAAAATCATATGAAAACTACCGCTGGGTATTTAATGTTCGGTTTACCCTAACTAAGACTTCCTTACTTTTTATTGTGGGTATTGTAATTTGACTGCCTGAGTCAAAATATTTTTCAAAAGCGCCATATCTCAGAATTTTTTTGAAGAAAATTGGCTTGAAACCCCTATCTCAAAATGAGTTTGAAAAATTCTCTATCTCATTAAAAATTCAATTTCAATCAAACTTCGAAATAAGACTTTAATGAATATAATAACCAAGGTATGAAACCGATTAAAATAAGGTTCCGGCTTCAGTTCCGGTTACGGTTTCGTTCTCCAACATTTATTTCGGTTTCGGTTACGGTTTCGTTGCGATTTCGGTTTCGTTCTTTTTAGATCAAAATAACGGTTACGGTTTCGGTTTCAATCTTTGATAACAACAGTATTTTTTTTAACATTTCTGAACTCAACAACAATACTTACGCCTAGAAGTCCAAAAGAGAAACCATCTTGCCGAAAAAAACTTTGGTCTGGGTGGGCAACTGAGAAGAAACATCCTATTTCATCGAAAAAATATCTTACTATTTGATTCGGAATTCTGGATGGCGTCGAAAGAAAATGGTACGAGTCTTTCCGCGATGACAGCCATGAATTTCAAAGGAAGTTTAATAATGCTTTTATTTACTTTACTATCTATCAATATTGGAAATTTGTCTGGAACACACTTAAAATCATGTTTCAAATATAGCAATTTAGAATAAAATGGCTTATTCCACTTTCAAAATAAGATGAGGAGCTTCAAACCAAAACGCAATAAGTTACACATAAAAAGTTCGTAGATAAATGAGAAATAATGATTACCGGGAAATGGATACATATTAAAAAAAAAAAAACACTTATGACGTTATACCTGTTATATAATAGCAAACATATGCCAAAAAATTACATTTATCGGATAACTAGATTTAAAGTTAATTCAGAAAGTAGTTTGGATTTATTTCGTTTTGGTGTGAAAATTTATATTTATTGCGTTTTGGTTTTGGAACGTTTTTGGATAATCAGATAGTGGGGTTTATGGAGCCATTTTGATAACGATATATCAATTTTTGCTTTGTCCCAGAGCAAAATACAAGTTTTAAAGCAATGTAAGTAATTTATACGACAAACAAGATGCTACTATTGTCTAATTCAGTTTACCAAAAATGCTATCATTCGTTAAGAAACTTTACTTTATACTAAGTAATGATAATTTATATTGTATGTAAATATCTACATTAGATTGGGTCAAATAAAAAAAAAACGTTTTTTCTAAAAATTATATTGATTTAATTTTTTAAGTTCTAGAGGCCTATCATCGCTAGACATGCCAATTTATAGGCTAGAATACTAGAAAACGGCTAGTCTGAGAAAGTTTCAGCCTAGGCAGCTTTTGTAGGGAATTCCATTTCAGGTAAATGGTGTTTTACAACAATGGTGTCGTTTTTATGCCCAATATGAGGTACAGTCTGTAAAATCTACCCTAGCGATGATAGACCTCTAGAATTTAATATTAAGATCTATAACTTTTACAGAAACTTTTATCACCTTTCTGAAAAATAAAATCAAAATAATTTTCGAAAAAAAAACGAAAATTTTTTATATGGTCCAGTTTAATCTACATACTTATATACCGTACATCTGTTCATCTGTTATTAGCCATGCTCAAAGCCAAGCAACTCAAGGGAATACGAATAAATTTCAGTGTTATGTTCGGAAATTTGCTATTGAAAACAATTTAAAAGATTGTTATAATAATTAACTTTTTATGTAAATAATTTACAGATTTTTGTGAAAACTTATTCATTTTAAATTTGCTTTATGGATTAATTAATAAGCAATTCTCTGAATTGGTTTTATTAAAATATTTCTTAATAAATCTATAAACAACCATCCCATAAAACATTCGAGTATTCATACATATATATATGAATATCGAAACGAATTTCATTACTGTGACCTAAATAAAAGAAAAAGGTTTTATGTTTGTGTAAACACACATGAAGGCATTTGCATAAACAATACATACATTCAGGGAATACTTTTTTGTGCGCTCAACTATATACATAGATTAGACTGGGCCAATTAAACGTAATTATGATTTTTCGGAAATTTGGCAAATTTTCAAACCAAAATCGGAAAATGAAAAAATCATGCCAATGTTTGCGGCTAGAAAAAGCTAGTCTGAGAATATTTCAGTCTAAAAAAATATAGTCGGGTAAATACATAGTTTTTCACAACAATGTTTTGTCGTTTTTATACCAAAAATCTAAACTAACAACGATAGACCTCTAGAATTTGAAATTAAAATCTGCAACTTTTACAGTAATTTTTTTTAACCATTTTGAAAAAAAATATTAATATTATTCTTCAAATAAACACACATTTTTTTATTTGGCCCAGGTTAATGTAGAAAGCCCACACTCTGCCGGGAAATTTTTTAGTTATTAGCTGTGGAAAGGCAAGGATTAATTGAAAAAAAAAAAAAAAATAAAATAAAAGAAAGCGAAATAAAAAAAATATAATGAAATAATATAAAATAAATTAAGATTTTAAAAATAAAATAAAATGAAATAAAATAACTTGAAATTGAAAAAATTAAGTGATTGTTATTATTGGTCATTATGTTTACGAACTTTGAAAATTTGGTGGACTTTTGACCAGTCGAATAATTCTTATCAAATTATTCGTTTGATTTTTGGCGAAAACAAGTTGAAAATTGCTACAAACAATATCAACTACGATGATTGCAATTTCGATCTTGTTGAAGGATCTTGTCAAGCCGTCATCACCTTTACTGGTCATCGAACCAATTGTTTGGTGTAATGGTTACACACTGCGGTTTAGAAATTCCTAATATGGTGTTTCCACCAAAAGCAAACACCGTGTTTTCTAGCCCTAGCGTGTTTAAAATCAAACACTACTCGAAACCCTTGTCAAATCTCATACAAATTTCATAACCCAAACCCATTCAAACCCCTTTTTGAAAGCGTGTTTGCTTTGGGTTTGCATACGATCTATCATTAAAAGATGGCAATAATGTTCATTTATGTCATTATTTCCTTTTAGTTTTTAAATTATTATCGAAATCATGTTACCATTGCTTTCAGTTTGTCAAAATTGTTGACAATTAATATTAAATTAATTTATATTTACAATTTTTAAATTTTTTGATATTTTTCAAAATGCAAGGCAAAATCATAGGGCCAAACACTTGTTTCATAGGTCCCACCGCAAAATTGGGCTATGTTATAAAGGTTATAGCTTTTATAAGACCCAAATAGCTACCAGTGGGCTTTCGTGGCTGGATCTGCCTTTTGGCGTAAATAGCATTTTCCACAAATTTTCGAATAATAAAATTACATGAATGACAGATTTGAACACAATTTATATCAAACACGTAGTGGAAACAGTCCCAAACCCAAAACCTACAAACACGGTGTTTGTTTTTGGTGGAAACACCATGTAACCTCCCCTCCTTCGTTACGGATCGGTACCACAATTTCTACAAAAAAGTACCATTTTTTTCTAAACTTCTACTTTTATGTATATTAGCTTTGTAACATAATTTATATGGCGTTCAGGTTGGGCCAAAACTCGAGTTAAAGAGGCATTTTTTAAGTTTATTCATATTGTTGTTGTCAATAAACTCGAGTTTGAAATTAAGATCTCCAATCTCGAAAGAAGTTAAAATTTGGAAATATAAAAAACTCAAGATCATTTTTAATGATATAAAATATATCATATAGGTTCTGCAATTCACTTCAGAGTGAAATTTGTGAAAAATTTGTCAAATCCACTCGGAAGTGAGTTGCAGAACCTGCCTGTATTTTTATTTGAGGACTCAACTTGTCTTAAGCAGATCAAAATATTATTTGATTCTTTAATCTTTTAATATGAGTAAAACGGGCTATTTACTACTTCAGTAATCGATAACATCGGGACTGATACTTTTAAAAAATTCTTAAGAATTTCCCCGAGAGCATTGTTTTAAAAAAATATATTTTACTTCCCAAAAAGTGAGGGGTTTGTGGATTTTAAGCATGATTTGCACGGGTCGATTTGCAGGTCGAATTTGGTCTTTCCAACTGGTAAATAGGAATTTTATGCTGCTGATTAGCAGGGTAGGCTGTCGATCTAACGTAATGAATCTGCTGAACGCTTAACTATGTAGTTTCATAACATTTTAATCGATTACCACAAGAACCTTGCAAACCTTTCCGTCGCACCAACACACCGTAAGTGGTTTCCTCCTTTAAATTGAAGGCGATTTTGATCTTCCAACAAAGCCCGCCATTTGTTTCTCGTTGCACCAACTAGAGACACAAGGAATCACAAATCGGTCTCCACTTCGTCCTTCCATCTGAGTGGTGTTCTTTCTCTTTCTGTTTTCACCTGCGGGTGCCAATAAGAATACCTTCTAAAGGCTAACACGTATATACATTTTCAATGATAGCTGAAATAGGCCTAGCAGTTACTCTCCATCTAACTGATACGGGTCCTGCAAGAAAAGTACTATTTTAGGGAAACCGGTACCAAAGTACCATCAGTAAAAAAAGTACCACTTTTGGTACTAAAGTACTAACTTCGGCAACCGTGAAGGTGAAGTCAAATTTCTAAGCAACAATAAAAAGCGATTAGCATTTTTCAACTTGTTTTCGCCAAAACTCAAAAGAATAATTTGATAAGAATTATCGATTGGTCAAACTCCACCAAATTTTCAAAGTTCATTAAAAAAAAAAATTAAAAAAATTAAAAAAGTAAATAAATAATATAAAAATAAAATAAAATATAATTAAATAACACAAACAAAAATAAAAAAAAAAAACATTATATAAAAAAAGATTAATAAACTAAATTAAATAAAGTGAATAATAAAAAAAAATTAAATAAAGTGAAATGAAATAAAAAATTTAATATAACACAATAAAGTAAAAAAAAATAAAATAAAAAAAATAAAACAAGATTAAAAAAATTTAAAAAACTAATAAAAATAAAAAATAGAATATAAATGCTAGATATGTCAATATGGGTATCAAATAAAAGGTATTTTCGCTGACATACCAACTAAAATATTTTCCAGTAGGGTTGTCAGCTAGGGTTGCAACCTTACCGGAATATATTTGTATATTTGTAGGTCCGGTACTATCTCGAGAACCGCTTGACCGAATGGGATGAAATTTGGCATATAGATTGTATGATTGATTCTAAGACTATACACTATGGGGTTGGCACTTGGGGGGGTTTACAGGGTTGCCACCTATTTAATTTTTTTTATTTATGGAGCTAGATATGCCAATATGGGTATCAAATGAAAGGTATTTCGCTGACATACCAACTAAAATATTTTCAAGTAGGGTTGTCCGCAAAAAGTCCATTACGGCTACGAAAATTACAAAATTTTAATAATTTGCCCACATATAAACGACAGTGTAACACATCCTCACAAGGTTGGTAAGTAAAGTTAACACTAAATTGATAGCACTGAGTAAGCTCGGTCACCCAGGTACTTAATATAGAAAACAACTAGGTAAAATAAAATAAAATAAAATAAAATAAAACAACGTTCCATAACGAACGCAAAGTGGTAACACCAAGGGAGACAATGCCATCCTCTAGAGTCTTTCCACCTTATTGGGTTCCCCGACGTTTCCTCCTTTCGACTCTTCAACGCGTTTATTCTGTGAACTGATGGTGAACTATGCGATTTGAATTTATCGATCTGTCTGCTATTCCCTCTACAGGAAACCTCTTTAATTCAAGCAAATTGGGTACATTAAGTTTATTTATAACTTTATATGAAACGATAGTCTTATGATCTCTTTTGTTTGCTCATCACACAAAGCTCAGCCATTTACGAGTTATATGGATACCTTTATCGGCAAACGCACACTTTAGTGACCAGAAGATCTCAAAAGAATTTACCGTTATCCAAGTGCATTGTAGCTATCCTACTATCCGTTACTGTAGGCCACCAAAAACGCTACCATAGGAAAAGGTCAACAACGTTGAGTGAGTGACCACCACGGCTCGTGGTTCATTCGCTGGTGGTAGCATTGTTGGTGGTGTAGTTTATCAGCACAACTGCAATTTCAATTACATGTTTGCTGCACTCGAACCGACAGACACACTCAGATCAGAGCCAGGTGAAAGAAGCTTCAAATTGTCATAGAATTGCGCTATTCACTGAGGGCTTAAAGGATGCATTGTACAAATTTTGTGACTCTTGATAAATTGAGATTGTGAGAAGAGAGAATGCTGTATCTTTGCAAATCATGTGTGCTTACATAGAGCGCTATGAAAAGAGCAAAATTACCAAGGATAGATTGAAAATCAAAGTAATGTTGGTATGCGATGTTGTTACAACTATGTTGCTGTTGTTGCTTTATTGTTGGTCAGTTTCTGTCTTTTAAGTTATTTGTGTTTGCTGTAGTGTGGCATTCTTTGTATTTTCGGAATTCATTGTCATCGTCAAGTGGATGTCATTTTGTTGTCATTATTGTCAATTCAGAGCACTTAAGTTTGTTCTGCTCTTCTTTATACGTACATATCTATGTGTGTATGTATGTATCCGTGGTGTCATTCAATACTTTTGATTTGCTATTTACTTTATTATATAACTATTTCTGTATTTTTATTTTGATTTGTAGCTGTTAGTCAAAGTACTGTGTCAATATGATGTAAATATTGATGTGAATATTTACGAAGTACTTTAGTGAAGTTTGGCGGCCGTCGTGGTGTAGCGGTTAAGTGTTCGGCCTTCTACACCAAGTCTTGGCGGTTCGATGCCCGGCAAAGTATCATCAAAAATTAATTAGAAAAACAATTTTTCTAAACGGGGTCGCCCCTCGGCAGTAGTTTGGCAAACGCTCCGGGTGTATTTCTGCCATAAGAAGCTTCTCAGCAAAAAATTCATTTGCGTTGCAAGTGCCGTTCGGAGTCGGCAAAAAACTGTAGGTCCCGCCAACTTGTAGGAAAACTCGAAAGCAACACACCACAAGTTGGAAAGAGAAGCTCGGCTAAAAGTCTCGTTAGAGGTTATGATAACCTGTTGGTATATCGCCGCCATTAGTTTTTTTTTTAGTGAAGTTTATGTGAGTGTGAAGAGCTTTCTTGTTAAATGTAATAATAAAGTAATTTTTTAACATATTTCGTCGTTCCCAGCGCAGACTAACACGGTTGAGTTTTCTGCGTCGAAGACTAACACACTTCAGTTTTCTGCGTGGAAGACTAACACACTTCAGTTTTCTGCGTCGAAGACTAATACACTTCGTTCTCCGCGTCGAAGACTAATACACTTCAGTTTTCTGCGTGGAAGACTAACACACTTCACGGTGTTAGCAGCCAACGCTGAGCGATTAACATCTAACGCTACATACAGCAGGACTCCCGCAACGACATATCGGGCAGCTAATCGGCAACCTCGGGGATGGGGCAAACCTCTAAGCACAGATCCTTGTGCGACCACTACAGTATGGGATAGCTGTTTCAATATAAACATTCCCAGCAGAGAAGACTGGCAGAGGACGGATTGGTGTCCCGAAACATATGGTGGCACTTCCATATACACCGACGGCTCGAAGTTGGACGGCAGAGTAGGAGAAGGGGTTTATTCAAGGGATTTGGACCTTGATCTCTCCTTCAGACTACCTGATCATTGTAGCGTCTTCCAGGCTTAAGTCTCGGCAATCCTGGACGCCGCGGCCTGGATAAGTAAACGTGTAATCGGGAAGATATCGTTATTTTCAGCGATAGCCAAGCGGCCATCAAATCCCTTGGCTCATACACGTTAAACTCTGAACTGACGCTCAGCTGTCATCGATCTATTCAGGAGATGTCCCAACAGAACCGCGTAAACCTAATATGGGTCCCGGGACATGGGGACATTGAGGGAAACTGTAAGGCAGACGAGCTTTCCAGGCAGGGCACGATCAAGCAGGTTCTTCAGGATAAAGAGCGCTTAGGTATGCCGTTTGCCACATGCAAACTAATGCTGAAGGAGCACACACTTCGTCAAGCCAACGCAAGATGGCTGCAATCCCCAGGGTGCCGGATATCGAAACAAACCTGGCCAAAATGGGATCTTAAAAGGTCTAGACGCATTTATGGCCTAACTATGAAGGAAATCTCCATATTGATAGGGGTATTAACCGGTCACTGCCTCATTGGTAGGCATGCAGAAAGGCTAGGTGTGCCCTACCGACGATGCTGCAGGAGTTGCAAATATGATGAGGAGGAGGAAACAGTGGAGCACCTCATCTGCAACTGCCAGGCTTTAAGCGGCGCGGGAACGCGCTTTTTGGGAGTTCCCTTCCTGGATAGCCTAAGCCAGATCGCGAAACTGGACATAAAGGACTTGATGGCCTTCATAAAGTCATCTAAGTGGTTCGAAGAGGAGTAACGGTTCGAGGAGGAGTAACGGTTTAGGAGTGTCAGTCCCGGGATTCTGCTATGTGGAAAATCCCAACAACTCAGGGACTTTCCATATGGCTGGGTCCCTGGACTGACTTTCCTTGTGTTGGTGGTATCACAACGGGCCTTTCAAAACTGGCCTAAGTGTGCCTCTGCGGCAGCCACTTGAACCTAACCTAACCTAGTCTTCGACGCAGAAAGTTGAAGTGTGTTAGTCTTCCACGCAGAGAACGAAGTGTGTTAGTCTTCGACGCTGAAAGCTGGTGTGTGTTAGTCTTCCACGCAGAGAACGGAGTGTGTTAGTTTTCGACGCAGAAAACTGAAGTGTGTTGGTCTTCGACGCAGAAAACTGAAGTGTGTTAGTCTTCCACGCAGAGAACGAAGTGTGTTAGTCTTCGACGCAGAAAGTTGAAGTGTGTTAGTTTTCCACGCAGAAAGTTGAAGTGTGTTAGTCTTCCACGCAGAGAACGAAGTGTGTTAGTCTTCGACGCAGAGAACGAACTGTGTTAGTCTTCCACGCTAACTGAACCGCATTAGTCTTCGTTGGAAGCGACGATTTAAGGTATGAAGGTTTTGATATTTTCCAGTAAATTCCACCTACGTGTCGTGGTAAATTAGCTGAACTTTCAAATACTGGCCTCCATACAAAAATACAACAAACTGAAACAATTTAGAAAAGTGACAACCATAAAAACTGCCAGAAGTAAAATGTTTCCGAGATACTGGTCGATATACAAACGAAAAAATGAATAAAATGCCGTTAAGTGGCAACCCGACCCAAAAATATCTTCGTTTGTACCTATGTGGCGGAAAATACCTATCATTTGAACCCCACACATCTTGCACAGTATTTAAAAAATTGTTAAGATAGTTGGCAACCCTGTTGAACGCCTGAAATGGTAACACCCAAATAGAAAGTAGTTGTTGTTGTTAATAGCAAAAACACTCCCGGAAGGTTTTTAGGGAGTAATGGCGAAATTGACAGGCCTTTGCCGAATATGAACCCGGTGCGCTGCGGTACTACCTTGCTGTATTGCCCGACTGTCGTGGTCTAGGTCACGTCATCCCTCCATCTGTAAGGAAGGAGAAAATGGGTAATGAGATGTGAGAGACATCATATCCGAAGATCAACCATCGAGTTAGCACGTCATTACCTATGTCCACATTAGTCGCCTCTTACGACCGGTATGCCTATCTCGGGTATACTTAAACCCTCAACCCGTAGGGATTGCTTACACGGCTAAAAAAATTAACCTAAATTTTAAACCCGTATAAAGTTTAATCAATTTCTCCAACTTTTTTGTACAATATTTCAAACCGTCCAAATACCTACAAAGATTTTTAATCTTTTTCGTTTCGATTTAAGATCTAAATAAAAAGGCTAAATAGCTTTTCGGCTTAAAATTAAAACCTTTTGGCTTGAAAATTAAAACTTTTCGGTTTAAAATTAAGACTTTTTGGTTTGAAAACTAAAATTTGTTTTTGAAAGCTTATTCAAGATTGGATTTAGCCAACAACATTTATGTGTGCGATGTAGCTCAGTGGTAGAGCAGACGGGAATGATGCGGGGAGTCTTGGTTCGAGTCCCCACCAACGGAAAAAATATTTATTTTATCTTTAACAAATTGTTAAACTGGTTTATAATTGAAACCAGATCCATTTAGCCAATTTTCTTCAAAACTGGTCTAGATTGAATTTGAAACCAAATTTGGTTTGGTCATATATGTAGTCCAAAAATGTTTAAAATTTAACCGTGTACACTGAACCAAAAAGGTACATATTTTCTACGAAAAAGTACGTATATTTTACGAATTTTGTTCATTAAAAGCTCTCCAAAGAACGTTTTCATAGAATTTAAGAAGAAAAATTCGTAAATATTCATGTCAAACTAAATTTTAAAAATAATTCTTAAAATGCAAGAACCCATTCTTATAATGTACGAACTAATTCTTAGAATAGATATGTCAATCGATTGTTTAATTATACGAACCCATTCGTAGAATGTATGAATAATTTCTTAAATTGTACGAAGTCATTCTTAGAATATGTCAAACCATTCATAAATTATAGGAACTCATTCTTACAATGTATGAATCCGTTCTTAAATTTTATGAACTAATTCATAGAATTTACGAACCATCAAAAAAATTAAAATTTATTGAAATGAAATTTTTTTATACATAATTGTAATTTATTATTTACAAAATGTGGAATTTAAAATTAAGAAACATTATAATGTATTAGTTTATTAATTTCTATATTATTATAAATGGTATACATATATTTATAAGATTATTTGCAAAATAATTGTATCTTAGGCGCGCTTTCCTCGGATGGGACGAGCTAATAGCATATATAGCGCACAAGTTGGTATCTTTTAAAATAATCACTAAATATGCCTCCAGCTTCTTGCAGAGCACCAATAGCACCGATTTCACGAACTTAACTCTGGCAATGTGCGGATGAGTAATTCAGTTGACTTCTTACTACGGCGAATTTCACGTAAAGCTTATGTAGCAGGGTGATAATGATGTGGCTTTTTCACACCTCTGGTTGAGGGAGCCGATTTACAAGCTGCCTTTGTTTCAAGTTTTTTACGTGGGGCCTTTCCACTTTCTTGATCAATTATTAAGTTGTGTATCTTTTTGATATATCCCAAAATATTTTTTATTTGATTACATTTTTCTTTTTCACGTGTCAACATTTGGTTAAACAATAAAAAAAAGTCTTAAATTGTAAGAAAAATATTCTTAGATTATATGAACACATTCATACGCAAAGAAAACATATAAAAAAGTTCTTAAAATCTAAGAAACAACTTCTATATAATACGAAAAAGTTCTTATGATCATAGTAAACAAATTGTATGTACGTAATTTCTTAAAATTTAAGAACAAGTTCTTGCCATCTAAGAACTAATACAGCCAAAACATTTTATGAATTTTAGTTCTTAAATTTTAAGAACGGAGTTCTGACATAAAAAGAGTTTAACGTATTTTTACATACATAATAAGAAACTCTTCTTAAATTATATGTAATTTTTCTTAAATTCTAAGAAAAAATCAGCGTGAACTTCTATGAAACTTTGTTCGTAAAAAACATGTACGTATTTGGTTCAGTGTAGAAGCATACTATCTATATGCTAAATTTCATACAAATTACGTCAGCGTTCCCAAGATAGTAGTGAATATACGAAGGAATAAATAAAATGGGTTAAGATGGCAAACCAAGGTGGCACCCCTGCCTGAAAATATCTTCGGTGGTATATGGCAACTCAGAGGTTTTTCCAAATATTCATCAAATTCTTCAAACATTTTTCTATTCAAATTTCACGCCGCCTTAAAACTTAATTCTACAAATTTTGTGATTTTAACTGTCTCAGGACTTTAACCCTGGACTACCTGTTAAGAAAGCCAGCACATAACCAAAACACCAACCGATCACTATTCATGTTCGTCTTTCAAAATCTGTAGCCACAAATAAACCGATTTTTAATTTTTTCTGATTTTTCACCTACTGACTTCTACTCTTCTCCGTTTATCAAAGGGTGATTTCTTGTTTGTTGTTGTCCGTTTGCTTTAATGCTTTCAAATATGCAAATTTTATGATTTTCACTTTGCTCATATTAACAGAATCTCCAGCCAATGGGGCGCTGTGATAAATACATATGTATGTAACTATATTACTACAGACGCATGTTCTATATTTGAATAGCTAAGTATTGAGCTTTATCTGACAAGGTCCTATGTAAATCATGTTTACATATCTTGTTTGCATATGCTAATATTAAACATAGAAATAGAAATATTAGATAAATATGAAAGCGTTTATCTTTAATTTTGCAATTTAAGGAATACCATTAAAGCAGACATGTTTAAGTAGGGGCTCTGGTGAATCAGAACAAAATCAGTTTGGATTACGAAAAAATAGTTTCAGTAAATTAAATATAAAAGTTATTACATCACGTCCGATTTCGAGTATTAGATAAGAAGAAAACCCCCTTTATTTTTTGAGTCTCCATAGAGCAATCTGCGACACGCCTACACTATCCCCAGTTAGGATAAAAATTTGTGTATTATACCTTCGGCGATAGTAATATCGACTTAGGGGGTGAGCCTTCGAAAATCTGATGACTCCATACAAATAAGCACCACCCTAATGCACTTAGGTAATCACTTGCTAACTCGAAGTTTGACTACGGATATGAGGCCTCTCACCTCGCATTACCCATATTCTCCTTCTTTACGGATGGAAGGATCACATGACCTAGAACGTATAATAAAACCTTCGGGGAGTGTTTTTGCTCTTAACAACTACAATAACGGCTTAGAGAGAAAAATTATTTCCTAAAAGTTGGCGACCGTGATACTCAGGCCAAAAGATATTCTTATAGGCACCCGCCGGTAGAAGTAAAGGCAGATCTACGATCACGCCGGCTCAACAAAGAACCGACTGGCGGTTAAAGTTTATTTTAAGTAAAAAAACTCGAATAGCGGCGATGTACCAACAGGTTATCACAACCTCTGACGATATTTTTGCCTAGCTTCCCTTTCCAACTTATAGTGTGTTGCTTTTGAGTTTTTCCTAAAAGTTGGCGGGACCTACAGTTTTTTGCCGACTCTGAACGGCACTTGCAAACCAAATGAGCTTTTGCTGAGAAGCTTCTCATGGCAGAAATACACCCGGAAAATTGCCAAACTACTGCCGAGGAGCGACCCCGTTTAGGAAAATTCTTTTTCTATATAATTTTTGATATTACTTTTGCCGGGTATTGGTCTGCCACGACCTGGTGTAGAAGGCCGAACACTTAACCGCTACACCACGGCGGTAAGTAAGGGTTAAATATTATCATTTTGAAATGTGCCCGCAACGGTTCAACGACCACTGTAAAGTTTTCTTCTTTTAAGCTCTAGCTTTCTTATTTTAAATTGACTAATCTGATTTTGAAATAACATTTTTTTTATTTTGAGTTGAACTTTTCTAATTTTTAAATGAAAAATTAAGAATTCTCAATTTAAGGTGAAACTTTCTCATTTCAAATTGATAAATCGTATTTTAACTAGTTACAAATAGAGACAATATTCACTAACAAGTCAATTCTACTGTGGTAATAACTTTATTATTACCGGCAAACAAATTCACTCGGCAACTTTTACTCCTTCTTGGTATTCTGAGGGCAAAAGTTTTCTGGTAACACCGTTACCACCAAAATAGGTGGTAACATGTGGTAACATCAATATAAAACAGCTGATGTTTACTTTGAAAAATAAAAAAGCGAAAGTGCAATTGAACAAAATAAAGTGAAAATTAAACAAAATAAATAAAACAAAGTGAAAATCAAACAAATAAACAGGTATATAGTATTAATAAATCACAATAAAAACTGTGTATTCCCTGCAGGAGCTCGGGATGGTCTTTGCAAAAGGCCACAAACAACCGCAACTGCGCTGGGGTGGTGCCTGCATATTTTCTGTAAATAAAATAAACAATTTTTAATAAATTTCATAAAATATTTACCAAATTTACTTACTTGGTCATTTCCATTTTGCAGTCTTCTTCTTTTTGATAAACTAAAAACATATGGCAGGTGACTAGCCGGGTGGCTTTTCAATTCACCATACACACTGGTGATTTTTTTTGCCATTAGGGCGTTACCATCTGCTTAGAATCGCAGCCACTTTATTTGGTAACGTATTTTAGGGAAAATTGTTTGCCGATGGCAATTTTACCGGTAACGCGCAGCATAGGGCTGTAATAGAGAAAATTCGTGTTCCAATTCCATTTCGTCCATATAAAATCTCGAACGGCAAATCTAAAATTTTATAACTTGAGATGAGACACAATTACAAAATTCGGGGGTGAAATGATATTTTATAATTTTAAAATCTGTTTTTAAATTGAAGATTTATAATTTTATTGCGAAAATGGTGTTAACCCAACAACAACCAACAAAGCAATCAATGACACTTGTTTGTTATTTTTCAATCTTCTCAGCGTGTCATTGAATAGCGCTAAAATGATAAATTACTCCAGACCATTCTTGCGTACGTCACTCACCCGTTGCAATAAAGTTAAAAAGTCTATCATATTCAGCCCTATGCTGCGCGTTACCGGTAAAATTGCCATCGGCAAACAATTTTCCCTAAAATACGTTACCAAATAAAGTGGCTGCGATTCTGAGCAGATGGTAACGCTCTAATGGCAAAACAACTCACCAGTGTGTATGGTGAATTGAAAAGCAAACCACAACTCTTCTATGAGCATTTTACAGGCTTCTTTTGGCAAACGAAAATGTTGCTTGAAAATATTGGAAGGAAGTTGCAACGGTCATGACTGTCCCGAAGGCTTTTCAAGTTGTGTCTCCGCTCCAAAATTTCATCATTTTCATCTTCTTCAGCCAGCAGCAATAGTATTAACGCGGACATTTTTACTATACTAAAGGAATTACTGGCGTTAGAAACGTTATACACAGTTTTTATTGTGATTTATTAATACTATATACCTGTTTATTTGTTTGATTTTCACTTTGTTTTATTTATTTTGTTTAATTATCACTTTATTTTGTTCAATTGCACTTTCGCTTTTTTATTTTTCAAAGTAAACATCAGCTGTTTTATATTGATGTTACCACATGTTACCACCTATTTTGGTGGTAACGGTGTTACCAGCAAACTTTTGCCCTCAGAATACCAAAAAGGAGTAAAAGTTGCCGAGTGAATTTGTTTGCCGGTAATAATAAAGTTATTACCACAGTAGAATTGACCTGATTATGACATTATTTTTTACTTTCATCCTACATTACGCGTAACTATCTGCAACGCATACAATTCCATTTTTTCCATCATTTTTATGGTAATTCAATTGAACTTTTCATATTTATCATGCTGACAGTATGCGCCAGGAGAGCGAAGTGTGTCTCAGCAATGAACTACTTTTTTTGTAACTGGTCACACGGACATGTAATGGAGCGGTGCGTTAGTGTAAGTATGTGAGTGTGTAAGTGTTTGGGTTCATAAGTGACAGACTTGCATGTGAAATTCCCTGCCATACAAGTTCCATCTCTATACTGCAGTCCTCATGGCGCTGTTGCTCTTCGTCGGTGTGCGTGTTTTTGAAAATAAAGTAGATGATGTCAGATCATTTCACATAAAACATTTTATTATTACTCGAGAGACCAACTGAGTTGAATCTGGATAAGCTTGAAAGAGTATTCATGTATGTAAATACGTATACATTTGGTAAATAGAAAGTGTGAAATAATCAGACGATCACACAATGAAATGCATTGAAATTATATGGAAATTGTGGCAATCGGCCGTATTGCGGAACTCTGCGTGTGTGTGCGATGTATGTAAGTGTTTGTGGGTGATGTAAGTATGAAAGAAAATATTTACACTAATACACTACATACAAATATGATATAAATGTTTCAAATCTATGTAAACAGAGACAAACACATGTGAGGATGAATAAGTGCACATTTATTACTATACATATGTGGGTCAAACGTTCGCTCTTACTCGTTGCACAATGTCGCCGATTTCACTTATATTGAAGTACTTATTAGGGTTCTCTCTTGTCAATTCAGGTATCTTAACTAGTTGGGTTTTTTCATCTGATTCGAGGCCTCCTTACTCCCTGGGTGTCGAAAGGAAAACCTTCTGAGCCTGCTTTTCTTTGTTACGTCACAAAACTCAATCCAGTCAGTGCCTATTTGGGAGTAATAAGCCCAAGCAAACCCAATGATTTCCGCAGGGCTAGATGTATCGCTTTTACCAGCCCTTGGCTAGCAGTCTCGTGGCCGCTGTGCTCAACATAACGCCGACTTCTCTACAGCACGCCCCGTTCGATTCACAATAATTATTATCAATGATGATAGAGCTAAAGTACTTCAAGACATCTTATTAAGCAAATCTTAGATTCTTAGCGAGAAGCAGAAGTACAATGTACAATACAGCTTATTATTTAGTATAATTCTGAGATAACTAAGTCTACTTACCAGGAAGTACTAGAGATATTACCCCAATCGAGGGTAGTGTATAAATCAGTGTTGTCGCAGAAAAATCTCAAAAAGCGTCCCAAAAACAGGTCCCCTCTTTTTTTAGATAGGAACACATTTACATAAGCCTTTTCCATTTTTTTTGATGTTAAATGACTGAGTTTTGTACTATTGCAAGAAACACATACAAAATATAAACATTTTTAAATGGTTGTAGTTAGTTTAATAGTATTGATAATCGCATAATGTAAAAAGTTGTTTAAACTTAAAAACCTCCACTTTAAAGATATGTTTTTGCAAAAGGTTTGCAAAATGAAATAAGAAAACTCACTTTGAAAAGAATTCCATTTTTTCCCGTAAACAAATTATGGGGAAGGGCGAAAAAGCGACCTCTAAGGCACGGCCAGAATCGCCGGTTAAAGGCTATTTTAAGTAGGTAAGGGGTAAGTTGCAGAGCTAACTTTTTGCGAGGTTTATTTTCTCATCATTTACTAACTTTGAAGGGGTACGACCCAAAAAACAAAAACTTCGATGCCAGCCAGACCGGATAAAACACTACGTCTAAATGCTTGGTCGCCTGGAAACTTGTCAGTGAATTACCATTCCGCTGTATAAAATTTTGCATTCAATTCTTTCTAATACCTATAATTACAAAATTAACGTATAAATAAATACATTGGATTCAATCCACAAATAAAACTTCATATACATACAAACATTTACGCTCCCCATGTACAAGAACCAAAAAACCGGAAATATACACCCTGTGGTTCACATGGAAGGAAGGAAATAGCTTCAAAAAGCTCGCCATATACAAATTTACTTGCTTCCTGTTATCACCTTGGATCATAGGGTGTACAAGAAGTCTATAAAGTAAGGAAAACACATAACAAATATTAGTAAGAATATAAATGCAAGATTGCATGCAGGGCACATGGCTCAAAGAGTTAAGAAAGCGCAATGCTAATGCAGTCTGTTAGGTTCGATGCCAGCCAGACCGGATAAAACACTACGTCTAAATGCTTGGTCGCATGGAAACTTGTCAGTGAATTACCATTCCACTGTATAAAATTTTGCATTCAATTCTTTCTAATACCTATAATTACAAAATTAACGTATAAATAAATACATTGGATTCAATCCACAAATAAAACTTCAAAAACTTTTTTATTTGAATCACCCTAATGTATACATACTACATATGATGGAGTTGTCACATGATAGAGCGTTGCAAGTTAGGCAAGACATTTGGAAATCGGCAAGAGTTCCCGATGTAAGAGTAAAAAAGGAACGAGGAGATTTTTTTGGTTTTTAACAAAAAAGATAAAAATGCATTTCATTGCAGTTTGAAAGTGAAAAGGGGTCTAAAAGGGTCACGAATTTTAGAAAAGGGTCAAAAATGGTACTTTTTTGAAAAAGTAGGGTCCGGGGTCCTGGCTCTAAAAAAGGGTCAAATTGACCCTTTAGGGTCCCCAACGTCAACACTGGTATAAATAATGTCTTCTTGTCAAATGGAAGACTTCCGTTTTTTTTTTTAGATTCACAGCCATTTAAAAAAAAAACGATTAACATCTAGTCAACGTGTCTTAATAACCTTGCAGAAGATTTCGTAGAGTATCCTATTATTAATTTCGTTTAACTTTCGAAAGCTCATGGAGCTCTCAGGAAGTCTCTTCGCATTCTGATGAAGTATTCCGGCTAAATTCAGCGTTGCTGTAGCTACACTACTTTGCTTACTTATCTACACACACTAATGTATGAAAACGCATTCACAAGTACCTAAGTTTTTATTTGTGTGAGCGTCGGTGCATAATGACAATGGCAGTCAATAGCAATGTCACAACAACAATGCAAATAACACTTCAGTACACGAGCATCAACAGTAAGTCAAGTGGTTTGCAGTGCCACATTTTATTTATATTTATATTTTATCTATAAATATTAGGGTTACACATGGAAACAAATGCAAAACTTATTCCAGTTCCACCCCTAAATCGGTTGCTTCAGAATCACATATATCGCATATACCTTATAATCACGATCGGAACAAAATATTATTTCTTCCCTCCTTAAATTAATGAGCCAGGCCGATGCTCTTCGGTTATAATAACTTCGGGCTTAATAAATCTGATGTAAAAATTGTCATACCTAAAATAAGGACCACCCTAATAAATACACTATCACATGCCATGATGAAATGTTGGTATGATAAACTTTTAAATTACATAAAGTTAATGCGTTAAATTAAATAAAAGCTAGTATGACACGCTGAGGCAAAAGCCACGCGCACTTTAGTATGTGAGTAGTCAAAACGTGAGTCTGGACTCATAAACTTTGTTGACTGACAGCCGATGTAGACTCTATCGTCTGATCACTTAATTATACTATCTCAGTGGCATTCATTACCTCGGTGCATGGGATCTATTTTCATTTCCGACATATGGAAACATCTAAGGGTGGTACCGCTACTACTAAATCCTAGGAAACCTACTATCCTAATAGTAACCTGTTATCTATCCCTCCTCAAGTTACACTAGTGGTTATTGTAACAGTAATTTGTCCTTGCTTGGTAGGCGCATTCAATAGTGGAATGTGATATGAGTGACTAAACAGGCATTTACCGATGCCGTATAATACATAGAACCACCACTGTTCAGATAATTCGCGGTTTCAATTGTGGATTTGCGACACTTCTGTTTTTGTATAGTTACATTGCTAGCCAAAAACGGTAAATTAAATCGGTGAAAGATGTGTCCTTTTTGCATATAACCAGAAAAGCGAAGGGATCTGGTTTTAACATCATAAAAACATGAGTTCTGTAAATATTTTAGTTTTACTGAAGGCGAAGTTGGTAAAAGTTGCAATAAAATAAATTTAAAGCTTTTTCGCAGAGTATAAGAAAAACACTGTACGCAGACATAGCTCAAAAATTTTTTAGGCTACTAAGGCCCACACTCATAGTGACGGGTTAACTAGCTTTCCACAGAATTCAACCCATTTTTAACCCAAGGTTAACTGCCCAACGTTGGTGAGTTAACCTCTGGTCAGATATCAGAAGGCCGTCTACCAACAATTTTTATAATATAAAATTTAAGCAAATAATTTAAAAAAAATAGTTAACTGTGGAACTTAAGTTAACCTGCGACTGTGAATTGGGCCTTAGCTAGTTTAAAGGATATCAAACCCATATTTGAAGAGGACATAATGCATAAATTGTTCTCTCAAGTGGCCCGTTTTATGAAAACGGTGTTAGAATATTCTCATCAACCTAGCCCTATTCTCGTGTAGCCCTAAAATGTGTTTATTTTGGGGGATAGGGGTTAGGCTGGTAATTGAAAAGAAATATGCATAAGGATAGTTATAATAGGAAGATCGTTAGATGAAAAGAGAAGAATGATATGAAAGAGTTGTATGAAGTTGCGTCCTAAATGGATTGGCCCATCATAACCACATTTGGAACACAAACTGGAAACCTTCCATGAATGGTCATGCGGTAAAATCATTTAAATTTATTTGTTACGATTGGGGGAAAAGAGGCATGGCACCTATTATAGAAATGGAAGTTTTGATAGTACACATTTATTCCTGGAAGTATTCACGCTCCATGACTGAAATTCCGTACGAAGACCTACGAAATTATACTGCAATAACTCCATAAAGAAGGTGTGTAAGAGAAAGGGGGCGTGAATGGACCCCACGGGTATGGACTAGTTATAAATAAAAATCACTTCAAGAAAACCAGTAAATTTAGTTTCCGATTGATTTTGCGGTCATCTCCCTTAACCATCGCTGACAAGGCGCAACAAATTGCTCAAACCCCCATTGGTAAATTATCCTACATACAAATAAATGCATAACTCATGACATGCGGCTAATCCTAGTCCATCCAAATTATATCAGCCACGATGCTGTCATTACAAAATATTAGCCCTGCGTGACATGTGACATGACAAGGGAGGATCAAGCAGTAGTTCAACTACACAACGCACCTACAAGCTGGGTGCCGAGTTTACCATGTACTTCCGCAGCGTTGAAATGTTTATGCGAAGTAAATTTATGTATGCGCATAGCGGCGAGCTGATTTCTGCGTATTTTGGTGTGCGAATGTAATTTGGATTTGTATTTTTGGTCTATCATTTGTCAGTTTAAGTTCGACATCGCTTGTTACAAGCTCACACTGTCATTTACTGGCGTAGATGCAGGTTCAAAGCTTTGAGAGACATGTCTCTGATTAGCTTGAGCAGAAAAATTTGGTACCCCAACTTTATTTTTGATAGTCGTGTTGTTGTGGTTATGATGAAAGTAGTAGACTAGTTTTTGCATAAACTGCTCAGGTGAGAATCCTCTTCTTTTACTAGGAATGTGAGGACAATTTTGAGATCAAATTTGATATTGCCGCTCTACAGGAAATACAGGGTAAGGCACGAAAGGACTGGGAGTACATTTCCATGCTTCCAATTAGCTTCCGTTATCGCAAAAAAGGGTGAGAGGTGTGCTTTTTTGATACTGTCAAAAATTATCTACATAACAACACAGATTCAATACTCTCACATACACTCACATCGCTACTTAACTCATAGTTTCGTTCGGTGATGTGAGTCCTAAATATTCTCTGGGGTAATTAACATTAATGCTGGAATGACAGTCATTTAGTGCCTTGGCTGAATTTCCTGTCCCCTTCCAAAGCCATGAATCATTTTGCCATTATCATACTTAACACCCTTAATATGCTGCAGTCAATATGTGAAAGATTATCTATTGTGATTTAAATTGATTAGAAAGCTAACAAATTTCTTGAAGACTTTCACCAATTCAACCCTCTTCTCATCTTTTACAGCACCATCAGCTATACTTTTAAGGTTACAACAACTTTTTTGTTTATAGGAGACATTGTGGAAGTGTTTTCGATCCTTTCAGCTTTTCATTTAGCAATTGCTTATTAATGTGGCTTACAGGGCTAAAAAATGAACCTTAACTTTAAACCCGTGTAAAGTTTAATCAATTTTTCATACATTTTTGTACAATATTTCACACCGTCCAAATACCTACACAGATTTTCAATTTTTTTCGGTTTCTATTTAAGATTTAATAAAAAAGCTATCTAATTTTTTCTTTTGGTTTGTTTGAATGTAATTGAATTTTGCCCACAAAAACTTCATATGCGTCATAGCTCAGCGGTAGAGCAGTCGGCTGTGACTCCTGAGCGTTTTCGTTCGAATCCTGCCAAGTGCTATATTTTTTTAATTTTATTTTATTCTTAAAACTTTTTGGTTTAAAATTAAAACTTCTTGGTTTGAAAATTAGAACTTTTCGGTTTGAAATTAAAACTTTTAGTTTGAAAATTAAAACTTTTCGGTTTAAAATTAAGACTTTTTGGTTTGAAAACTAAAATTTATTTTTGAAAGCTTATTCAAGATTGAATTTTGCCAACAACATTTATGTGTGCGATGTAGCTCAGTGGTAGAGCAGAAGGACATGATGCGGGGAGACTTGGTTTGAATCCCCGCCAACGGCCAACGGACAAACAATTTATTTTATCTTTAAAAAATAGTTAGAACTTTCTGGTTTATAATTGAAACCCGATTCATTTAGCCAATTTTCTTCAAAACTGGCCTAGATTGAATTTGAAACCAAATTTAGTTTGGTTATATATGTAGTCCTAAAATGTTTAAAATTTAGGTTCAAATTTTTAACCGTGTAGTAAACAAACTCTCAAAGTTTCCTGATAAACATGAAAGTGATTGCGTAAATATATGTATTTACATACGTAATCATGATGATATATTTGTGTCGAAGTTCCTTACGCCCGAGTTGACTGTGTTTATTGATATGTGTTCGTTGTTAAGTTTTTTAAGCTTATTAAGACATTATCGATGAAGTCGACTGTGAAGAGCTGTATTCATTTGCTGGAATGAAATAGATATACATACCTATACATTTCTGTTTATTTGTAGTTGAATAATGTTTCTTATCAACACCAGGAATGTGGGGTTTCAAGAATTTAAAGAACCGTGTTTTTACTTACATTGGCCTGCCCAAAGCAAAACTCGACATTCAACACTTCTTTGCTATAGTTAGGGCCAATTGAAAACTCATACACGGTTAAAAATTTGAACCTAAATTTTAAACGTTTTTGGGCTACATATGTATATGTATGACCAAACCAAATCTAGTTTCAAATTTAAACTAGACCAGTTTTCAAGAAAATTGGTTCATTGAAACGCATTTTAATTTTAAACTGGAAATGTTTTAACCATTTTTTAAAGAAAAAATAATATCTTGTCCGTTGGCTGAGACTCGAACCAAGACTCCCGCATTATGCCCGTCTGCTCTATCACTGAGCTACATCGCACACATAAATGTTGTGGGCTAAATTCAATCTTGAATAAGCTTTCAAAAATATACGTAAACAAAAAAAATTGTAAACCGAAAAGCTTTTTTATTTTAAACCAAAAAGTTTTGATTTTCAAACCAAACATTTTCAATTTTAAGACGAAAAGTTTTAATTTTCAAACCAAAAAGTTTTAATATTGAACCGAAAACTTTTAAGATTAAAATTAAGTTAAACAAGTAAGGAAGTCTAAGTTCGGGTGAAACCGAACATTACATACCCAGCTGTGCACATAAAATGCTGTTATTCTTTGTTTTGTATAGTTAATGGTGTTAAAAGACTGGCCAGTAATACATATGTACATGGTTTCATTCTAGACTTCAGGCTAACTCTAATGACCTTGAGCGGGTAAAAACGCAAAAAACCTTTAAACAACACTAATAACATCATCAGATATTGCATATTCCGGTTTCTTTACTCTCGTTTAGAGAACTTTAGTCCAAAAGTGGGCGTGGTCGTTCACCGATTTTTCTTATTTTCTGTGGTAGTACTCTACATAAACACAACATGCCTGGTACCTAGTTTCGTAAATCTATCTCACACCGTTCTGAAGTTATTAGCAGTCGAATTTGAAAATTGTTTGACTCATAAGTGGGCGGTGCCACGCCCACTTTCCAAAATTTTGCAAAAATTATGTAAAGAATATGAAAATTGATGTACGTACCAAATTATATTATTATAGCGGTATGAGTTAATTAGATATGGACTTTTCAAAATTTCCACCTCCTTTCAATATAACTTTTATGAAAAAGTAGGCGTGGTCGCGAAGCGATTTCGTTTATTTTCTATAGCTGAATTTACCACAACAATAGTATGTCCTCTACGAAATTTCGTTATACTAGCATAAACTGTTCTGAAGTTATTAAGAGTCAAAATTTTAAAATTTCTTCAATTATACGTGGGCGGTACCACGCCCCCTTTTCAAAAATTTTTATAAAATCGGCCTTAGAACATCTAAATCAATACATATTGCAAATTTTATCATTGTAGCTGCTTCTAATATTGAATTAACCCATTTTATACGTTTTTCGAAATTTTCGATATCGAAAAAGGGGCGTGGTTATGGTCCGATTTTACCCATTTTCAATAGCAATCTATTCTGAACCCAAATAAGTACGCATGCCAAATTTGGTGAAGATATCTCATTATTTGCTCAAGTTATCGTGTTAACGGACAGACGGACGGACGGACGGACGGACGGACGGACGGACGGACATGGCTCAATCAAATTTTTTTTCGATCCTGATCATATTGATATATGGAATTCTATATCTATCTCGATTCCTTTATACCTGTACAACCAACCGTTATCCTAACAAAGTTATAATACCCTGTGTACAAGTACAGCTGGGTATAAAAAAAAAATGTGGCACTTGGCACAATTCGAACGAAAACGCTCAGGAGTCACAGCCGACTACTCTACCGGCTAGCTATGCAGCACAGAAAGTTTTTGTCGGCAAAACTCAATGACTTTCAAACAAACCAAAAATATTTAGACTCCCTTTCCGTTTAGATCTTATATCGAAACCAAGAGAAATTGAAATTCTTTTTAAACCCTTGAAAGGTTTATAATATTCTAAAAAAAGTTTAAAAAATCGATTCAACTTAAGACGGGTTTACAATTTAGGCAAATTTTTTAACCGTGTAGGGAACTTAAGGAATTTCATCTTACTTTTCTAGAACTCAGTAACAAGCATAGTGTCAGATCATCTATACGATTAAATATATTTTACAAATCTTACCACTTATAGGTCAAAAGGCATTTGAGATATGATAAAGATTTGTTGACGAAATCGATTTAATCTTCGGAATTATTTTCTAAAATTCGACCATTTCCAAGTTTTGTTCAAGAACACCCTATATCAAAAAATTCGATACATTTTCGGTATATAGCGTTTTTCAATCTAAATTCCAAAAAAAAAAAAACAACTTTATAAAAACAAATTTTAAGATAAGTCTTTTATGAAAAATATTTGGAAATAGGGTGACCATCCACTCAGAAGCCGATTTATTTTAGAACGAAAAGTACTTCCGGTAATACTTTTTTTATATATGTATGTAATTATAAGATATGATACCAATAAAACTAGAAAAGTCCCGGAACCCGGCCATATGGAAAAACCCTGAGTTGTTGGGATTTTCCACATAGCTGAATCGCGGGACTGACACTCCTAAGCCGACACCGTTTCCCCTCCTCGACCCACTTTGATGTGTCTCTCCTTTTTAAGGTGTGAATGTCTCTAGGTCTTTTATGATCCCATCTTAGCCAGGTTTGTTTGGATATCCGGCACCCTGGGTATTGTTTCCATCTTTCGTTGGCTTGGCGGAGTGTGTACTCCTTCAGCATTAGCTTACATGTTGCAAACGGCATACATAAGCGTCTGCCCTACAGTTTCCCTCATTGTCCCTGTTTCCCGGGACCCATGCGAGGCTCACGCGGTTTTGTTAGGCCATCTCTTGAAGAGATCCATGACAGCTGAGCGTAATTTCAGAGTTGAACGAATAAGAGACAAGAGCTTGGATGGGCGCTTTTACTTATCCAGGCCGGGACATCCAAGACTGCTAAGACTTCAGCATGGAAGACGCTACAATGATCCTGTTAAAAGTGAACTCGTGTAAAAAATTTCATCGAGATATCTCAATTTAGTACAAAATATTTATACAAAACACACACCGCTCAACCAATTTAATCCGTAGGCAATGCAAATATTTGGGTCTATGCACAGCTGAATATCAAAAAATAAAAATTTTTTTAGTGAACCTTCTAGTTACGTTAACTTCCACCTAAACCAATTGAATGACGGATACAAAAAATGTGAAGCTATCGATTTACCTAACGTTACTTTAAATTCAAGCTTATTGATATTATAGTCACGTTTGAAAGAATTTGAAACCTTCGAATTATAACAAGAAAACTGGTGTTCGACACAACAATCCAATTCACTGAGGCTAATATTTTTTCTATGCGCTGATTGCATGAAACTCCAAATTTTTTTATTCTATTTTTTCAAAACTTTGAACAGCGCAATAAGTTAGTATGTAAAAAACGAGAATGGAACTCGTGCGTGTACAACCCCATGCACCAAAATATGTAGCTACGTGTACACTCACATAATGTTATACGGAAATCAAAACAAACTATGTAGTTGTAGCTACTATACACGCAACTAGTTTGACGCCAGAAAACTAGTTAGTCGGCTGACTTAACTAATTTCATAATAGCACAAAAACAGATAAATTAAATTTTAGTGGTGGGGTCACAGATTCTAGCTCTGGAGTTGTAAACTTCCATTTTGAGTTTTCTTTAGTACTGAACTGGTCTTTTTCGTACTAGTTCGATATCAGTAAGAAAATACCAGTTGTAAACTAGTGTTTTGTCAGCCTTATTTGGTTATTCTCTTCAGACCACTGGCATTGGTGAAAGTGAGTTGGCTCCTTTTTCTCATATTAAATCCAATTGAGTTTAATTCGGATCGCTCCATGCTCTGCTGCACGCTCTTGGTTTGCCATTGAGTCCAATCGGGTACGTTGCCATCGGTCGATTAATTTTAGCTAAAAAATGTTTCCTATTTCAGACGAATTGGCATGAGTTATTTCAAAACCTCCATTTATTTGTGTATTTATTTGCCAATTTATTGGAATTTAAATTTCTTTTAACATGTATTTGTATTTTGTTGTTGAATTCTGTAAAAATATGGACTTCTCAAAAAATATTAAGCCGTCGGTTACCTACGATATATATTTTTGAAGTTATCTTCTCAGGCGGCGATATGAAGTTTCAAGCAGGGTCGTCACTTAAGGTTGCCACATAACCGCAATTTATTTATTTTTCCGTATATCTCTGGAACTACTGGGCCGATTGGGTTGCCACCTATCCCCATTTTTTTTAGATACAGAGCTAGATATGCCAATATGGCTAACGAATGAAAGGTATTTTCGGCCGTGTTCCAAATATGACAATTTCAAGCAATTCCATTATACACGGCTAAAAAAATTAACTTAAATTTTAAACCCGTATAAAGTTTAATCAATTTCTCAAACTTTTTTGTACAATATTTCAAACCGTCCAAATACCTACAAAGATTTTCAATTTCTTTTGGTTTCGATTTAAAATCTAAATGAAAAAGCTGTCTAAATTTTTTATTTTTGGTTTGTTTTAATGTAATTGAATTTTTCCCACAAAAACTTCATATGCGTCATAGCTCAGCGGTAGAGGAGTCGGCTGGGACTCCTGAGCGTTTTCGTTCGAGTTCTGTCAGCTGCCACATTTTTTTTATTTTATTCTTAAAACTTTTCGGTCTAAAATTTAAACTTTTGGGTTTGAAAATTCAAATTTATTTTTGAAAGCTTATTCAAGATTGAATTTTGCCAACAACATTTATGTGTGCGATGTAGCTCAGTAGTAGAGCAGGCGGGCAAGATGCGGGGAGTTTTGGTTCGAATTCCCGCCAACGGACAAACAATTTATTTTATCTTTAAAAAATTGTTAAAACATTTCTTGTTTATAATTGAAACCCGATTCCTTTAGCCAATTTTCATGAAAACTGGTCTAGATTGAATTTGAATCCAAATTTGGTTTGGTCATATATGTAGTCCAAAAAATTTTAAAATTTAGGTTCAAATTTTTAGCCGTATAGATATGCCAATATCGGTATCAAATCCAAGGTATTTTCGGCGGTATTCCAAATATGTCGATTTCACGCAGAGTTGCCACTTAGAGTTGCCACCTAACCACAATTTACAACCTCTTTTACAGTTCTCTCTCCTATCTTTCTTCGCCTTCACACTATCTCCCTCCCTTTTGCTCCTCATTCCCCTTTTTCCTTCTACCACGCCCCTCTTCCTCTATATCCCATTCGTATTGGCCCCTGTTAATTTAGGCATAATTCTACCCACGTACGGAATTTGAAGAAAAACGCACCATGTATAAGATATTCTCTAATTGATCGGTTCCTTGGTCCACTTCCAGGAAGTAGAAATTGTGAATCTAAACCATTCTAGAATACACCTTATTCAGATTACGTTATTTCTGAATTTAAGAAGTTAACTTCTTTCACGTGTACTGGCTGCACGCAGTTTTTTTATATTAAAGGGACGGTGTGCCTCATCGCCGTTTTTTTTGTTGGAAGACTAGCATGGTTCCTTGTTTGCGTGGAAAACTAAAACACTTCGTTCTTTGCGTGGAAGACTAACATGCTTCATATTGTCCAAACACTTTCTAGGTGTGTCACCTGGTCCACATTCCGGTCGATATATCGGAAACGGGTTCCTACATGGGACACAAATTTCTCTACTTCCGATAACTCGATTGAATTCTCTTATGATCTACATATGGCATTTTTCCTTCCATCAGTCCGTATGTCTGTAAACACGATTTGAATGGATAGATTTGCTTTTGGTATGCATTTGGTATGCAGGTTTCTAGGCTATCGCTATTTATATTGGTGCAATAGAATGTAATCCAAGCCTACTTTTTGTAAATCGAATAATTTCGAAAAAAATAAAATAAATGCTAGGTATATAACACACCTATTACAGTTAGGTAAAAAAATGGATCAGATCAATATTCTTTTAAAAATTTAAATCCTATGACAATTTGAAACCAACTTTTATTAGTAGTTTGTCTCATGCTGACAACTGTGATGGGATCACAGGCTTATCACAGTCATTTTCTGGCAAGAGCCTCTTCGATTATCCAAAATAGTTGCTGCGGGATAACAAAAAAAAAAAAAAAAAAAACAATCAACAGCCATCTAAATGCATTCGGGTGTATGTGTATAAAAAGATGTAGGTACCTAGTATGTACCATTGGCGGTGGTTGCAAGTAAAATATATGTGTAAGCACGAGCAGAATAAAGGAATTTAAGTGAAATTGGAGACCATTCCTTGCTTTTTCTTTTACTTTTTATACGCTCATCCGTTGTTGTTTATTTTCCGCGGGGTGTCTGCTTGTATGTGGGGGCTCAGTAGTCAAAGAGTGGTATGACAAAGCGTGATATCATATATGTTGAGTTCATTAGACTGGCCGTACATTTTTTTTTTTTGGAAATCCTTAAATTTTCGCGTCTTAAATATGTGGTTAGGAGTCAAAACAAATCATGTATATTTTGCAGATTGCCCTATGCAGACTCAAAAAATAAAACATATAAGGTAACCTCAATTTTGATCCCTGTGTGACACGCCTTAACGGCCTCCGATCGAAACCAAATTTTATATGTGATATCGTCGACTATAATATGATCGATTTTAGGTATTAAATAAAAAGAAAAAAAATTTTTTTTTTTTGGTCTCCATAGGGCCACCTGAACTTTGAGCTCAACTCGGCACGTTAAGGCATCATCGGATCGTGCTGAAAATTTACAAGGATTGTTTTCACTCCTAATCACACATTTTAAGATGCGAAAATTTTAGGATTTTCAATTTTTAATTTTCTTCATACAAGCTGCGGCCAGTCTAGAGTTCATACACTATGGTAACAACATATGTGAGCATGTGTGATTATAAGATACGCTTTTAAAATTAAATCACAATGGTATTAAGTTGCATGCGTGTAAATGGAAAAAACATTAACACGAATTGAGTGCGAATTGAAAGTGCTTGTTAGCTAAATTACGACTATGAGGAAAACAGTTACACAAAAAAAATACAGACTTTTTCAGAAGCTCAAAGTTAAAGGTAGAAAATTCACCTTTCGTATTTTCTCAAAAGAAAGTTTTTTTAACTAAAAAGAGTTAAATTTCTTTTATTCGAAAGATACTTGGAAAAAAAATTGCAACGATTTGTTCAGCGATCGTTATTATAAGATATTTTGAAGCTTCCAAGTGGTCATCGGATAATTTTTCGGACACTGGGAAGTAAACTCAAGTGTCTGCACCAAAGCGGGCCGGGATGTAACGTTTTTATGGAGAGTAAAAAAGAAATAAAACAAACGCAGGGGAATGAAAACTTTGAGTGTATCTATGCAAATTTGGAATATAAATATGTAGTATACTTCATTCTTAGACTTTCTACATGGTTGTTGCAATTTCGATCTGTTTACAGTGTTTCGCCTTACTCGATTTTATTTATTTCCCCGAATATCGACCAATATCTCGGGAAAGGCTATAGATAATATGCTTCATTCCAAGACTTTCTACTTGGTTTTGACACTTGGAGCGATTTCTAGGGTTGCCACATTTCTCAACTTTTTTTATAATATTAAATAAAGGGTATTTTACGCTATATACAAACCAAGATATTTTCAGACAAGGTTACCAACCACTTTTCTATTCCTATGCTTATCTCTTGAACCTATTAAAATTAGGGAAGTTTTCAAGGTCGCCACCTATATTTTTTTTACAATCCGAAATAGGGATAGCATTATCTAAATAAATATAAAACAGACATTTTTAAAATATTTTTATTAGGTCGCTTTCGTCGTTCTTGTGCCCGGATTATTGCATTCGATTTTAAACCAAATTCCTGTTGAGCTAGGGTCATGCAACTTTCACCATAGTCCATGTCACGATGACAATGCTATATTATGTACAAAAAATCCGATAGGTGATTTATGGCTGAAATTTAGAACATGAAATAAATATTTTTCCTAAAAAAAATCCACTAGGTGCACCTAAGATCGGGGTAATAAAAACTGAAAATCCTAATTATGGACCGATTTGGCTGATATTTAGCGTTTGATATTGTATTTATCAACACTTTTTTAGCCCATCGTTATTCAAATAAACTTTAATACTTTAATACCGGCCTGCCGGTTCCACGAAGTATATAATAAACTGCCTCAAAATCATAAAGCAAACAAAGAAATCATAAGAAGTCCGCAAAGTACACAGATTGTTTACATGAGTAAACTGAAAGGGAGGACCTACTTCCAATACTGATTGCCGTCTCACCGCACTGCTTTAAGCCAGCAAAAAACAGCTGATATTATACCCGTGTTGCACACTTGCCTGCTGCTGCAACAAAACAACAAACATAGACATCATATCATCGCTCGCTTGCCAGAAGCATGAATTTTACAAAATTAAAATTTTGGGAAATCGTACTTGAAAGTTTAAAATTTTAGTTTTCCAATGATATAGTTTTTAGGTTAAAATTCCTTCAATTCCTCTTTAAAAATTTCCAAAATAATTTTTTTTTAATTTTCGTTATGTCAGAACATTCATGTTTTTGGGGCAACGAAAATGTTTAAAAATTGAATTTCTATATTTATTAAAATTTTCGTTGAGCCAGAAACACGAATGTGTAGCAAATTTGTTACGTATACGCCATGGTGTCTGTGGTTCAGCGCAATATATTCTTGTTTCTGGCTCAACTAAAGTTTTTAAAAGTTTAGAAATTCAAATTTTGAATATTTTTGTTCCGCCAGAAACATGAGTGTGTAGCACATTCGTTTTTCTGCAC
Source organism: Campiglossa producta (assembly GCA_964058755.1). Lineage (NCBI taxonomy): Eukaryota > Metazoa > Arthropoda > Insecta > Diptera > Tephritidae > Campiglossa > Campiglossa producta. The sequence goes on from CAXKVI010000004.1 coordinate 26,302,134, forward strand.
AATTTTCCGAGATTTAACTACACGTTCATAAAAATGGCATTGCAAATTTCCGGGGTTTCCTTGTACTTTGGGAACCCAGAATTTTCATGAATCGTAGAGAAACGAGAGACTAGTCACATGAGCCTTTTAACTCAAATCTGGAAAATTTTCACATTCATTCTTCTGGCAAGCGAGCGATGATATGGTTTCTGTAATGCAAAGCAAAATCCTGAGCTCTCTTTCTATTTCTCTGTGCTCTTAGCACTCCTTTGGCGTTTGACAACACACAAACATCTTTGGACTAATCGGCCTAACTTTGTCGCCTGCTGTTCGCTGTCTTATAATCCCACTGCATTATGTGTTGACTTGCCTTTTTGTTGCTGTTGTTGTTTGATAGAGGTCCTACTGTTCCAAAGATATTTTGTTTTGTATTTTGCTTATTTTTTTCATTCTATCAGCTGGCTTTGACTTTTGATTAACTCTTTTGAATTATTATTTTTTTTTGTTGTTTACTATTGTTAGGTATGTTTGATGTTTTAATTCGTGACTAATATTGTTTTGCGGCTGCAATAAAAAAGTTGTAGTTTGCCTTTTTCTTGGACAACATATAGCCACAATTATTTAGCAGGAGCAAGAGTTTTTAGAGGAAACAGAGAATAGAAAAGGTATTTTCGTAGTTTAGAAGTGTTGGTAAAGTGTGGTTTTTTTTTAAGTTATTTCAAGGAGAGACATTTGCACAGAGCTGCCTCATCGGTACGTTCCGATGCAAGTGCTTTCTCATCCCGATCCTGGCGAAGCCTTAATTCATTTAACTGTGTTAATATGTTATCAAAAAAACGTTGGGACTAGGAAAGCAGGAGTTTGCTATTGTGCTGGATTTATTCCGTAAAACTATAAATTTGTCTACATAAATATTATTTCCCAACTAGCAAAGCTAAATATTTGTATGCATGTAAACCGATTATAGCTATTAAGAAAATATACAACTTGCGTCATAACGACAACCCCAACAATAACAATTAAATAATATGGATGTACTAATAAACGTCAGGCATACACCCCAGATATATAATTAAAAGTATGTACATATTCATGCATTAGCATCTTAGTATTCGCTTGTAAAATAACAACACTAAGTTGAGTCACTTGTAAGCTACGAGGTACAAAACGTCGATTAAACAATAACACGCGTGCGAAAATATAAACATTTTCCTATTGAACTTATATACATACAAAAATGTTTAACCTACAATTAAACCAACTAGATGTCAACTACTTCACAACTAGTAGTTTCGTTAGAACCCCTAAATATATATTTCTGTCGAGCTAATCTTCCAAATTGTAGTATGCTGCTTTTGAATTTTTTCATTCAGATTGGCTTCCCGAGATAGGGGTCGCTCCCAACGAAGACTAACACACTTCAGTTTTCTGCGTGGAAGACTAACACACTTCAGATTTCTGCGTCGAAGACTAACACTCTTCGCTCTCTGCGTGGAAGACTAACACACTTCAGTTTTCTGCGTCGAAAACTAACACACTTCGTTCTCTGCGTCGAAGACTAATACACTTCAGTTTTCTGTATGGAAGACTAACACACTTCAGTTTTCTGCTTGGAAAACTAACACACTTCAGTTTTCTGCGTCGAAAACTAACACACTTCGTTCTCTGCGTGGAAGACTAAAGGGTCGAATACATAAAGCTTCGTTAACCTCGCCTGACATTTGCTACCTCAAAACTTTGCGTCCAACTTCAGAGGTATGCTACAATGAACGCTGCGACGCTTCTCTTTTATACATTTGTTTTCGTTAGGGGTCGTGCATATATGACGTCACGCTCTTTGAGGGGGGGAGGGGTCTGCGATTTGAAACGAAATGTGACATGGGGGGAAGGGAGAGTAGCACTTACGTGATGTCACGTTATTTTTTGCATGTTTTCTAGCGTGCAACGTCCATGAACGTTTTCAAATTTGGCACGTTTTCATTCTTTCGATTGGCAAATATTATTTAATAATTAATATAAACATTCTAAATATGTATCAGATTTTATGTCAAATAAATATTGAATTTATATTTATTAAGGGTGTGATGTGACATTCGAGGGGAGGGGGGGTCTGGAGTTTGTGACTGGGTGTGACATGGAGGGAGGGGGGGGTCAAAATCTACCAAAAATCGCGTGACGTCATATATGCACGACCCCTTATTTATTTCTTTGTATTCAGAGTTTTTTGGTTATTATATTAATTTAATAGAGAAAAAATTAAATAAGTATTATTTCCTTCAACTTTTTATTCTCCAATTAAAAAAAAAGTCATCAACATGTGATTGTCAAAGCGAGCAAAGCAAGCAAAATTTGAGAGTTTGCCAAATTTTAACCTTGCTTCAACTTTGAGGTCTCCAATTTGCCATGCTTCGTTTAAATACGTATACTGAACTTTTCTGTCAAAGTCAAAGTTTGAGGTTAAGTCAAAATAAAGCTTTATGTAACTGACCCATAATACACTTCAGTTTTCTGTATGGAAGACTAACACACTTCAGTTTTCTGCGTGAAAGACTAACACACTTCAGTTTTCTGCGTCGAAAACTAACACACTTCGTTCTCTGCGTGGAAGACTAACACACTTCAGTTTTCTGCGTGGAAGACTAACACACTTCAGTTTTCTGCGTCGAAAACTAACACTCTTCGTACTCTGCGTGGAAGACTAACACACTTCAGTTTTCTGCGTGGAAGACTAACACACTTCAGTTTTCTGAGAGTTTGCCAAATTTTAACCTTGCTTCAACTTTGAGGTCTCCAATTTGCCATGCTTCGTTTAAATACGAATACTGAACTTTTCTGTCAAAGTCAAAGTTTGAGGTAAAGTCAAAATAAAGCTTTATGTAACTGACCCATAATACACTTCAGTTTTCTGTATGGAAGACTAACACACTTCAGTTTTCTGCGTGAAAGACTAACACACTTCAGTTTTCTGCGTCGAAAACTAACACACTTCGTTCTCTACGTGGAAGACTAACACACTTCAGTTTTCTGCGTGGAAGACTAACACACTTCAGTTTTCTGCGTCGAAAACTAACACTCTTCGTACTCTGCGTGGAAGACTAACACACTTCGTTATCTGCGTGGAAGACTAACACACTTCACGGTGATAGCAGCCAACGCTGAGCGATTAACATCTAACGCTACAGACAGCAGGACTCCCGCAACGACATATCGGGCAGTTAATTGAAACAACTCGTCGTTGATAGGCAACCTCCGGGATGGGGCAAACCTCTAAGCATAGATAGTTTTGCGACCACTACAGTCGGGGACAGCTGTTTCAAAATAAACATTCCCAGCAGAGAAGACTGGGAGAGAACGGATTGGTGTCCCGAAACAAATGGTGGCACTTCCATATACACCGACGGCTCGAATTTGGACGGCAGAGTTGGAAGAGGGGTTTATTCAATGGATTTGGACCTTGATCTCTCCTTCAGAGTACCTGATCATTGTAGCGTCTTCCAGGCGGAAGTCTTGGCATTCCTGGACGCCGCGGCCTGGATAAGCAAACGTGTTATCGGAGAAGATATCGTTATTTTCAGCGATAGCCAAGCGGCCATCAAATCCCTTGGTTCATACACGTTAAACTCTGAACTGACGCTCAACTGTCGTCGATCTCTTCAGGAGATGTCTCAACAGAACCGCGTAAACCTCATATGGGTCCCAGGACATTGGGACATTGAGGGAAACTGTAAGGCAGACGAGCTTCCTAGGCAGGGCACGACCAAGCAGGTTCTTCAGGTTAAAGAGCGCTTAGGTATGCCCTTTGCCACATGCAAACTAATGCTGAAGGAGCACACACTCCGTCAAGCCAACGAAAGATGGCTGCAATCCCCAGGGTGCCGGATATCGAAACACACCTGGCCAAAATGGGATCTTAAAAGGTCTAGACGCATTTGTCCTAACTAGGAGGGAAATCTCCACATTGATAGGGGTATTAACCGGTCACTGGCTCATTGGTAAGCATGCAGAAAGGTAAGGTGTGCCCTACCGACGATGCTGCAGGAGTTGCAAAGATGATGAGGAGGAGGAAACAGTGGAGCACCTCATCTGCAGCTGCCCGGCTTTAAGCGGCGCGAGAACGCGCTTGTTCCCTTCCTGGATAGCCTAAGCCAGATCGCGGAACTGGACATAAATGACTTGAATGCCTTCATAAAGTCATCTAAGTGGTTCGAGGAGGAGTAACGGTGTCGGTTTGGGAGTGTCAGTCCCGGGATTCTGCTATGTGGAAAATCCCAACAACTCGGGGATTTTCCATATGGCTGGCTCCCGGGACTGACTTTCCTTGTGTTGGTGGTTTCACAACGGGCCTTTCAAAACTGGCCTAAGTGTGGCTCTGCGGCAGCCTCGTGAACCTAACCTAACCTAGTCTTCGACGCAGAGAACGAAGTGTGTTAGTTTTCGACGCAGAAAACTGAAGTGTGTTAGTCTTCGACGCCGAAAACTGAAGTGTATAAGTCTTCCACGCAGAGAACGAAGTGTGTTAGTCTTCGACGCAGAAAGTTGAAGTGTGTTAGTCTTTCACGCAGAGAACGAAGTATGTTAGTCTTCGACGCAGAGAACGAACTGTGTTAGTCTTCCACGCTAACTGAAATGAATTAGTCTTCGTTGGGAGCGACGATATATGAAGGAATAAATAAAATAGCTGGCAGCCCTGCCTAAAATTATCTTTGTTCTTATACCGTAAAAAATACCTTCCTTTTGGTACCCATATTGGTATGTCTTGTCTAATATTTGAAAAAAAATTATGACACCTTGTGAATCGCTCAATGTGTTAAAACCAAAGTAGATAATCTTTGAATGAAGCATATCATCTATAAGCCAAATTTTTTCCAAATCGTTTCAACCGTTTCCGAGATATTGGTCGATATACGAAGGAATAAATAAAATTCCTGTAAGTGGCAACCCTGCCTGAAAACACCTTAATTGGTAAACGGCTGAAAATGTCTTTTATTTTGTAACCATATTTGAATATCTTGCTCAATATTAAAAAAATTAGGAAGGTGACAACTCTGTAAACCGCCCTATATTACCAGTCCTAGTGGATAACCTTAGAATGAAGCAAACTTTCTATATACTAATTTTATCAAAATCGCTTCAACCATTCCCGAGATAGTAGTGGATATACAAAAGTTTTTTTTTTATTAAAACCTTTATATTAAGTCGCTTTCTTGTTTGCACCTCCTTTTTCATACGAAATTTCGGAATCTTGCAAAGTCTTTTTAGGTACATAGCTTCCCGTTGAGCTAGACACTCAAAACTTGGAACATAGTTCGGAGTGACAATGCAATGTGAACGAAAAAAGTATCCGCTAGGTGGCGCACGGATCAAGACATACGGTAAATTCATTTCAAAATTGAAATTTTGGGACCCATATTTGAGGAACTTCCCGGTAAGCTAGATTATTGAAAATTTGCATACATATGAACAATTGAAGACAATACATACTGTTGTACAAGAAATTCCGCTAGATATCACACTGGTCGAGATAATTGCAAAAACTATTAAAAGACTCCTGGAATTTTGCGATCGATTTTTAGTAACTTCCAGGTCAGTTAGAGACTTGGAACTTGACACATTTGTCACCACCCGATGACAATGCAATCCCTCATCAAAACAATTCCGGTAGGTGGCGCACGGATCGAGATATTTCGAAAACTAATTTGCAGTTGAGAATTTTGTGATCGACTTTTGACCAACTTCCAGGTAACCTAGGAACTTGAAACTTGGCATTAAATTGAAGCAACAGTTGCACTGCAAAAAGTAAAAATCAAAATTCCGATAGATGTCACGCTGGTCTATATAATTGCAAATCTTAAAAAAAAAAATTAGAAGACTCCTGGACTTTTGCGATCGATTTTTAGTAACTTCCAGACTAGTAAGAGACTTGAAATTTTACACATTTGTCACAACCCGATGACAATGCAATCTCTCATCAAAACAATTCCGGTAGGTGGCGCACGGATCGAGATATTTCGAAAACTAATTTGAAGTTGAGAATTTTGCGATCTACTTTTGACCAACTTCCAGGTAACCTAGGAACTTGAAACTTGGCATTAAATTGAGACAACAGTTGCACTACAAATATTAAAAATCAAATTCCGATAGATGGCACGCTGGTCTATATAATTGCAAATCTTTAAGAAAAAAATTAGAAGACTCCTGGACTTTTGCGATCGATTTTTAGTAACTTTCAGATTAGTTAGAGACTTGAAACTTTACACATTTGTCACAACCTGATGACAATGCAATCCCTCATCAAAAAAATTCCGTTAGGTGGCGGATCGAGATATTTCGAAAACTATTTTGAAGTTGGGAACTTTGCGATCGACTTTTGACTAACTTTCTGGTAATCTAGGAACTTGAAACCTAGCATTTAGCTAAAGGAACCGTGACAGTACCATATTTAAAAATCAAATTTCCGATAGGAATCACCAAATGTAGGCAAACAATTTCTGAGAGCCTAAATAGAAGTTCGGTTATCGACAAAACATTTAAAGCATATTAATTGCACTCCACCTTTATATTTTCAAATCTCAAAAATTGATACAAAAAACACCGAAACCATGTCTTTGTTTAACGACAAATTTGATGAGGCTTTTTGACAGCATTCATATAAAGGTTGTCTTTAAAATTTTTTTATCATCTTTTTATTCTAAATAATTGGTACGACATCTGCTAGAGCCTAGGCACACCAAAAGTTTCCATTGCCACCCGTTTTTTTTATTTTCTATTCCAATTTCTGATGAATCGATGGATTACAAATTAAGGCTACAGGTTCAATATGTTTGTAAGCCTCGAACTAGAACCAGAATTTGGGATTTGTAGTCTAGTCGTAATTCCTCTTTTTCAGACTAAGTCGACGACAGTCAGAAAACAATAGTTATAAACAAGTACTTTTCCTGGCAAGTCTGGAATTTTACTTAAGTGTACTTATATATTTTGTCTTTGCATACAGAAAAAGGTACTTTTGTTTTTGCAACATACATATTGCCGCAAGTACAAAACTACTTATAAATATTGAAGTAACAAAACGCGCATTTGGTGGCTTTCACATAAACTCTGTAGTTGTGACTTGCTCAAGCTGTACGTGCACCTTCTTACAATGTGCGAGCGAATATAAAGTTTTACTTGAAGCGTTTGTTAAGTTTATTGAACGCGTGTGCGCCGCCACAAGTGCGCTATTGTGCCTAAAGATAAATAAACAAAAGTTCTGCATGGCACATTATTGTTTTATTGTATGTGCAATAAGACACAATTAAATGATTATTTTAGGACGCGCTCCACCTGTATGTCGTGCAACATATTTACACAGACGACATTTTATTTATCCTTTAGTGAAAGTTAATCGTTAAGTTAATTCGTTGCATACAATTTTAAAGAGCGTTATAGTTAAATGAAAAATTAGGGAAATGGGTTGACAAGGATATGAGGAATGATATTTAAAAAACTAAAAATTTAAATTAAAATAAATGTTGTTTTAATTTTAATATAATTTTAATTAAAAAGAATTTAGTATCTATGAGAACAATTTAGTATCTATGTACATATATCCATTATTAGTTTTAAAATCACTCAAAAATAATTATTCACCTCCGAGAAAGGATACAACGAAAGAGGTGGACCATCATCACGATGAAACTACCAAGGAACACTTTGAGATCCCTTTGTATTTGGAGCTAGCTGGTGCCCGCGACTTCGTATGCGTAGGTATTGAAATTAATCAAATGGTTTATGAAAGCATTCATAACTTTTGTTTGATACCCATAATGTACTAACACATTTTTGTGGAGATATTCGTCGATACCATTTCAGATATTTCATTGAATCACATCGCATATTTTAGCACTTATTGACACCTTTCGTTTGACACCCATATTTTACGAAGTCACTTTTGGTCACCCCTGGTCCACATATTGGGCGATAACCCCAAAACCCGTTGAGATATCGCAAAATATAATATCTTAAACTTTAAGTTGAGCGTCTAGCAATCCAACGATTCAATTTCATTCAGTACTTTTAGAGTGTTACGACCACAAACATACAGACAGACGTGGTCCACATATTGGGCGATAACTCTAAAACCGGTTGAGATATCGTAAAAAGTAATATTTTAATAATATTTTAAGTTGAGCTTCGAGCAATCCAACGAAAAAAGTTTCATTCAATTCCATTCGTTACTTTCAGAGTGATACGGTCACAAACATACGGACAGACAGACAGACACACAAAATTTTTGAAAATGGTTGATTTGGATTCTACTCTCTTAATAATGCTTCCCACAATCAATTTTTTGTTGATATCTGCCATGTACAGACTTCTACCTGTTACAATTGTATTGTATGTATAGAGATAGAGATCAGCGCCAGTTAGCAAACCAAAAGGCAACAAATGCGATAATAGCGGTAAATGAAAGGCTTAAGTTTACCGATCTAAATTGATAATTGGATACGATAATTTAAGCCTCCATTCGGTTTTTCAAACAATAATTTTATTCATAAGTTAATCTTGGCTGCAAATATGTTGCTCATACGCCATGGAAAACCCTCCCTAGTTGTACTAAAAAATATGCACAATTATTTATTTATTTATTTATTTTCGAAAAGTCAAAAAACTACATCGTTTCTTACTGACTAAAACACTACATATTCCTAACCTAACTACAATATAGAGTTAAGTAAGTTACAAAAAGCATATTTTGAAAGAGAAAAATCAAGCCAGATTGAATTCGAGAGGTCGTTAAGCTCACGAAGAGCACGGATCACCGGAGCATTCATCGCATAATTGGTAGAAAGATGTTTAATATAGAATGGGTGATGAGCCCTCAGGCTCCGAGAGGGTACTAGAAAACCGATAAGGCGAAGCAGAAAAGGGCAATCAATGTCACCACTAATTAACCCATAGAGGAAAGATAGGGAGAGCGTGGTCCTTCTGACCTCTAATGATTTGAGTTCAATAAGAAGACGGCGGGACTTATAGGGCGGAATTGGGTCTGCAAAGTGTAGGGATCTCAGGCAAAATTTAAGGAAGAGCTTTTGCACTCGCTCAATCCTATCAATTGCAGACTTGTGATATGGTCTCCAAATGAATGCAGCATACTCAAGTTTGGACCGAACAAACGAGGAAAAAAGCAATTTAAGGGTATATGGATCAGAGAAAGAACTGCTGTTACGCCTCAGGAAGCCTAATGTAGCATACGCACTAGATATGATATAATTAATGTGATTGTTAAAAGAGAATGAGGAGTCGAAGATGACCCCTAGGTCCTTTATCTCATCCAAGGACTCAAGAAGGACCCCCGAGATGCAATATGCCGTTGGGACCACATTACGACTTTTTGAAAATTTTACATGAAAGCACTTCTTAATATTGAGAGACAGGTGCGAGTTGATACACCAAAGAGCTACTCTATTCAAATCTTCCTGGAGACACAGTGTGTCTTCAGAGTTATTTACAACAAAAAATACTTTCAGGTCATCCGCATAGAGCAGGAACTCAGATGAGACAAAACAACTGCCAATATCATTAATTAATAAAATAAATAGAAGTGGACCTAGGACCTACCTTGCGGGACTCCTGAGGTGGCAATAAACATGTTAGAGGATACACCTTCGACCATAACCATGCAGCATCTATTAGTTAAATAAGAATTCAACCATCTGAGAAAAACGGAGTGAAATCCCAAGGCAGCGAGTTTCAGTACAAGCATTTTGTGAGATACCTTATCAAAGGCCTTGGAGAAATCTGTATAGATACAGTCAACCTGTTGGCCTGATGAAAACGCATTAAGGCAGTGCTCACTAAACAGGGCTAAGTTGGTGACTGTAGATCTCCCCGCCACAAAGCCATGATGGTTAGGCAGTATCAAACTTTTAACAGCAAAATACATGTTATCTTTTACAATAGCTTCGAAAAGTTTTATCAACAAAATATTATCAACAAAATATGAATCAAGTAAACCAGAAATGTTTGTTGGCATAAGACTAAGTTTGGAATAACATCCGCTCCAAGTTATATTAGGTAGATTGAAATCGCCCAAAACGCAAATGTTATTACCAGCTACTTTATTCAGCACAATGTCAGTGATGTTGTCAGTATGAGCCTTGTAAGTATCAAACGCGCTGCTTGGTGGTATATACGAGCAAATAAGATAAAGCGAGCCAAGAGTAGACGCACTATTGATGCATACACAGAGCTGATCCAGCACAGTATCTGTATTTTTCATGGTGATTTCGAATGCACGAAAGTTACGCTGCTTTTTCACTATCACGATCCTTGCGAAAAACGTTAAATAAATTCGATTCAAAAAATTCGTTGTCATAAAAGTTCGGATTTAGCCAGGTTTCGACCAAACCAAATACATTAAAGTCCAATTGCGAGCTGAGAGTATGAACAGCCTCTGCCTTAGTACGCATGCCACCCATATTCTGGAAGTATATCTTTAAATTCTTATAGTCGCAGTGATTGGCTAATTACTAATCTTTTTGAGAAGCAGGCGCTGTTCTGCTTACTTTTTGGAAGGCTTTGACTTTAACATTAGCCGGCCATAACGCAGGGTTTAAGTCTAATTAATGAGGGAGGGCGAGATACCTAGTTTGAAGTTGACTTTTCTAAGCTTCTCTAAGTCGGCATCTTTTTTAACTAGTGGGAAGCAGGAAATTTGATCAGCATTAATTTTCGCATTTTTCGTCACATAAGATACAATATTCTCAGCAGTGACAGAAGACTTAAAGGAGGAGATATGAATCCATTTCTTCGATTCAACAACTTCAAGATCTGTATTGGTACTCTCCCCTATTACCACCCCAATACAATCATCGCGAGAAATCTGATTCTTATTTGAAACTTGCCTCTGCATGTGTGGAGACTGCGGACGAGGTGATTTTTTTGAATTGACTGGAGTAGATTTATCCCTGCCAGAATCACTACTACCATCACCTTGTATTAACTTAGACCAATTTAGATTTTTGGTTCTTTTACCACGCACTTCGATCCAACCTGGTGGCTCAGGAATCAATTTATGGTTAGTGATTATTGGTTGGTTACTAGCATTTACATTAGCAGCTATGGCAATAGACGCAGCAGGCAAAACGGCCGCAGCAGAGGTAGTAGTAAAATTCGTGTCAGCAGCAACACTTGAGTACAAAAGAGAACTGGCGCCAGCACCAGTAACGCAGGGAGCATTATCATCGCTCTTAGATAAGCTATCAGGTGTTTGTTTATGTGTAGCATCAATCTTAGGTAAACTGTCAGAATTATGTTGAAGTGTACAAGAACACATGGTGAGTTTTCGAATAGCATTGATCTCATCAACTAACGAAGAGATAATGATGAGTGATTTGTTTTCTTCTTGAAGAGAATATAGGGCAGAAACAATGCGTTTGTTTTCCTCAGTGAGATCGGTGATCACCTTTAGGGCATTATGTAAAGCAGTTGTGTGTTGTTTCGGAGCAATACTATGCTCATTATTATCATTTATAGAGACAAGATTATCAACCACCGTCGGAATAGAAAAATTGTTGGTATTAAGCTGAGTATCAGCTGAGGTTGAACAGTTTAGCTTCGAATCATCCAAGTTAATTATGAGAGGAGGTGAGCGAAGAGAATTACGCCTTGCATTTGTACAAGCACCACAAATGAAATCTTGACCGGTTTTAAGCAAATAATCCCGGTCGGCAGGTCGAATTTTCACACAGTCCAAATGAAAAAGTTCATTGCACTTAGCGCACATTACTGTAGACCGCGCTCTATCAACTTTGTTAGCACAAATGCACGGCATGGTAATTGATTTAGGTTTAAATAAGAGTCACTGTCTCACAAAAGTATATATGTATGTATGCAATAATTAATAAAACACACGATGATCATTGTTAACAAGAATTGATAAAGCACCAGATAATCATTGTTAACAACACGATTTCAACTATATATGAAACTATACGCAGAAAGAAAATCAATAATTAAAACCGGAGCAGTCAAAAACACGTCCGATCACTACGACGTCCGATCACCGTTTTATTATGCTTCTGACTGAAGGATGACGATATAACGTTTCTCCCAAAGTCAAACCCCTTGTTCTGACGAGATAATTTTCATAGTATTCAATAGAAAGATTGGTGGCTGGAATGCGTAAGTTCACAGAAAAAAATGAGTCGGTCATATCAACCAAAATATGGGTTGATTCAATCAAAATCACGGCCAATTCTTATCCATTATTCAATGCTGTTGATTCAGCTTCACTGTTAACCTGAATTATATCATTTTAGCCATTTGCGTTACCGAATTAGGTCAATTTAGGTGATTTTCGAAATTTTTGACATCGAAGGTAGGCATTTCATCAGGTATACTCCCAACGATATTAGAATGCTTTGTGCCAAATTTCATAGTTCTATCTTAATCAGTTAAAAAGTTACGACCAGTTGAATTTTCAAAAATTCCTCTCTTAAAAGTGGGTGGTGCCACGCCCACTTTAAAAAAATTAACGGAAAAATCATAAGAGAATGACCACCTATAAAATTATATCATATTAGCTATTTCGGCTACCGAGATATGTCCATTTGTGATTTTCGATATCCGATTTCGGCCATTTTCAATAGCAACCTACCTTGGCCAGAAAGTAACCGGTATACAAAATTGCATGCAAATATCTCAATTTTTACTCAAGTTATCGTGTACACGGACTGACGGAAAGACGGACGGGCAACCAACCTAAGAACTTTCATATATGGAACTCTATATCTATCTCGACTATTTTGTGCCGTTACGTAGTACCGTTATGTGGACAAAACTATAATTATAACCAAAACTTGGTCAAATCAGCAGAATTTGGTCAAATTCAGGATAACGGCACGAGGTTGTTGATTTTACCATTACCATTTTTTTCTGTGTTGGGAAAATAAAAGGCGAAAAGAGCGGGATATGATAAGACTGAAGGACTTTGTTATAAGTCTACAGAAAAACGTCTACAGATGCAGCATCGCATCCAGATAATAACAAGCATTGCATAGAGCGGTTGTTCTTTGAAGTTTTATAAGCTGTTCCGCCATATCAAATAACCAACGGCCCACCTGTCTCACATTGTATTCGTTTGACGAAACTATCAAATGCGCTCATATGCTTATATTAACAATGACAAACGTAGACTCGGGAAAACTGAGCCATAATAATGAACAAGCGTCATTGGTGACGACGCTTTTGCAGACAGACTAAACACTGTATGCCAGTCAAACGCAGTCAGCAACATAAGCGTCAACCGTCAGACTACAGCCAGAAGCTATCAGCCATCACTCGACATCAAATGGCAGCAAACAGCTGCGTTTAGAATGTAAGAGACCAATAGTCGCCCTAAATTGCAATTGTAATGCAAACTAAGGGATGCCAAAACGATGCAGACGTAAACGGGAGGCAATGTGAGATAGGTTACACACAATTTAAAATCCGTCGATTTTGTACAGTGCTCTGTTAAAGGAGAAAATCCAAAGTGAGTTTATTTGTAAAACATGCGTGTCAGTAACGAACAGAGCAAATTACAAATACAAAGGCATTGAATGTGATATGCTGTATGCAACGCGCTTAGCTTGTCTCATCGTACGCATTTCGCATCAAACGCAAATTGCTATTGCTGTGTCAGCATTACATTGCGATTACTGTGACTAAATCGAATTTGCAAATTGTGGAGACAAATCCAAGCTTCTTAGAATATTAAGGTTCATGTGTAGCTATTGCTTTGTGAACAGCTCATTAAGGGTTTGAGTAGAGGAAGCAATGTCTGTGTTGTTACACTTAAACTATAAGAAGGTGTCTTGCATTTAGTCAGGGATACACCTCGCTACAGCAACAACAACAACGCAACAGGTACTCACTAAATTATACAGGTGTCGCATCAACTAGTGATATCACGTCAGCGTTCAATGTCGTACGAGCGATCGATGTCAGATCAACTAGTCATGTCACATATCTAATAAGTGCTGCATCAATCATTGATGACTCATCAGCGATCGATATCGCATAATCGGTTCTTCTAGCGATGCAAAGTTTTTATGTAGAGTGAAATTTTAATGAAAAAATATTCTAATAATATAATATTCTATTTAGATGGTGACACTTCGGGCGATTTACACGGTTGAAACCTAACTCAATTTTTTTAGGTATTGAGCAAGGTATGGGTTTTAAATGAAAGGCATTTTCTGCCTTATTCCAACAAAGATATTTTCAGTCATGGTTTCCACCTAACTCCATTTTATTTATTTCTTTATATAGCGACCAATATCTCGGGAAGCCCTTAACCCTGGGGTAGTTTTCAGGGGTGCCAGCTATGTAAATTGCTTTTGAATATTGAATATGAAAAGAATTATCTAAATAAAAGAAGTTAGCTACACGCAGGTTTTTTGTTGTTTACGGCCATATTACTACCAAAATAAAACAAAAAAATATCCAAAAAAAAAAAACGAAAATCGAATAGTTTAAAAGCCTCATATGTGCAAGACCAATCGCAAATTTGCTGTACATGTTTGGTGATGTATTCATTTTTCGCCTGTGCTTGCACGCAAAATTGTTGACATGCTGTACAGGCACAAAAATGCAACTGGAAATGAATAAAAGCATGTTAAATATCGCAAAAGAGAAAAAGGCAAGACAAAATAATATTGAAGAAAATTGCCAGCTTTTCCTAGCGTTCATGCATGGCTGTCTTTATTTTAAATTTATTACCTGATTGTCCAATGCAAACACAGCTAGCCTACGGCCATTAACGGCCAAAATGTTGAGCTGACGACACGCATTGTCTGACCGGCCACCCGTTGAGCTTAAGCTGCAACAAAGTGCCACGCACTGAAGACTACATATAATGGAGAATCCAGATCAATTCGGATTTGTGGCATTATCAGTTGCATTCCATTCCATTGTATTTGTATGCGCTGCGACAATGCAACATCGATCAACGAGTCGACAGTCCCAAACATTGCACTAACATACAGCAGAGCAATACAGTAATGAATATTCGTACAAAAGAATGCGAGCACGCACTATTTCTCCGTCGGTATGGTTGGTTGCATTTATTGTAGGTATGAAAATCTAAAAATCAGAGGCAGTTACGTTTAAATAGTTTTAAACGAGAATCCTCAAAATTATCGCGTCCTAGATATTTAGAACACTCACAGGAAGCGTGCTTATCTGTGCCACATTACCAGTCTTTCCTGTGGGGACTAGTTACCTTTTAGCCAAGCTAGTTTGGATTACCTACATCGGTTTGTAAAGGCCAGCACGAAGTTAAGTCCATTGACACGACTATCTTAGCCGTAAGTTCAGGATAAGTGAGCCAGAATGCCGCCAAAGATGTCGGTCGGAGATGTTCCACTAACACAAATCTTACTTCATCTATGGACTTTGCCGAAAGCAGGCCCTACACTAAGATATGATATAAAAGAAAGGTTTAGAACTTTGATTCTTAGCTGAATAATGTTTTCATCGTGGCTTAAACGTCTAGCCAGAAGCAAGCTGGCTCTATTCGTCAAATCAAGTCTATTGTCTTTTAGCTCCTTTTTGTTTATAAATAGCATTAGTTCGTCCTTCTAATCTGAGGAGATCCCCATGCAACCCTTTTTTGGCATGGTATGCATAATATTTTTACCATCTTTGAGAACTAGTAGTTTTGACCACATGGTTAAAACAAACTCTCAACGACCTTAATATCATCGGCGTTTATGGGCTAACAGCATGTTCGGCTGTCCCTTGCTGGTAATCGAAGATTATTTATTTTGCATTTTGTGTCAACGAAATAGTTCGCTCCTCTTAATGCATGCGTTTTTGGTAGGTAAATAGCATGCATAAAATATATGAATATGAAAGGCTGGGAGTAAGAAGTAAACTTTGTTTCTCTACGGTCAACTTCCTACTCTATTAGTATGACTCGTCCCAATGTATACGAAAGCTTTCAATTTAAGTTCAATCTCTTTACACAGAATAAATGGCACTGGTAAAATCAACAGTCTCGAACTGTTACCCTGAAATTATCAAACCTTTACATATTTGGAATCAGCATAAAATTCTAAATCATGCATCAAATGTTGAGGATATTTTAGTTTTAACATCTCAACTTGTTTTGAATATGTCTTCTAAAATAAAAAAGAAAAGGGTGGGTAGGAGCGTTTAAACTCCCACAGATTTACCCGTAAGCGGGATAACATGTGCCGAATAGTAGAAAATATATGAATTACAAGGGAAGAAACATATTTTCAATTATTTGGGAAATTTCATAATAACTAAGTAACACTTCCCTTCAGGTATCAAAAGGAAAGAAATTAATATCAACTCATTTTTCTAAAAGCATATCGTTCACTTCTCCATCTGTAAAAAATATATAGAAATGCACATGTATGTACATTTGGGTTTTACATATTTCCTACCCTTCATCATCTTCGTTCAACAAAGCTAAAAATAATGGAAGTAAATTACGCAAATGTTTAGTTTAACATGCAATATCTACTTGGTTATATGTGAAGTAATAGACCCTTTATGTTTAAAGAATTTTAAACACAAAAAAAAAAAAAAAGTCGAGATCTTTTTAACTTGAGCATAAGCAAATTTTCAGCAACTTTGTTGTGATATTCAATATACATAAATTTACCCAGGACTGGAATGGCATTCTAACCTTGGCCGTAAAGGAATGTACTAAACTAGTTCATACACATAAAAGCATATGAACTAATGTAAGTGTGTGAGTTTACTTTTTTACGCCACCACACAATGTGTATTCATCTGCATGTCTCAAGTAAACTAAACTTGCTAACGCGAAAAGTAGACTCAAAGTACAGAGTACCCTTCCATATGTATGAACACACACATATTAATGTATGAAAGTTAATATATATATGAACTCGTATGTAGCAAAGTATTTCTAAAAGTACACAAATATATTAGAATGTTAAAATCAACCGTTTTGCACATTTATCCCACTTGTCACT
Organism: Campiglossa producta; assembly: GCA_964058755.1. Taxonomy (NCBI): domain Eukaryota; kingdom Metazoa; phylum Arthropoda; class Insecta; order Diptera; family Tephritidae; genus Campiglossa; species Campiglossa producta. The sequence goes on from CAXKVI010000004.1 coordinate 26,319,107, forward strand.
TTTTTGCTTGTTTTCACACTAGAATTTTCTTTATTTATTCTAATGCACAGAGCCGTCGTATGCCTGAAAATGTGATTTAATGCACAGAGGCGTAACCCTTGTATTATTAAGGGGGTGGTGGGGGGGGGGGGGGGGGGGGGAGGATTATTTTATAAACTCTGTATGAGACCGTTACACAGTGGCTCAGCCGTTGAAAAAATTATCGTTATTGATATCTAAATTTCAGATTTTAGTGATGCGCCTTTAAGTATGAAGAAATATTGAAATATGAGCAATTCATTGATACTTTGCAGGAAGTTGAAATTTTTTTACACAATAATGTCATCAGAAGTCAAACAATTTTTATTCAAATAAAACTGCTTAGTAAAATATTAACACAAATATAAGCCAGGAAAAGTTATAAATACTTCATATCGTCGCTCCCAACGAAGACTAATACGGTTCAGTTTTCTGCGTCGAAGACTTACACACTTCGTTCTCTGTGTCGAAGACTAACACACTTCGTTCTCTGCGTCGAAGACTAGCACAGTTCAGTTCAATGATTTGAGGGCTATTACCTTGACTTAGACCCAGAAAGTAATACTCTAGAATAGAACAGTAACCGGGCGACAGAAGCTCTATATGTTGGATTTAGCAGCTTTTCTCATCAAACAATTTTTGATATTTGTATATTTATTTTGAGGCTTTTCTTTCTTTTGCCAACTGCAGAATCGGCTACTCTTTCGAACCCCAGCAAAAAGTCCATTTTTCTAAGAACGGGATATAGCAGCTTTATGATATGGCATGCGTGAAATAATAAAATACAAAACATCACAAATTGGAAGAGCAGTTAGACGCAAAAATCTACTCGAGGCTTATTAACAGTTTTGGAGACAAGTTGGGAAAGAAAACAATGTAAACAGCATTCTTGCATTGGGATTGAATTGAGTGAAATTGTCAATAGTGACTCCAGGTCAGGCCTACGCACCTAGTGGGAAGATTGTCTGAAAGTCTAAGAACCAAATTCACATAGATTATTACGCTCTTTGCTTGGCCTATCGATCAATGAAATTGCTGCTTTGCTTGTAAGAGCGCTATGATATTACTAGCGTCGTTGGTTATTCTCAGTCACTTACTTGCAAGCGATGACTCAACAACATATGCTGTTGCTTCGGTACTTGCAAGTGAGTAAAAATAGATAACATAATTTGATTGGTGCGACCACTCTTTCACTAATAAACCCCCGGTTTCAATTCTGCCGGTCTCTGTAAGGAACTCTTACCCAAAGAAAATATTATGTTAGCAACACGGAGTAGTGTTATTTAGTCTTAGTTTTCATACGCCCATGGTAGCGAACGTGTTATATAGTAGTGCAGCATAAAAAATAGACGATACGTTGTTAATGCCACAACCTGGTCTCTATGGCGCTACACGCTATGGTGTGCCTGTTAAACAGATTTGCTTGACTTGTGAGTTAGCATTAGGGCTTTGTAAAATGGGCAAAAAATGGCAAGCAAAGCTTGCAGCATTTGCAGCGCATGCCAAGAAAAAAGGTGTGATTTATGGATATTCGGGTTATGGAGCTACACACCACAGGTGTTGTGCTTGCACTACAAACATACATATATACATTGGGCTGATGTAAATAGCGCCACTACATAGACATACATCAAGAAGCCGCTGGATCAAGCAAGTTTTTTTAACTCACATATTTATATCCTTACCCTTACCAGTATCAGTTCAGACTTTGGGTTATGGTAAGAGACTTGAAAAAGACTAAATGGTCACCGGCGACATCATTGTGTTTATACGGCCATTTTCCGCCGTATATCGCATGGGGTGAGGTATTCCCAGTTGCCAGTTAGTTGGAGCACTTTTTACCTCATTTTTACATGATTATGTAATTTTGCTTTAGTTGGATCATAAAACTATTTTCTACAAGTGGCAGCAAGTGGCAAATGTGCGTGCTTTGAGCGTGCCTGACTGCACGGTGAGCAAAGGTACTACGTGATTGTGTAGGGCAACAAAGTTTGTGTGGCTGCTCCCACTGCTGTTCTTGCTGTGACTATTGTTGCGAGATTTAAATGAATTATAACAAATTATGTCCGGTAGAATTATTCAGCCAACGTAGAGCATAAAACATTTATGGAACTACGTTTGTGTAGGTTTTAGGTTTTGAATGTAAATTAAAAAAAGAAAAGGTAGTTTTATTCTTGCTTTACCAGATGAGTTGAAAAGTACTGTTTAAAAGTTTTTATCGATATTTCTAGCTTCAGATTGAGCTTTGACTTCATTTTTGAATTAGCTTAAGAGATAAAACTTTCAAAACAAAAGTTGGGATGGATAGAGTTTAATTTTTTTTTTTTGTTCTAGCCTGAAATAGGAAGCTGTGTCGGAACCTTAATGGGATCTTATATATCACAGATACTGATTTGACGGTTGGAATTGAAAATAAACTTTAGATCAGCACATTCCTTCGATATTGTAGCACTTGAATTATTGTCCTGGGAGGAAATAGCCAATAGAAGGTGTTCTCGCAACATCTGTTACAAGGAAATGCTGCTGCAAACGGGGCTCTTTCTTGGAGCAATCAGCTCGTTATATATTATTCAAAACTCCGTTGGTAGGCTGTACGCTGACTATAGGACTCGCTAAGTCCACGCTATGTCGGTTTCGTCATTAGCGAGGCGTCTCTCCCTTGGCTTGCTAAATGTGATGGAGTGTTAAGCTACGGCTTCTACTCCATCACGTTGAAAGTCAAGCGGGATGGTACCCAGAGCGAGGAGCCGGAGGAGATGGAGACGAAGCCCGAGCTTCAGAGTGATGTGATGGCAGGAAACACCTTGAGTGCACCTGTTACGCTTGACTCTGAGGCAGCAGCAACCTCCATCGAGTCGGCTCCGATGAATTTGGAGGAGGTGGGCAGCGCCTCGAGTGTACCCACCTCCACCGCAGCAATTCTCACTCAGGAGGTGGGCAGCGCCTTGAGTGTACCCACCTCCACCGCAGCAAATCTCACGACCCCATGCAACACCTCGAGGGTACCTATATCAGCCTCGAGCTGCAGGACTATACCCTCTGGCTGATGTCCGCATACCTTGCGCACGATCGCCCCATCTCTGCACAGGATAGGCTCAGCAACGCGGTAAAGGAGGTCCAACTCATGGGGCTTCCGATACTCATTGGAGCCGACGCCAACGCGCACCACCTCGCATGGGGCTCAACCGACACAAATACAACGGGTGAGTCTCTTTTTGATTTTATTATATATAACAACCTCTGTATCTGTAACTCTGGGGACAAGCCAACTTTTGTCACCTCGAATAGCAGGGGAGTTCTAGACATTACTCTGGTTTCAGGACCTTTCTCTGACTTAGTTAAGGAATGGAAAGTTTCCGATGATAACTCCTACTCTGACCATATGTACGTAACTATCTAAGCTGGAGTTAAATGGTGGACGGCGAGCAGTTTATTATTATTGTTGTTGCTATATTATATGGTTGAGGGAGTTGGCCGGGGTTGCCGGTTCGAATCCCACCTCAACCAAAGTCTTTTTAATATTATTTATTTTATTATTTTTATATTCCATCAAGTCTCATGGACTGTGTTTGGTTCTTTTTAATTATTGGTATGTACAATCAAGTCTAGTGGACTGTGTTTTGGTATTGACACTCTGTATGTATTAATTGGGGCGAGCACTTTGGCTCTGAGAATGCATCGTTGGCTATTCTCACTTCCTTAGAAAACCCCTCAAAATTGTTGGTGGTGAGCACTTGGGCTCTGAGGCATTGGCGGCTATTGGCTTACCCCATTTTGCTTGTGAAAAACCACTTGTGTTTTGTTACACCTTATATTTATTATTTGGTGGTGAGCACTTGGGCTCTGAGGCATTGGCGGCTATTGGCTTACCCCATTTTGCTTGTGAAAAACCACATTTTGTGACTGCGACTATAAGCTATGTATTCCGAATATTCCATAAATTATCTGTGAATTACAATAATATGTAATGCAGATGAAATAAACGAAACCATGTTATGTCGCTTAAACAGTAACTTTTAATCTGCTTTTGCGACCTCCGCTTATGGCGGTTTACAGGAACAGGCAACGTATGGACAGGGACCTTTACAAAGTGGTCCTGTCCTCTACCCTCCACGCAAACGCTTCTCACGGTAGGTCTTGCCTACCGATAAGATTTGATGAAGCGCCTCTCTCAGACATAACGTTTGCTTCTCCCGGTGAGCTAGACTCACCGTCTAAGATAGACGAAGCAGTAGATCTTGTCACCAATTCTTGTAATGCTGCCTTCATAGCAGCCTGCCCGGAGATTAAAAAAAGGGGTAGAAAGAAACCGTACTGGTGGACCCCTGAAATCTCCGAGCAAAGGAAGAACAGCAGAAAACTCTTTAATAAGGCAAAACAGACAGGGATCTGGTCCCCCTACAGGACGCCTTAAAATCTTTTAAGAAGTTAACCAGGAGAGCCAAAAGGGAATCCTGGAAAAACTTCACAAGCAATATTGAGGAAGTCTCGGAGGGAAATCGCCTACCTTCTGCCGCAGCTGCAGGGACGAGGAGGAGATAGAAAGTGTAGAACACTATCTATGCCACTGTCCCGCTCTGTCGAAAACCAGGAACCGATGTCTCCGCAAACACTCCTTTGGATGCCTCGCGGAGCTAGAATCTGCAAATATAGATGATATTCTGCGCTACATCAGACAACGCACTGGTTTAGCTTCATGGGTGTATGAACTCCGGCCCTAAACACATGGAACCTTGGGGGATCCGTCTGTCTGTCATCACCATATAGAGTTGCAACGTATACGTTGTACTTTGTATGGGGGTTACGGACGGACGGATCCTTCAAAGTTTTTATGTGTTTTGGGGCCTCCTGCCTCGACACGTCCCAGCGGAGCCGTCGTATCTCAGAAGGTTTCTTACAAAACTTTTTGGGGGATGCGACCGTTCTGCTGGGTTAGGTCGATCTACAGAAAGGGAAATTAGGGCTCTTTTCGTGGTATCACAATGGACCAAACTAAGGCCCACGTGAGCCTCCGCCTGGACTGCGGAGGCAGCCACTTTAACATACATACATACAAGTAGGTTAAGTTGAAGTAACTGGATGTATGTTGGAACGATTTTTCGTCATCCCTTGTCAATTTTGGTTTTGTAACAAACCGGTTTCGGCGATCCGCCACCTTCAGTATTTGATTTCGTTCAAACCAAAACGGAATTGCGATGGACAGGACAAAGCATGAAGACAACGTCAAACAAGGAAGAAAGACTAGCGACGTATTGGTATTGGCTTAGTAATGGGAAAGAGACCGCCGGGAGAGCATCCCGCTGCTATCCGCTGCAAGGTAAATAAAAACTAAACTTCTAAAGAATAACGTTTATCTGCGCCTACGATCTGGCTAGCAACACAGACGAAACAGATATGTTATATAAGAACTTGAATAAAATCGCTGCCCCAAGATGTGTTCGTCAACGATTATGCCACTATTCTGAATGTGCATACCCTACAAGGAACCAATACCGACTTGTACAAGATACGCAAGCGCCTTTGTTCAACAAGGAAAGCGGGCAGAGAAATATAAGGAAGGTTTGACGTTGAGAAAAAATAAAGGCAAGTATAGCTATTCCTCAGTATATAGCTCATTGAAAAGTTGGGAATTTCTTGCAAAAAAGTTTGAGAAGGGTTCAAAGTATAGGCCAGCATTTTGATCGGCGTATGTAAGTGTACAGTGATCTCAGGCTACAATTTTTTAGAAATTTCAATAAACGCGTATTATCATAGACACTTAGTCTGTTTTCGAGACATATCGTCGCTCTCAAAAAAGACTAGCATAGTTCGTTCTCTGCGTGGAAGACTAACACGCTTCAGTTCTCTGCGTGGAAAACGAGTATAGTTCGCATAGAACTGAACCGTGTTAGTCTTTCACGCAGAGAACGAAGAGTGTTAGTTTCCCACGCATAGAAAGAACCATGCTAGTCTTCCACGTAAACATTGAGCCGTGCTAGTCTTCCACGCTAACTGAACGGGGCTAGTCTTCGTTTTGAGCGACGATATGTAATTGAATTATAGTGATTTTATTACCTAATACTTCCATTATAAAGTCGTTCATAGGCCAAGGTATACCTCTATCACAAACCTTTACAGCCTCACCTAATATCAACGCACAGCGTATGCTTCTAACCGAAGTACATAAACATGCGTGCGTGTCTATCTCTGCCTGTGAGCAAACGTCAAATCGAAATGTCACGCAGAACAAAAATTGGAAATCGATTTAAGTTTTTACGCAGTGCGTTCAACATACAAGTTGTAGGTTGCTCCCATACAAGTTGTAGGTATGTGCCTTAGAATTTTTGACAAATACCTGTCGGAGTGCATTTATATTAGGTTAGGCTGTAACACGTTTTATTTTTAACTGCAAAATTATCGAAGGGAAAGTGTTAATGTTATTGAATAACTAACTTCGATTATATTGTTAGCGATATCTCCGAAACCGGGAGACGGGTATCAAAAATTGTTTGCCTAAATATAACCTTCACATATCTCTACACGTTGATAAAATTTCACACAATCGGTGCAGTAGTGTTTAAATAAATGTATATTAAACACTGCGACTTGAATTTATATATATAATATTCGATCTATTGACTATATCTCTTTGAGGCTTTATGTAAGACGAATTACTCTGATAAATTTAAGTTCCTCTTTATCTACCAAAAAAAAAAACTAATGGCGGCGATATACCAACAGGTTATCATAACCTCTAACGAGATTTTTAGCCGAGCTTCTCTTTCCAACTTGTGGCGTTACTTTTGCCGGGCATCGAACCGCCACGACTTGGTGTAGAAGGCCGAACACTTAACCGCTACACCACGGCGGCCACCAACATACCAGAAAAAAGGTTATTCTTGTGCTTCGATGTTTCAATTTTTTTTTTTTGGCAAAATTGTAACACTATTTGGGATTTGCCCATATGTTTATTACTCGATGTTCATTATACACACTGCAACGTTGCAACTTCGCAAAAACGATCAATTAATTTTAGTGTCATATTCACTAATGAAATTTCCAGTAATGCAATTTAAGAAAAGTAATGCAACGCCTATACACATAAAATAAATACATTAAATTACAGCTGATGCACAGATACCCACTATACAAAATTTCCATTAACGTGCAGTTCTTTACTTCCTTCCTGCATTCCTTCCTTTCACACATTCATTAACTCATTTTTCACATATTTCAAATATCACCATAATTAATTTTTTCCTCATATTGCTTTTGTATAGTTTAAAACAAAAACAGGCTTTGGCCTTGGTCTTCATTTTGTTGCTGGTGGTATTTTAATATCTGCGTTAACATGGTTTTTGTACACGCCCCCGAGGTAGACAATGGCTGTCGCTTCATATTTCAATTAGTGTCAATTGACCGACAATTTTATTACTTTTTCACCCTGCTCTTTGGTACTCAGTGCTTTCAACTATGGAAAGACATAGTTGCTTAATGTTTTCCGGCTGTCGCCGCATAGTGTGGCAATTATGAAATTACGGATTTTCATTCGTGTTAAAAGCCAAAAGAAGTTTGAGGGTGTGACGCAAGCAGATGTTTTATGGCTTTTTAACTTTTTTTCTATTTATGTCGAGTAATTAACCAGTGCTACTCATATCAAAGGGATTGCAAGCAGCACATGTGTATTAAGCTGGTGAAAAAAAAAAATAATATTTTTTTTTAAGTTAACTTCTTAAGCGGGGATGTATGGAGAGCGATATCGACCAATAACGAAAACTACTAAAGCGGTTTGGATCAAATTTGGGTTATGGATAGTATGCTTCATTCTCAGACTTTCTACTTAGGTGTTGCGCCTACGGACGGTTTACAGGGTTCCACCCACATATCTAATTTGTTTTAATATTGAGGGAAATATGCAGATATGGGTATCAAATGAAAGGTATTTTCGGCCATATACCAACGAAGATATTTTCTGGCAGGGTTGCCACCTTATCCTATTTTATTTACTCCTTCGTATATCTCGGGAACCTTTCGAACTTGGGGCAGTATTCAGGGTTGCCGGGGATCTGATTTTATTTTAACAATCCAAAATATGGATAGCATCATCCAAAATAAATTTAAAGAAAACCTATTCTCTATTCAACAAAGGACTTAAAAGCGTCTTAAAAAATATTTAACAATTTTCAGAACTTAATATAACTTTCAAGTGGTATGTAGATCAATACTAGTTCAAATATATTACTGATCATGGGCAATTTGGTACTCATCACTTAACAGAAAATCAACAAAAGGTTTTTCAAAACTCAACTATCTGCTCAACATAAGCGAGAATAAAATGCTGTGCATACTACATTTATGCATACATAAGATAAGTAACATGGTAATGAGTAGACTTAGTGTAATACTCGACTGCATTTCATATTACTTACTTCACCTTTTTTTTGTGCACTTAGCCGGTATTCACGTGACTGTAGTGCAAATGACACAACAACAACATAAAAGCTCATTAACAAAGCTCGTCACAATAAGCTGTTGCAATTGTTATTTTACATAGAAGTGCTATGTGAGATCAAAACTCGTTTGCACTAATGACGCTTGTACTTCACACATGATCTCCGTTATGTTCTCGAGTTACAAAAGAAGATGCAAAAAGAAAAGTATCCAACTATACACCTGATTATTAGCGACTTCATTACTCATCTTTTAGTCTTTCAACTTTATGTACTCTTATAAGCCAGTGGTATACTCATGCGATTCGTAGAGCCTTTCAAAACTGATCGAATTTCAGGCATATACAAACTTTTGACTACTTTGTCTTTTGAAATTTTCCGTAAAGGAGTTTCTGATCCAAACTATATGTTGGCGATTATTTTCATCGGAGGCGAAGACGTATGTCTTCACAAATTGAATGGTCTCTCTTTATCGACCACTGATACCCATTGAAACTTACAGGTTTCACTCTAGGGGATTATAATATTGAACCCGTATCTATATACATATCTAGACAAATCCTTCAAATCATGTCAATGCTGGGCACCCCTGATATACTTATACATACAAATATGCACTCAAGCACGTCTCATTTACGGTGCAGTGAAATAAGTCCCAAATGAAATAACTCCCAACAAAAAAATGAAATAACTCCCAACTATTTTCCATACAAGTTGGGACTTATTTCATTATAAAATAACTCCCAATTCATTGGGACTTATTTCATAATTTTTGCTGGGAATTATTTCATAATGAAATAACTCCCAAATGAAATAATCCCCAAAAAATTTTCTTTGGGAGTTATTTCATAATTTTTGGAAATTGGGAGTAATTTCATTTTTGTTGGGACTTACTTCTTTGTTTGTAATCCAGGCATTGGGAGTTATTTCACTTTTTTTGGGAGTTATTTCATTTTCTTAAAAATACAATTTTATCAAATTTCGACGTTCTTCTAACGGTTTCTATAACTGTTGTTGTAAAGAAATCTGTATCAAAACATTGAGTTATTTTTCAATTATCACTCTGTACGCCATCAGTTCTTGTTAGAATTTTGACGTTCCCAACAACAACAATAAACAGATTTTAATTGATGGTACATTTTCAATTGTACCACTTGGATGTTTTAAGCAGTTGATTTTAATTCATATCGAATATTACGAAAAGGTTAGAAACGGCGGGGAGGGGGGGGGGGGACGTCGCGTCGCGTCGCGCGCACCGCCGCGCGGCCTGTTACGCGCTCGCGCCGGGGCAGCGCCGCCCACCCCCTTCCTCACCATTTTTTATATATCAATTAATAAGGTTGCAAAATAATTCCGTTTTACTTTTACTAGGTTTTTCCAGTATTTTTTATTAAATAACAAATAAAAAGTCAACAAAATGCTATACACATTTATTCAACTACATAAATTCAAATTTTTCGAACTTAAATGAAGCGAGCCTAAGGAGGGCTATTAAAGCTTCATTTTTAGATTCAAAATTCAGGTTTTCATGTAATTGTTACATTCACCCATCTATGAACATAATAATTTCCTGTATTTTTCAAATCTCATTGTAACTGATTATATAGTATAAAGATACCATTTCAAATTTGGATTTGGGATTTATTTCATTTTTTTGGGACATATTTCATTTGGGAGTTAATTCATTTTTTTTGGGACTTGTGGTTTCACTATGAAATAACTGCCAAATATTGGGAGTTATTTCATTTCCTTCTTTGGGAGTTATTTCATTTAATAAAGTTGGGAGTTATTTCATTTTTATTGGGACTTATTTCATTGGGAGTTATTTCATGGGAGTTATTTCATTTGGGACTTATTTCACTGCACCCTCATTTACCAACCCAACAAACATCGAGCACCAAAAACTCAAACGTTTGAGAAAACATCTATTCTCAACTTTTTCTCAAATGTTGTTTATATAACAGGATTATTTGTTGAACTATATTAATTAAAAAAGTATTAAGTAAAACTTAACTGCATAAATGGAAACTCGTTTTTTATTAAAATGGGTATTTGTTTTGCATGATTGGCATCTCTGAATAAATATTTCAATGAGAGCATGTGGATTCCATTTCGATCCACTCCGCTCAGTTTGAGAAACGTTTGAAAATTCTGCCGTTCTGAATTTGAAAATCAGGGAAAATCCAATATTAAAAATGAGCCTTTTAGGTTGAGAATGCTATCAACGGTTATTTCGCCTCAAATTGAAAACGAACGTTTGAGATTTGAGAAGATGGTTGGTTCTCAAATGCATCTCAAATTGAGATTAGCTAAAAATGTTTGTTGGGAAGTAAACCTGTAATTTGTATACTTTTAATCACACATAACATACACGTAGGCGCATTAACACCAACAAATGTACATAGATATGTATTTTGACTTAGAAATGAGCATATTTATGTATTAAAAAAATATGTTCCAAGTGTCAATAGACAGTTGGCGCGTAGTGAACGACAGGATAACCAGGTAGAAGATGTCAACAGTCACTTATACTTGCACTTCGTCCAGATTAAAGTGCTAAAAACTGCATTGAGCTCTCCAGCCATTGAGCAGCATATATTTACATAAGTATTTATATACAGGGGCATGCAACAAATTATACACAAAGATAGACAAGTGTGTATGTAAATGTCTTTGCAACCCAGGTGATGTGCTTTTGCATGTGAGTAGAGTCATCAGGCAGCAAGCAAACACTCGCCATGTGCGTTGGACATGATAGTGAGCTGAATGCATGCTTATCGAAGTGCAGTATACCCACGAAGGTTGGAACTAATAAAAATTAGATTAATCGAACATCACAACTTCAGCTTAAAGCTTCTAAAGCAAGTTATGAAATCGATTAAACTGACGTTCTAATTTCCAAATAAAAACACGAACAAAAAAAATTTCTTACAATAAATTTCAAGTATCTAGATCGATACATACATACATACATATGTCAATTAAATTTAGTCAACATTTTTTGTAAGTTACATCTTATGTATCGAAAGACACATTCGTGTTCTTAAAGTGACCAAATAAAAAAAAATATACTAACAAAATTAATAAAAAGAAATTTCAAATTTGTTTGTCACTTTATTCCCTGCTACCATTTTGAAGAGCGTTCCCAGCCATCATTTTCTATCGCGGAAGAACCGATAAAGTTACTTCAAGAAGTTAAATTTCATCGTGAAAGTTATCGGGTTCTCATATTCGGTTGGAAAAAACTGTTCCCCGAATACGTGACGATAATACTGTCACTTATTCGACACTTCTGAAAGTCAATTATACATACATACATATACTAGCTGACCCGGCAGACGTTGTCCTGCCACAAATTTATTTCCCTGTCTGTTTCTCTAACCCGATCCCTATATCTATTTAAACCATATCCCTATCTCCTTCATATAGGAGAAACCACGCCAAAATTTCAGTGGTCTAACCTAAATACTTCTACAGATATGGACTATGAAGTATTTTATTCGTATGGGAGGTGCCACGTTTATCGTTAACTCGAGTTTTTTGGGAGGTATTAGGGATCGATCACATATAAACCCTCACCAAATTTCAGTGGTCTAACATAAATACTTGCAGAGATATGGGCTATGAAATGTTTCCTTCATATAGGAGAAACCACGGCCCCTTTTTCCTTATCCCCAGTTTTTTCTGGAGGTGTCCGGGATTGATCTTATATAACTCCTCACAAAATTTCAGTGGTCTAACCTAAATACTTCTAGAGATATGGACTATGAAGTATTTTATTCGTATGGGAGGAGCCACGCCCCATTTATCGTTAACTCGAGCTTTTTGGGAGGTATTAGGGATCGATCACATATAAACCCTCACCAAATTTCAGTGGTCTAACATAAATACTTGCAGAGATATGGGCTATGAAATGTTTCCTTCGTATGGGAGGTGCCACGCCCCCTTTTTCTTTATCTCCAGTTTTTTTGGAGATGATGGGATTAATCTTATTTAACTCCTCAAGAAATTTCAGTGGTCTAACCTAAACACTTCCCGAGATATGGACTATGAAGTATATCATTCGTATGGGAGGTGCCACGCCCTCTTTTTCGTTACCCTAGTTTTTTTGGAGGTGGTAGGGATCGACCTCATCTAACCTCTAACCACGTTTCAGTGGTCTAACATAAGTACTTTCAGAGATATGGACTATGAAGTATTTCATTCGTCTGAGTTGTGCCACGCCCCCTTTTTCGTTATCCCCAGTTTTTTTTGGAGGTGGTGGGGAACGATCTCATATAACCCCTTACCAAATTTCAGTGGTCTAACATGAATACTTCCAGAGATATCGACTATGAAATATTTCATTTGTATGGGAGGTGCCACGCCCCCGTTTTCGTTATCCCCAGCTTTTTTGGAGATGGTAGGGGTCGATCTCATATAATCCCTTTACAAATTTCAGTGGTCTAACATGAATACTTCCAGAGATATCGACTATGAAGTATTTCATTCGTATGGGAGGTGCCACGCCCCCTTTTTGGTTAACCCCCAGTTTTATGGGTGAGAATGGTGTTGTTATCCTATAGGTCTGTACCGATTTCCAGGTCCCTACCTTAAACCCATTTAGAGATATTCACCTTGAAGAAAAATGTTTGTATGGGAGGTGCCACGCCCCCCTAATATTTTGTTCTGATTTTATAACATGACCTGCGCGTGGTAATAACAAACAAACCCCCTAAAGGAAGTATATGATTTGGTTCAGCCGTTTTCGAGCTTTAGCGTAACGACTGAACACCATTTCATTTTTATATATATAGATTGTATGGGAGGTACCACGCCCCCTTTTTCGATAACCCCAAGTTTTATGGGTGAGAATGGTGTTGTTATCCTATAGCTCTATACCAATTTTCATGTTCCTACCTTAAACACTTTTGAAGATATTCACCTTGAAAAATTAAGTTTGTATGGGAGGTGCCACGCCCCTTTTCCGATTACCCCTTCTTTTATGTGTAAGAAGGCTTTTGATACCATATAGGTCTATACCAATTTTCAGGTCCCTACCTTGAACCCTTTCACAGATATTCTGCTTAAAAAATTTAGTTTGTATGGGAGGTACCACGCCCCCTTATTGGATAACCTCCGGTTTTATAGGTGAGAGTGGTGCTGTTATCCTGTAGCTCTGTACCAATTTTCATGTTCCTACCTTAAACACTTTTGAAGATATTCAACTTGAAAAATTCAGTTTGTATGGGAGGTGCCACGCCCCCTTAATATTTTGTTCTGATTTTAAGACATGACCTGCGCGTGGTAATAACAAACAAATCCCCCAAAGGAAGTATTTCATTTGGTTCAGCCGTTTTCGAGTTTTAGCGTTACAATTATACACCATTTCATTTTTATATATATATAAGATAAGATGTATGTATGTGTTATGGGGAATAGAAAAAATTAAAAGAAAAATTGTAAATTAAAAAAAAATTCATTTTACCGGGGCTCGAATCTTGAACCCTTGTCAAGCCAGGCGATCATTCTATCTCTAGGCCAAGGCATTGTCTGATATTTACATAGCAATTTGAAATTTTACAAGAGAAAACGCTCCTCAAAATAATACCAGGGTTTTCTTTTCCATATCGCCTGCGTCACTTCTAGAAGGTGCTTGACATTGTACAACAACAAAAAACATAAATATCGCGTATCTAACTTCTTGGCGTCACTTGGGAGGGACTTGTTTAAGTGTCGCATAAACGCAGGTAGTTTGTGTTTTGAATACATGTTGTTGAATTATGTATATATATTCCTAGAGCAAGAATGATCGCATGGCATGGGTAAGGTTCAAGGTTCGAGCCCCGATAAAATATAAATTTAAAAAAATTATAATTTTTTGTATCCCTCAGACGACAGTAGGACGTCACTTCCCGAAGTGTCGTTTAAGTGTCAGTATGGACGATACGTTTACGAGAAAGAGTTTTTCCCCAACGAAGATCAGAAAAAGATGAGAAAGCGATACCTTCCGCGATGAAATTCGACTTCTTGAAGTAACTGTATCGGAACTTCCGCAATAGGAAATTTCATATAACAAGGATTTCCTTCTAGAATTTTCAGAATTGTGTTTTTTTTAAGCATATAAAATATTGAATTTTGAAAATATGTTTATCATAATTTTTCCATGTAGAATAAATATACTTATGTATGTATACGACAACAATAACTAAAGATGAATCCTGTTGGAATATTGACACTATCGTGAGTTTACTGTAAATAAGAAAGCTTTCTCAAATATGAAGTTGCCTTTGTTGATGAGGCGCAAGTAGCAAGCCTTCGTCCAACCAACTGTTTAACATTATGCAAAAGCTAACTGACTAACGGTTAAGCTGTTTCAAATTTGTTTTTGTTATAACTGACTGTGAGTTGTTGTTGCAGGCACCTTAGTTCTACTCATCTAAATTAGTGTAAAATTCATGTCAAGTGGCAAAAGCGAACCGCAACAGCTGAACAACTCAGCAACAACGAGAAAGCGTCATACTAGGGACGAGTCCAAACTGAAAGGGCTAAACTGGCAGGCGGCAAATGGCAAATGGCAGGTGTGGAAGTTGCAGTTGACTTTGCGAACCTTACTTTGTACTAATGCAACTAGTGTGTTTGAAGTCATTCTTGCGTGACTATTAAAATAGTCGTGTCAACGAGTTGTTAGGCTCATATTTTACTCGTAGTCTCATATTTAATTTAGTATTTTTCCGCAACTTTTAATTTGAAGTGCTCAAGTAAAATGACACATAGAAATTCTAAGTGGAGTAAGGCTGCAGTTACACTGATTGCATATTGTTCTGTCGCTCATTTTGCTTAGCCATTTATATTTTATTTCTACAAGTGAGTAGGTTTGTGTGTAAAATACCATTTTAAGCACATAAATACCAACATTTTCATTTTGAATCATGTATTTGACATCGTAGAGGTCATTGTAATTGAGATACTTCAAGGTTTCAAAAACTCCTTTGAAGCATTCAACGCTTGCAAAAAAGTTTAAGTCTGCAATGGAAGACAGACTCTAAAGCATTAAGGTCATTATGGCTTGTCCTCAAGCTAATTTATTAATACCAAGGACTGAAAGAAAAAAATTATGAAAATTCAGACCTATTTTGAAGTATACACCTACCTACTAGAGTTTTTTTAGTAATACCATTTCTTGTGTTTTTTATTTGGTAATCGAAACCGGAAAGAAACCGTAACCGAAAGCGAAGCAAATTTTAAAGAACGAAACCGGTACCGAAACCGAAACAAGTTACAAAACCGAAACCGGTACCGAAACCGAAACACGTTACAAAACCAAAACCGAAATCGAAACAAGTTACAAAACCAACCGAAACAAGTTACAAAACTGAAACCGAAATAAAAGTTGAAGAACGAAACCGGAACCGAAACCCGAAATTCTGTATGTACAAATTTCTAAAAACAAAATTCTTCTTTTTAAAATTCTGCCTTTTTAACTCCTCTTTTTTGTATGAAAACACCTCTTCTACTTTGATAATTTGATTTTTTAATTTCTATTTTTTTCACGTATGAAATCTTTAGAGGAATAAAATCAAGGCGAATTCATTACAGGTGGCATCTTCCCATCATATGGTTTCTTCTTCTTCCTTGAAAATCGAATCGTAGCTGTCAAATTGCTTATGTTGTTGGTTTGTCTGACATTTTCAGTTACAAGGAGTGTGTGCGTGTGTGTAGATCTGAATTCGCTCGAACCCACCTGTATGAATTCGCCTTGAATAAAATATTGGAAAAGTATATTTTCTAAGCAGAAAATGTATTTGTTTTGTTAAATTGTGCAAAAAAAAAAAAAAATCATATAAATATCATTGCATCCTCGCCATCTTCACACCGTCATCATTCACATAATCACATAATTCACATAATCCAAGGTTTTTCGCAGAGCACTTCTATATTTAGTTTTTTGTCCATTCATCATCATCATTTATTGGCGCTTAACCGCCTAAGCGATTTTGGCCGTTGCATATCAAAGCACGCCAGTCATTCCTTTTTAGCGATAGGGAGTTCAAGTCATCCTCCACCTGTTGTTTCCATCTCAGTCGAGGCCTCCCCCTTCCTCTGCTGCCGAATTCAGGCGACGATGTGAAAACCTTCTGTGCTGGAGCTTCTTTGTCCATTCGCATAACATGGCCCAGCCAGCGGAGTGTGGTCAGGTCTGCGTAAAGCTCGTACAGCTCTTCGTTAAATTTCCTTCGATACTCGCCGTTGGCATCACAGAAGGACCATAAATCTTCCGGAGAACTTTTCTCTCAAATACTCCAAGGGCCATCTTATCTTCTCTTAACACTGTCCATGATTCCGATCCATACATCAGGACAGGTATGATGAGAGACTTATAGAGCGTGATCTTTGTTCTTCGAGAGAGGACTTTACTTCTCAATAGCCTACTCAATCCAAAGTAGCACTTGTTGGCAAGAGTGATTCTCCGCTGGATTTCTAGACTGATATTATTTTCGGTGTCGATACTGGTCCCCAAATAGACGAAGTCCCTCACAGTTTCAAATTTGTAACTATCAACAGTGACATGGCTGCCAAGGCGCAGGTGCGCCGATTCTTTCTTTGATGACAGCAAATACTTCGTCTTGTCCTCGTTCACGGCAAGACCAACTTTTTTCGCTTCCATATCCAGTCCAGAGAAGGCAGCGCTTACGGCGCGGTTGTTAAGGCCAATGATATCAATATCATCGGCATACGCCAGCAATTGCACGCTCTTGTAAAAGATTGTACCATTGCGGTTTAGCTCGAAAGGGAGTCGTCCTGTCTGAAGCCTCGTTTGGTTTCAAAGGGCTCAGAGAGGTCCTTCCCGATTCTGACGGAGCTGTTGATATTGCTCAAAGTCATTTGGCAAAGCCGTATAAGCTTTGCAGGGAAGTCAAATTCAGACTTGGCGGCATACAGGCAACTCCAGGCGGCTTTGAAATCGACAAAGAGATGGTGTGTGTCGATTCTTTTATCATGGGTATTCTCCAGGATTTGGCGTATCGTGAAAATCTGGTCGATGGTAGACTTACCAGGTCTAAAGCCACACTGATAAGGTCCAATCAGTTTGTCGACGATGGCCTTCAGCCTTTCACACAACATGCTAGAAAGAACCTTATATGCGATATTAAGAACACTGATTCCGCGGTAGTTGGTGCGGTTAGCGGGATCGCCTTTCTTGTGGATTGGGCAAAGCACACTTAAATTCCAATCCGGAGGCATGCATTCGTCTGACCATATTCTGCATAAGAGCTGATGCATGCTTTTTACCAGCCCTTCGCCTCCTTTTTTGAACAGCTCGGCGGGTAGTCCGTCTTTTCCAGGCGCTTTGTTGTTTTTGAGCCGGGATATAGCTATCCTCACTTCATCATAGTCAGGTGGTGGGACGACTTTTCCATCGTCAGGGATTGGGGTATCGGGTTCGACGTCTCCCTCGCAATTTAGCAGTGAGGAGAAGGGCTCCCTCCATAATTTAAGTACACTTTTTACGTCGGTTACCAGGTCGCCATTATTGCCTTTACAGGAGCTTGCCCCGGTCTTAAAACCTTCCGTCATCCGCCGGATCTTTTCATAGAATTTTCGGGCATCATTCCTGTCAGCCATCATCTCAAGCTCCTCAAACTCACGCCTTTCGGCATCACTTTTCTTTTTTCTGCAAAGGCGTCTCTCTTCCTTCTTTGCCTCACGATATTGTTGCATACACTGCGGGTTGCGCCCGTTCTCAACGTCTCCTTGTAGGCAGCGTCCTTTTTTTTCGAGGCAGTTTTGCATTCCTCATCGTATCAGTTGTTCTTGCGGGCTCGCTGGAACCCTATAGTGGCCTCAGCGGCGGTACGCTATGAGTGAGAGATATGCTTCCATTGCTCGGTTACATCATTAGGTCGAGGATTGCCCTCTGCTAGAATGTGTGAGAGTCGAGTTGTGAAATTATCAGCTGTCTGTGTCATGCGCAGCTTCTCGACGTCAAACTTTCCTTCCGTTACTGTGCGCACTTTCTTCGTTGCACAGAGGCGTGTGCGTATCTTGGCTGCGACAAGATAATGGTCAGAGTCAATATTGGGACCACGCAGTGTACGCACGTCCAGAACGGTGGAGCTATGTCTGCCGTCAATCATGACATGATCAATCTGGTTTCTTGTTCTTTGATCAGGGGACAGCCAGGTGGCTTGGTGTATTCGTTTATGCTGGAACCTAGTACTACTGATGACCATATTGCAAGCAGCGGCGAAGTCAATCAACCTAGTGCCGTCGGGTGATGTTATATAGTGGAGACTAAATTTTCCAACTGTAGAACCAAAGACTCCTTCCTTGTCCACCTTGGCTTAAAGTCCCCGAGCACGACTTTGATATCATGTTGGGGGCAGCGATCATAAGTTTGTTCAAGTTTATCGTAGAAGGAGTCCTTCTCTGCGTCGTCCGTCTCCTCAGTCGGCGCATAGGCGCATATAAATGTTATGTTGAAAAACCTCGCCTTGATGCGGATCGCAGCGAGACGCTCGTCCACAGAAGTGAACGCTAGTACTTGGCGGCGAAGTCTCTTTCCCACCACGAATCCTACACCGCGCGCCTTGCCGCGTGTCTGGCCACTGTAGTATACGTCACAAGGTCCGATGGTCGTCTTTCCTTGTCCCGTCTATCGCATTTCCTGCAGGGCGGTGATGTCAGCCTTTGCGTTCACGAGGACTTCAACCAGTCGGGCAGCGGTACCATCCCTTGAAAGGGTCCGGACATACCAGGTACATGCCCCAATATCCTTCTCATAGTCCTTATTTCGTTTTGCCGGGTCGTCAACATTAAAGGGGGTTCTCATCCGAGGCTTTCCTTTGCTTTTCATTGGAATAAAGTGTTTGTCCAATAAAAAGTTTATATTTTTAACGATATGAGTTTTTTTAAATTAAAATTCCACAAGGTTAAGATAAAAAAGTACCATTATATATCGAAATATTATAAGCCCATGCCGGATTTTTGTGCACCACCCTAATGTGAAGATTGTTTGTATGGTATCACTTAATACAAATTTGCATTTATCACGGGGGAGCCACTTACTTGGTTTTGTATATTAAGAGAAAGTTGAAGAAAATTTAAGAGGGTCGAATTTCGACCACGGGCGATCCTAGTTATAATTAGTAAACAAAGTTAGCGAAACATTGTAGTCCCTTGTAGGCTTGCTTAGAAAAAAGTATAATTTTTTTTGTTGCTAAATCCTCATAATTTTCTGATATCGTTAGATTAGTGGTATACAAATGAAAAAAAAAAACGAATAGCGGCGATATACCAAAAGGTTATCATAACCTCTAACTGCTGCTTTGATTTCTTTTCCTACAAGTTGGCGGGACCTACAGTTTTTGCCGACTCCGAACGGCACTTGCAAAGTAAATGAGTTTTTGCTTCTCATGGCAGAAATACACCCGGAGAGTTTGCCAAACTACTGCCGAGCGGCGAAATGCATTTTCTAAATAATTTTTGATGTTGGTTTTTGCCGAGAATTGATATGATACGACTTGGCGTAGTAGGCCGAGCACTTAACCGCTACACCACGGCGGTCGCCGTGTGCATAGTAAATCCGAAATTCGATTTAAGCCAAAATACTTAAAATGTCAATGAAAAGTCCGAGCAAGACCTATACGGTGTCATTTAAATTAAAAAAACCGGACAAAGTATAAGAAAGTTAAGCAAAAAAACTCGATTCAGCGTTTTTTCGAAGATGCTTAAACAAAAAAGTCGAACGCAAA
The DNA here is from genome assembly GCA_964058755.1 of Campiglossa producta. Lineage (NCBI taxonomy): Eukaryota > Metazoa > Arthropoda > Insecta > Diptera > Tephritidae > Campiglossa > Campiglossa producta. The sequence continues at coordinate 26,339,289 of CAXKVI010000004.1, forward strand.
AAATTTTTTTCGACGTAAACTTTGAAATTAAGGTGACACACGCTGAATTTTTTTTTCGATGCAACCTAATGTGCATATCTAAGTGAAAAAAAAACGCTCTTTATTTTTGTAGAACCCTTATAAACCACATATTGATGAACATAAAATAAAATTTGGATAGAAATTTTAGGATGTTTGATATTTCCGAAATTCCCCTTCCCCGTCCCAGCACCCCCCATCGCAAAAAGCTATCTACGCCACTGGCGTGAATCAGCATAAAATCAAAATAAACGCGGTAGCACTCTCAAACATAATTAAATTGATAAAAAGAAGATTAGATAAGTTTTATCGAATCGCAAGAGGAACAGTTCGCATTCAAACTTTGACCAAATCGTAAACATTTTATATTTCTGCAATCGAATTTTAAAGTACTTAAATATGTTATTACATAATTAATCTAATTCCAACGTGTATGAAATTTCCATTCTCTATTCATTCTCGATCCGAATCAATCTCGAGAATTTTACTAGCTATACATAACTTGTTAGTTGGACATTTACATATCTACGAATATGTTAATTAAGTACTCACAAGTAATAATAGACACTTATTATGAATGTAATAAATAAATAGATGATTATATAAATCGTTCGTCATAAAAGCTTTCAAGCGACGATTTTCTGTTTAGATACTACCTGCTTTGCAGCTCAAGTGCAATACCCGAACAAATGGGCTTGTCTGGCTGTCGTTTCACTGTGTCAAATTCATTTAGCTCACAGTGAGCGAGCCAGCGAGTCGTACTCATTTAAAAATCTGAAAAAAATAAATCAAGTACCTAAAAAACAATGGACCGTTGGTTAAATCGCGTGGCCGTGGTTACAGGTGCCAGCTCAGGAATTGGAGCTGTCACTGTTAAATATCTTGCCAATAATGGTTGATAACGGTAGGTCTAGCACGGCGTAAAGAGCGTATCGAAGCACTTCATAATGAGGTCAAAGCCGATGTTCGTAAACGCATTCATGCCATAAAATGTGATGTTAGCAAAGAAGAAGAAGTCAAGGCTGCCTTCAAACAGATCGAAAGTACTTACGGACCAGTTGCAATGTTAGTTAACAACGCGGGTATCGCACGCAGCACCACATTATTAGGCGAAGACAACTCACAAGATATACGTGATGTGATAGATACTAATGTGATGGGTGTAGTTCATTGTACAAGAGAAGCATTTCGTTCAATGAAAACAAATGGTGGGGATGGACATGTCTTCCTTATAAATAGTATTTTAGGGCACAAGGTGCCAATGTTACCTAACGCGCCTATAAATATATACCCTCCAACAAAATATGCCATTACTGCAATGAAAGAAGTTTATCGCCAGGAATTTTTAAACCGAAACACAAAAATTAAAGTAACTGTAAGTTGAGCAAAGATGGTGTAAAAGTTTTTTTTCGAAATAAAAAACAAACTTATCATTTCAGAGCATTAGTCCCGTTGTGGTGGATACGGAAATAGTCACTGATGAAATGCGGAAAAAGTTACCAAATACGGTCAAACTGAAGGCAGACGATATTGCAGATGCGCTAATTCATTTCCTTCAAACTCCTCCTCATGTACAAATCCACGAACTCACCATCAAGCACTATAGATTACAAAATGTTACTGAAAGGATATACATATATATAAAGCTAATGCTTAGTAATAAAAATGTTGAAAATATTAGGGAGCCTAGGATATTTGGGAGGGGATGAAGATATTTGAAGGAATTTAATATCCCGGTTACCTCCTGGCCGAGAAAGGTATACTAAGTTCCTTTTTTGAATTACGAAAATTTAAAAGCACATTTCAAACAATTTATGTAATCAATGACCAATCTTGATTTTCGATCGGCCGATTATAAATTCGCCGGTTTGGACACAATGGGCGCGTTTCGAAGCGCAACTGTTTCGATAAGTAATCAGTGATTACTTTGGAAACGCACAGTTGAGTAGTTCTGATCCATCAAACAGTTTGAATTTACGTCAAAATGCTAATCATAAAATTTTTTCGCTACCTTCACTCAACGTATTTATCGATTGTTGGACAGTTCGATAGCTAGGTTATGTAAATAAAATCTTCGGCGCTTTTTTTGCAAATTTCCATTTATTTATTATTAATGAATAAAAACAGTGATGGAGACACGCGATTACAACATTAATAATCTTGTATATCGCGTAACAAGTGATGCTATCTGACATTTGACTCAACGTATGCGCAACGTATCGTTTCGAAAGCACAATTTCGATCACCAAACCGATTACTAATCAACCGATCCAACAGTTTACAACTATTGTGCATTCGAAACGCGCCCAATGATGTCATAATAGCTTTTACGCAAAAACAATGATTGCTACCTTACTCCACTTTTACCGCAAGTGTGATTGAAATAGATTGTGTTGTGGGGACAACCATGGATGAATTCGAGATAGCCGACTGGGCAGCGCTGTCGGTGACATGATGAGCCAATAGTTAGGGAAGTTTCGGGCCTGCTTCCATATATCGCCACGCAAATTAACTACCGACTAAATCAATTTGATGGATAGTGTACATAGGCTCTTACTCTCCATGTTGGTTTACATATACGCGTTGTTACTCTCTCTGAACGTAGCCACTCTGACTATCATAAAACAAAAGAAAAGAACAATTCAATATGCATATGTACAGAAGAGCAGCTAAGTTTACATTTTTATTAAAAAGAATACAAACAAAATATGTAAGAAAGTCAAAGTTAGGTTGAAGCCGAACATTATAGGCACAATGGGAATATATTGTGGCATAACTTGTATCAAAATTTGACTAAGTTGGAAAAGATACATACTTTTGTTTCGGTTCGCAGCAAGGACCAAAATCGAAACCGAAACCGTAACCGTTATTTTTATCTGAAAAAGAACGAAACCGAAACGGTTTGAAAAGCCGGTTCCTTTCCAAGCGGTTTTGATTTTTTTAATGTCTTCGTTTTGTGGATAGATATTTTATTTTACCAGGGGCTACCCTGAATAATTTTCATGGAAGGCAAGGTTACAAAAGACACATTTCACCTCAATATCAAAACTCCGAAAGAGGAAATTGAACTATAGTCGAATAAAGCCATCGAAAAAAATTTACGAGATCCGAAAAAAAAGTTTTAGTGGCCCGTCTCTTCCCGTATACCACTAAACATTTGACATGTTTTTTACATCAGAAAAAAATCCAGACGTTCTGGACCAAAACCGACGCCGGATTCGTGATCAGCGCTTGCACCTAGGGTCCAATTTTTTATTAACATTTGGAAATTAATTAAGTAACACACGCGTAAAATATCAGCCAAATCGGTCCATAATTACGATTTTGAGTTTTTATTACTGCTATCTCAGCCCCACCTAGCGGATTTTTTTACGGAAATATTACATTTTATCGTAGTAAATTTTGAAAATACAGCGAGCCACGCGCCACCCATCGTCACGTGAAAGTAAATAAAAGCTTATAAAAAAAGATTCAAATATCATTTTTGCCACTTCAATAATTTGGGAGGTTTTGCATTTGGTCGTTAGGTGGATTACATAGAAAACGACAATAGAAATAAAGAATGTTTCGTTACACACTCATAAATACCGAAAACTAAAAACAGAACGTTTAAGAAAATATTTGTTCTTAGTTTTATTTTCAAAATTATTTATTGTTTGGAAGTATATTTATTCGCAACTTTTTCTCAAATGTTTTTATATAACAGGATAAATTAAAACTCAATTTTTATTTATATGTAAGGTATTTGTTATTTGAGATGCGTTTGGGAACTAACGTGTGAGATTTGAGAAAATAATTGATTCTTGAATTCATCCCGAACTGAGATTTGATAAAAATGTTTATTGGGTCAGTGTTATAGTTACTTACCTGCTGATGTATGTAGTGGAAAAATATCAAATTAAACTGCAAAATGTAAGAGTACTATGTAAACAAAAGCAATTGTCTAAGCACGTACTATATACCAAGACTGCAAACCGGATTTTCAGCCAAACCCGATCGCTTTATATATTCTCGTTTGGTACCCGAATCTAAAACCAGTTCAGAAAATAATTTTCGATTAGGTTCAAAATGAAAATTCAACGCTAAGCGAAAACCCTAAAAATGTATCTAATAAAATGAGTTATGTTTTAATGTTGTTGTTTTAGTTTTGATTTTCTAGCTACTTACTTCAGAAAAAAGATTACTATTCAATCATTTCAGAAATACTGGAGAACCAGTATACGTTTCTTCTAACAAACCAGGAAACCGTTCTCGTAACCTGTTTGAAGTGGTTTGCAGCTCTGATTGCAACTGAGTATCACTAATTGCGATGCAGGTACGAATGAGCTTCCCTTGTTGCTGTTTAACTGCATCAAATTCATTTAGCTAGAAGATAGTGAACAAACAAGTTACATTTTATTGCATATCGGAAGAAATAAATGAAACAAAAAATAATGGATCGTTGGTTAAATCGCGTTGCTGTGGTTACAGGTGCCAGCTCAGGAATTGGAGCTGCCACTGTTAAATATCTTGCCAATAATGGTATGATAACGGTAGGCCTAGCACGGCGTAAAGAGCGTATCGAAGCACTACGTAATGAGGTCAAAGCCGATGTTCGTAAACGCATTCATGCCATAAAATGTGATGTTAGCAAAGAAGAAGAAATCAAGGAAGCCTTCAAACAGATCGAAACTACTTATGGGCCTGTGGCAGTTTTAGTCAATAACGCGGGTATCGCACGCCAAACCACATTATTATCTGAAGACAGCTCACAAGATATACGTGATGTGATCGATACAAACGTGATGGGTGTAGTTAATTGTACTAGAGAAGCCTTTCGTTCAATGAAGACCAGTGGCGGAGATGGACATGTCTTCCTTATTAATAGCATTGCAGGTCACAGCGTACCAATACTGCCTAACGCGCCCTTTAATATATACCCTGCATCAAAATATGCTATAACCGCAATGACAGAAGTTTATAGGCAGGAGTTGTTAAATCAAAAAACCAAAATTAAAATAACGGTAAGCCAAGCTAATGTTGTGTAAAAATTTTATTTTATTTTAAATCAAAACTAAAACGAATCCTTGGTAATTATTACAGAGCATCAGCCCTGGTGTTGTGGATACGGAGATAATAACCGATGAAATGCGGAAAATGTTGCCAGATATGGTTCAACTCAAGTCAGAAGATATTGCAGATGCAATAATCTATTGTCTCCAAACTCCTCCTCATGTACAAATTCATGAGCTTACAATCAAGCCCGTTGGAGAAGCATTTTAACTATGTAACTGATAGGAAAAACAAATTGAATGTGTAAATAAGAATTTTGGCTTAAATGCAGTATACCGCCAATTCTAAAATCAATAAAAGAAGTATAAGGATTGATAAACACGGTTAAGCTGAGTATTACTGTGCTATTCTTTTTTTGGCAAACAGCAATAATAAAATTTATTAAAGGGCAAAGTTTAGATTTTGCAGTTTTTAAATTGAAAATAGATACTCAAAAACTACCGAATTGATTTGGATAAGTTCAGTTTTCAACTTTAAGAAACGAGGCGGATATAGGCTCCATTATAGCAAAGGTGGATAGCAATTTTTTGGCCCTCTGTACGGCCGCTTGTGAACACGATATAAAAGAGTATCCCCGTTATTTTATACCTTCAGTGCCAATGATAAAGCCCAGTACAAGGTACTTTGTATATATCTATTGTTAACATTGGAATCATTATGAAATTGTATTAACTACCCGACTGAGATAGTATATATATATTTGATTGGGATATCGATAATCGGATTTCTTGCCTTCGAAATTTTCAGAATTTGAAAGTTTAGTCTCGGGATCGTCCCAAAATTTAGTTCATTTTGAACTTGTTACTATTATTCCGGTAGATATTACAACGTGTGGATTGAATGCTTCGATAAAATTTTAATGCTGTCTAAAGGTCATCAACTTTTTCTCTCAGAATAGCTTTACAATTTTTTCGTTTCTGTTGCGGACAATTTGTGACAAAAAGAATTGAAATAAAAAATTCATAGATTTTCAATGTCTAAAAAGGCGGGATCCCGCAATTGTAGAATCCCGGGATTGACATCTCTAGTACTTGACCATATTTCTTGTGATCTAAACATTTCCATCACTATAAGTAATCTGCTCGTTTCATTGTTGAAAGCAAACAGAATGTCTCTCTTTGAATACATATACGCGCTGTTACTCTCTAGAACTGCATGATCCGCCCTATCCGTATGATTGTTTGTAAACCATAACGCAAACAATTAAATGTACAAAACGACAGCTAAGTTTACATTTTGATTAAAAACAATATAAACAAAACAATCAAAGCTTCAGCCAACCGAATATTATATACTCTATTGTGAGAAATTTCGCGTTGATTAGTACCAAATTTTACTAAATTGACAAAAGAAACTTGGAAGAGCCATCTGCGTATGAAAGGGGATTTGAATATAAACCTACGATGTTTAGCTGTGCAAATCAAATAGGAGGTGAAATTCTAGGATCTAGCTAACATTGCACAAATTGTCATAGTTAGGCCGAGGAGAATTCATGGGTGCTGCCACTTATGGCAGTTTACAGGGTTGCTACCAATTCCAATTTTTTTAGATATAGAGTTAGATATGACAATATGGGTATCAAATGAAAGGTATTTTTGACCGTATTCCAAATAAGATAATTTCAATAAGGGTTGCCACCTAACCGCAATTTATTTATTTTTTCGTATATCTCGGGAACTGCTTGACCGCTTTAGATAAAATTTGGCAAATAGACAATTTGATTCAGTCTAAGATTATACAGATGGGCGTTGCTACTTAGGGTGGTTTACAGGGTTGCCGCCTATCACAATTTTTTTAAATATAGAGCTAGATATGCCAATATGGGTATCAAATGAAAGGTATTTTCGACCGTATTTCACACTTGACAATTTCACGTAGGGTTGACACCTAATTGTAATTTATTTCTTTTTTCGTATATCTCGGGAACTGCTTGACCGATTTGGATAACATTTGGCATATAAAAATTTTTATTAATTTATACATTATTTACATTGGTGTTGCCACTTGCGGCGGTTTACAGGATTGCCACTTTTCTCGATTTTTTAAGTATTGAGCAAGATATGCCAATATGGATATGAACGGTATTTTCGACCGTATTCCAAATATGATAATTTCAACCAAGGTTCCAATTTGTTTGGAAAATTAGTAGAGTGTTGCTTCTAACTTTCCATACAAAATTGTCAGAACCTATTCTATGCCTACTAGGAACGGAGTTTTTCATGAGAAACTTTTTTGTGGCAGAATTACGTTCAGATGGCAAAAAAAAAACACAATCACAATACCACCACCACCAGGATTGGCTAGGCTCCACATAAAGCGACCCCTTACCCAGCCTCTTAAGTTAAAGAGATAAAGCTTTCAAAGTATATGCTTTTATGAAGACTATGCGTTGCCTCGTTTAATAAACCAACTCTCAGTTTTTGGCTTGCTTACTAAAGCAAACAAAATATATCCTATGACATCCAGCTCATTAAAAGTCATACTCAACATATGCAAACATACAAAAGTGATGCAACATAACGACCTTTTTCACGAACTTTGCACCTGTTTTAAAAGTGATAATACTGCCAGCATATATTAATATTGTTGCTACGGTGAAAGCTCCAATTAATCTATCTTTTCAGTTTTTTAAAGCCATTTTTTCATATTCAAACCCGTTCATATTAACTATGCCATTTTCATGAAATGTTTAAAATCACACTTTTGATTGGGTTTATTTACAAATAGTTAAAGTTTAAGCGGTATAGGGGTAAAAGGTAAAATTCAAGGCTAGTTAATGCTGATGTTAGTAACACTGTACAACAGACAAAAAAATCCCAGAGGTTTTCTCGTCGATCAGAGGTTAGTTTGTTAAGAGATCGGTAGTTGTAAAAAAATTTTTTAATGTTTCAAAATTTTGTTCCTTATAACTTGGATGGAACATCTGTATGTCGCCAATTAAAAACCAAAAATTAAAATATGGTTCCTTGAGCCCAAAAAGATTGTTAAATTATTTAACACTTATCCTGTATTCAAAAAAAGTAACGTACGTGACATAAGTGGGTCATTTTTGCCCAATGGACTAATGAATAGTTTTTGATTTTATTTCAAGCTTTGAAGTACTTTTTTAGCTAGAAAATAATAAAATTTTATTAAATAAGTACAAAAACATCTTATTAGGGCTATTTTGAGCAACTAGTACATATACACTTGCTCCGTTTACTATTGGGCAATTTTGACCCATTTATACAATATACGCAATTATTTCTGCCCAGTCTATCCTGTAGATGAAACATTTAAACAAAACCTTTTTTCAAGTATAGTTTGATTAAATAATAAAAGTCGAAAAGTTTCAATAGATTATAGAAAGTCTATAAAAAGATATGCAACTTTCAAAGTCGTTTGGGCAGTTTTGACCCACTTATACAGGATAAGTGTTAAAAATTTTTTTTTACAACTACCGATCTCTTTAGCCACCCTCTGGAGAGAAAACTTATCGTGACCCGAAAAATTTGACTTTAGTTTCGGATTCAGCACACCCACAATCCCGGTGGGATTTTCAAAATCTTCAATTTTGTTGTACACTGTAACTAATTGGAATTCAAATTCAATGGAACTAAATAAAAGGCCTTCTTCCTAAAACTTTGTTTTGAGTTCGAATTCTTTCAATTTTTTTTTTTAGTTTTTTTTCTCAGTAATTAGTAGCTGACCCCAATTTAAAATGCCAACGGAAGGCAAGATTTCCTCCACCAGATTATTGCATCTTAGTCGTATCCTCGCCCTCTTTCGTTTCGACTCTTTATCAAGGCCAAAGTGGGCAGACTTTTTTAGCAGTTGCTAATGTTAGGGATATAATATTGTACTGTGCTGTACGGCTCAGATCTGTTGCTCAATAATCTAAGGAGGTAAAAGAACCCTCACGATAGATAGTAACCTTATATTGAGACTCGTTTGCTTATCTGTAAGCATGACATAGCTCTTATAACTGCTCACAGTCGATTGACATAGTCGTATAGGCCTAAACATCAATATGTGCACTATAATCTATATAACCTCGACGTCGACCCTAGAGACAACACCTTAACACCTCGAAATCATAAACATAAATCTCAAAAAATTCGCGAGAGATTATTGCCCCAAAACTGTATGAGCTAAAAAGGGCAGAAATTGAAGTAGTCCGTTTACATCGCAAAGAACATCTCGATGGTAACATACAGGCTAATGGATAGAGATGAGTGTACGCAGAGCACAACTAGTACCCAACAATTTGAGTGATAAGGAGCTGTCAAAGCAGGACTCACAAGTTTTGTTGACTGATTTCCGAATGAGAGTCTAGAGCCGGAAGACCTACCCTTATTCCACGCATTTGAGCACCAAAGCCAATTTTGAATAGAATGCCCCGTAAATTAAAAAAAAACCTCGTGTACCCAGTACACGTGAAAGAAGTTAACTTCTTAAACTTAGAAATAACGAGATATGAATAAGATGTATTCGACAGGTACCACGAAATAAATCCCAAAAAAAAATTAAATAAGTCCCAAAAAAATGAAATAAGTGCCAAATATTTTCCAAACAAATTGGAACCCTGGTTGAAATTATCATATTTGGAATACGGTCGAAAATACCTTTCATATCCATATTGGCATATCTTGCTCAATATTTAAAAAAAAATTGAGAAAGTTGGCAACCCTGTAAACCGCCGCAAGTGGCAACACCCATGTAAATAACGTAAAAATTAATCAAGTTTTCTATGTGCCAAATTTTATCCAAATCGGTCAAGCAGTTCCCGAGATATACGAAAAAATAAATAAATTGCGGTTAGGGGGCAACCTTAAGTGGCAACCGTGCTTAAAATTATTTTATTTGGAATACGGTCGAAAATACCTTTCATTTGATACCCATATTGGTATATCTAGCTCTATATTTAAAAAAATTGTGATAAACCACCCTAAGTAGCAACACCCAAGTGTATAATCTTAGTATGAATCAAATTGTCTATTTGCCAAATTTTATCCAAAGCGGCCAAGCAGTTCCCGAGATATACAAAAAAAGAAATAAATTACTATTAGGTGGCAACCCTAAGTGGCATCCCTGCTTGCAATTGTCATGTGTGGAATACGGTCGAAAATACTTTTCATTTGATACCCATATTGGCATATCTAGCTCTAAATTAAAAAAAATGGGATAGGTGGCAACCCTCTAAAGCGCCCTAGGAGGCAGCACGCATGTATATAATCTTAGAATGAATCAAATTGTCTATTTGCCAAAATTTATCCAAAGCGGTCAAGCAAGTCCCGAGATATACGAAAAAATAAATAAATTGCGGTTAGGTGGCAAACCTGATTGAAATTATCATATTTCGGTCAAAAATACTTTTCATTTGATACCCATATTGGCATATCTAACTCTATATCTAAAAACATTGGGATTGGTTGCAACCCTGTAAACTGCCATAAGTGGCAGCACCCATGAATTCTCCTCGGCCTAACTATTACAATTTGTGCAATGTTAATGATTTGCACAGCTAAACATCGTGATGAAAAACACCTACTCCTGAAAGTCGGCTACAATTTCTATTTGCGTTGTATAATTTCCGTAGCATCATCAGCCATTTTTTTTAATTTTACTCTCAATCAAAAGTTCATATCGCCGCCTAAGAAGTTAACTTCAAAAAGAGACTTATTTAAACTCGCAACTCAATAAAATTAAGTTTTATTTACACTAAAAAAAATCATAAAACTGCGTTCTTTGTCTTAAAATACCGGCACATATGTAATGGCGGCTAACAGCAATAACAACAACTGCAACAAAAAGCAATTACTCGTATGACAATATGTCAATATAAATTTTGGCATCCGTTTGAGCAGCTATTATAAAATTGGAGCTCAAAATATTGTCAATATGTAGTATAATTTAATACATTTTTTGGACAACAGAAAGTGTTTACGTTACAATGGTTTAAAAACAATGCGATTGGGCTGCAGCAGCAACAACTAAATGGTAGACGCTACGAAATTTTTGGTGGCATAGGAGAGAATGCACTGTTTGGTAAAAGTAAGCTGTTGGTAGCAAGTTGTGAGGGCAACATTGTATATAGGTATCTGAGTGTAAGGTGAGTAGGTACTATAACAAGTAGAGGATATATCTAAGTAGTTCAGAACTAGAACTGAGGTGGCTATGTAGGGAACTGTCAAATTTAATAAAGGACTGATATTATTTTCGGTGTTGATACTGGTTCCCAAATAGACGAAGTCCCTCACAGTTTCAAATTTGTAACTCTTAACAGCGGTAGTTGGTGCGGTTAGCGGGATCGCCTTTCTTGTGGATTGGGCAGAGCACACTTAAATTCCAAGCCGGAGCCATTCACTCGCCTGACCATATTCTGCATAAGATGCATGCTTTTTACCAGCTCTTCGCCTCCGTGGTTGAACAGCTCGGCGGGTAGTCCGTCTTTTCCAGGCGTCATTTTCTTATCCATCGTCAGGGATTGGGGTATCGGGTTCGACGTCTTAGCAGAGAGGATAAGTGCTCCCTCCATAATTTAAGTACACTTTGTACGTCGGGCGGCCGCCGTGGTGTAGCGGCTAAGTGTTCGGCCTTCTACACCAAGTCGAGGCGGTTCGATGCCCGGCAAAAGTAACATCAAAAATTATTTAGAAAAAGAATTTTTCTAAACTGGGTCGCCCTTCGGCAGTAGTTTGCAAACTCTCCGGGTGTACTTCTGCCATGAGAAGCTTCTCAGCAAAAAATTCATTTGCTTTGCAAGTGCCGTTCGGAGTCGGCAAAAAACTGTAGGTCAATAATGGCGACCTGGTAACGAAGTACAAAAAAAAAAAAGTAATAGCGGCGATATACCAACAGGTTATCATAACCTCTAATGAGATTTTTAGCCGAGCTACTCTTTTCAACTTGTGGTGTGTTGCTTTTGAGTTTTTCCTACAAGTTGGCGGTTGCACAGAGGCGCGTGCGAATCTTGGCTGCGACAAGATAATGGTCCTAGTCGATATTGGGACCACGCAGGGTACGCACATCCAGAACGGTGGAGCTAGGTCTGCCGTCAATCATGACACGATCAGGTGGCTTGGTGTATTCGCTTAAGCTGGAACCTAGTACTACTGATGACCATCTTGCGAGCATCGGCGAAGTCAATCAACCTACTGCCGTTGGGTGATGTTATATAGGGTAGACTAAATTTTCCAACTGTAGAACCACATACTCCTTCATTTCCCACCTTAGCATTAAAGTCGCCGAGCACGATTTTGATATCATGTTGGGGGCAGCGATCAAAGTTTTTTCAAGTTTATCGTAGAAGGAGTCCTTCTCTGCGTCGTCCGTCTCCTCAGTCGGCGCTTAGGCGCAGATAAATGTTATGCTGAAAAACCTCGCCTTGTTGCGGATCGCAGCGAGACGCTCGTCCGATGGTCGTCTTTCCTTGTGCCGTCCATCGCATTTCCTGCAGGGCGGTGATGTCAGCCTTTGCGTTTACGAGGACATCAAACAGTCGGGCAACGGTACCATCCCTTGAAAGGGTCCGGACATTGCAGGTACATGCCCTAATATCCTTCTCGTAATCCTTTCGCTTTGCCGGGTCGTCAACATTAAAGGGGGTTCTCATCCGAGGCTTTTCTTTGCTTTTCTTTGGAATTAAGTTTTTACGTGGCGGGTTCCAAACCCAGGGCACAACCCGTCTCCAGGGTTTTGAAAAAAATATTCACACATTTATATAGCGAGCCGCTTGCTACAAGACAAACACCCGCTTGCAGCCGCACCATGTGGTGAACAGACGCTGCGAAAAAGACCTCGGTGAGCCCTTAAACCAAGTATGTCAGAGTGGCCTCACCGGAGCTCCCTCTCTTTCTGCCGCGAGCCTAGGTAGCTCACGTTGCCCAGACTGCACGAACGGGGACGCAAGAGTCGGGATTGAGCAAGGTCACTTAGAAACCACACTCCATTACACTCCTAAATTATATCTATGATATCAAGGCAAATTAAGGTGGTTAATAATCGCATTCACAACTCATTTCATTGTAAATTATAACAATGCCTTCCTATTGAATTCGATTAGAAACAGAAAGCTGAATCATCCTGCAATAAGAGTAAGGAATGTGGAATAAGAGTAATGCTATGGATATACACACAGTAGCGGAAAAATGGTAATTTTGATAGTTGTCTTTGCTATTTTTGTTTATTTATCGGTGACAGTAGTGGCCAAATCGTTAGTTCGTTTCCTGATATATGCTCAAATCTTCTTCATTGTTGGGAGTTTATAATGAAGATTATGCTCAAGTTAACTCCCAGAAGCGAAGTTAACTGGAATTAGCGCTAATGTATCAGCCCTAAGGGATGTGGTGATACTGCGATATGATATCCGTGATATAAATTTTTTAGTTAGGTGAGTGATCGTGATATCACAACTTGACATCAGATCAAATCACATATCGTCGCTCCGAACGAAGACTAATACGGTTCAGTTAGCGTGGAAGACTAACACAGTTCGTTCTCTGCGTCGAAGACTAACACACTTCGTTCTCTGCGTGGAAGACTAACACACTTCAACTTTCTACGTCGAAGACTAACACACTTCGTTCTCTGCGTAGAAGACTAACACACTTCAGTTTTCTGCGTCGAAGACTAACACACTTCGATTTCTGCGTCGAAAACTAACACACTTCGTTCTCTGCGTGGAAGACTAACACACTCCAGCTTTCTGCGTCGAAGACTAATACACTTCAGTTTTCTCCGTGGAAAACTAACACACTTCAGTTTTCTGCGTCGAAAACTAACACACTTCGATTTCTGCGTCGAAGACTAACACACTTCAGTTTTCTGCGTGGAAGACTAACACACTTCAGTTTTCTGCGTCGAAAACTAACACACTTCGTTCTCTGCGTCGAAAACTAACACACTTCGTTCTCTGCGTCGCAGACTAGGTTAGGTTAGGTTTAAGTGGCTGCCGCAGGGGCACACTTAGGCCAGTTTTGAAAGGCCCGTTGTGATACCAACAACACAAGGAAAGTCACTCCCGGGACCCAGCCATATGGAAAATCCCTGAGTTGTTGGGATTTTCCACATAGCAGAATCCCGGGACTGACACTCCTAAACCGTTACTCCTCCTCGAACCGTTACTCCTTCTCGAACCACTTAGATGACTTTATGAAGGCCATCAAGTCCTTTATGTCCAGTTCCGCGATCTGGCTTAGGCTATCCAGGAAGAAAACTCCCAAAAAGCGCGTTCTCGCGCCGCTTAAAGCCGGGCAGTTGCAGATGAGGTGCTCCACTGTTTCCTCCTCCTCATCATCTTTGCAACTCCTGCAGCATCGTCGGTAGGGCACACATAGCCTTTCTGCATGCCTACCAATGAGGCAGTGACCGGTTAATACCCCTATCAATATGGAGATTTCCTTCCTAGTTAGGGCATAAATGCGTCTAGACTTTTTAAGATCCCATTTTGGCCAGGTTTGTTTCGATATCCGGCACCCTGGGGATTGCAGCCATCTTTCGTTGGCTTGACGGAGTGTGTGCTCCTTCAGCATTAGTTTGCATGTGGCAAAGGGCACACCTAAGCGCTCTTTATCCTGAAGAACCTGCTTGGTCGTGCCCTGCCTGGTAAGCTCGTCTGCCTTACAGTTTCCCTCAATGTCCCTATGTCCCGGGACCCATATGAGGTTTACGCGGTTCTGTTGGGACATCTCCTGAAGAGATCGACGACAGCTGAGCGTCAGTTCAGAGTTTAACGTGTATGAGCCAAGGGATTTGATGGCCGCTTGGCTATCGCTGAAAATAACGATATCTTTTCCGATTACACGTTTGCTTATCCAGGCCGCGGCGTCCAGGATTGCCGAGACTTAAGCCTGGAAGACACTACTATGATCAGGTAGTCTGAAGGAGAGATCAAGGTCCAAATCCCTTGAATAAACCCCTCCTCCAACTCTGCCGTCCAACTTCGAGCCGTCGGTGTATATGGAAATGCCACCATTTGTTTCGGGACACCAATCCGTCCTCTCCCAGTCTTCTCTGCTGGGAATGTTTATTTTGAAACAGCTATCCCCGACTGTAGTGGTCGCACAACGATCTGTGCTTAGAGGTTTGCCCCATCCCCGAGGTTGCCTATCAACGACGAGTTGTTCCGATTAACTGCCCGATATGTCGTTGCGGGAGTCCTGCTGTCTGTAGCGTTAGATGTTAATCGCTCAGCGTTGGCTGCTACCACCGTGAAGTGTTTTAGTCTTCCACGCAGAAAACTGAAGTGTATTAGTCTTCGACGCAGAGAACGAAGTGTGTTAGTTTTCGACGCAGAAAACTGAAGTGTGTTAGTTTTCCACGCAGAAAAATGAAGTGTATTAGTCTTCGACGCAGAGAACGAAGTGTGTTAGTTTTCGACGCAGAAAACTGAAGTGTGTTAGTCTTCCACGCAGAAAACTGAAGTGTATTAGTCTTCGACGCAGAGAACGAAGTGTGTTAGTTTTCGACGCAGAAAACTGAAATGTGCTAGTTTTCCACGCAGAAACTGAAGTGTATTAGTCTTTGACGCAGAGAACGAAGTGTGTTAGTTTTCGACGCAGAAAACTGAAGTGTGTTAGTCTTCGACGCAGAAAGCTGAAGTATGTTAGTCTTCCACGCAGAGAACGAAGTGTGTTAGTTTTCGACGCAGAAAACTGAAGTGTGTTAGTCTTCCACGCAGAAAACTGAAGTGTATTAGTCTTCGACGCAGAGAACGAATTGTGTTAGTTTTCGACGCAGAAAACTGAAGTGTGTTAGTCTTCCACACAGAAAACTGAAGTGTGTTAGTCTTCCACACAGAAAACTGAAGTGTATTAGTCTTCGACGCAGAGAACGAAGTGTGTTAGTTTTCGACGCAGAAAACTGAAGTGTGTTAGTTTTCCACGCAGAAAACTGAAGTGTATTAGTCTTCGACGCAGAGAACGAAGTGTGTTAGTTTTCGACGCAGAAAACTGAAGTGTGTTAGTCTTCCACGCAGAAAACTGAAGTGTATTAGTCTTCGACGCAGAGAACGAAGTGTGTTAGTTTTCGACGCAGAAAACTGAAGTGTGTTAGTCTTCCACGCAGAAAACTGAAGTGTATTAGTCTTCGACGCAGAGAACGAAGTGTGTTAGTTTTCCACGCAGAAACTGAAGTGTATTAGTCTTTGACGCAGAGAACGAAGTGTGTTAGTTTTCGACGCAGAAAACTGAAGTGTGTTAGTCTTCGACGCAGAAAGCTGAAGAATGTTAGTCTTCCACGCAGAGAACGAAGTGTGTTAGTTTTCGACGCAGAAAACTGAAGTGTATTAGTCTTCGACGCAGAGAACGAATTGTGTTAGTTTTCGACGTAGAAAACTGAAGTGTGTTAGTCTTGCACGCAGAAAACTGAAGTGTGTTAGTATTCCACGCAGAGAGCGAAGAGTGTTAGTCTTCGACGCAGATAACTGAAGTGTGTTAGTCTTCCACGCAGAGAACGAAGTGTGTTATTCTTCGAAGCAGAAAGCTGAGGTGTGTTAGTCTTCCACGCAAAGAACGAAGTGTGTTAGTCTTCGACGCAGAAAACTCAACCGTGTTAGTCTTCGCTGGCAGCGACGATATAGTTGCATGCATGATATGAAATTTAACTGATTTTAATGGCTTTCTGTTCCCAAACTATATGATACCCGTGAATAGGAGCATGATCACCTCTAAAATCGTATAGTATGACCCAACGTATGTATACAAAAGAGTCGACTAGTTCGAGCTTCGCAATCCATTAGGGGTTTACCAGTTCCAAACTAGCATATTTCCCTCTCGGGTATGTAGTATGTTGAGTGTATATTGACTATGCTGTCGTTGCCAATTTGTTGTAAACGGTTTAATGCAATAAGCTTTAAATGCATGTAAGTAGAACTTATGCCCCTGTATTCAATCATACACACACACCCACATGCATAAGCATTATCGCTTACTAACTTACACATTTTCACTATACATAATATGTATTATGCATGTAAAATTCGATTTTACAATGCACTCTGTTACGAGAGTCTTTAATGCACTTTATCATTTGCAATAAATTTCAATGACATTTTTAAATAAACATAAATACTGACATAAATTAACCATAAATTGCAATCAATAAAAATTATTCGCTTTAGTAATACAAAAATTGTGCAAACGTTTGACTTTATTATTCGATGATGTCAGGATGTGTGGTTAGTGGTTGTCAAGGTAAAATCGCTTGAAATTTATAATTTTGTGAAAGAGATGTCCTATGCTGATTACATTTTGATCCCTATTATTTTCCAGAAAAAGCACATTCTTAACTTTGACTCTTGATGCAAACTTGCAACACTTCTTACCAACTGGATGAGTTGAAGCCTTATCTGTACAATGATTTTATGGCAAGATACTTTAATTACTCGCCTACTTAAATACTTCGTACTTCTTTCCTTCACCCTCAGCCCAACTAGACATACGACAGATATATAGTAAACCTGCGGATGTTTTGAACATTCAAAAAGAATACAAGCAGATCAGTCGACAGCTTCCTTTATTCGGACACTCTCACTTCTCTTCAATAAAAAGTCATTTAATTTAATTATTCACCTGGCGGATGAACTATATTATTCACCTCTCGTTTGAAACACGTGCTTTAGAACGTCTCGCCTTACAGGCAAAAAAAAAGTCAGCCATACCTCCCCTCATATAAAGTGTTTTTGAAAAACATTTTAAAAAAATATTTTTATTTTTTTCTGGCAACCCTAGATGTTGCCCAATGGCATTTTTCTTCATATCTTCTGCTTTTTTTTGTCAGATTTTAAAGCGTGATACACCAAACCATAAAAAAATCGTAAATCTTTTACGGTCTTCAATTAATTGACATTAGGTCGTTACATTAGGGTGGTAGAAACTGAGATATGGTGGGTAAATACCTCAACAAAACGCATGAGCCCAATGAGCTTTTTTTAGGAAAAAACCAAATTGGGGGACATCACTTCTAGGGTTGCCAGAAAAAAATTTTTTTTTAATTTTTTCCAAAAACACTTCATATGAGGGGAGGTACGGCCGACTTTTTTTTGGTGATACGCTCTAACGTGCTTATTTGGATATCTGTAGCAGCACATGCAGTATGAACCATATTGTATGTTTGCCATTTCCATTCAAGTGCCGATGCACACACAAACCTCGCACCATTCATAGCGTTGCAGGTATTAAAGTTCCAAAAGTATCTGCAGACTGCAGTGGTATTTATGTTTTTGGGAATAAATAGGTTCAGTTCAGCAATGTAAATCAGTTGGAAAATCCGTTTACAGTAGAAGGCGATCTTAGCCTATTGCTGCATTTAAAGTTACACTCCGACATCATGGCTTCGAAATAGTACTAAACTTTTTTGACCGGTTGGAACCGGTTCCGGGGTTTGAAACGGTTTCGGTTTCTTTCCTTTTAGATCAAAATTACGATTACGGATTCGGGTTCTTCGGTTCGTTTTTGTTGGAAAATTAGTCCGACATCCAAAAAAAAAAAAAAACACGAACGTACCGAACGAAAATAAAATACTTTTTTAGCTGAGGTAGGTTGTTTTTGAAACAAATTCTCAGATAGAGCGTTGCTAACAAAAATCTGAAATAGATTGGTTGATTTGTAGGGAAGGGGAAAATCCGAAAAATCGCCAGTGTGTTAAATGTTCTACGGATAAATCTGATCAACTTTTATAAAGAAACTATACAGTTTTATTTATTTTCGTGTTTCATGACAGTGTCGTGTCGTACAGCAAAAATCATGCACGCGGCCATCTCTAATAGGGATAGGGATATAGATATATGTAGATAGGGATAGGTATCAGGATAGAAATACACGTAGACAAGTAAATGTTCGGCAGGGCAAAGTCTGCCGGGTCGCTATGGCTCAGGATAGAGAAAAAATGCCATTTTTGTAGTAAATTTTCAGGTATCTATAGAAGTTAGTCACAGGTAATTTTGAAAAAACTTACCGTTTTCGAGGAAAATCCAAAAAACCTAAAATGCTAACCAAAAAACCTAACATACAAAAGTATGGCTCTTTCTGAATCTTTGTTATTTCAAAGGTCTAACGTGAAATCAAAAAAAATTATGCCATGAGATTGGGATTTTTCCAAAAAAGTGTCGCAATAATGCACGCAACAATGCATTATAAATACTACTAACATACTATGAAGTGCAAAGTATGCACTCACTAATGCTTTTTTGCTTCAGACAACATATTTTCCAATTTTTACCTTAATGACTACTCAACAGCCTGTGTCAAGAAAAAATTTAAATGAAACACTTTTCTTTTGAATGTTTCACTTAATAAGCGTCGTGAAACTGGCAGTAAAAATAAATTACGGCAAACTAATTAATGAACTATTTAAGTAAAACCCTTTAAGTAAAAAAAAATATCCCACTCTAAAAAACCTTTTATGAATCAGTGATCTCGTTTGTATGGTCGAAATGATTTTACTATCGAAAAAAATTTGGAATTAAGGCCAGCCCACAATGAGATTACGCCACGAGAATGAGAGACAAGTGAGCAAAAATACGCTCGGTGATATTTAAGCGACGATACCTGGCCGCATTTTTTTTTTTTTTTTTTTGTTGTTAAAAATTGTAAAAAAAAGGAAAACATAAAATTTCTTTTATATTTAGACAGCAAATATTGTACTAAAATAAGTTGTTGATTGTTCCACAAACGGTGCAGTGAAATAGAGCCCGGGGCAATAGCGGCCCGTGGACGTTATTTCCTAACAAAAAAGAAATAACGCCTTATTTCCCTGGGCTCTTTATCCTGCAAACGCATATTTAAGGAGACGGGTTGTGCGCTGGGTTTGGGACCCGCCACGGAAAAACTTTATTCCAATGAAAAGCAAAGAAAAGCCTCGGATGAGAACCCCCTTTAATGTTGACGACCCGGCAAAACGAAATAAGGACTACGAGAAGGATATTAGGGCATGTACCTGGAATGTCCGGACCCTTTCAAGGGATGGTACCGCTGCCCGACTGGTTGATGTCCTCGTTAACGCAAAGGCTGACATCACCGCCCTGCAGGAAATGCGATGGACGGGACAAGGAAAGACGGCCATCGGACCTTGTGACATATACTACAGTGGCCAGACACGCGGCAAAGCGCGTGGTGTAGGATTCGTGGTGGGAAAGAGACTTCGCCGCCAAGTACTAGCGTTCACCCCCGTGGACGAGCGTCTCGCTGCGATCCGCATCAAAGCGAAATTTTTCAACATAACATTTATCTGCGCCTATGCGCCGACTGAGGAGACGGACGACGCAGAGAAGGACTCCTTCTACGATAAACTTGAACAGACTTATGATCGCTGCCCCCAACATGATATCAAAATCGTGCTCGGCGACTTTAATGCGAAGGTGGGCAAGGAAGGAGTCTTTGGTCCAACAGTTGGAAAATTTAGTCTCCATGATATAACATCCCCCAACGGCACTAGGTTGATTGATTTCGCCGCTGCTCGCAATATGGTCATCAGTAGTACCAGGTTCCAGCATAAACGAATACACCAAGCCACATGGCTGTCTCCTGATCAAAGAACAAGAAACCAGATTGATCATGTCATGATCGACGGCAGACATAGCTCCACCGTTCTGGACGTGCGTACCCTTCGTGGTCCCAATATCGACTCGGACCATTATCTTGTTGCAGCCAAGATACGCACACGCCTCTGTGTAGCAAAGAAAGTGCGCACAGTAACGGAAGGAAAGTTTGACGTCGAGAAGCTGCGCACGACACAGACAGCTGACAATTTCTCCACTCGACTCTCACACCTGCTATCGGAGAGCAATCCTCGACCTAACGATGCAACCGAGCAATGGAAGCATATCTCTCACTCATTACGTACTGCCGCTGAGGCCACTATAGGGTTCCAGCGAGCCCGCAAAAACAACTGGTACGATGAGGAATGCAGCACTGCCTCGGACAAAAAGGACGCTGCCTACAGGGAGACGTTGCGAACGGGCGCAACCCGCAGTGTATGGCAACGCTATCGTGAGGCAAAGAAGGAAGAGAGACGCCTTTTCAGAAAAAAGAAACGTGAGGCCGAAAGGCGTGAGTGTGAGGAGCTTGAGATGCTGGCTGACAGGAATGATGCCCGAAAATTCTATGAAAAGATCCGGCGGATGACGGAAGGTTTTAAGACCGGGGCAAGTTCCTGTAAGGACAATAATGGCGACCTGGTAACCGACGTACAGAGTGTACTTAAATTATGGAGGGAGCACTTCTCCTCACTGCTAAATTGCGAGGGAGACGTCGAACCCGATACCCCAATCCCTGACGATGGAAAAGTCGTCCCACCACCTGACTATGATGAAGTGAGGATAGCTATATCCCGGCTCAAAAACAACAAAGCGCCTGGAAAAGACGGACTACCCGCCGAGCTGTTCAAACACGGAGGCGAAGAGCTGGTAAAAAGCATGCATCAGCTCTTATGCAGAATATGGTCAGACGAGTGCATGCCTCCAGATTGGAATTTAAGTGTGCTCTGCCCAATCCACAAGAAAGGCGATCCCGCTAACCGCACCAACTACCGCGGAATCAGCCTTCTTAATATCGCATATAAGGTTCTTTCTAGCGTATTGTGTGAAAGACTGAAGCCCATCGTAGACAAGCTGATTGGACCTTATCAGTGTGGCTTTAGACCTGATAAGTCTACCATCGACCAGATTTTCACGATACGCCAAATCCTGGAGAAGACCCATGATAAAAGAATCGACAAACACCATCTCTTTGTCGATTTCAAAGCCGCTTTTGACAGCGCAAAAAGGAGTTGCCTGTATGCCGCCATGTCTGAATTTGACTTCCCTGCAAAGCTTATACGGCTTTGCCAAATGACGTTGAGCAATACTAACAGCTCCGTCAGAGTCGGGAAGGACCTCTCTGAGCCATTTGAAACTAAACGAGGCTTCAGACAGGGCGACTCCCTTTCGTGCGATTTCTTCAACCTGATGCTGGAGAAGATAATTCGAGCAGCAGAGCTAAACCGCAATGGTACAATCTATTACAAGAGCGTGCAATTGCTGGCGTATGCCGATGATATTGATATCATTGGCCTTAACAACCGCGCCGTAAGCGCTACCTTCTCTGGACTGGATAAAGAAGCGAAAAAAGTGGGTCTTGCGGTCAACGAGGACAAGACGAAGTATTTGCTGTCATCAAAGAAAGAATCGGCGCACCTGCGCCTTGGCAGCCACGTCACTGTTGATAGTTACAAATTTGAAACTGTGAGGGACTTCGTCTATTTGGGAACCAGCATTAACACCGAAAATAATATCAGTCTAGAAATCCAACGGAGAATCACTCTTGCGAACAAGTGCTACTTTGGACTGAGTAGGCAATTGAGAAGTAAAGTCCTCTCTCGAAGAACAAAGATCACGCTCTATAAGTCTCTCATCATACCTGTCCTGATGTATGGCTCAGATTCATGGACAATGTCAAGAGAAGATGAGATGGCCCTTGGAGTATTTGAGAGAAAAGTTCTCCGGAAGATTTATGGTCCTTCCCGTGATGCCGACGGCGAGTATCGAAGGAGATTTAACGATGAGCTGTACGAGCTTTACGCAGATCTGACCATAGTCCAGCGAATTAAAGCCCAAAGGCTCCGCTGGCTGGGTCACGTCATGCGAATAGACAAAGAAGCTCCAGCCCAGAAGGTTTTCCAATCGTCACCCGAATTCGGCAGCAGAGGAATGGGGAGGCCTCGACTGAGATGGAAACAACAGGTGGAGGATGACTTGAACTCCCTTGGGGTTTCCAATTGGCGTCAGTTATCGCTAAAAAGGAATGACTGGCGTGCTTTGATAGGCGACGGCCAAAATCGCTTAGGCGGTTAAGCGCCAATAAATGATGATGATGATGCATATTTAAGGAGTTCTTATTATCTTTGTCTTGTTTTTTCTTTTCTTTGATCTGGACACCCTGAATAAATGTTGAAAAAAAGGAAAACAAAAATGTCAAAAAATCTCGCCGGTTGTTGTTTTTGTGAGAACTGATATACCAAGGCAGTAATTCGCAGCGTATTTTTCGCGGCGGAACTCATTGTGGGCCGGCCTTTATTTTGTCATAATTATCCGAAAATTTCTTCTCTTATTTATTTCATCACAGCTATCGTTTTTTTACTAACAAAAAATGGCAATAGTAATTAGTAAACAATTACGTTGCAAAATGGTTTGCTTGCTCACTTTACATATGTAGCTTCATTTCGCTACAAAAATTAATAATTAACAAAATATAACATGATAATAATGTCAATGAAAAAGGAAATATAAATAAAAAAAACTATGTAAATAGACTAATGTCATTGAGTCATTAATAAATTCTAAAACACTTTGGTCAACATCACTTTTGTTGTTGTGGTTTGGCTAGATGACCATAGCGAGTCCACAGGTCAAATTTAATTAGGTAATTTCAGTAATGACAAGTGGGAATTAGCAAAATATTACTTAAATAATTGCAGAAGCATGACGTCTGTTGGGTATTAGGTCCAAATGGTTTGACATCAAACGCCAACTAGCGAGTTGTGCTGAACACAAAAGCAAATTAGTCACACATTCATGCCTTGCTTCCAATTAGATGTATGTATGTACCTTAAAAGGGATTGTGACAGACGTGTTTTAATTCGTAATCGACAATCTTATAACTTTAACGAGATGTTCTTATACATAAATATACATATTTGTGTATCCGGTATTATCTCGAGAACCGCTTGACCGACTCAAATGAAATTCATATCTCATTTTTGTCAAATTTTGAGCAAGATATGGCAATAAGGGTGTTAAACGGAAGGGCCCAAGGTTGCCACCAAACTGAATTTGGTTTATTCCTTCGTATATCGACCAATACCTCGAAAATCGATTGAGTGATTTGAATGAAATTTGGTATATCGCCAGTAGGCATCATAATGATATATTTACTTGGGTTTGACACTTCGTTTTACAGTGTTTCCATCAATATTTTGTTTAATAATGGGCCAGATATGTCAATATCGGTATCAAATGAAAGGTATTTTCGCATTAGGGTTGCCACCTAACTGCATTTTATTTCCTCCTTCGTATATATACCGCTAACTCGGGAACTTATGGAACGATATGGACTAAATTTGGTGATTGCCACTTGCGTTGGCTTACAGGGCTGCCACCTATTTGTTTGTTTCTTTTCAGAAATCTATTCGTAACCCAGGTAGTTCATTGACTTAAATGTGTCACTGAATAAAGCGGCTATAATAGGGACGCCACTGAATGTTAAATTTGTGCTGGAGTTCCAAGGCATCCATGGATACAGAATTTTGAAATATTTTAATATAAGTATATTAGACTGTCGCAAAATGTTAAAGTTATTTTATTTAAACGCATACCCCGTTATGCTCAGAATATCCTTTAATGGATCAAAGATTGTAGGGCCTCCCGAAAAATTTCAACGAAATTTGGATGTGTGACTACTAATTTAAAGGATAATTGAAATATAGGCTAAAAATAAGTTTTTTTTTTTAATCCTTCAAGGACATGGAAGTAATGTCCTTTAAAATTATTATCCTTCAACTTTTCCGAAACTCTATGCGTTTTAAAAAGTTGTATTGCAATAAGAGTTCTGAAAATGTGTATACAAATATTTATGGACGCACTGGAGATGGGCACGACATAGATACCCCAGAAATTGAATTTACAATATGGATAACAAATGAACAGTGTTAATGAGGGCCTGAAAGTAGTGCAAGAATTATTTCGATATCTCAATCCCTTTCGGAGATATCGACCAAACTAATTAATACAATTTACTTGTTCTTTTCATATACAAGTATGAAACGAACGGTAAATGTTACTCAAACGCCGTGTAGGACCTATAAAAAATACACTACACTGCAAAGTTTCAAGATGTGCTCAATTATTTTTGATAGAAAACATATTGTTACCCAATCTACTAAACCACTTTTGAAATTCAAATGTCATTTTCTCGTGAATACGTTTTTTCAAATATGAGGCAAATATTAAAATTGTGTATTTTTCGAAGCTTTATTGGACTATTTTCCAAACTTAGTGTAAGCTGCTAGCAAGAACTTTAACTCAAAATCGCCACGGGTTGCCGATATCCTAGAACAATAAAACTTTGCAAATGTCATTTAGGTTAAAACGCACTTATATATATATATATATCAAATTTCGAACCTTCAGTTTTTTCCATACATTTTTGGGACAGGCTAAAGTATATGCAAAAAATCAATTAAAATAAAGTTCCGGTTTCGGTTACGGTTTTGTAACGTGTTTCGGTTTCGGTTCCGGTTTCGTTCTTCAAGTTTTATTTCGGTTTCGGTTTCCAAAAAAAAAACACCAACACAAAAAAATTGTGCTACTACAAAACTCAAATATGTACCTAAATGCAAAATAAGTCTGAATTTTTAAAACTTTACTTCGGTTTTCATGAAGAATTTTCTCCAATATATAGTAATAAATATTCCGATATTTATGGAAAAATTTTTTTTTCAATATAAGTATGTATGTTATAAGTTAGTGGTCATTAATTTGAAAATCTTTGAAAATTTGGTGGACTTTTGACCGATAAGTTTAAAAAATTAACTCTACTTTTTATATTAGAAAAATGTTAAAATGGAACGTTAATATGATGATGCTTTCTGAGACGGCCACTAAACATTTCTTTTCGGATGTCGTAAATTTTTTTCGATGGCTTCATTCGCCTATAGTTCAATTCTTTCGAAATTTCGATATTGAGGTCAAAAAGTGTCTTGCTTAATCATCTTCCATGAAAATTATTCAGAGTAGCCTCTTTTAAATAAAATATGTGTCCACAAAAAAATTCTAAACCGTTGGCTTTTGAAACGGTTTCGGTTTCGTTCTTTTTCAGAAAAAAAATAGCGGTTACGGTTTCGGTTTCGGTTTTGAAAAATCAATCGGTTTTAATCGATTACGGTTACGGTTTCGGTTTCAGTCCTTGCAAAAAATACATACATACATATGTTAGAATATATAACGTACATAATTACATTAAAAATTGAAAATATATAGTCGTAAATAGTTTAAAATTGGTTTTACAAATATTTCCATGTCACTAATGCCCTCCCGTTATCCAACAACTCAAATCGCTCTTCTGCTAGACGCAAAAACTTCAACAGCAGTTCACTTCTTGTTTGGTTGGTAAATTTCAATAATCATACACAACAACATATAAGTGCGAATGTTGAACAAGAAAACATATTATGTGGAGAATATGTTTCCATTACGGTAGCAACAATAGCAATAAAGCAACAAATAAAAATATAAAAATATTAAAAAAAAATTCAGTCAAACCGAGAAAAGTTTCTGCAGTAAAATGCATTTGCTATTCATCGTAACTGAACAACGCGAGGATATTCAAACCTAATACCGTCGCACAGTGAAATAATTTCGTAGAAAATCGAAAATATTGAGAAACGGATAAATCATTAAATTATCTTTGACGCTTTTGGGATCTATTTATATATAAATGCGCAAACATAACTGGTTCCTCCCTTTTTTGCAATAACCACAATTCTAAGGTATATAAAATTTGGTATGTATCGATATGTCTCGCCGAGCAGGGTGGCCGAAAACAAACCAAAAATTAAAAAAAATTAATTATAATATGATTTGAAAATCACACCACTACATGTGATATACACGCATTCGCTTTATAGAGCCGCTGTTATGGGTGTATGTATGTAGGTATGACCACTTGCATTGTTGTGTTTGCATTCACTGCAGTAGGGTGAGTTGTTTTGTTGGCAGCAATAAGATAACATGAGCCAGCGCGTCAACTTTATTGAGCTTAGGTACAAACAGTGTTTACAAAAACAAAATCTGTGCGTGGGGATTCAGAGAAGCAAATTTAAAAAAAAAAAGCACAAATAAGCTAGATCATGCACAAGGCCCTTCGTGGCTAGACTTAGTGAAATAAAATAAAATGGAAAATTGGTAAAATTAAAAAAAAAGTAAAATCAGAAATAGAAAAGTGATTGAAATTAAAAAAATAAAATTTGTTGGAAATGAAATGAAAGGGAATAATATAAAATAAATAAAAATGAAACAAAATGAAATAAATAAAATATTAAATTAAGAAAATAATAGGAAAGGAAAGGGATGGATAAAAGGATAATTAAGGTAAGTTAAGGTAAGGAACGGAAAATATGACAGAAAAATCAAAGGGAAAGGAAAGGAATGGAAAAGAAAAAAGGAAGGGAAGAAAGGAAATGTAATGTAGGTAAAGCAGTGGAAAAGAAAAGCAAAAGGAGAAAGACAAAGAAAGGAAAGAAGAAAAAAAGAAGGGAAAGAAAAGGTAGCGAGGAAGAAGGTATGGGAAATAAATGAAAATAAAAAGAAAGAAAAATAAAGGGAAAAAAGGTAATGAAAAGCTAAAAAAAATAAGTTAAGGAAATGAATGAAAGAAAAAGAAAAGCAAAGGAGTTGCGGAAAGGAACAAAAGAAAATAAGGAAACGGGAGGAAAGGAAAGGTAAGGAAACGAAATGACAGGAAGGGAAATTTAAGAAAAAAAATGAAAGAAAATAAAGGTAAGAAAAAAATAAAAGAAAAGAAATGAAATGAAAAAAAGGAATAAAATGAAAGGAAACTAAAGCAACGGAAACGAAAGAAAAGGAAAGAAAAAGAAAATAAAAGGAAAAAAGTAATGTAATGGAAATGGAAAGAAGGATCAGGTAAGAATATAAAAGAAACGAAAAGAAAGAAAAAGAACAGAGAAGAACAAAAAAGAACAAAAAAGAAAGAAAGAAAGAAGGGAAATAAAATGAAATGAAAGAAGAGAAAAGGAAAGAAAAGGAAAGAAAAGGAAAAGAAAGGAGAAGATAAGGAAAGGAAATAAAAGGGAAGAGAAGGAAAGAAAAGCAAAGAGAATAAATTGAGATGAAAGGAGAGGAAAGGAAAGGAAATAAAAGCAAATTAATGCTAAGGAAAGGAAAGCAAAGAAATACGTATGAAGTCGACCTAAGAAGAATAAATAATTATCAACACTGAAACTATATTACTGAATGATGTAAAGAGGGAGGAAAAAGCAAAATGAATGGGAATGTATAGAAACCAAAAATATACAAAATATGGAAAAGAAAGGCAAATTTAAGAAATAGCAAAAAGGTAGGAAAATAAAATAAGGTTTTGTGGTTGAATTTCAACCACTGGGCGAACTCTAGTATTAATAACTTTCCTATTTCGGATTTCGTTGCTTACTGTGCTGTTAAATAAAATTGTTTTAGATGACAATCCTAGGAGGTTATCTTGTCTGAAAATATCTTCATTTGATACCCATGTTTGCACATCTTGCTCAATATTAAAAAAAATTAGTTAGAAGCATACTATCTTAGTACCTCTATACCAAGTATGATGCCAATCGATTCAGCTGTTCCCTAGATATAGACACTAAGGTGCCTAACCAAAAAAAGTTTGAGTGTTTGCATCGTAATTACAGAATTCACCCTTGCTAAGGCCTCTCCCAAAATATTTCGAAAAATATTAAGATTTACTGGAGCTGAGCCAAGTTAAAACAAGTAAGGAAAGCTGTCTTCGGCTGTGCCGAAGGCTATATACCTTTCATGAATAAGCGTCACGATTTTCACTGTTTGATCCCCAGTACACTGTGCGAATTTAACTTTAGCTCATACCGAAATTATCGGAACTATCGATTATATGGGAGCGATGTGTTTTATTGGTCAAATCTCATTGATTTTTAACATCGACATTCCACATTCTAACAGAGCAATTCTACTTATATAATTACAGGACTTATAGCCCAAAATCCGTTTATCGGAACAATCGATTGTATGGCGGCTATGTGAAATATTTATCCCATTTCAATGATTTTCAACATCGATATTTCACATATAAAAATAGCAATACTTACCAAATTTCACGTTACTAGCTCGTCAATTACAGAAGTTATAGCCCGAAATCCGTTTATCGGAACAATCGATTGTATGGAAACTATGAGTAGTTTTGGTCCTATCTTGGTGGTTCCGATAAATGATTATTCTCATGTGAAATAACGCTTCCATACCAAATTTCATCGAGATATCTCCAAAATTGAGGGACTAGTTTGCGTACAAACAGACGGACACACAGACGGACATGGCTAAATGGAATCAACTCATCGTCCTGATCATAACGGTATACTTATTGGTGGGTCTAACTCTTCTTCTTCTCATACTTACAAACATCGGAACAAAGTTATAATACCATTTCATGTTCATGGAAGGTATAAAAATTATCCAATAATGCACTTTTTATACCTTTCATGAACATGAAATGGTATTATAACATTGTGCCGATGTTTGTAAGTAGGACAAGAAGAAGAGATAGACGCACCAATTAGTATACCGATATGATCAGGACGATAAGCTGAGCTGATTTAGCGATGTCCGTCTGTCCATCCCGACTGGCTGAACGCAAACTGATCCCTCAATTTTTGAGATATCTGAATGAAACTTGGGGAGTGTCATTTTAGAATATATTTATCATTTGTTGGAACCATTACTACACATAGCTCTGGGACAAAACAAAACCAAGTAAATGCCTCTCCCGTGACAAATGCAAAACCTAGTAAGTCTCAGCTATTTTCCCTTTCCCAACTACTTACTTGGTTTTACATTTGTCACGGGAGAGGCACTTACTAGGTTTTGTTGTGTCACGGGAAAGCTTCCATACAATTGATTGTTCCGATAAACGGATTTTTGGTTATAACTTCTGTAACTAAAACAGTTTTAATGCAATTTTGCCATTTTTCGAGGGGTAGGTTTGTGGAAAACTATTATAACTCAGCCAACTGTTGACGGATTTTGACCATCAAGGACGGCCAAATCGCCTAGGCGGTTAAAGGCTATTTTAAGTAAGTAAGTAAGTAAGTAAGGTATCCCTGAAAGGTATTTTCCAACCGCTGAAAATTTCTTCACATTGCAAATATTTTGTTTTGCATAGTTGGTATATCGCCGCCATTAGTTTTTTTAGTATAAAAAAAATTTAAGTATGCATTAGCTGAAAAATCCTTTTTGTGCATGCAAGGAAACATAAAACTTAGCCTGTAAAAATTGTATATTGGGACACTAAAAGAGAACTGGGAGTTCGACTAGCACTAACTGGACATATGAAAAAAGAAAATAATACAGCACTTTTCGAACACAAAACCGCAACAGGGCACTCAGTCGATCTAAATAATGCGAGAATTTTCGATATAAACAAACGAGGGAGAGCTCGGTATACGCTAGAGAGATTTTAGAAAAAGGAACGAAACAAGGAAGAGGACAGCGACCAAATCTCCACAAATAAAGGAGTTGATTATGGACAAAAAGTTCTTTCTAGGAAATGTGAACATAACGAAATCCGAATCTGTGGCTTGGTCTCTGCCTCGCAATAAAAATTTGAAAGCTGAATCCGAGTCACTTTCTTCTTTAGCTTCAACTTTTTTTTTAAGTTCCAAAATATTAAACAAGACTGTAGGGAAGAGGAAACTAAATTCTTCGTTCCAAAGAAAAGTGAAGTTCTACCCAAAAAAAAAATAAAAAATTTACTACTCCTTGAAATTTAAATTTTTAAATACATACCGAAATAGGGTAAGATAGATTTTATTGATGCAGTCTTATAAATAAATGTTCAAGGACATGTTTCGAATTTCGACAAAATGGCCGTTACGATAATTTCGCGAAAAGAGGTCGATATGTTATGAAGGCTTTCAAAAATTGCGACATATGAGCCGTTTACAGTACAAGTGGCTAAGTCCAGTTCTCGTTTTTTGAGTTAGTCATGATGCTATGTAGGGGAAAATGCTAGCGGGGTAACTCCTAGCTCCCATAGCAACCGAATAAATGGCAGAACTAACTTGTGAAATCAAGGGTACCCCTATTTGTTAACAACAGAAAACCTTGAATATATCAGTTCGAGAAAAGGTGGACTTATGCCACTTGTGTTCTAAGGAGCTCATATTAGTATCGACATGAATTATTCAAAGCATAGTGGGCACATTGGTTAGGCCATGCTATACAAATCATTGGCCTTATTCTAGAGCATAGTTTTTGTAAACACTCTTTTAAAGTTTACCACTGTGCGTAATACGGATTGAACGAACATCAGATGCAATCTTTCGCCACTAGTTGCAAAAATACAAGAAGTAGAATACTGAATTGCATGCAAATCAACAACACCAACTCGAGTTAGTAAAGTGGGTTGAAACGATTTAACCATGTATTTATGTATCATACATAATGTATGTGTAGCTTCCTTGTAACTGGATTGCAAAAGATTACAACTTCTAGCTAGTAGCTATATTCATGTTTTTGACCATCTGCCTTACCGCCCACAATCTCATGCTCAAACATAGCGGGTATGTTCATCAAGCTGAGTATACTTTCAAACATTTTTGCCTAAAAAATTTGTGTGCAGTAGAGAAGTTTCAAAAACCTCACGCAATGCAAGCAGCCCCAGTAGCTTGATGAAGAGCAGAGCTGCGACATAGGCACAAGGATAGGATGTAAACGAAAGTTGATGAAGAAGAAGTTTTCGAAGCTCTCAAATGTGGTTATGGCTGCCAGTTGTGGCATTTAAACTTGGTGTTATTGTTATTTTTGTTATTATTTGCTGCATACTTGGACTATGACCAAAGTGTTGGTTTGTGGTTCTGCTAGATTTGCTCTATTTATTTTACAAAACATCTAAACATACAAACATACAAATTTTAATATTTATGTCACTAGTAGTATGTAGCGGATGTTGACTATAATTTCAGCACTGCTCTGCTTTTACTTTATGTACCAGTAATATTCCATTTGGTTTTTTATTCTTCTCACTTTTGTTCGAATTCTCCTACATTTCTGTTGGCTAACAAATTGCAACATTTAATGTTGCAAAATCACTTAGGACAAATTTTATTGCCAAAGTTTTGAGTTTGCGACAACAATAAAAAACACACCATTACCATCATCAGAAACAACAACAAAAGCAGAAGCAGCAGTGTTAAATAGTTGCAATAATAATTTCAAGTTTTTAAACATGGAATCTGGTAAGTAAATAGAATATGAACACCCAAACAAACTCACCACCAATAAAAAAAAAAAATAATAAAAACAACTTGAAAGTTCATTCGTTCTGGTACTGCGGCATTAGAGTCTAATGATTAGACACACTGAGTCACATTTCAAGAGAGGCCTTAAATACCATTGGCTGATGATGTTAGAGACATTCATGCAAACATACACAAGTAGAAAGAAGACTGGCAAACGGCATTGGGAGTGAGTAGTAGCTTACAAATGTGTCGGAAATTTAAATGGTAACGACGACTTGTTTGCTGGACTCACTGTGTGCAGCATTGTGTTCGGGTGTGGTTGTGGGCTGGAGTTGTAATTTAAGGCACATACTTTTGGTAGAATGACCCAGCACACAACCTTTGGTATTTTATTCACTTTAATGTCCAGCGGTTATTAATTTATATAAAAACCTACACATTAAATACATATCTTAGTAGGGTAAGTGTAGCAGAGGCCGGACCTTGGTTGCTGAACGCGGTTTAATCTAACTAAAAAATCAGAAAATAATTTAAACACGTAAGGAAGTCTAAGTTCGGGTAAACCGAACATTAAATACGAAGCGGTAATTTTCATATGATTTTCGAAATATTCCATTTCGGAAGTGGGCGTGGTTGGGAAGCGATTTCGTCCAATTATTTAAGATATACTCCCTATTATGCTATTATACCCTGTACCAATTTCATCGGTCTACTGCTATTTCAATTTTGGTGATTTTCGAAGTTTTCGACATCGAAAGTGTGCATGCTTGGAGGGCGATTTTATCCAATTTCATCAGGTATACTCCTAACGATACTAGTATTATTTGTGCCAAATTTCATCGTTCTACCGTAATCAGTTTAAAAGTTACGACCAGACGAATTTTCAAAAATGCCTAATTTAAAAGTGGGCGGTGCCACGCCTTGAAAACTACCCCAAGATCCACGATTTCCCGAAATATTGGTCGATAGGTATACAAAAGAAGAAATAGACAAAATGCGGTTAGGTAGCAACACTAGGTGGACATACTGTTTGTTTTGAGTATTTCAAAAAAATATTAGATAGGTAAGATGGCAATCCTATCTGAAACACTGCCTGAAATTGTCATATTCGGAATACGACCGAAAATACATTTAACTAGGTGGACCCGAGCCCGCCTTGCGCAAAAAAATAAAAACAAATGGTTTGAAATCGTTCACTTACGTCATACAAACTTATGTAAAATTTTCGGAAATTTTATAAAAACCAATCGATTTTTTCTATAAATATGACCCAGTGGCCACATGTCTTTTTTTAGAAAACTTCCTTAAATACAATATTTGACAACCATAAAAGATTTTCAATTAACAAATAAAATCAACTGCACTTGTGAGAAAGAATAAGAAAAATATTCGCAACAGGTGTTTAGCAGACCACTGGTAATTACCCGCCCGCGCGCCATATACATTTGAACATTTGAAAAGAATGTCATTCACCATTGTCTTTTTTTAATCAAAATCAAAGACTTGCCACGGCCCGCCTGAATCGATTTTAACTTCAAAGTCCGATGTCAAAACTTCTGGCTTTACTTTATGATAATATACGCTTAACAAACATGATTCACCCAAAAATTAAAATAATCTAGCGAGCCGTTTTTGAGAAAACCGCGAAATAACCGCGTTTTTTTTGAAGTGCGCTCGAAACTAGAATATGCCTCCATAATTTGGAATCCGATTTATGCTGTTCATTCTCAGAGAATTGAAAGAGTACAAAGAAGTTTTAGTAGATTTGCTGTTCAACCGCTCCGTTTCACTGATCCTTTGCCATCTTACAGTGCCCGTTGTGCCCTCATTAGCATGAAGTCTCTGGCGTCCAGGCGTTCTATTCATACTTTGATGTTCATATATGATCTAATTTGTGGCTCGGTTAACTGTCCGGAACTTTTATCTCTAATAAGTTTTAATATCCCGTGCAGAAACCTCCGCGCGCAATATCCTTTTCATATCAAGATAATCCGTGCTAACTACTATAATATTGATCCCATCTCGAGGGCTCTCGCAGAATTTAATAACATTTTTCATAGTCTTGATCTAGATTTCGCACTTCCGAGATCATGTTTTGTCTCTAAACTTGCTTTGTATTATGTTTAACAGTTTATGCTTATATTCTACTTATATTTAAGTTTGCTTATGATTTGGATTTGTACTTCTAGTCTGTAAGATTTATAAAATCATAGACTTAATAAACGGAATTGAATTGAATTGAATTGAATTGAAAAAACTTCATTTCTTGTCACATATTGGAAAATACTACATATTCTGCGAGGTGAATTTCCTAGTAGAAATAAAATAAAAAAATGTATTTGGGACATCCAAGTAAACTTGAATAACTCCTTATTAGTAGCTGACTCCTAACATTTGAGCTGGGATAGTAAAGAAAAATGTGTATTCTATCATATTCAGTCTTCAAAAGACTTATATCGCATTTACTTTTCGACTTATGGACCTCGCAAAATTTGCAAAAAGTCCATTTTCGTCAAAAGTTGTGCAACAAAATGTGCTCGTGCTGGTCTGCTATGAATCGACGATAGTAAAACGCTATTGTATGATGAAGAGAAAGGTTAAGGCTTTCAGAATCATGTACTTTTATCCAAATATTGTTTCTAATTGCAGAGTTACAGAGGTCCAAAAAATAGGTCATTGAGCTTTAAACGCGGATTGTGGGAGAATTAATATAAAAATTCTAAGAATAGGTAAAGATTCTACGGAGGATCCTCTAAAAACCCTCATACTGAGAAAATTGGTTTGGTTCACTCAACGGTTTTTTAAGAGGGGGAGTAAACTCCCCCCTCACACAGAATCGGGGTAAGTTACATCCTCAAAGTTTTTTTAGTAATAATCTGCAAGCTTTTCTTAATTTAAGTCAATGAACAGAATACTGCTTTTGTCACTTTTTTTGACCATTTCGACCCAAAAACTGCATATTACCACTTTTTTTACAAAAAAAAACCGAGACACCTTAGGAAAAAAATTCGTAAAAAATCAACGATATGTCGTAGGTACTTAAAACTTGCACTAAAATTAAATGATCTATAAAACTGCATACTCGAAAAATTTCTTCTTCTTATTTTTAAATATCTTTAACAGCACGGGGCGTATGAGCAACAAAAAATGCACTTTCAATTGCATTTCGCAAGTGTCAGTGGCAAGATATTTTGAAAGTAAAACATGGAGCTGATGGAGGTTTTACTCCTCTTGTAGAATATGTAGTATTTTCCAATATGTGACAAGAAATGAAGTTTTCCGAAGCACTTAAAAAAACGCGGTTATTTCGCGGTTTTCTCAAAAACGGCTCGCTAGATTTTTTTAATTTTTGGGTGAATCATGTTTATTAAGCGTATATTATCATAAAGTAAAGCCAGAAGTTTTGACCTCGGACTTTGCACCACTACCAGTCCAGCGCAGTGTTGCCACTCACATTTATTCTTTGTACCATAACAGTTTCAAGAGTGCCAAATTTTGTTTCTAGCATGGAAAAACACACCTAAAAAGAACTATGGCGTGATAAATGTTCAGGTTATCATTAGAACCTTCAAAAACATTTCTCTTCAAATATTTGTAGTGCCGCTCTGAGTTTGTTCCTCGGCGGGGAAAAACAAACGATGTTGCTTAAATCATAAATTGGGGATTTTATAGCCAAAAAGCATTGGTATTTGTTTCCTTTGGGGGTCAACTGCAAAAAAAATTATGGGAGAGGGCTCAAAAAACGTATATTGGCCACAGGATCACGAATCCCGGAGCGCTTTTATATTTTTTTGTTTCAGTGAAAAATTATGATAAAAATCCCGAAAAAGGACCCAGGTTCGATCCCAATTCGCATCGGGATCCATGGTATTTGTGTGCAGAACACCTTTCCGAGTTGCTTATAAAAAATAACACACGTGTGGTCCAACACAGGCTACACCATCCTCAGCATTTCTGCGCATTTTGGACATTCTAAAACACGGCATAATGTAATTACAACAACCACATGAAAACTTGCAACTTTGATTGCAAATAACCCCTAAAGGAAACCAATACCAAACCAATTCGAAATAACATTGGCAGACGGAAAATCCCCGAAAAAGGGCGATATCCCCGATTCTGGCAACACCGCTCTGAAGTCTGATGAACGTCAGTCACAATAGCGTTGCAGTACAAATTGATTTTTTTGTGAACTCACAATGGTTTATTTAAACAAATTAATTTTTATAAAATACGCTTAAACAAAAGCAATCCGCTAATTAATATATGGTTTCGCATGTAGAGCTAACCCCCACCTTTAAAACGATACCTTATTTATTTATATTGGTTTCAAATGAGAGCAGAAATTTAGGAGCAAACACAAAAAGGCCTTACAGAAATAATATATATGATTTCATACCCACATTGCCATTGCTTGATCATATATTTAAAACAAATGGGCCGCCGTAAGTGGCAACATCCATGTGTATAACCTTGGAATGAATCATTCTATCTATAAAAATAAATAAAATAAGGTTAAGTGGCAACCCTAGGTATCAGACCTGCTTGAAAATGTCATATTTGGAATACGACCAAAAATACCTTTCATTTGGTGCTCATATTAGCATATCTTGGTCAATATTTAAAAAAAATGACCATCCCAAGTGGCAACACCCATGCCCGTAATCTTAGAATGCATCACATTATTATAATACCAAATTTTATCCAAATAGGTCAAGAGGCCCTCGATATGTAAGGAAAAATAATTCAAATGCGGTTAGGTGGCAACCCTTTTTAAAACTGTCATATTTGCATTACGGCTGAAAATACTTTTCAATTAATACCCATTTTGATATATCTTGCTCAATATTTAAACAAAAATTGAGATAGGTGGTGACCCTGTAAGCCGCCCAGGTGGCGATAGCCATGTACATAATATTGAAATGAATCATACAAGTTTCATCCAAATTAGTCAAGCGGTCTACGAGATAGTCCGGATATACAAATATGCAAGAATAGCTCGTTTAAAGTTATAAGAAAAGATATTAATCAGCCAAGTCGGTCCATAAATTAGGTTTCAAGATTTTATTACCCTGACCTCACAACCATTTATCCAATTTTTTAATATGAAAATCGGACCATATAAATTTATAAATGCGATTATTGCAAAAATAGGATTTTTTTTGTTGCCGAAAATGGCCAATTTGGACCAAATCTGGTCCGATAAATTTAATTTGGGCCGTTGAGCGCCTAATTAAAATTTTGGGCCGTTTTCCGGCATCCTGGAGATTGCAGCCATCTTTCGTTGGCTTGGCGGAGTGTGTACTCCTTCAGCATAAGCTTGCATGTGGCAAACGGCATACCTAAGCGCTCTTTATTGCGAAGAACCTGCTTGGTCGTGCCCTACCTCGCAAGTTCGCCTGCCCTACAATTTCCCTCAATGTCCCTATGCCGCGGGACCCATGTGAGGTTAACGCGATTCTGTTGGGCCATCTCTTGTAGACATGGACGACAGCTGAGCGTCAGTTCAGACTTGAACGAGTAAGAGCCAAGGGATTTGATGGCAGCGTGGCTGTCGCTGAATATAAAAATGTCCTTTCCGATAGTGTGTTGGCCTATCCAAGCCGCGGCGTCCATGATTGCTGAAACTTCAGCCTGGAAGACGCTGCAGTTATCAGGTAGTCTGAAGGAGAGCTCAAGGTTCAGATCCTTTGAATAAACCCCTCCTCCAACTCTGCCGTCTAATTTCGAGCCATCAGTATAAATGGAAGTGCCGCCATGAGTGGCGGGATTCCGATCCGTGCTCTCCCATTCTTCCCTGCTGGGAATGTTGATTTTAAAACCGCTATCTCCGACTGTTGTGGTCGCACAGCGATCTGTGCTCAGCGGAAGAAAGCTATAGGATCCCAAAATACCGGCGTGTCCAGTAGTGCTTGCGCCCCAGCCGGACGTTTCCCTTAGATGCAGAGCCGATGCTCCTGCTACCCGTTGCCCTTCTAGATCGAGTGGCAAAGTGCCAAGAATGGCCTGGAGTGCTTCATTGGGCGTTGTTCTTAACGCACCGCTTATACAGATCATGCAAGATCTGTGTACTTTACCTTGCAGATTAAGGTTTGTTGCCTTGCTCAGCGCAGGCCACCATACCACAACTCCATAGAGCATGATTGGTCGAATGATTGCAGTGTAGATCCATTTGCATATTTTGGGGCTGAGCCCCCATTACTTTCCAATGGCTCTTTTGCACGTGTAGAGTGCAATACACGCTTTCTTCTGGCGCTTTCTCCTTCCAGGTTAGTTTCCTATCCAGAACTGTGCCCAAGAACTTGGCTTTGTCAGCCAAGGTCAGGCGCACGTTATTCAGTTTTGGTAGTATTAGCGGTGGTATCTCATAGCGGTTGGTGAAAAGGACCAGTTCTACTTTTCTCGGGTTTATGCTCAGTCAGCAGCGCGAGCACCATGAGGAAACCTCTCTCAGTGCTACTTGCATCAAGTCGCACAGGGTTTGTGGGAATTTTCCCCTATATACTATAGCTAAGTCGTCTGCATATGCCACTACCTTCCCGCCCCCAGCTTGTGTCTCGCAGCATCGAGTTGACAGTGAGGTTCTATAGAAGCGGGGAGAGAACACCACCCTGAGGCGTTCCCCTTGTGACATAGCGTGATAAGTCAACCGAGCCCAGTGATGACACTATTCGTCTACCCCTTAGCAATTGATCAATAAGTCCAATAAGAGACCTGCTTATGCCCAGACTTGTTAAAGCGGTATTTATAGCATCAGGGCTTATGTTGTTGAAGGCTCCTTCAATATCTAAAAAGGCCACAAGACAGTACTCCTTTTCATACAGCGATTTTTCAATAACAGAAACTAGGCTGTGAAGCGCAGTTTCTGTAGATTTCCCTTTGGTGTATGCATGCTGATAGCTACAGATTAGGTTGCTATCAATAGTAGAGGAGAGGTAGTCATTTATTATCCTCTCGAAGGTTTTGAGCACAAAGGATGAGAGACTGATCGGCCTATAGTCCTTGGGCTCGTAATGAGACGCCTTCCCCGCCTTAGAAATAAACACTAACGTGGCACTTCTCCAGGAGCACGGAATGTAGCTAAGAGCCAGGCAGGCTGTATAGAGAAATACCAGCCATTTGGCTGATGTCTCCAGCGTGTTTATGAGTTGTGCGGGAATAATCCCGTCTGGCCCGGCAGCCTTGAACGGTTCGAAGCTTTTAACCGCCCACCTAACCTTTTCCTCCGTGATGGGTATGTATACAGCCAGGTTTGTTGTAGGTGCTACGGGTTCCTCATGCAAGTTCCCTGGGAAGTGCGTATTCAAGAGCAGCTCTAGGGTTTCCCTCTCCGTGCTGGTCCAGGATTCGTCAGGTTTGCGCAAATAGCTTGTGGCTGTTTGAGTTTTTGAGAGCACTCGTCTAAGTCTCGCGGCAGAACTCATACTATTCAGGAAATATCCATTTCATACTAGTATGCAACTAGAATTTTCTGGCTGATTTCATACTAGTCAGTAAATATCCATTGCATACTAGTATACATCTAGATTTTTCTGGATGAAATTATACCAGTTAAAAAATACCAAATTCATTCGTTTCGTTTTCTCTTATAATTCATAGATGCTCTTTCGTGATAGGGTAAATACAAATAGTCGCTGCTTTCTTTAAAATATAAACATGAAAATAAAGTCAAATGATAAAATAAAGGGTAAGCCAGGAAAATTCTGGTTGAAATCATACTAGTCTAGGATCGATGCTTTTTGGACTAGTATGGGAATAGAATATTTCCTACCAGTCCTTTTGGGACTAGTATGCTGACTAGTTCATTTTATGGAAATTATATCTACTATTCCAGGTTGAACTAGTATGGAACTGGTATTTTACAACTAGTATGAAACTGGTACTTCCTGACTAGTAGATAACTGGTATATTCTGTGCGAATTCTGACAATTGACATCTCGTAGGACATCAACACGTAAAAAAAAACCAGTTGCTAGTGACTGTTATTGACGCATTTACCCTACAAATTTTCGTATACCGCATGCCTACTTATAGCTTTGTTTTTATCCTCGCTAAATTTTTGTGGGCGTATTGCTTAAATCTAGGTTAGATGCCTAATCGCTTTATCAGTTGTTTAAAAATGCCACTTTAATGCAGATTGCTCTCCTAATGCCATTTTTATACATTTAATTATAGCAAAGTAATAAAACAAAAAAATATGTAGGTATATATGCAATTGTTTTTGAGCGATATTTAAATATTTATGTGGGCGATTAGCTACAACGACATACAAACATTTTCATATATATATGTAGGTAAAGTGGACCGTTTCAGCAATTTACTTTCACTCTCTTAATTGTAGCCTAAAATGACTTAGTTGGGCTTTTTTTGTTCAGCATCAACTTCTGTGCCCATGCGTTTCTTAATTTAGTCGAGAAGTAGACCTTCCCATCATTTAAGATTTAGGATAGCCCAATTTCGGAGTTATCGACAAATATATGACCCAGCGGTTATTCCAATTTTCTTATGACAATATAGGCGTCAAAAGAAAGGTGCTAAAGAGTACTGCAATAAGCGATGCTACATTCAATATTTCAAAGGATTCCGGAGATATCTCCCAAAATATGAGAGAAAAATGGAAAATTATGGGTAAATGAGTTCAACAAGTTCTGGGTCGACTAGACTTATATTACGATTAACCGGTTGCTACCCGAGTACAATATGAAGTAAATCGTAGGAAACCAGGTAAATGACGATTACTTATACTCCCACTCCCTCCTCTAGTCTATCTCTTCAAGCGTTATTTCTTTAAACTTCACTTGTAAATTTCGTTTTTTCACGGATCTCATTTTTTCAATATTTTCTCGCTTAATCACATTGAAATGTGTATGACATTGTCCAAGTAATAATGAGACCACTCTTATTTTCTTTTCCTCAAGTGATTTATAATATTACAGCTGTGTGCTGAGATCTTGCAAAATCAAAAAAGGTAATATGAGTTTCCAGGCACGCAGCGTCTAGTAACAACTCATTTCCTTTTTATGACTATTACCCAAATAGAATCTGACCAATTCCCACCTCATCCATTGACGAAGCATTGCTACTATTGGCAGCTAAATGAGAAATGTTAAATAATCTACATAGAATTACCAACACGAGGGATGAAAGGGAAGTGTTACATTTCAACATTTTTGTTCAGACCCTTTTTGGCCTTCACCACGTATCATATTTACTGACTTTAGCTCATTTAATGAAATGCTCTAAGGACGTTGAATTAGTTTTTTGGATTTTTTTCGTTCCTGCTTAATTCAAATAGAGATTGTCATGA
Source organism: Campiglossa producta (assembly GCA_964058755.1). Lineage (NCBI taxonomy): Eukaryota > Metazoa > Arthropoda > Insecta > Diptera > Tephritidae > Campiglossa > Campiglossa producta. Next base: position 26,380,663 of record CAXKVI010000004.1, read on the forward strand.
GAGAAAGGGGTCGAAAAATGGTCGTAACTAACAAACCAGCTAACAAGCGAGCAGTCAAGTGATTACAAAGATTGAGGCAAGGTCAAACAATGGCAGACGTGGAAAACAAGTCAATAACCGGTCTAACGTAAAAAGGAAGTGCGTACGTGTAGCGTTCTGAATGCCTAATGGTCAATGAAGAGTTTTTTTTTTCTTAGAGCCGCACATTTATGTTGGCAGCACGTGAATTAATTTAATTGAAATTCTCGTTTGTGATGTGATGACGCCTTTCAGCTAATCTATCAGCTAATATGAGTCAATGAGTTAATTTTAGCAGTATACTTTTCTCTACTGCAGCTTTGAGAATTTTCTGTTGTCACCAGTGACTAGATTTACATTAAGCGTCATGTCTTAGTGAAGGTGCCATGAAAAGGGAAGTGGCTCGCAGCTTCCGATAACTGTTCGTCAACCCCAACTTTAAAAGACAATCCTTTTCCAATAACTAACCATTCGCCATCGAACTAGGGCTATAATTTTTATATACAGCTCTGACATAACTAAAGATATTCCAGAATTTTCCAAATGATGTTTTTTTAATATAGAGTACCTGGGTGACCGAGCTTGCTCGGTGCTATCAATTTAGCGCTAACTTTCCTTACCCAAAACGACCCAAAAACAATCCCAAAATAATCCTAAATGGATCCCAAAAAAACCTTAAAATATTCCCAAAATGATCCCAAATGACCCCAAAATGAACCTAAAATGATCCCGAAATGACCCTAAAAACAGACTTAAATGTACTTAAAATGTTCTGAAAATTACCCCAAAATTATCCAAAAATGATCCCAAAATAATCCTAAAATAATCCCAAAACGACCCCAAAAAGACCCTCAAATGTCCCCAAAATGACCCAAAATGATCCCAAAATGATCCGAAAATTACCACAAAATTGTCCCAAATTAATCCAAAATTTAACCCAAAACGATCTCAAAATAGCCCCAAAATTATCCCAAAGTGGCCCCTCAATGATCTCAAAATGATCATAAAATAATCCAAATATGATCCCAAAAAAAATACAATATAAAAACAATACGGTAACCCTGGGCGGCAGCCCTACTTAAAAATATTTTAGTTGGCATATCGCTGAAAATACCTTTCATTTAATACCCATATTGAAATATGTTACTACATAATTTAAAAAAATTGAGATAGGCAACCCTGTAAACCTCCCAGGTGGTAACTTCTAAGTGGATAGTCTAAGAATCAATCATACTATCTATATTTAAAACTTTATCCAAATCGGTCAAGCAGTTCCGGAAAAAGTCCGGATATACAAATATACAAAAGTTAAGCTCGTTTAAAGTTATAAGATTAGAACGAATAAAAATATCTATATTCCAACTTTCATGCAAATCGGAAAGGCGGTTCCTAAGATATGAGGTAGAATTAATAAATCGCGGTCATGTGGCGACTCTAGGGGCTACCCTGCTTGAAATTGTCATATTTGGAATACGGTTGAAAATACCTTTCATTTGAGACCCATTTTGGCATATGTTGCTTCATAATTAATAACAATTTAGATAGGTGGCAACATGTAACCCGCCCCAAGTGGAAACCCCCAAGGTGGATAGTCTTAGAATCAACCATACTATCTATATTCAAAATTGCATCCAAGTCGGTCAAGCTGTTCCCGAGATAGTCTGGATATACAAATATGCAAGTTCAGATGTTTTTAAGTTATAAGATATATATGTACATACTTTTTTGAATTTTAAACAATAAATTGTTCCCCCTGTGTGTCAACGTTTTCAATTATCACGACCAGCAAGCAACCTATCGGAATTTTGCGCCATTCTGTATACATTTAACTATTTTATTTTTAATTGTTTATCTACATAATATGTATATAATGTATATTATGAAAAAAAATCGATCATCGTTTTTGGAAGGTATACTGAAATGCGAGTTCCTAACCAAAAATGGAGTACAATGACCAAATATATATTTATGGTCTGGAATTCGAGTCTATGTATACCCTTCTAAAAGATGAAAAACGATTTATTTTTTGCCCACCCTAATGTATATGCCAAGTTTTAGTAATCTAGCTTACCAACTTTCCGGTAGATATGAGTGACAAACTTTAAATTTTTAAATGTATTTACCATATACATATATCGATCCATGCGCCACCAAGCAAATGTTTTTTTTTCTTTCAGAATATATTGTCACGGCGTTCTGAACTATGTTCCAAGTTTCAACTGTCTAGCTTAACAGGAAACTACCTAAGAAGTCTTTGCAAGATTCCGCCATTTTGTATAGAAATGCGACGTCTTATAATGCAATGGTGAAAGTTTCATTTAATTCCAATTCATTAAATTCCATTCAGCAGTTTTCGAGTGATACGACCTCAAAAATACAGACAGAAAGACAGACAGACAGACAAAAGTTCCAAAAACGGTTGATTTGGAATCTATTGGCTTAGTAATGATTAGCACTAAGCGTTTTTTTGAATATCTGCAATATACAGATATCGACCTGTTAAAATTCTATTAAAAGTAGTGATATTGAAAGTTACAAAAAAAAAAAATCGCAAAAAATACAGTTTTCACTAGATCTTGGTAATATTATGCTTAAAGTGTTTGTAATTATATACACTAATTTTAGAAAAAATAAATATTTACTAATTTTTAAAACATCGCATAAAAAATCTTTTTCAAAATCAAAATTTTTCCAAAAATCGTAAAAATTCGACAAAATTCCGACTTTGACCAGCTATTGTTCAGCGATGGTTTGGACCACCCCTACATATAATACATTGTTAGAAGCTTATTTTAATTTCCTTTCGAACGAGGTATCGCTTACCTCCATCGCTTTTGCAACGTTGGCGAAAATAATTTTTAAATGAAGTGATACCTGAAAAAACACAAAATTACCGATATCTCGAATAATAATATGTTTTGTGCTCGGCATATCAGTGCCAAATCGTCCATATACATGAATATCTTGGTATTTTTTTCAAATTAATTATTTGTAAACTAGTGTTATTAATGTTTTTCGTCAGTATATCTAAGATTTGTGAAGTGTTACGGATTTGAGCTGTAACTTTTCGAAAAGAATCCGGTTTTAGCCCGAGTGCAGCACAGTATGTTATGATTAATCCAGCAATATGGTATGCCTGTCGTAGAAAGCAACTAAAATCTACGATCTGAAGACACGAAGAGTTAAAAATTATTGTAACCACGGAATTCGGTTTAGGAACACAAGATATTGGTACGGGAGCGTGCGGGCTCCACATATCTTGAGAGAGTGTTTTTTCGTAAATGACAACTAATATATTTTATATATTTTTGACGCAGATTAATGATATTTCTTCCAAATAATCATTATTCAAAAAAGTGTCGTCACCATATCCCATTAAATAAAGATGAAAATATATATATATATTATAGTTTGGTGTAGAGAACTGATGGCAATGGAGAATGCATTAAATAGTATTTCATAACTACAAACATATACATACATAGATCTAGTTACTATCACTAGTGTGAAATATGAAAAAACATTTTCTATCACTGATTTCTTGGCATCGCTCTTTTAAGCACATAGACATACATACATAGGTACAAAAATATAAGAAAGTAACTGCCCACAAAGCCATCATTGCAACCGATAACTAATCATGTTGCTTTTCTTGTTGATTGTTATATTGTTGTCATTTCTGTCAAACGCTGTTATTGTTAAATCAAGCAAGCATCGAAAATGTTACGACTTGCGTATCGAAGGTCCATAACAAATTGCTGCTGGTTTGCTCCAACTATGCGCTCGTGTGTGTGTTGTTATATATTTCATGGCAACTAAATGTCGATGCAGCGATATGTCAACCGAATAACTTGAAAATAATAATCAAAATGCTGGGGCAATTGAAAATTGAATAGATACTTGATGATGAAAAGCGAAAAGTAAATATAAATGTGCTTAAATGCTATTACAAGAACTTCCACACAATAATAATAGCATGTCAACAGTTACGAGTATCCTTTCAAGAATGGTGTTACACAACTGTCAATATCATTTCCGATTTATAAAAAAAATTTTTGGAGTATGCTGTAGCAGTAAACATGTGTACAAATGCCCTAAAGGAACCCTTTTTGTGTATTGTTAACGATTACACAAGAGTATGTGAATTTTGTTAGTACTATATAATACTATAAAAGGATTAGTCAACCTAACTTCTTAGGCGGTAGCTAAATTTTTTTCTGGACGGTGAAATTTGAATAGGTATTACGTAGAGGAAATATAACGCAGGGAACAGCTGAAGATATTTGGATCAAATTTGGTATAAAGATAGTATTTCATTTCAAGATTTATACTTGAGTCTTGCCACATGGATCGGTTTACAACAATCTTCTATCACCTATCTGGTTTTTTTAATATTGAGCAAGATATATATTCAAATATAGGAAGGTATTTTCTTTATCAGCGAAGATATTTTCAGGTGGTGTTGCCACCTAGGGTTTCCATCTAACGGCTTGTTTTATGACTTAACCGTAGACCTACGGAAACAGATCTTCATACCTCTAACTTTAGGGGCGTTTTCGTCCGAAATATATTTCATATCGATTGTATTTACATATTTGAAAGTTAGGGTCTCATTATTTATGACGAATGATAGCTCAGACGAAATATTCGTCTGCTTCCAAAATCGCATTTACTTTCATTTTTGTTTTTTATGTCAAAGAAAAATCGAAAATATTAAAAAAAAATCTATGGAGCGAATGAAAATAATTGATAATGCGATGGCTACGCGATATTGTGAGCAGACGAATCGTTCGTCTGAGCTATCGTTCGCCATACATAATGAGGCCCTTAATAACTACTTTTCAAACATTTATTTCAAGGTATTCATCCAAGGTGGTTTCGAGAGAATTTAGTTCTACACGCACGCACACACTCCTTGTACTCGAAAATGTCAGACAAAGAAACAACATAAGCAATTTGACTGCTTCGAGGCGGTAGTCAGGAAGAAGAAGAATATGGCGGAAAGATGCCACCTGTAATGAACTCGCCTTGATTTCTTTTTTATTGTGAATTAGTTTACAAACTTGTTTTTTTGCAATAGGCGCATCTCAATTCAGTTTGGTTTACTGAACAAGCCTTTTTTCAGTTATACAATAGTGAAACGGTGCTCGTTTCTTAGGCGGCTCCGGGAGCTGTAGTTTTCATCTACTTCACTGTTGGTCAGCATCAGTCATGTCCAGGTCACACAAGCCACCTAAAAAAATGCTCAATGCTCAGTAAAATGGAACGCAAATACAGTACGGGTTGAAAATACCCAAAACGTAGAATTATGGATTATTTTTTTCAGAGCCCCACCATAAAGACTATCAATTTAATTTCTAATTAATTTTAATCATTTCAAGAAATCACTTTCAGACTTCTAATTTTACAACTTATTGAGTTATGGGCACGTAAACAGCCTTTCGGGTTGTTTTAGACCCGATCGTTGGTCTATGGTTACCTTGTATATTTTTGTATCTACAGATCGACTTGGCCCTAAACGAATGAACGGAATTTTTCATAGTCCGTATCTGAGGAAGTTTTTTCTGTTAGACTACTGAAATTGGGTGAGGGATTATGGGAGATAAGTTCGAATCTGGGGATATCGAAAAATGGGGTGTGGTACCTCCCAGTGCGTAATTTAGTGAGTGTGTTTGAAAGTCTTTTACGTCTAAAATACTAAACCGATCTTGAGAACACCCTAAAATATGGGAATCAAACGAAAGGGAAGGTCCACAGGTTTCATTTGGACTTTGTTATAATTCGATATATGTACATATTTATCGATAGCTGAGTTTTCGGTCAAATACGATAGCCCAAAACCTTGAAAATTGCCCACAATATGGGCATTGTTGCACTAGCGAAGTCGCTTGTAAAGGCTAGGTAACCAAATAAATTTAAAAAATTGCAAGTACTTAATAATAATGAGGAATTATCTGTCTCTCTTCTTTTTACTTGAATATTTATGATTTATCGTTATAATTATTCTAATTATATAGCCAGGCTGTGTAACGTAAATTCTGACTTTCCATTGGCTTTCGGTTCTTTGGTTTCGTTGGAGCAACCGTTACTATTATTGAAAAATCAAGCGGACCACCTGAAAATTTTAACTATAAATTTTTGTAATTAATTTTTGGAACTCTAAAAACGTCAAAATGTTCGTCCTCGATTTAGTAAGTGAATGGAAAAAGAAGTGACGAAAGAGGTTTAGTGGATTCGCCATAAATGTATGTATATTAGGGTGGGCCTTATAATCAAATGTAATATTTTTTCCAGGCTCACCCCTAGATCGGTTGCACCACTGTCAACTATATCGCACTTTTATCCCGATTGGATATGGTTTAGGCGTGTCGCGGGGGGTCAAAGTACAGATTGCTCTATGGAGACTCAAAAAATAAAAGTGATTTTTCTTTTTATCTAATACTCGAAATCGGTAGCACTATGGTCGGAGATATCACATGCAAGATTTGGTCCCGATTGGAAGCGCCTAAGGCGTGTCGCAAGGGGGTTAAAGTTCAGACCATACCACAAAATTAAAATAATTTTTTTTATCTAATACTTTGAATCGATAGGACTATCGTAGGAGATATCACATACAAAATTTGGTTCCGATTGGAAATACTTAAGGCGTGTCGCAGAGGGCAATCTGAACTTTGACCCCCCTGCGACACGCCTATACCATCTCCAATCGGGATACTATTTTTTGTGTGATATCTTCGGCTATATTACTATCGATTTAGAGGTTGAGCCCTTAGAAATCTGATGATAAAATTGTCTCCATATAAATAAGGACCACCCTAATGTATATAGATATGTCACTTTTTATTGGTTTTAAAAATTGTTATTGTCTGATTCAGTCGCTGTTGCTTGCTTCTGGTTGTTGATGTTAGCTACGAACATTATTTGCCGTTTATAGCAATTGTTTATGCTGTCTCACGCTTCTAAGTGTGCTGCGCATTCTTCATTCATTTGTTTTACTTTGGTTTGCGCTTTGCAGCCTGCAGGGTAGTACAGTGCGTATGAGAAACTTTTGCTACTTTGCTGTTTGCTGTCGCGTCGTTAGTTGGCACAATTACTGTTGTTGTCACAAAATGTCACCACATGACGGAAATAGCGGAGCTTTTATTAAGTTTTTGATGTGAATCTACATTTTAATGCGTGAGTGTGTCTGTATATGTACTAAGGTGGGCCGATGAAAAGGGTTTCTTTTTTTTGAAGGGCATACAGAAATTCGAATTCCTGACCATAAATAGATTATGAATGAATGATTTTTTTATGTTAATGGGAAAGCGTGCCGTATCGCCGATTTTCGTTTTCGTGAAAAGCTTCTCTGTAAATGAACAAATTTTCTCACCCGAAAATCGTACAGCCAACTTTTACAACAGTATTTGCGAGGAATTGAATGCATAATAAACAATTTTTAAATGAACTTAAGTTACGTAGATATCAAATTTAACGCTCTACAAAAAAGGTTAAACAAACTTTTTTCATTTACCTAACCATTAAAGATACCAAAGAAGGAATTTTCAGTACAAAAATGCCCATATATACAAGCACACACGAATTTCTGTATGCCCTTCGAAAAAATGAAAATACATATTTTTTTGGCCCACCCTAATATGTACGCTTGAGTACGTGTGTATATGCAAAGCTTAGACTTAACATTTGTTCGTTGTCATTTGCTTCTTTATTTGATTTCTTTGCGATTTTCACTTGGTCGTGTTGTTGACTGTCCGTTAACTTATTTTTTATCTGTTTCTTGGCTTTTGCAACGCTTGGAAGTTTTTCTGGTTTGCGCGTGTATATGCCAAGTGAAAACTTTTCTAATTTAAAATTTTTCCTCACATCAAAGTAAAAAGATGTGCGAAATACAAAATGCTAGTTACGTTTGTTAGTTTGAGAAGAAGTGGAGAAGAAGAAGACAAAGCAGCATAACTAAGATAAAATGATATATAACAAATTTGATCTTCAATATGATTGTGACAATCACAAAATCGCTTCACGACATTTAAGTAGGTGTTGTACTAAAGTAACGCTCTTTTTTGTTTGCACCATATTCAGTTTTGTGTGGAGGCTCGTAAAGCTTCTCTGGAACGTCCTCTTGACTACATTAAATCAAATTTATTTGCAGTTATTGGCAACGAACTAAGGATTTAGATTACTAACATAGCTATAAGTAACCACCAAACAAGCTGCGCCTTATATAAGGTTTAGTTCACTTCAACGCATAAAAATAAAACAGGTCTGAATTTTGAAACAAGTGGATGCCTTTTTGTTACTATTTCCAAAGGTCTGGAAATTCCATAGGCAGGCATAGATTGTGTACAAATAATTTCCCTAATGCCACACAAGATTGGTTTTAAACTAGTTTTAAACTCGCGCTGAATTTTAAACCTGCACTGAAAAACCGGGCCTTTAGTAGTAGTTTTGATCAGGAAAAACCGCCCAATTGTTAAACGCAGGATTAAAGCTCTCTTACTGAAGCTCTTCTCCGGAGTCGAGAGGACCTTACCATTTCAATTAATTCCTTAATTGTTGGTTATCTGAACTGAGCCAAATCACAAGTCCTGATCTTTCCACATCCGTCGGAATGGCGTGAAGAAAGAGCTTACTTTAATAATTCCATAATGTTTGCTTCGGTGTATTGCAGGCTATCATACTTGCCATATTAGCATCGCGCTTCCCTGGAAATAACAACAGGAATCACTATCTGAAAACCGTTTTTGGAGCTTGGCTTGCTCTTACTTGGTAACTTTTCTATTGGTCTACTTGAACCGTGCCTTTTTATTATCCTGGTATCAGTTATATAGACCCGTTGACAACTCTTCTATATGCAAGCTAAATCTCCGGAAGCCATACAGATATCGCAAAATTCATGGAATAATTTAATAGTCTCGAATACCTTTCATTTTATACCAAAATTTTTATTATTTTGGACGAAATCTTTGTAACGCATTTGGATATTCCAATTTCGTGCACCGACCTTAGTAATTATTGCACTGATCAATCATAAGTCACACGTTTATATAGACCTCCCCGTCTATATTCTCGGCTCCAAACTCGTTTCCTTAACTTCCTTTTCTATGCCCTATCATCTTCCATTACATAATTGTAGCTCAAGCCTTTGTCTCTATCGGTATTTTCAGTAAGGCTTTTCAGAAATACTCCCTCCCTTCCATCTGCTTAAGGCTTGGCCTGGACCACCTGGAATAGTTGCGTGATAAATTTTTGGACTTCAACACATTTTCAGGATTGTACTTTTCCAAAAAAGTTCATGTTTGTTTTCTTATCGATTCGGGACTTCTTTCAAATTGTTTTTTTTTTATCATTTTCCCAGTTTTTCCAGACTATTTTTTGGATGGTTTCGGGAGTTTTTCAAAAAACCTTAGGGTTTTAAAAAATTAGTCCATTTTCGACCTCGACTGTGTAATGGCCACATTAATGAAAAAAGTTATATCGTTGAATTCCCTCCCTGCAAGCAATGGGTTAAGTTTTGGTTCTACGATTTTTCTGTGAGAAGATATATCCATTTACATAGAAACTTTTCACGAAAACGAATAACGGCAATAACGCACAATTTCGCATTAACATAAAAAACTCATATTTGGTCATTATACTCCATTTTTGTATGGCTTTCGAAAAAACCAAAATATATTTTTTAAGCCCACCCAGGTATGTATAGCATTTCACTCGATACTGAATTTTTTTATATAATCGTGAGGTGGGTTTTGTCGAGGCTGAGGTAAGCTCAGTCATTCCAGAGTCAAGTAGAGGTCCCACGAACCCCTACCAAATAATAACACGATTTAGTTGTTGTATTGATTTAGAACACGGCAGACACACACCCACGAAACCCTTTGGCCTGTATACCGATAGACTTGAACGAATAGAGGGGAGAATAGGAGGCAAGAGGAGGAATTACAGACGCGGTAGCGTAAGAGCTGGAAGAGATGGGGCGTAGGTCCAACGGCGAACGGTACGAGTTCGTTGTGGTTTTCCCAGACGGGTAACTATCCTTTCTTACCAACAAGCGGAGCGCTTACGGGGTACAGTTTCAAGACGGTTGCGGCGGTGTGGCTACGGGCGTAACCGATGGTAACGGATTATTCGGCGGCTTAGAGTGCTTCGGACTGGAGTCCTAGCGTTTCTGAGTGGCGTATTTGAATCCCCTTGCATTTGACTCGGTACATCAATCAGGGGCGGGGGAGCGTACTCCACGGCCACCCGGTATGAAGTGTCCGCGCCTAATACCATATTCTATATAATACCTTATATTGTTATTTATCAGGCCTGGATTTCCCTACGGGGTTGGTTAGGACTAGTCCTGAACCAATCCCGAGGGGAAATACCCGTACCTATCCATCCTTCGGGATTTGTGGAGAGAGAACCCTCCACCAATCCCGATGGAGTTTTAGAAAAGGGAGGTTTTCCCTTGGCGGAGAAGGGAGTTCCATAAGCCAGGATGGCTCTTGGGGATTCTCCCCGCTTGCCGCGGGCCCCTATGATACCCTCTGTAGGGAAGGGAGTTGTTAACTCCAGCTTACCTATAAGAGTATGATTTTTGGTGGCGTAATTCGCCTAACATACTGATATGGATATAAAGCGATGCAGAATTCTAATTGTAAATAGGTCACAGGTAATGCGACGAATGAAAAATGTCAGGCATTTTTTTGGCATGTACTTTTATATACCTGACATGCGGGTATGTGTGGTTGTTCGCTGCTGGCTTTGGTATGCTATGTGCGGGTGGTTGTTCGCTGTGCGTGGTGATCGCGAGGCCCATGCTGTGTGCAGAAGGGAAAGGAGGAGTTATACTTATGAAGATTATTGTCACGTGGCATTTGTTACGTTACAGTCCCCCTCCCACTTCAGGAAAAGAAAAAAAAAAGAAAATCAACTTTTGCTTCGGTATTCAGGAGTTTGTGGCCATGTGGCCTGCACTACCTTGGACAAGGTCCCCGTATAATTTACCACCTTGGGTATTTATTTAAAAAAAAATTGTTCTTCTCTCTGTTTTTCAATTTTCGTTACAATGTTTGGATATATATATTTGTTATATTTCTATGCTATGAATTTATGTCTGGTAAATGCAGTTATTATTTTAATTTTAATTCCTATTACTTTGAATATGTTAAGTTTGTGAACAATACTAATTGTTGTTGTTTTTTTTTTTTTTTTTTTTTTTTTTTTGAAAATTAATTGTGAGGATTTGTATACAATTCCAAAAATAGGCTTAGTATAAAAAATTGTTTTTTGCTGGTTTCGTTTTTTTTTTATTTTTATTTTTTTGTTTTTTGTTGTATAGTTCGTATCAAAAAATGAATTTCAAAAATAAGAATATAATTTCAAAAACAAGAATATCAAAAATATCTTCCTTTGGTAATTTCAATTAAGTATGTTGTTTCTTTAGGGTATATAATTTCGAACAATGTGTTATTATTATTATTATTTTTTTTTTCTTAATACTACATTGTACTCATGTCAACCAAATCAATTGCTGAACTTTAGAAACCGCTTGTAACCTGCAATCTTCACCAGTGCATAGTCTGCGTCCATCTGTGTGCAGTAAATATTGCTTTTTCCATATCGGAAGTGCCATCGCTTTGTGCCACTTTTGGGTCGTTTTATTTGGCCGATTTTCTCGAAAATTCGGTTGGCCTGTTCGTCTCCGTTGTCTCTCTTGGCCCCAACCTCTTTTGTGTGGTTGCTTTCAATTTCATGTTCGCTCCTGTTGATTTCATCGGTTGGTGGTTGTACCGGTGCCGGATTGACTGGGCATTCGCTTATGCTTAGCAGCGGATGCATGGTTGGTGACAAGTCGGGTAAAACGGTGGACCGTAAAAAATTTGCACTCTTTGTATGACGGCTCTATTTTGTGGCCATGGCCTTGCTTCGAACGGCGGGCGCCATTCTTTGTCCCTTTGTGGTGAATCTGGCGGAGCTGGTTGACGCATTTCTGTGGTGGTATTGTCGTTGTCGTTAAGAATGGACATAGATATTTGTGGTGTTAGTGTTTGGTCGTGTCGGTCTGATGTGGGCGTCCGTCGTCGTACGGTTTCAGGTCTTGTAGGTGCATGTGTGATTTTCGCTGATTGGCTGCTCGGGATGTTTCAGCAAAACGGTGTTGGATGATATGTATTTTTCCACTATATAGGGGCCGGAGAATTTCGGACCTATTTTTTGAACGAATTGGTTTACTGCGGACGAGAGTGGATGCTCTCGTTTCATTACCTTTTCTCCGACTTTTGGCTTCCAATGCCTGTGGCGTAGGTTGTAGTATTTTTTCTGTGTTTCAGCTGCTTTAGCCAAATTCTTCTTGATTTCTTCCCAAAGTTCGGTTGTGATTCGGAGGCTGTAGGGGGTTCTTCGGGTACCGCACCTTCAGAGCGCATTTGCTGTGTTGACACAATGATTCGCCCAAAATTTATTTCTGCTGGTGATGATCGCGTCGCTTCATGGTGCGCCGTATTCATGGCGAAAGAAATTTGAGGGATTTCGTTGTACCAGTTGCGGTGATCGGTTTTTGTGCGCTGTGCTATCATGGTCTTAATTACCCTGTTTGCTCTTTCAGTCGGGTTTTCGTGGGGTGCATATGTTGCTGTAAATTTGTGGGTTATTCGATGTTCATTGAGAAATGAGGTCAGTGATTTTCCCACGAATTGTCTGCCATTGTCGCTAAGAAAGACCTTTGGGCACCCAAACCGGTATATTACTCGTTCCTGTAGAGCCTTAATAACGCTTGCAGTGGTTGCTTGTCGTACGGGTATTAGTTCTACCCACTTGGAAAATTTGTCGACCAGGACCAGTAGACAGGTATTCCCTTGCTTGGATCGAGGCATGGGTCCTACGAAGTCTGCCGTAACGATTTCCCACGGCTTTAAGCATTGCATCGTGGCCATCAATCCTGCCGGGCGGCGTTGTTCGACTTTGTATTCGGCACAGCAGTGACATTGCTTCACGTATTTGAGAACGTCGCGGTACATTCCTGGCCAGTAGTAATTTTGTTGCGCGCGTTTTATGGTTTTCTTGACCCCAAGATGTCCTGCGGTGGCGGAGTCATGTAATTCCTTGAGAATGTTGCTTTTGTGGTTGGTAGCGATACAATGCTTCCATTGCGGCGAACAGTCGAGCTTATTGCGCGTCTTGATATGTTTAAACAGACGGCTGTCGACGATCTGATAATCGGGGTGACGATGTGGACTTTGTAGCGTTTTGGCAAATTTCTTTTTGTACCAGTCGCTGTCGGTATTATCAGTGATACACATGATGTCTGCTTCGTCGTCTTGGATAGGTAGCGGGCATCGGGAGAGTGTATCCGCCACTGTATTTAATGCTCCTTTACGATGTCGAGGTTGTATTGCTGCAGCCCTAGCGCCCACGGAGCCAATCGTCCGGAGGGGTTTTGCAACGAGTGTAACCACTTCAAGGAATGATGGTCGGTAATAACAGTAAATTTATAACCCTCCAAATATGGTCTCATTTTACGTATGCCCCACAGTACGGCCAAGCATTCTTGTTCGGTGGCTGAGTAACGTTTTTCGAGATCCGTCAAGCTTCGACTTGCGTATTCAATCACCCTTTCTTGTTCCGAGTGGCGCTGGAAAAATACGACTCCTAAGCCTTCCCCGCTAGCGTTGGTTTGGAGGAAGAAGGGGTGGCTGAAGTCTGGGCAGCACAATACGGGGGCGCTAGTAAATTTGTCCTTCAGGTTGTTAAACGCATCCTCTTGTGGTTTGTTCCATTCCCAGCGCTGGCCCTTTTTCAGCAGCTGGTTGAGTGGTGCGGCGATTGTTGAGAAGTTGGCTACGAAGCGGCGATACCATGAAGAGAGGCCGAGGAATCGGCGCAGTTGTCGAATATTTAGTGGTGCAAGCATCTCGCGTACTGCCGATGTTTTGGCTGGATCGGTGTGAATCCCTTGGTTGCTGACGATGTGCCCCAGATAATTTAGTCTCTGCTGTACAAAACTACACTTTTCGAAGTTTATTTGCATATTGTTTCGCTTTAGTCGTTCGAAAACCTCACGTAAATTATGGATATGCTCTTCGAATGTGTCTCCCAAGACGATTATGTCGTCCAGGTATGCGAATACCTTTCGTTGAAGTTCAGGGCCTAGGATCGCGTCAAGGGCGCGCTGGGACGTGGCTGGAGCAGAATAAAGTCCAAAGGGCATGACTCTCCACCGGGGACTGTGAAGGCGGTATATTGTCGGGACTTTCTGGACATCGAAATTTGCCAATACCCATTTTTCAAATCGATGGTAGATATGAACTTAGCTTCCTTGAGTTGGTCGAGGATCGTCCCGATCCGAGGTAGTGGGTACGCATCCGGGATGCTAGCGTTGTTAAGTTGACGGTAATCGATGCACATTCTCCAATTACCTTTCTTCTTGCGCACCAGGACGATCGGTGAGCTGTACGCACTTTTTGATGGCTCGATGCGTTTTGAGGCCAGTAGCTCGTCAACCTCAGCATTAATAACCTGTTGCATCGCTGGGTTTCTCGGATAATATCGCTGTTTTAGCGGTCGATCATGTTTCAGAGATATTGCGTGTTCTGCCGCCTTGCTGGGACCACTTATCCCCGCGAACTTCTTGGTATAGTGGTCTAGAAAACCTGTAAGTTGGTTGGTTTGCTCTTCGTCTAAATGCTCTCTCTCTGATACGGCGTTAAGTTTGGAGATTGTGGTGTTCTCGGGTGCCGTGGCCGGCAGCAATAAGCGTCCATCCAATGTAAGGGTGAGCTCCCGCTCCCTTAGGTAATCCATGCCTAAAATCATTTGTTTTGCCAGGTTAGGAAGGCTGGACACCCGCATGCGAGTTCTTTTGTCGTTGCAGAGTATGGTTACCTGATAGGTATATGAGCTGACGACACATGTCCTGTCTGCGAGCTGTACGTTGCGGGCGCTGGACGTGCGCGGAATTTTCTTTTTATCGAGATGCTCCCTTACCGTGTTGTCTACGTAGGTAAGCGTGGCGCCAGTGTCTACTAAGGCTACAACGTTTAACCCTTCGATCGTGAGTTGAACGTAGTGGCGACCATCAACTTTTTTACCCGGTGCTTGTGCGGTATCGGTCGCTGATGGTGATAGCCTCCCGTTCTGGGCTCTCGAAAACAGTCCGGCCTTTGCTATGTTACATCGACAATCTCTGGTCAGATCGTTGTCCTGGCCACATCTAGAGCAAAATAACCTGTACGCTCTTCTACATTGCTAGCGCAGGTGTCCACGCTCCTTACATCTCCAGCAGCATTCCCCTCGGCTATATGGTTCGGTTAGTGGTGATAAATAATGTGCTGGTTGCCTGCTTTGCCTGGTGGCCTCTACTTGTAGCAGCTCAAATTCATCGGTGAGTTCCATCAACCCTTCGATGGTGTTGAATTCGCTGCGCTTAGCAAATAGCCGATATTCGACACGAAGTCCGTCGTAAATACGCTCAAGGTGGTTATCTCGGACCATGATTGGGTGTTGTCGTATCAGCGTTTGCATAGCGAGGATGTAATCCTTTGCTTTCTCTCGTCCCTGTTGCTTCCTCTGGCGGATGGCGTCTTCCAATTGATGTAGATGCCGTCTGGGTAGGAAGAACCGTTCGGCCGCTGTACGGAATTCCGCCCAAGAATGTATCTCAGCTTTGCCTACACGGAACAATTGCAGAGCCTTCCCACGCAAAGCCTCTGGCAGCGTCGGGAGCAATTTATCTAAAGGGATTTTGTAGCATTCCGCCAGCTCCTCAATCCTCTCCAAAAATTCATACAGAGACTCTCCCCCCGTAAAGTGGATGTCCCACCTGCGGACGGTGTTCATTACTTCGGTGTCGCTTAAATCAGTACGGGGCGGTGTCGCTCGTGGTTTCTCTTTGGTCGTCAGTACTCCCTTGTTGACTATTTCAGTGTGGGGTGCTGTCGCACCAGGCCTCTCTCTTTGCTTTCTGATGGAGTACTGACGTGGATAGTGTGGATCGGGTCGGATGGTGTTTTGACCTGGCTGTTCTCTTCTGCCTTAATTTCCTCTTCTACCTCTTTTAAAAGATTCCCAGTTGATTTGCGGCTTCGCTTAGCCTTTACATAAGCACTGAGCGCCTGACGTAGGTCGGCGACGGTGGAGCCGTTGACAAATATCCTGTGGTTTCTACATTCTTCGACCAGTCTCTCGTTTTTCAGTGAGTATATCCAATTCAAGCTGTCGACAGTCAATAGGTTGGTGTCGTTATCTAATTGTTGTTGCTGCGTGTTCTGTTGACCCTCCCCAACCGTGTTGGTGGTTGTAGTTGATTTTCCACTATCGCCGGTGGAGATGGCTCCCTGATCGGGCGCCATTTGTGAGGTGGGTTTTGTCGAGGCTGAGGTAAGCTCAGTCATTTCAGAGTCGAGTAGAGGTCCCACGAACCCCTACCAAATAATAACACGATTTAGTTGTTGTTGATTTAGAACACGGCAGACACACACCCACGATTCGGCTTTGGCCTGTATACCGATAGCCTTGATCGCATAGAGGGGAGAATAGGAGGCAAAAGGAGGAATTACAGACGCGGTAGCGTAAGAGCTGGCAGAGATGGGGCGTAGGTCCAACGGTGTACGGTACGAGCTCGTTCTTGTTTTCCCAGACGGGTAACTATCCTTTCTTACCAACAAGCGGAGCGCTTACGGGGTACAGTTTCAAGACGGTTGCGGCGGTGTGGCTACGGGCGTAACCGATGGTAACGGATTATTCGGCAGCTTATAAAAAATACGGGTACGGCGATGCTCTTGCGGTCGTAACTGGCGGTAGCGTTGGTGATCTACACGGTAGCGGATTGCTGCCCTATCTGGCGTATACCTATAAGAGTATCCGGTTAGTGATGGTCGGCTATTAACCTGGTTGTGAGGGATTCCATACTCCCCTCAGAGATCTTCGGACTAGAGTGCTAGCGTTCCTGAGTGGCGTGCTGGCGTCCCCCTTTGCATTACACCTGGCACCTTAATCAGGGAGCGGGGGAATGTGGCAATCCTCGGCTTCCCTGTGTAATGTGGCCATGCGCAACGCCAACGTGGCCTAATTCGCCTAACATACTGATATGGATATAAAGCGATGCAGAATTCTGATTGTAAATAGGTCACAGGTAATGCGACGAATGAAAAATTTCAGGCATTTTATTGGCATGTACTTTTATATACCTGACATGCGGGTATGTGTGGTTGTTCGCTGCTAGCTTTGGTATGCTATGTGCAGGTGGTTGTTCGCTGTGCGTGGTGATCACGAGGCCTATGCTGTGTGCAGAAGGAAAAGGAGGTGTTATATTTATGAAGATTATTGTGACGTGGCGTTTGTTACGTTACATAATGAAAAACCCCATATTTTCTTTGAAAAATTGTTTATATAAAGTGGCCCAACAAGGATATAATTAACTTACTGTGACTCATATCAGGTACATTTTACATTGTTTATATGTGAATGGTACACCTACCGCAATAGTTAGTATTTGCATTATTATTCACTTTGGATTTAATTGCAAATACTCAAATATCAATTGAACCAATTTTCAACACTTTCACGGCTGCGTAATCAGATCCATTGCTAATCTTATTATTACAAATACGAAATTAATTACCGTTTTATTTATTAATATTTTCGCAAATCGTAAGTGACATTTATGAATTTAACATTTCCATATTAATACACTTTTTTATGTTTTCTGTAAATTGCCATTACGTAATTAACGTAACTCTCCTTACCTAACTTAATATATGAGTATTAGTAAGAAACGTATCTGGATCATGAGTTGCAATACCTAGCTACTGGTAGCTATTTATCTCAAAGAGGTTTCAGGAGTATTTACATATCAAAAACACCTAGGCCCTTAGCTTCAGAAAACCAATAAATAAATAATGAACAACCCTATGCAATCAAACTGTTCATATTTTCATACAGTGCCACGCGGCGTATACGTAACTTTAAGTAATCTCATTTAAAGTCAATCGGTTCACAGTGGTTTAAGCTACATATACACTGCACCAAGTGCGTCGCTTTTGGCGAAGTTATTTCGAGAATGTTTGCCCGCAGAATGAATTTGTTTGCCAAATTAGACGAATTTAATTTAATTTGACCTAATTTGGTGATCAAATTCAATCAGCGTATGAACGGTCTCGAAAAAACGTGTAGCTTTACCCGCAGAAAAAAATCATGCTTAGATTTTAGTGATGCAGTCTTATAGAAATGTCCAAATATGAACTTCAGTGCAATCGATCAAATATTAAAACCAATATAAGCCATACAAATTATACTTCATAAATGCTATCTTTTCTAATTGGATAGAGAAAAAGTATGAGTTCTACACCTTCTAACTATAATGAAATGATAGTTTGGCATATTTTATATAGTTTATGACAAAATTGTTTGCATATATAAGCCCCCCTTTAAGTAACCTTAATTTAATGGCAAAAAGTCGTTTAAGTGTTTGTAAACGTGACAAAATGTTACGTATAAGTACATAACAGTGGTCGCTGTGAACCAATTCATATTCTAACTACTTTACCACATGGCGTATATGCAACTTTAAGTGATCTCAGATGTTTAAAATCCTCAAATGTATAAAACCACCACAATTTGATTAACGCCCAATTAAAAAAAAAAAAAAACATTTATATGAATTCGATTCCTATTCGGAAGAAAAAGGAGTTGAACTTTATTCCTATGAAATAAAGTTAAAAGAAGCAATAAAACTTCTTGTCAGCCATAGTCTTTTGTTTGTTACGAAGCAAAAACGTTTCTTTTGCAAATACCAACAAACAAACAAAAATAAATTAAGGTATAAAATATGTGCACATGAAAGTGTTTGCAATGAATAAAAAATGTGCAGCTTCGCAGTGAATGTGACTGAAACATTTTTTTTGTTAGTTCGCTGCGCTGCTGATCTTTCGTTGTTAACTTTGACTTTTGGACTATTTTTTTATTTTATTTTTTTGCATTTTATACGTAGTTTACTTGATTGTGACTGCTGTAAGCAGCAAGCTGTCAACACATTCGCTTATTTCCTTCCACTGTTTGTGGTAAAAAAAAAAACGTTTTCATTCCCACGTCTTTGTAACCTAAGCAACGCCGGCTTCTAAAGCTGTAGGTAGGCGCGTGTGATAATAAAATAAAAAGGAAATAGTAAAACTTTTCTAATGAGAAAAGTTCTCAAAGCGTGCAGTATACAAACGGATGTAATCATTGCCATGACACTTTTTCACTTTAGCGGGTTTAGCAAACAGCCGGCGTGCAAAACAAATGCAAATACAAAAACACACATTAAACACTGAAGTAGCAGACATTTACTTGAAGTAAAAGATACTATTGTAAATATGTGCATGAAATGCAAAAAATAAAAGGATGTCATAACAAAAATTACATGAAAAGCCGAAAGTTTCAACAGCAACCACCTACCTACATTATAAGAAATGGTGATAATACGTATTTCATTTTAATTAAATGACTTTCGATAATTAAAACATCAAAGTAAAAAAATAAGAATTCATCTACCATTTGTTTTTTTTTTTTACTTTCGTTGTCATACCACTTACGACAAGACTACAACTGTATCTCGTTCACTCAGTAATGAGGTTCTTTGTTTGGTTTTACGTTTTAGTTTTCTGGAAGCGAAATAGGAGAACAAGCTGATATGAATCCAATTATATTAATAGATGACACGAATGTTTGATAAGGAATCAAAAACTATGTAACAAAAAATAAGACCGCTAGGTGGAGCTGTAGTCGATAAATTCAGCAAATACGTAGTTATAGTCGTGTTAACTAATTTGTATCAAGTAATTTTGTTTTAAAAGAAAACACTTAATTTCAAAAAAATGTTCCATTACTATACCATTACCATACCATTACCATACCATTACCATACCATTACCATACCATTACCATACCATTACCATACCATTACCATACCATTACCATACCATTACCATACCATTACCATACCATTACCATACCATTACCATACCATTACCATACCATTACCATACCATTACCATACCATTACCATACCATTACCATACCATTACCATACCATTACCATACCATTACCATACCATTACCATACCATTACCATACCATTACCATACCATTACCATACCATTACCATACCATTACCATACCATTACCATACCATTACCATACCATTACCATACCATTACCATACCATTACCATACCATTACCATACCATTACCATACCATTACCATACCATTACCATACCATTACCATACCATTACCATACCATTACCATACCATTACCATACCATTACCATACCATTACCATACCATTACCATACCATTACCATACCATTACCATACCATTACCATACCATTACCATACCATTACCATACCATTACCATACCATTACCATACCATTACCATACCATTACCATACCATTACCATACCATTACCATACCATTACCATACCATTACCATACCATTACCATACCATTACCATACCATTACCATACCATTACCATACCATTACCATACCATTACCATACCATTACCATACCATTACCATACCATTACCATACCATTACCATACCATTACCATACCATTACCATACCATTACCATACCATTACCATACCATTACCATACCATTACCATACCATTACCATACCATTACCATACCATTACCATACCATTACCATACCATTACCATACCATTACCATACCATTACCATACCATTACCATACCATTACCATACCATTACCATACCATTACCATACCATTACCATACCATTACCATACCATTACCATACCATTACCATACCATTACCATACCATTACCATACCATTACCATACCATTACCATACCATTACCATACCATTACCATACCATTACCATACCATTACCATACCATTACCATACCATTACCATACCATTACCATACCATTACCATACCATTACCATACCATTACCATACCATTACCATACCATTACCATACCATTACCATACCATTACCATACCATTACCATACCATTACCATACCATTACCATACCATTACCATACCATTACCATACCATTACCATACCATTACCATACCATTACCATACCATTACCATACCATTACCATACCATTACCATACCATTACCATACCATTACCATACCATTACCATACCATTACCATACCATTACCATACCATTACCATACCATTACCATACCATTACCATACCATTACCATACCATTACCATACCATTACCATACCATTACCATACCATTACCATACCATTACCATACCATTACCATACCATTACCATACCATAAGGCATATTGAATAAATATGTAGTTTTACAATTATTGCAAATATCCGCACTTATCGCATTAAAAATATTTGAGTAATTGTTTGAAAGCGTGTCCATAATCTATTTTTGGTGTCAACTTTTTTGTTTACCTCTTTTACACTTTATTAAAAAAAAAATATTTTTGTTTACACGCAATTGTAGCATATTGCAATTAATTGGTATTTTTGCTTCAAATTACCAATGACAAATATGTACTCGTATGTATATGGAAAGGGAATAATAAAAATTAATTTTTAATTGGTTTAAAAAATAAAATACGTTAAATTTTTGCATTATAAAATTGGCTTTCGCAAGAACTCATTTGCATTTTACATAATAATGCATTTGCGTGGAGCTGTACTTACCCTGCAGTAAAAATGGTAGACAGTCGCTCTATGTGCCAGTTTCACTCTATAGGGTTTATGACTAGCTCCGAACTGGTGCTAAACGGATGCAGATCGGGACAGTTGTTCAGCCAGAGCTGATACAATTACCAATTAAAATGAACAACAATAATCGATTATCGGCCTGCTCTACAACAGCTGTGAAAGTTCATATCTAAATAAGTGCGTGAATTTTATCAGAAAAGTAACATAATTTTGCTAAGTAATATTATAATTTTGTGAAAATGAGCAAGCGGCACATGAGGAGATTAGTTAAAAAACAGGCAGATGCTTATGTTAGGAGTTTAAGTAACTTATCTGATAGTGAAAGTGATGGAGAGGAAGAATTACCCGCACAATTGCCAATGGACGCGCGTCCAGTTGTTGAGCCAATTGAAATAGGTTTAAATGAGGTTTCCACTGTAAATATTAGTTTAAAAGATAAAATACGGCAGTGGTACATTGATCATAGGCCTACACGCAAATGTTGTGAAGATTTACTTAAAATTTTAAGAAGTGAAAATTTAGATGTCCCCCAAAGTGCTGAGACTCTTTTTAGCGGTCAACAAAGGGAACGTGCGTTGATTGAACATGTCTCCCCAGGCTTTTATTGCCACATAGGCGTTAAAAATCAGTTGGAAAGAAGAGCCAATGTGCTAGTTAATTGTGATATTATATATGTGGATGTAAATATTGATGGTTTGCCGCTTTTTAGAAGCTCCCGATGGCAGCTGTGGCCGATTTTACTAAGGATAGTAAACCTTAAAAACACACCTGTATTCCCGGTAGGAATTTACTTAGGTACGAAGAAACCTGATTGTATTTTAAATTATTTATCAGCTTTTGTAAATGAAATTAAAGTTTTAATAGATAATGGAATAGAGTTGTTAGGTAAAGTAATTAAAGTTGAGATTCGATCAATTGTATGTGATGCACCAGCCAAAGCTTTTATTTGTGGCATACCGGGCCACACGTCATCTTTTGGTTGTACAAAATGCACACAAATCAGTAGAAAAGTAGACAATATATTATTATACTGTTTAGAAAGTGGGGAACTAATTTCCGATGAGAACTTTCATAACAGAACTTTCGAAAGTCACCATTTGCCAAAGTTCAGACACATTGAGACACCATTAGAATCTATTGGGGTAAAAATGATAAGCCAAGTTGCTATAGATAGCATGCATTTAATTGATTTGGGTGTCGCACGTAAGTTCATTCTACGAATTCTGCAGGATAAAGTTGTTCGTATGTATAAAGTTACCAAAGAAAGCAAGGAAAATATATCTAAAAGCTTAAAATCTCTTAAATCATACATACCAAAAGAATTCGTGAGAAAGCCTAGAGGATTTGAGGATATCTACCACTGGAAAGCCACTGAGTTTCGGCAGTTTATTTTGTATACTGGGCTTTCTGTTTTAAAGGATAGAATTAGTGATGATATGTATTATGAGTATTTGCTACTTCATTGCGCTTGTAGGATATTACTTTGTCCCAAGGATTTTGCCTCTTATATGGATATCGCTCATAATATGCTTTGTTTATTTGTTAGGAACTTTCCAATAATCTTCGGAGAAACAAGTGTAACTTACAACGTACATCACTTGCTCCACTTAATAGATAATGTTAAATCAATTGGTTTAATGTCAGGGTCATCTGCGTACGACTTTGAAAACTACTTGCAAACTTTGAAAAAATATGTCAAGAAACCTACGAATATTTTACAACAACTATTTAAAAGAATTTCTCATGAAAAAATTAAAGAGGACAGTGATTCTGAAGGCTTAAAGTTGTTTAAAAATGGAGAATATAAATATTTTCAGAACGACTGTGTTTTTAGCTCGAAGTTCCCCGATAATTACTGTTTAATAAAGCCGTATATTCCCATAAAAATTCAAAAGTTTACATTAGAAAATGGTGGCTCAGTCATAGGAAAAAAGTGTACTAATGTTACAAGCTTCTTCAGTGAGCCGGTTGAGTCAATTTCTTTAGGAATTACTATAGCAGATTCAACGTTAGAAGATGAGGAAGTAGTTTTTTCTGTAAATGATATCGAAAGCAAGTTGCTAGGTTTACCTCATGAAGGCCGTTTGCTCTTGCTTCCTATTTTGCATGGTGGTTGCTAAATTGAAATTCACGTACTTTTTGGTAGACTCACATTAAATTAATAAATACAAATTCAATTACAATCATTTTGCGTTCGATCAACATACATACATATAGATCATGTCTTTCAAAAAATTACCGCTTCGGGAAAAAATCCACCGACAAAGTAAGTATCACAACGTGAGCAACAATTTTTATATTACATTGAATTCTGTATTTTTTTCTTCTAGCTTCCACAATGAGCAGTACGTGCAGCACGTGTGTTAAACTGGAACAAAAAATTATTGAACTAAAAGGTACTAGAGTTTGCCATTAAGATTACTTTCTTAAGTCTCCGTTCCTTTCATTTTTTTCCCTCCTCTCCTATACTTTTCTTTATTTTCCTGCTTCCCTTTCCTTTTCGACTTTACTTTTTCTTGATTTCTCCTTCTTTAAATTATTTCCCATTCCCTTTCTTTACATTGTTTTCAATTCCTTTCCCTTCCAATTAAAATTAAGCTAATCTTATTTATTTATTTATTTTATAACTTCCTTAGACGCTGTCGACAACTTACATGGTTTAGTGATAACAAAGTTCGAGCAAAATGAACGTAATGACGAATAAATAAAAATATAAATTTAAATACTAATAATTTTTGTCTTGCAGGAAATCAATTAACTCAAAATAAGGCGGTTATGGTAGCCTTGGCAGAACAAAAAGTTCAAACAAGTACCATAATTCGCCAAGAGTCCCTCACTGCGCCGATTGTCGAACTTTTCCCAATAAATTCAGATGATGGATTGGCTGTGCTGGAAACCAAAATTTTTCAAGAAAATCGTGAAGCTTTTGTAAGTGCAAATTTATGGTAACTTATTTAAGTTATGCCTGGTTTTCATTAGGTCAAAATATGACACCAAATGTTGTCAAATTAATGAAAACGGGTTTGCATATGGTGTCAATTGCTTGTAGTCAGTTTTGACAACTCTTTGTCATATAAAATGAGAGGCATGTGAAAACGGTCCAATTCCAGTTTGACAGCGCAGTTGGCAAAACAAAATCATTTTCAACATGTTGGCAAATATGTGTCGGTCGACTTCATGTCGACACCAATCATTTGACACCAAATTGCCATGGTGACAGCTTAGTCAGTTTTTGAGGTCAGTCATCTTGACCTAATGAAAACCAGCCTTTATATTGTATCCTGTATCCTGTTTAGCCATATCTTATCAATTGATTATCATTGTTACTTATTTGCAGGTGTCAACAATAAGTAAACTTTTAACTCATTCTGCAACAAAGTACATAATAAACATAATAAGCGAAGAAATCATTATTAATTATAACATTGATGGCACACATGGCAAAAAGGACCTGAAAACATTTTCAAAATTTTATGCTGCGCTTTTGGGTAATCACATTAAAATTATTTTGGTATTAAGAATTTACAATTTGTCTTTTATTTATATACATGCAGATGCCATTTCACGCTTGCCAGGTACAAAGGATCCCGAGGAACAACTCCGTGCAGTTTTGCGTATCCACAAAAAAAGATACTTTAAAAACTCTGCAGCGAAAAAAAAATGCCACATAAACTTTATGATTATTATTAAAAAATCCGTTTAGGATGTATTATCTGATGAATTAACGATATAATTTAATAACTACATTTCATAAAATATCAAATACGTTATGTATTGTCTTATGCAACTAACAATTTAATTTACAAAAAGACTTTTCCTGATGTCTTATGCAATTAACTGTTTAATTTAATAGATATCTATGTATACTAAAATGAATTTAAAAATAGCGTTTGCTATTGCCTTATGCAATTAACATTTTACAATTTATTTTAATACATTCGTATACCAAAATCAATTTAAAAAAATACGTATTCTCTTAAACAATTAACAACTTAATTTAATAAGTTTTATATATCAAAAAGGTTCCATGAATTAAAAATACCTTAGTATTGTGTTATGAAATTAGCATAATTAATTATTTCACTGATCTCAATACCAAAGTGAATTTAGAAAAGACTTTCATATTGTCTATGTTTAAAATAAAATTTTGCTTTTCTAATAAATACCTATGTAGTTGTTATTTTACTCGAATATTTAAATTTTTCTCTGCCTTTTTTGCACTATTTCGTAGCAACAAAAATTTGAACTAGTTCAAAACTATCTCTTTCGGATTGGATTCGAAGTAGTAATTCTTACACCAGCTCTGGACTACTGATTTCCGAACCATCTCTAAGCCGCCTACCAATGTGAGAGTTCAGAACGCGTTCAAGAGTTCTGCAGAAGAGGATAATTGCCACTTCGTAGGACATCACAATGTTAAAAGTGTCACTTTAAAGCATTGCGTGGGGATAGACGGAGAACCAGTACCACCTCCTAATGCGATAGTTCCACGCTAGTTATTAACTAGCGTCTTTTACTGCAGGGTATGTATGCTTATGGGCCATTCCACGCAGAAATAAAATAATAATGTAGATTGTAAGAAACTCGAAATGACACTGCGAAAACATGGAATCGCTAAAGCCGTTCAGCATTTTTTTACACCTGTATTGCCCTGTGTCTTTTGGTGGCCGCCGTGGTTTGGCGATTAAGTGTTCGGCCTTCTACACCAAATCGTGTCGGATCATAAGAGTAAGATTAGAAATTATTTAGAAAACGAATTTTTCTAAACGTGGTCTCTTAACTTGTAGGTAAAACTCAAAAGCAACACACCACAAGTTGGAAAGAGAAGCTCGGCAAAAATCTCGTTAGAGGTTATGATAATCTGTTGGTATATCGCCGCCTTCGTTTTTTTTTACCACGCCTTTATTAGGTTCACTTGTATGTTTGCTTGTCCGTTCGGTCTAAGCTTCAGTGGCCCAAAAATCTTAAAATTTCCCTACAATATGGGTATCGAACGAAAGGTGAAGGTCCCAGGTCTCATTTGGACATCGGCATATTTCGATAAATTTATCGATAACTGAGTTATCGTCAAAATGTGATTGCCCAAAAACCGTAAAATTTCCCTACAATATGGGTATCAAACGAAAGGGGAGGTGCAGAGGTTTCGTTTGGACTTCTGTATATTTCGATATATTTATCGATTATTTCATAGGACATTTGACTAAAAAGTAAAAAATAAATATAGTTTAAAAAAACTAAAACTCACCTCACGCTTTTAGAGAGTATTGAACTAAAAAGTTGAAAATAATTTTAAAACCCCTACACAGTAGTATTGTGGAAAAAGCGTGGTCCGCTTTGTGCCATAATTTTCATATATCGAGCGCTCGACGCTTTTCCCACATAATGCTACTTTTTTTACTACGCGTTCATTAGCTTTACCTGTACATACATTCATATGTATGTTTGCTTGCTTTTATGTAACTCTACTACCGATAGTGACATATGACTGTGACAAAAACCTTGAAATATGCCTTCAATCTGGGTATCAAACGAAATGGAAGGTCCATAGCTTTCTATTGGCTTTTGGAATATTTCGATATATTTATCGATAACTGAGTTATCGGTCAAAATGGGATTGTACAATAATATTGAAAATTGCCTACAATATGTATATCAAACAAAGCCCAGGGGTTTCGTTTTGACTTATACCGCAGTTCGATATTTATTTATCGATTACTTCATAACACATTTAACTAAAAAGTAAAAATAAATATAGTTTAAAAGCGAAAACACACGCTTTTAAAGAATATTGCAATAAAAAGGTAAAGAAAAAATAAATAAATAAAAAACTAAGATTACGGAATAAAGCGGACCACGCTTTTTCCACAATACTACTGTGTAGGGGTTTTAAAATTATTTTCAACTTTTTAGTTCAATACTCTCTAAAAGCGTGAGTTTTAGTTTTTTTTAACTAACTATATTTATTTTTACTGTGTCTATTATTGCTCTGTGCACCATTCATCTTCATAGGACGCAGAAAATGGGCGCTGAGACTTCAAAGTTGCGGAGCTAGAATTTGTTAACTAGCTCACTTAAACTTAATTCGTAGCATTTCAAAAAAAAAATTTTAAAAAATTATTCGGCTCAATAAAATTTCCTCAAAAAACTGCTCTAAGTCAATATTCAGCCAAATCAAAAATGCAATTATTTTCATTGGTCGGTTTGTAATGGAATGCCCTTCATAAATATACATACATACATATATATGTTTAAATATTTTTGTGTAAATTTATGTACTTGGTTTTCTGTGTTTTCAAAGTGATGATGGAACTGTTTACAAAATGCCCGTGGTCAAAAAATTATGTAACAATTGTGGTCAGAATGTGGTTGCAGAATAAAAAATAGTCATAAATTTAATACGAATGTGGTCCTACATATATCCGTATATATGTGGGCATAAGCTGGTATGTAAATATGTATATCCACCAATGTCACTTTCAAATTGTGTCTGTGTTTACTATATTTGCCTATTTCAATATGCAAATGAGTGGACTAATAAAAGTTCGTTAAAAATTTATTTCGCCGAGATTTTACCCTTGGTTATTGAGGTGGCAGACTACCGGCATCGCCAATCCATAGCATACTTTTCACTATCATGCTTCCAGTTTTAGTCTTCAGGATCTTACTATACTCAATCCTGAGGATTCTTAGTAACAATTTAAGGGTAACATCCACACGCCCTTGTTTCGTTTTGGCGCGCTCTGAGTATTTCATATCCTCAGTATCACCCATCTCCGGGGGCGTTCCTTTATCCACCACCTTGGTCATTCTATTAGGATTTTTTGATACATTTTTTAAGTAGGCGTGGCACCGCAGAAAATCACATGAAAACTACTGCTGCGTATTTAATGTTCGGTTTACCCGAACTTAGACTGCTTTACTTGTTTTATTTTACAATTGCAACACATTCGATTTATTAAAAAAAGTTTCAACCGTCACCAAATAACCGAACTTTTGTTACTTCGCTCGTATGTAGAAGGCTACTAATGAACAGTCCTTTTTGCTTATCACCATTTTACATTAGTTTAGCGGACAAATATGAAATCACAGTCATTCAGTAATTCGCTCTATATATGAAATGGAAGCAGAGCGGCGCGAGTTTACTTTCGTATTGATGGCATTTGAGTACAGAGCACGATGACAAGGACGACAGCAAAAAACGGCGGAGTCATTCAATTTGTCATTCGTAGTGGGCATTAATTATGTCAATGTAAACGTAGCATAACAACCTACCGCACATACGTCCACATATGTAGATATAACTATATTTATATGTATATTTACATAACTTCCTGCATATTTATATTAATTGAATATGATCGCAGGCAATCGCTCAACCAAATGTACATAGATACATACGTCCATACATGTCAACTGATATCGTGCAAGCGAAATTAATAGTAGGCACGTGTGTATGTGTGTGTTTAAGTACACCTGCGAGTGCCGAAACGGTAGAGTAAAGTTTCCAAATACTCCATACCACTTTTATATAATCCGCCTTAATGTCGCACTTATTATGTTTTGTTTTTATTTTTTAACTTTATTTTATTTTTATTGGTTTTTATTTTTTTATTTTATTTTTTCATCTCACTTTATACTATTTATTTTATGTTATTTTATTTTACTTTATTTAATTTTTTATGCTATTATATTTTGTTTTATTTTATTCTGTTTTATTTTATTTTATGTCATTTTTTTTTTTTGTTGTTATTATTGGTATTTTCATTATTATTATCATTATCCAGAAAAATGTGATAAATCACCAAATTAAAAAGGAGGGAGTACAAGTAATTTTATTTTATTTTGTTGTATTTTATCTTCATTTATTTTATTTTATTTTATTTTTATTTTTTATTTTATTTTTTGTTTTAAATTTTTTTTTTATTTCATGAGATATTCCATATGAAAACGTCTAATTCAAAAAGCTGGCTAGTCTCGGATTTCGCTCAAACTTTGATGGACACTTCTTTAGGATCGTAAAGGATGAAATTTACACACATTTAATTTTTATAACACTCCTTTCGGACAGTTCGAATTTCAAAGTTTGAAAAACGTCATTTTTAGCTTACCCTATTATTGCTGTACAAATGTTTCTATTAGAGATATCCTTACATGCGATACGGAACTTTAAAGGTAAAAGAGAGTAGTTTATTTAAAAGTAAGTAAGAAATCATATAGCGGGTACCTGGTATTAAAAACGTGGTACTGAATTTA
The DNA here is from genome assembly GCA_964058755.1 of Campiglossa producta. Taxonomy (NCBI): domain Eukaryota; kingdom Metazoa; phylum Arthropoda; class Insecta; order Diptera; family Tephritidae; genus Campiglossa; species Campiglossa producta. Next base: position 26,410,638 of record CAXKVI010000004.1, read on the forward strand.
CGTAATTTTTATAATTTTTTGTCAATTTTAGCTCGCTCTGGCGTCTTCGTTGTTTTGAGTAGCCACTAAATTTTTTCAGAAAATAATGGTACATATCCTAGGAAGAGACTAAACCATCCATTGGTCAAAAAATCACTCCTGATAGATAAATGATTATCTCGAAATTTGTAAGTTTTCAAAATTGTTTTTTTTTTTCAGCTCAAAAACGAACATGTTTCTAAAGAGATAAAAATACGAATTTCTCGTGGACTCCAGTCCTGACCTTTAGCTTCTAATACCTCAACATTTCGTTTTGTTATTTTGGTACTAAGGGTCACTGCTGATGGATCGCGTGCAATTATCTTAACTACTAAATATTTTAAAAATTAATAGCGGCGTTATGTCTGTTGACATTTGGAAAACCCGCTTAATTTAAAACAAAATTTTACTGGAGAGCGAAAAAACACATTTAGCTATTAACAAAACTTTTGTTGATACGTATTAAAAGGAAATAGGACCATTACATAAAAGGATCATGATTTCTCATGATTTTCCAGTTAACTATCTTCGACTGACCGCAACAGTTTTATTTTAAAACGAGTTTAAAGGAAATAAGTGCTTCTTCCAAACTGATTTTAGAAAAAATATCCGATTATGTCAGGTAAGAGCATTTACAAAAATCACCTGAGACGAAAATTTCTTAAAACTTTAACCTATTTAGACTTAAGTTCAAGTTATTTTTAAGTTCTGCTCGAGGAAAAAGCACTTCCACCGAGTTAGGTTGTTTTTCCAAAAGCAAAATAAAAAAATCATCAGATCAAGTTGACTTAAGATGGTTTTCTAAACGATAGTTAGAGGTTTTATTTAGAAGGTTTTTTTCTTTTTTCTATCTTATCTGACTTAAGTTGTTTTCCCAAATGCACTAGGAAAAATATCGCTTCAAGACTATGTAATGGTTGCTTGGAAAAAGTTTCAAAAATTATATGAAATTTACTTTGAAAAAAAAAATTGTATTGGTTTAGGAGATCCATCAGCAGAGACCCTTAGTATGAAAATAACAAAACAAAAAATATTGAGGTATTAGAAGCTTAAGGTCAGTACTGGAGTCCCGATAAATTCGTGTTTTTATCTCTTGATATACATGTCCGTTTTAGAGCCTGAAAAATACGATTTTTGAAAACTTACAAATTTCGAAATAATTATTATTGATTTTTTTAATTTTATTTTTCTTTGTTCTATTTTATCTTATTTTTTTATGTTATTTTATTTTATTTTATTGTATTTTATCTTTGTTTATTTTTTTTTTTTTTACTTTTTTTTTTATTTATTTTTTTTTTACTTTTTTATATATAGTTTATTTTATTTTTATTTTATTTTTTTTTGTTTAGTTTCTTTATTTTATTTCATTAAATTTTTTTTTTTATTTGATTCTTTTTTCATCTTACTTAATCAAATAGTAGGTTTTATGTTCTTTTATTTTATATTATTGTTTTTTTTAATTTATTTTTCTTTGTTCTATTTTGTCTTATTTGATTTTATTTAATTTAATTTTATTTTATTTTTTTATTTTATTTTATTTTCTTTTGTATATATCAGTTGTTTAATTTTTGAGCTGAAGGCCTTTTTTTGTAAATAAAACACTCGTTTTCTTGTGTTAATATTTTTTTTAATAATCGATATTTCGACCTTAGTCTAAGGTCATCATCAGGACTGCAAAAAACAATAACAAAAGCACTAATAAATAAGTCATATATGAACATTTTTCACATAACTCATTTTTACATTTAACAATATATAAACAACATATAAACAACCTATAAACATATTTAACATAAATCATTAGCACAACTTACATCTTAAGCAATGCTTTAAAGACTAAAAAACGAAAACAAAATAAATTTAGAAACAGCGACAATTCAAACAAAGAGTGTACATAAATAAATGAAGTCCCGTAATCGTAAACAAAAATTATAAAAACAATAGTACAGCGGCGAAAAAATACAGCATACAAAGAGTTGGTCAAAGCGGTGTAGTGTTGTTGTTGGGAGAACTCAAGAGTGTTTTTTGTGTAGTAGTACCAAGTTGCGGTACGCATAGGCCACAGTGATCGGCATCGGCCTTAAAATTCATACGTTTTTCATTAGGGGTGTCCACTATATGTAACATTTCTAACATGAAGCGTTTGTTGTAATTTTCTCTTCTTCTAAAATTGTAGTGTTCTCAAAATCTGGATAATGACCCGTACCTTTACAATGTGCTGATAATGCCGTTTTGTTGTCAGAAAAATCATTCCTTAATTTAATGTTAGATTTGTGAGCGGATAACCTTGTCTTGAGTTTTGATTTTGTAGTACCCACATATACCTTCTCGCATATGTGGGACCCGTCGCCAATACAAGGGATCCGGTACACAACGTCTGATTTTTCTTCTTTTGCTATTGGATCTTTCAGTTTGCTGAACACTTTTTTCAATGAATTGCTGTGGGTAAAAGCTAGCTGTACTGTTTCCTTGTCGTACATCTTAGAATATTTGATCCTCTCTGAGAGCCCTGAGACGTAAGTAACTGATTTATAAATTTTCGCAGGTCGATCTACTCTATTATTATTTTTATGAAGACTGGAGTAATATTTATATATAAGACTGTTGATTAATTTCGTGGGGAAGTCATTTTTCTTTAAGGTATCCTTGATGATATAAATATTTTTCCGGTGGTAAAATGAGTCGCTGATGGAGAGAACACGTCTTATAAAATTAGTGGCAGTGTTCACCTTTATATTTTTGTCATGATGTGAGTGGAAGTTGATTAATCTACCCGATGCTGTAGGTTTTTTATACCAGTCTATTGTTAATCTGTTGTCTTTTTTAATCACTAGGGTATCTAAAAAAGGTATTTTCCCGTCTTTTTCTATCTCTATTGTAAACTTGATTGATTTGTGGTATCCATTGAGTATTTTAAGTAAAATATCTATATCCTCTGTTTTGACAATGGCGAATAAATCGTCCACATATTTCGTTAACAGCCGAGGTTTGTTAGTCGATTCCATCTCAAACCGTGTTAAGAGATCCTCCATCACAATATCAGCTATAACTGGTGATGCTGGAGAACCCATGGGCATTCCCGATCGTTGCTGATATATCTTGTCCCTGTATTTGAAGTACCGATTCTCCTTGATACAGAACTTGACTACAGTTAAGAACAGTTCCTTTGTCATGGACGTGTTCTCCTTTATCTTGTCCCATTTTGATCCTATGATGTTAAGAGCCAAATCCACTGGTATGCTCGGAAATAAAGACACAACGTCGAACGACACTAGACTCTCGTCATCATACACACATGTATTGTGTACCTTATTTTTAAATTCAACTGCGTCTTTGACGTTATATTTGGATGATACGGTTAATTTATTTAGAATCTGTACAACAAATTTACATAAATTGTAGGACGGAGAATTAACAGACGAACAGATAGGCCTAAGTGGGATTCCTGTTTTATGAATCTTAGGCAGACCATAAATACGGGGTGGATTGGACGTTTTGCAATTCAGACGATACTTTTCTTTCAAATCAATGACCTTATTTTTATATAATTTATCAACTATTTCGTTGTTCTTAACTTGAAGTTGATTAGTGGGGTCTCTTTTTAATACTCTATACGTAGAAATGTCATTTAATATAGCTTTCATCTTTGTGTTGTAATCAGTTTTGTCCATTAATACAGTAACGTTTCCTTTGTCCGCATTGAGAACCAAAAGTTCCTCATTATTTTTCAAAAATTGTTTTGTTGAGCGCAATGTTTCTAGCGTGAATCTATCTCTTGCAGAAATTTTTGTCTTGTTCATGTGGTTTTGCAAAAGTGTTGTCAAGTTGTTCCTTTCAATCTCTTGTTTTTCTTTTTCTTTAATTGTCTGTATGTGGTTTTCGCCATCTGCTATCATCTTGAATAGTGGAAATTCTTTAACGTTAGTGGGCAGTGCGTATTTCGGACCATGGGAAAGAAGCCACATAATATTTGTTTGGTATTTGTGTGTCTGTCGTGTTACAAATGTATTCTGGTACCACCCTAATGTTTAAACTTTGCTGTTGTTTCCCCTTTAGCTGTTGGTACTTATTAACTTGTGTATTCTTTGTGTCTGTCCTTAGCTTGTTCATCAACAACTCCTCACTTTCAAAAAATATCGCGGCATCATGTGTTGTTAGAGAATTTTTTATTTGTGTTTTTAGTATATTTACCTCTTTGTCTTTTCGCCGTAGAATTTCGTGTTTTATTGTGATGAGAATATTTAAAAGTTTGAACCTGATTCTCTCCATGTATTTACTCACTGTATTAGATAATTTTGTTGGTAGTTTGTGGTTATTGATGTTGTTGTATATAATGTAATTTAGGGGTTTTGGTTGCATTTGTTATAAAGCTGGGAGTAACGCCGTTTCTCCCTACATCTCTCCAGGAATTTTGTTGACTCTGAGAGTCTCGTGAGTTGGTGTGTAGTGCGTTGGTATTTTTTAATGCTTTGTTTGGTTTTGGTGTTGTAACTCTTGTTGATATTTTTGTAAACGTTTGTGATGCCGTTTACTTCTCGGTGTGCTCGCCGTTTAATCATAATTAAGTTAATTTTTGGCCGTTGTTGAATATATATATCAGTTGTTTAATTTTTGAGCTGAAGGCCTTTTTTTGTAAATAAAACACTCGTTTTCTTGTGTAATATTTTTTTAATAATCGATATTTCGACCTTAGTCTAAGGTCATCATCAGGACTGCAAAAAACAATAACAAAAGCACTAATAAATAAGTTTGAGAACACTACAATTTTAGAAGAAGAGAAAAATTACAACAAACGCTTCATGTTAGAAATGTTACATATAGTGGACACCCCTAATGAAAAACGTATGAATTTTAAGGCGATGCGATCACTGTGCCTATGCGTACCGCAACTTGGTACTACTACACAAAAAACACTCTTGAGTTCTCCCAACAACAACACTACACCGCTTTGACCAACTCTTTGTATGCTGTATTTTTTCGCCGCTGTACTATTGTTTTTATAATTTTTGTTTACGATTACGGGACTTCATTTATTATGTACACTCTTTGTTTGAATTGTCGCTGTTTCTAAATTTATTTTGTTTTCGTTTTTTAGTCTTTAAAGCATTGCTTAAGATGTAAGTTGTGCTAATGATTTATGTTAAATATGTTTATAGGTTGTTTATATGTTGTTTATATATTGTTAAATGTAAAAATGAGTTATGTGAAAAATGTTCATATATGACTTATTTATTAGTGCTTTTGTTATTGTTTTTTGCAGTCCTGATGATGACCTTAGACTAAGGCTCGAAATATCGATTATTAAAAAAATATTAACACAAGAAAACGAGTGTTTTATTTACAAAAAAGGCCTTCAGCTCAAAAATTAAACAACTGATATATATATTCAACAACGGCCAAAAAATTAACTTAATTATTTTCTTTTGTTTAATTTTTATTTTGTTTTTTATTTAATTTTTTTTATTATATTTCCCTAATTTTGTTTTATTATCTTATTATTGTAATTGTTATTATTATTATCATTATACGGAAAAGAAAGAGCACAAGTAACTTTATTTTTTTAACCATATGTTTATTCTTTTTATCTTTGTTTATTTTACTGGTATTTTAGTTAATTTTTGTCTGTTTCATTTAATTTTCTCTCTTTTTTATTTATTATTATTATATTTTATTTTTTTTTTTAATTAATTATTTAGCTTGTTTTTATTATTATTATTATTTTAATGTATTTTATTTAGTCACTTTGCATTTTAGATATTTTGCCTGCAGTTCGATATGATATCGCTGGTCCTGCTATTTTACAGCTCGCAACTGTATGTTGCACATTAATGTGTACTTTAATTGATAATGAAGAAACATGATTTCAAGTTAATTGCTTTCAGCTTCACGCTTTGTGTATTGCACTCAAATTTGCCTCACTTGAATGCCACGCCTCTCAGCCTTAAATTGCTATAGTATGATGCTGCGACGTCATCTGCTTCTGTACGCCTTTATGCTCACCCCTATGCAAATTGGGGCACATTTAATTAATTTATCGTGGCATACATTTGTCATTATACCCAGCTGTACTTGTACACAGGGTATTTATAACTTTGTTAGGATAACGGTTGGTTGTACAGGTAATAAAGCAATCGAGATAGATATAGACTTCCATAGATCAATATGATCAGGATCGAAAAAAATTTGATTGAGCCATGTCCGTCCGTCTGTCCGTCCGTCCGTCCGTCTGTCCGTTAACACGATAACTTGAGCAAATAATGAGATATCTTCACCAAATTTGGCATGCGTACTTATTTGGGTTCAGAATAGATTGCTATTGAAAATGGGTAAAATCGGACCATAACCACGCCCCTTTTTCGATATCGAAAATTTCGAAAAACGTATAAAATGGGTTAATTCAATATTAGAAGCAGCTACAATGATAAAATTTGCAATATGTATTGATTTAGATGTTCTAAGGCCGATTTTATAAAAATTTTTGAAAAGGGGGCGTGGTACCGCCCACGTATCTTTGAAGAAATTTTAAAATTTTGACTCTTAATAACTTCAGAACAGTTTATGCTAGTATAACGAAATTTCTTAGAGGACATACTATTGTTGTGGTAAATTCAGCTATAGAAAATAAACGAAATCGCTTCGCGACCACGCCTACTTTTTCATAAAAGTTATATTGAAAGGAGGTGGAAATATTGAAAAGTCCATATCTAATTAACTGATTTCGCTATAATAATATAATTTGGTACATACATCAACTTTCATATTCTTTACATAATTTTTTCAAAATTTTGGAAAGTGGGCGTGGCACCGCCCACTTATGAGTCAAGCAATTTTTAAATTCGACTGCTAACAACTTCAGAACGGTGTGAGATAGATTTACGATAACAGTGGCGTGCCTACGTATATCAATCGAGGCAAGCCCCAGTCTTTATAACCGCAATGAAAGCCCATACTGCTGCCAGAGAACATTTCAGACAAAGAAGAGTTCAGGATATTTATCGACTTTTGCAGACGGGGAAAAACTTAAACTTTTAGGTTCCGCTAATAGGCACGTTATTGTTTGCAGATTTTTTAAGCTTTTCCAACCCATTTAGGTACATTGCAGAAGCTAAGAAACCTTAAATATATTTTTTTAATTGTATAGTGCCTAGCAAATAAAAAAAATTACAGCACCTACCACTATTGAATTCTTTTTTTCGACTTTAAAATATGCGCCAATAATTTTTGAGTAGAGCGCTTTGCACGTTAAAATTGTAGATACATACATAAACAAATTTCATTTTCGTTTTATCGTAAGTTTGGCATTTATAGCGTATGGTAACCATTGTTTATCACTATTATTAAGGTATACAATCATGGTAACACCAGCCAGAAGCTGGCTTCAAAGTTTCATATAAAATTACTTCCAAATTCAAAAAAAACAATTGCTTCAGCACGCAGATTCGTACGGGTTTTGAAAGCCCCGTAAAAGCCAATAAGTAAAAGCGAGATGGCCGTCCTTGCCTGCGGTTTAAGGCTGTTTTAAGTAAGTAAGAAAGAGATGGCCATCACGCACTGAACTAATTTTATGTAAATGAGCTATCAGCCGGCAGGTGGCAGGAAAAGCTTTAGGTATGTTTCTATGCTATTAGCAGCTATTAGGTAGAAGGTGGCAGGCAGGGAAATAAAAACCGGATATCCTTTTAAGAACCCAAATGAACATATTGCAGCTCATAGGGGATTAGCTAAGCAAGCCGGGCTTTTCGGCTTATATGGAAGGCACGCCACTGGTATGTAATGTTCGGTTTCACACGAACTTAGACTTCCTTACTTGTTTTTAACTTGTACTGAGCAACGATAATTGGAATCGGAAAGATGAAAGTTCAGAAAAATTAGTCGGACGGGTAGACTGATAAATAAATATACATTACTAGTCTTTAATCATTACCCAGGTCGTAATGCTTTTCTAATATCTAATATTACATATATGTGCAGGTAAAACTTATTGCTATCATTCTCCAATCATTTCTTAGTTGACTCTTAACTCTCTTAATACAAGCTAGACCAACAAGTGTACGATATTAAATCCTCATAAAGGTTCCCTCTCGCAAACTACGCTAGCCAACAGTAAACAGTATTTGCTTCTTCTCTTCAACCCTCTTTACCAGTAAAAACATAGACATTGGAAACAGACATTCACATTTTTTTTAATCCAATTTCCAGTCTGTTACCCAAACACAACAGAAGGTGCAACACTGTCGCAATTTTCTGATAATAAATTTATGAACCGTAAATGAAAGATCACCACAACGAAAGAGTGAAAGTTGGCAAAAGTCGAGAAAAACTCTGTTTGCAAGAAATGTTGCTGCTTCCCGAACAAGCAAGCAAAGATAGGTGCCACTTCCGCTGCGTCAGCTATAACAAGCACACCCGGACACAAACATGCATTGAAGGACTACCAAGTTCCAACCTCTTTATGCTATGTTTGTTTTTGTTCTTAGAACGTAATGCAATTTTCACCGTTGTAATCGCCAAAATTGTGCTTTCCGCCAACTTTGCATTTATGCACTTCCCTCGCTTTGTGTAGCACGCACTTTTGGCCAAGTAAGCAGAAAACTGTTGCACAATAGCATCTTCCAGTTGAAAGTGTCTCGACTTTTGCCCTTTTCGGTGGGCTAACAACAACTGTGAACTATTAAAATATTTTTGGTAATAAAAATGTCGTCTGTCTTATGTTGTGCGCCGACACCGACGCGACACCGTATTGCCGATGGCAATTCTTCTAGACAGTACTTTTATACAAATAAACAAAATCACTTCATAAGATGGTCAGCATGTGCAACGATGAGGCAGCAGCATAAAAAGCACTTCTACTTGGGATGCACAATCACTGAGCCGGTTCTGTAGAGGCGGTTTTTTAGGATAAGGGTCATAAGATACAATAAAATAAAGTGAAATAAACTAAAATAAAATAAAATAAAATGAAGTAAAATTAAATAAAATAAAATAAAATAAAATAAAATGAAATAAAATGAAAAAATGAAATGAAATGAAATGAAATTAAATGAAATAAATTAAAATAAAGTTAAGTAAAATAAAATAATATTAAAAAAATTAATAACAATTGGTTAGAAGAAAACAAATAAAATAATGACAGGAACACTAGACAAAAGCGAGTTAATTTAATCTATTTGTTCATCTCACTATAAGGCAGCGATCGGTTCTTTAAATAAACGTATCGTATGTATTTTATTTCAACCCGAACGACTTTTAACTAGTTTGTCCTTATGGCGGCGAAAAACATCTTATATATCGTCATTGCGTATGAAAAACCACCTATCCGAAAGCAATCAAATTTACAGGAGAGCAGAAAAACTAATTTCCTTTCAATCCTATGTATAATTTTGCAATTGAGTTTTTGTTTCTGTTTTTAAAAGGTGATATTTACCTAAATAACCCAGAATTTAAACTAAAGTTTCATTTACTTGGTTATGCTTTTTGTGAAATTATTTTGCCTGGATATAGGCTGTTTTGGGCCAACTTGACTGGCCTAAGTGGTGGGCAGGGTCCTGCACTCTGTCCTGCCCTCGCAACCTAGGCTGGTTTGCAAATAAATTTGCTGAAATTTACTAGGAGATGGGTGGTATTGCAAATGAAATTTACCTACACATTTACATTTACTAGGGGGGTTACCGATTTTTATGTTACTTTTTGTTGTAATGCGAAATTTATTATTTTTATAGATGAAACTCGATGCATGGAATGCAGAGTAACCAAATCTCAATTTTTGCCACATTCGTCATTTGGGAGGTTTTGTATGTGGTAGATAGGTGTTTTTGCATAGGCATCGATGATATACATACATACCTAAAAAGTGTACATAGGTCCTTCACGAAACTATATCAAAGTGCGCAAATGAAAGTAATAAGCAGTTGCACGAAGCAAAACCTAGTTTACAAATGGGGGCATGTAGGAATTACATTTGGAATGAAATGTCAGCATAAAGAAAAAATTATTGCGTAAGGAAGAAGTTAGCTGCAACCGCTTTGGCATTAATCAAACTCAAGCGGATGCGGAAATTGTTGCTGCCATCCGTGGAGTTGGTCACAAGTAAACGCATTCTAAGTATGTGCGCATGTGTAGATATGTAAATACATATCGACGTGCCATACGAAAACTAACACTAAAATTTTGTGTCTAAAGAAAACTAACACTTTTATTTTGTGTCTGACGAAAAGTAACACTTTCATGTTTTCTCTGAAGAAAATGTACTAGCCAAAAGTGTTAGTTTTCGTCAGACACAAAATAAAAGTGTTATTTTTCGTCAGACACAACTTGAAAGTGTTAGTTTTCTTACAGAATTTAAAAAGTGTTAGTTTTCGTAAGAAATTTGAAAAGTGTTAGTCTTCGTATGGCACGTCGATATAGACATGCAAGTTATGTGCTAAAAAAAAAAAGTTCAAAAGTAGTTTAAGTTGATGGATACGATTAAAGCTCAATAGCTCGTTTCTGCAAAAAATCGACAAAATTCTCGATTTTAATCTTGTCACAATCGACTCGATTCGAAATTGAAAAAAAAAAAAACAATTGGTACATCACAGAGTGCTGTATGAGCGGGCAAACATCATAAAAATCGGCGTCACGTATGTCAATGTGTTTGGTATCGTTGGAAAGGTGATTTATCCCAGATTATGGAGTTGAACTAAGTTTTGGTTTCTACCTCATAAGGTTCTCAGAAAAACCTTTTTAAGTTGTGTGCTCTTTAATTTATTTACTTTTTTTTTGAAAATGCCTTTAGCTGGAGTCTTTAAACAAAAATTGCCAAAAATACAATTTATTATATTTTATCTAAAGCTAATTTTTTTTCTAACTTAAAAATCTGTAAAGAAGCCACTCCAATTAGATTTTTAAGCAATATTAAGTTTCACGGCTAAGGCAGCCTATTTGCTACACCTGGAACTTCGTTGCAGATAATTTAAACAAGTAAGGAAAGCTGTCTACGGTTGTGCCGAAGGCTAAATACCTTTCATGAATAAGCGTCACGATTTTCACTGTTTGATCCCAGTACAGCCTGTGTGAATTTTACTTAAGCTCATACCGAAATTATCGGAACTATCGATTATATGGGGGCGATGTGTTAAATTGGTCCACTCTCATTGATTTTTAACATCTACATTCCACATTCTAAAATAGCATTGGTTACGAAATTTCACGTTCCTACTTACCTAATTACAGGAGTTATCTACCAAAATCCGTTTATCAGAACAATCGATTGTATGGGAGCGATATGTAATATCGGTCCGATCTTGCTGGTTCCGACAAATGATTCCTATATTGGAAAATGGTGGCCGCATACATAATAGTTTGCGTTCAAACAGACAGACAGACAGACATGGCTAAATCAACTCATCTCGTCATCCTGATCACTCGGTATACTCATTGATGGGTCTATCTCTTCTTCTTATCATACTTACAAACATCGGACCAAAGTTATAATACCCTTTCATGTTCATGAAAGGTATAAAAATGCTTAAGTTTAAAATCGCGCGATTTTTTACTCCAAATTTTTGCCTGCTGCGCTTTTTAAAATAAATTTCAAAGTCAAGCCATTAAATATTTAAAAATAATATCATACTTAAAAAAATAAAAATTTTGAATTAAAAATCGTGCGGGTTTTCAATTTTAAATATTTGCCTGCGTCGCTTGTTAAGATAAATTTGAACGAAAAAATTCAGATTTTTAAATAAAAATTTACAATTAAAAAAATCGTACCATTGAGTATTTTAAATTGAAATCATATTTTAAAATGCGACGCTTTTTGTAATGTTGAAAATCACATCATCAAACTCAAACATCGCGTGATGTTCAATTGACATGCTATAAACAATGTTGACGCTATTTCCATTTCAATTAGAAATAACGTCAATAAACATATTGAAAAAGAGAAGTTAAGTCAACTGACCTTATTTCCATTTCGAAAATGGAAATAGTGTCAATTGACACTACTTCCATTTGGGGTGCGGTCCATTGACCTTGTTACCTGTTCTACCCAAATTGCAAATTATAAACAAATTTTCCGAGCAAGTTACTCGCGAGCAAGCTACATTTATGTTAAGCTTTATAAAGCTGACCGTGTGAAAAGCAATTAGTCCTAAAGTCGTTACCAGCTGCTCGGGGTGCCTGACCCTGTGACTTATTTATTGTCATAGCGAAACATACGCTGACGAGGAACTGAACACGTTTTTGTGGAAATATTCGTCGATACCTCCGAAACCGGTCGAGCTATCAAATTTCAAGATATCTCCCAAACCATTTCAGATATTTCAATGAATTACATCGCATTTTATAGCACTCATTGACACCTTTCGTTTGACACCCATATTGTACTAAGCCATTTTTGTTCACCCCTGGTCCACATATTGAGCGATAACCCCAAAACCCGTTGAGATATCGCAAAAAATTATATCTTAAACTTTAAGTTGAGCGTCTAGCAATCCACCTATTTAATTCCATTCAGTACTTTAAGAGTGTTACGACCACAAAAAAACATGGTTCACATATTGGGCGATAACTCCAAAACCGGTTGAGATATCGAAAAAAGTAATATCTTAAATTTTAAGTTGACCGTCGAGCAGTCCAACGAAAAACATTTATTCAATTCCATTCATTACTTTGAGAGTGATAAGGCCACAAACATACGGACAGACAGAAAGACAGACACACAAAAATTTTTAAAATGGTTGATGATTTGGATTCTACTCGCTTAATAATGCTTCCCCCAATCAATTTTTTGTAGATATCTGCCATGTACAGACAACGACCTGTTACACTTTTATTATATGTAGAGATAAATGGCCTTTTTCCTTAAAATAAAAAAAGGCTGCTTACTTTTGCGGTTTTAAAAAAAGCTCGTTTTTTAAGGTTATAAAAACACTTCTTCCAAAAAAAATTCACTTTTACAGCTAACACAGTAATTTCCATCACTCGAATGACAAAATCGAAATCACCGCTCTGCTTTGACACAGAAATAAAAAAATATTTCCAAAAAAAATTAAATGTTTCACAACAATAATATGTATATATGCTGACATTCCCTCTAAACTCGACCCCATTCGCGCGAAAGCGACTCCACGTCCGCTATCTCTATGTAAAGCTAAATACCATAATATTTAATATCAATTTCACACTATTCATCCTATCTACATACGGAAAAACTGAAGTGAAATGATTATCTTGACGTTATTTAACGCGACTGGTAAGAAAATACATATGCTTTGAACTTGTGTTCGTAGTTTTTCACGATATTTGTATCGTTCAGCGCTGGAACGTGCAAAGCAAAGCAAAGCGAGTAAACACAGATTTCATTAAATCCTGATTTACGAGGACAGCGACGCCACCGAGTCGTTTTGACAAATATGCGAACAATTTAGCAAAGAGGTGAACTAAGGGAGGATGCGAAGAAAAAACAATACAGCACAAATAGATACTTTGGGTCCAAGATGACTGCAAGTAACATGAAACATTTATCTACTGCCTCCTCTGTCTGGGTTCGACTTAAAAAATGTTATAAAACATAAAATTTTTCAAGCTTTTTAAGATTTCACCCTAGACCCTCATAACAAGTTTCACCAATACACACTCACTCTAAGTGAAACTAGCACTGCTATGTCAAAACATGAACTGCCATAAATGCTGCGTGCCGCGGGCTGGTGGTGTAGCCTAGTTGTCCACACATTCGAGCGCGTTGAAGTCAAAAAATAAAATTAATTCAATATTTATCCAATGAGTTGAAAAATTACAATGAAACAGGACTAGGAATATTCACAAGAGTAAGCCAGTAGCGCCTAAATAAAGTGATAAAGTTATGACAACAAAAACTAATACTGGATACATTTCCTGCTTAAGGCGGCTGTGAAGCCTAAGTGCTCTGCGACTGTGTTGGGAGTGCAGAGAATGGAATGACCAGCAATTTTTCAATGTTTCCGTTAAGTGGAAGAAAGTTGGAATGTTTTGAAAAAAAAATGTTGGAAGTGAAAGAAATTCGTTTCAGTAGTAAGACTAAACTTGTCCACATGTCTATATCAGTGGCGCACTTAGGAGATACATGGTGCTTAGAAAAAAAAAAAATAAAAACATTTGCAACTCATGTTACGGTTTTACGGCAGGAGCACTAGCCATTCAAAAAATAAACATCTTCTCCTGCAGTGAAACGAAACATACAGAGCAGAGAGAAACAAAAATTCCACGGCAAGCGACACAGACAGCGTAGCTCTCGCTCCGAGAAAGTTTAGGTATTATTTAAAACGATATACGACTTTTTTGTCATATTATTTAGACCCCTTACTCGTTATCGCCAGTTTTGGATATGGTAGGGATTAATCTCATATAATCTCTCACCAATGGTCTACCTTGATATTTCCAGATATATGGAATTTGAAAAATTCCAGTTGTATGGGAGGTGCCACGTCCCCTTTTCCTCATAACCAGTTTTTATGCAGGTGTTAGGGATTAATCTCATATAACCCCCTACCAAATTTCAGTGATGTTGTTGTTGTTGTTGTTGTTGTTAACATCAAAAACACTCGCCGAAGGTTTTGGGGAGTTATGCCGAAATTGACAGTCCTTGGCCAGATATGAACCCGGTACGCTGCGGTACTGCCCAACTGTCGTGGTAGCGATTTGGTATGACCACTGGAACCTTCTAGGTCATGTCATCCCTCCATCCATGAGAAAGGAGAAGATGGGTAATGAGAGGTGAGAGGCATCATATCCGTTGATCAAACATCGAGCATATTAGTCACCTCTTACGACTGGTATGCCTACCCCTAACCCGCAGAGTAAAAATTTCAGTGATCTAGTTAAACAGTTCCAGAGTTCCCCTCCCCTTTTTCGTTATCTCCAGTTTTGAAGGTGTTAGAAATTAATGTCATGTTACCCCTCACCAAAATTTAGTGGTCTATCTTAAAAACTTCCAAAGATACGGACTATCAAAAATTCCATTTGTAAGGGAGGTACCACGCCCTCTATATATACTATTCTTTTGGCTTATGACAATCACAGAAAGATATCCTCTGCGTGTTTCAAATTTGGTTATGATCGGCTTATTCGTTTGGGAGCGAAGTCTATAATACATAATTTGAAGTTTGTGTGCTACAGCGTTCCACAGTGTCTTCCTATAATGAAATCAAACTTTGGGATATTTTCTCTCGATTCTCGATTCCGATTGCCCATGTTCGCCCTCCCTTAGGTAAACTTGATTTAGTGACAAAAAGTCACTTCAAATAAAAAAATATCTACTTACCGCCGTCAGTCCGGAAAAGATACCACTAGAAATATCGCTTTCCATCGGAAAATTTTAACAAAACTAAGCACACAAAAACTGAAAGATCCACTGACCGTGTGCACCACTGGTCTACATTGCTCTCGTACATGAATTTATATTTATTTGTAGGAAATTCCCTGTGGATTAACGAAAACTATTATTGAACTAGTCCCAAACACATGCAACTTTGACCAGCTTCAAAATCAAGTTTTTGAGCAAAAATGAGATGCCCGGGCCGGAAAAGAGACAAGAATATCTGTTAATACTAGAATGGCTTTTACCGGCACCGGCACGGGACCACAAGCCCATAACGTGCTGGAAGATTTAAGTACTTTTTCAGTCGGCATTTGTATTATGTTCACCCACTGTGATTGAGCAATTTCAGGGTTGCGAAGTAAAAAATAACTGAACCGTGATGGCAAAGGAACAGCAAGTCAGTGTTTTCTTCTGTCAAGAGAGACAATTTTTTCTTCCAAGCTAAGATTCGAACCTTTATTAATCCTGATAACTGTTTCCTGAAATGTTACTGTTTACACCTCTTAATGCCGGCATGACACTATGTTTTTTCTTTTAAATCTTCGTATACATTTTTTGTACCTTTATAGAAAAAATCAAATTACAAAAACAATTTTCAAAAAATACAAGGGAAAAATTCAGAAAAAAAAATGAAAAATACGTAGTGTCATTAGGCCTAAGACAAACTCATGTTAAATACACTACTTTTTGAACTATGCGAAAAGTTTACAGTGGGCTACAAAACTAGTTGACTTGTCTGCAGGTTATGTAAACACACATACCACATGCTAAAATTTCAAATTATTTATGCCTTCTTTGCTTTCTGAAAGCCTCAAGAATGTCATACACTTGACATTTATTTCATTTTGTAACTCTGTATGTGTGCATTTTATATAAGTGAATTCAATGTTAACCCTTTTTTATTGCTCATTCAAAATTTATTTGGTTATTTTTCGCATCCTTAAGTATTTGTCACCATTCATTCACTTATAAGCATCTTCTTAAATTTTTATATTTTACGCAAATGTGTTCCCATCTTCAAATATTTATTATAGATAAAATTATATTTCTGGAACTTTCTTTGCTCTGCCACATTTTCCTGATTAAAATTTTATTCTTGGAATACATTTAGAGAGGATTTAGTAGTATAGTATCACAACGCAATGACATTTAGCTGCTTACTTTGCTTCGTTTTTTTATTATTAAAATCAAGGTAGAAACCGATTAAAATAACGTTCCGGTTTCGGTTTCGGCTTTGTAACACGATTCGGTTTCGGTTCCGGTTTCGTTCTTCAAAATTTATTTCGGTTTCGGTTACGGTTTCGTTCCGGTTTCGATTTCAAAATAAAAACACGATCGAAAAAAAATTTTACAAAACTTAAGTATGTAGCTGAAAAATAGGTCTGAATTTTTATAACATTTTTTCAATATAATAACACTGTACGACAAAATACACCTTTTTCTCAAATTTTTTTAAGAGATTAAGAGATAAGTAAAAAAAATGGCGTTACCCGATTTTCGAAGTTAGCCTCCAAAAATTAGTTACGAGCTTTCGAAGTTCGAATTTGGAGCCTTCCAAGATTTGATTTTCTAATTGTTTTGTTTAAAATTTGATTTTCTAATTGAAAAAGGTTAAATGTGGGCGTGGTCTTCTTGCTCCTCTTACTTGATTGGTTCACTTTCTTTTTATTTGAAAGTGTACTTTTTAAACAAAACTATTACAAAACCAAATTTTCTAAGGGTCCAGCTTCGAACTTCGAAAGCCCGTAACTTAGTTTTGGAGGCTAACTTCGAAAAACTTAAAAAAGTTGGTTTGGCCCAACACACAGTCGGCTGCTGTGCATTGTAATAAATATTATTAACGCTATGTATGGATGAAATTTCTGCAATATAATTTAAAAAAATTGACTACTTTTTCTAATAGAAAAATATTAGAATGGAAACTAATTTAAATAAATTGTCAAAATATATGATACGGGCCACTAAACACATTTTTCTCGGATCTCGTAAATTTTTTTCGATGCCATCATTCTGCTATATGAGGCTAAATTTCCTCTTTAGGAATTTGATACTGAGGTCAAAACGTGTCTTTTGTAACATTGCTCGACAATCTTCCATGAAAGCTTTTCAAAGTACACTTTGGTAAAAGAAAATATGTTCCTACAAAAAGAAAAAAGGCATCAAAAAAATTCAAAACCGTTTGGAACCGGTTCCGGCGTTTAAAACGGTTTCGGTTTCGTTCTTTTTCAGATCAAAATAACGGTTACGGTTTCGGTTTCGGTTTTGAAAAATGAAACGGGTTTAATCGGTTACGGTTACGGTTTCGGTTTCAGTCCTTGATTAAAATACATACATTTATTTATGTAGGTAATACACGGTCAAAAAAATGAGCCCAAATTTTAAACCCGTCAAAAGCTTAAACGATTTTTAAACTATTTTCGGAATATTTTAAACCTTCTAAATACCTACTACCCTCGTGAAGGGTGGATACCTTGTCGCGGTACGAGGGCTTAGTCGATAGCCACGGGGCTACGCTGCCCTTGCGATCATAGCTCCGCATGGCACTACATCACGAGAGCAGCCTAGCCTCGCTGGCGCGATGACAAAGATCTACCCCCTCCCAATCCAGGGTGTTACGCGATACCGTGCCCATTGGACGTTTGCAGCCGGGAGGCAAATCGTGGCTGTAGTCGAACGGTGCCTCTCTGATACCGGACCGCCTCAGAGAGTAACCATGGTCTTACCGCGGTATGGGGCTCTGCCGTGGCGGACGACACATTCCCCTTAATCCACCCTTGACCCCAAGCTGGCCGTGTCCGGCGAGGGGTCGTACGAACAAGATGAATACAACTCAAAATTCAAAACAATCAATAACTTCGTTTACTCCGCAGCAGAGGAGAACTATGCTGGAGCAAGAGAAATCACAACGCCGGAGGACAAACTCTATTTCAAAGTCAACTGGGGGACCGACAACGATGGTAACTACGGGTCGGTCATCCTCGAAACTGCTAGCAAGTGAGAGTGACTTGATGAAAGCCAGCACCAGTGCGGCTGCATACGCAGGTAAGCAGAAAATGGCGGATGCTAAACTTCCATCAAGCGCCGGCACGAACATCAACCTCTCAATGTCTGTGGCAATGGTCTCGGGACCTGGCCTCAGTCATCCGAAAGAGAAGGAAGACGCAACTAAGCTTCTATCAAAGGGAGAGACCGCGATGGCAACTACGGGTCTGAACTCCTCCCAAAAGACATCTCCCCGACGCTTTGCGTACTGGGATAAAAGGAAGACTGCAAGGATCCTGAAGAAATATGAGGGAGCATCGCAGGATACTCTATCGCTGAATGAAAGGAAGATGGTGGAGAAAGCGAAAGCTCTGATACCAAATTTCCAAAGGCCCTACGCGCCTAAAAGGCTGAACGGGAATCCCTTCAAACGCCAGAGATCGGACGGAGAGGTGGATCCCCATCCGAAGCGGCATCAGAATATCCCAGTAGTGGGCAAACCCAGCTTTGCTGAAGTGACCAAGGACAGGATCCTTATAGGTGTCATTGATCGAGGCAACGACCGTTGGTCCATCCCTAGAGACCGGTGGCTGTATGTCCGGAACGAAATTGGCAGGGCCCTTCTCGACATATGGCGTGAGTCTCCGGGTAGTCCGCCGCGGGGTACAGACGCGGGTTAGCACCAGGGTCAGATTAAAGTTTTCGCGTATGAGGGAGCAAGAACTGTTGCACTGTACAAGGCAGCAGTTGCAAGACTGGGTGAAGTCTACCCAGGGGCAGAAATCGAGGTCGTCGACTGGAAGGACATTCCGGCCCGGCCAAGGGCAAGGGCATGGATTCCTGCCATCCCTGCTGAACCGGAGAATATTCTTGAGATGCTGCAGGCCTGGAATCCGTCTCTCCCGACGCAGGACTGGACTGTCAATCTGGTCGAGGGTGAGGTTGGGCCTCATAGACAGGTGGTTTTAACTTTGAATAAGGAGGCACTCGAGCCCCTTAAACGGTGCAACGGACGAGTGCATTATGGAATGGGTCAGATCGTGATCCACGTATACCGTGGCGATGCACAACGCGCTGCCATTCCGGCCGCTTCGAAGGACTCGGAAATCGAAGGACCAGAAGAGGAGGCAGGGGTGTCAGACGCGGAAAGTATGGTATCCGCCACGTCAAATTGCGAGGAAGCCGTGAACGACTCGGCGATGGAAGATAGCCTAACGGACGCGGAAGACCTCGACCGCACGGTGGTGGAGGGCAATCCGGTGCACACTAACGTTGATGCCGCTTCAGATAGTAGAGATTCCGCCACGCCAAATCGTGCAGATAAATTGTCGTTGAGAGATAGGCCCCGGGACGGGGTAGACCTCCACGACGGTACGACGGTGGTAGGGAAGTCTGAGCGCTCTCATGTTGGTGGTGCTTCAGATTAACCTGCACAAATCTAAAGCAGCCTCAGCTGCCCTAAGCAGTCGTCTTTATAAAGGCGACGTAGACGTGGTCCTTATCCAAGAACCCTGGGTTAATAGCTCAAGGATCTGTGGATTGGGGGCTAAGGGGTACAAGCTCATCCGAGCTAATGAGGAGGGCAAGGTCAGAACCTGTATCTTGGTCAAGTCTGAGCTGAACACCTTTCTCTTACCCAACTATTCAAATGGTGACGCTGTAACGTCGGCAGCACCAGCCTGACGATGGCGTCGGTCTACATGCCCTATGACGCCGAAGAACCTCCTCCACAAAAGGAGGTGAAAGATCTGGTGGAAAATTTCTGCACGGGTCATCTTATTATTGGAGCTGACGCTAATGCTCATCACGTCCAGTGGGGAAGCTCCGATATTAACGCTAGGGGCGAGTCTCTGTTTGACTATCTACTAACAACTAACCTGGTGGTTTGTAACGTGGGTAACGAGCCTACTTTTATCACTAAAGCCCGTAGGGAGGTCATAGACCTCACTATTTGTAGCGAAGGCGCTTATGAGTGGGTTAGGAAATGGCGTGTTCTTGAGGAGCATTCATTTTCCGACCACCGGTACATAGAAATTGCCTTAGATTTTTCTGTTGAGCAGCCACATAATCAAATATTAGTTAGGGACCTACCAGTGTTACCCCCACAAGCTCCATCATCAGTAGGAGAACTGGATGATCTGGTTGCGACCTTTACAACGGCGCTCTCAAATGCCCTAGAGCAGGCTTGTCCAGTGCCGAAACCACGCGGTAAACATAGACCACACTGGTGGTCCTACGACCTGGATTCGCTCCGCAAGTCCTGCAGGAAGCAATTTAATAGGGCCAAGAGCCTCGGAACGGAGCCTGAATGGCTCGAATATAAAGTTAAACTGAGGGCCTATAAAAGGGCCCTAAGGCAGGCGAAGAGAACTTCGTGGAGAGATTTCTGCACCGGGGTCGAAAAGGTCGATGATACGGCGCGACTTAGACGAGTGCTCTCAAAAACTCAAACAGCCATTAGCTATTTGCGGAAGCCTGACGGATCGTGGACTAGCACGGAAGGGGAAACCCTGGAGCTGCTATTGAATACACACTTTCCGGGGAACTTGCATGAAGCACCTTTAGCATCTGCAACAAATATGGCAGTGAATATACCCATCACGGAGGAAAGGGTAAGGTGGGCGATCAAAAGCTTTGAGCCGTTCAAGGCTGCTGGGCCAGACGGGATTTTCCCCGCACAACTCATAAACACGTTGGAAACATCGGTTAAATGGCTGGTATTTCTCTTTTCAGCCTGCCTGGCTCTCAACTACATTCCGCACTCCTGGAGAAGCGCCAAGGTAGTCTTTATTCCTAAGGCTGGGAAGGCCTCACACTATGAGCCTAAGGACTACAGACCGATCAGTCTCTCGTCCTTTGCACTCAAAACCTTCGAGAGGATAATTAGCGATTATCTCTCCTCTACTATTGATAGCAACCTTATCTCTAGCTATCAACATGCATACACCAAAGGTAAATCAACGGAAACTGCGCTTCACAGCCTTGTCTCTGTTATTGAAAAATCGTTGTATGAAAAAGATTACTGTCTCGTGGCCTTCCTAGACATTGAAGGTGCCTTCAACAATATAAGCCCGGAGGCTATTAACACCGCTCTAACTAATCTGGGCATAAGCAGGTCTCTTATTGGACTAATTGATAAGTTACTAAAGGGAAGGAAAGTAGTTTCTACACTGGGCACAGTTGATTTCTCACGCTATGTCACAAGAGGAACGCCTCAGGGTGGTGTTCTCTCTCCGCTTTTATGGAACCTCACTGTAAACTCGTTGCTACGAGACACAAGCTGGGGGGGGCGGGAGGATAGTTGCATATGCAGACGATTTAGCTATTGCATACAGGGGCAAATTCCCACAAACCCTGTGTGACTTGATGCAAGTAGCACTGCGAGCAGTTTCCTCGTGGTCATCTCGCTGCGGACTTAGTATCAACCCGGGAAAAGTGGAGCTTGTCCTTTATACTAACCGGTACAAAATACCAACGCTAAGCCTACCAGAACTAAATGGCGTGCGCCTGAACTTGGCTGACAAAGCCAAATTCCTAGGAATAGTTCTGGATAGAAACTTAACTGGAAGGAGAATGTCATCCAGCGCCAGAGGAAAGCGTGCATTGCACTTTACACCTGTAAAAGAGCCATTGGCAAAAAATGGGGGCTCAGTCCCAAAATCTGCAGATGGATTTACACTGCGATAATCCGGCCAATTATGCTGTATGGAGTCGTGGTATGGTGGCCTGCGCTGAGCAAGGCAGCCAACCTAAACCTGTTAGGTAAAGTCCACAGATCTAGCATGATCTGTATAAGCGGCGCGTTGAGAACAACGCCCAACGAAGCTCTCCAGGCCATTCTTGGCATTTTGCCACTCGATCTGGAAGGGTACCGGGCAGCGGCAGCATCGGCTCTGCGTCTAAGGGAAACTTCCGGCTGGGGCGCAGGCACTACTGGACACTCCGGTATTCTGGATTCTTACAGCTTTCTCCCTCCGAGCACGGACCGTTGTGCAACCACAACAGTCGCAGATAGCTGGTTCAGAATAACATTCCCAGCAGGGAAGACTGGGAGAGGACGGATCGGTGTCCTGCTACTAATGGCGGCATTTCCATATACACCGACGGTTCGAAGTTGGACGGCAGAGTTGGAGGAGGGATTTATTCCAAGGATCTGGACCTTGAGCTTTCCTTCAGACTGCCTGATCATTGCAGTCTTCCAGGCTGAGGTCTCAGCAATCATGGACGCCACGGCTTGGATAGGGCAACACGCTATCGGACAGAATATCGTTATTTTCAGCGATAGCCAAGCGGCAGTCAAATCCCTTGGCTCTTACTTGTTCAACTCTGAACTGACGCTCAGCTGTCGTCGATCTCTTCAGGAGATGGCCCAACAGAACCGCGTGAGCCTCACATGGGTCCCGGGACACAGGGACATTGAGGGAAACTGTAGGGCAGACTAACTTGCTAGGCAGGGCACGACCAAGCAGGTTCTTCAGGATAAAGAACGCTTAGGTATGCCCTTTGCCACATGCAAGCTAATGCTGAAGGAGCATACACTCCGACAAGCCAATGAAAGATGGCTTTTATCGCCAGGGTGCCGAGTATCCAAACAATCCTGGCCAAAATGGGATATTAAAAGATCTAAATATATTTACACCCTAGGAAGAAGGGATATATCTATATTAATAGGGGTTTTAACCGGGCACTGCCTTATTGGAAGGCACGCAGCAAGGCTGGGTGTACCCTACCGACGATGCTGTAGGAGTTGCAAAGATGATGAGGAGGAGGAAACGGTAGAGCATCTCATCTGCAACTGCCCGGCTTTAAGCGGCGCGAGAAGGCGCTTTTTCGGAGTTCCCTTCCTGGATAGCCTACGCCAGGTAGCGGAGCTGGACATAAAGGACTTGATGGCTTTCATCAAGTCATCTAAATGGTTCGAGGAGGTGTAACGGTGTCGGTTTTAGGAGTGTCAGCCCCGGGATTCGGCTATGTGGAGAGTCCCAATAGCACTGGGATTTTCCATATGGCTGGGTCCCGGGACTGACTTTCCTAGTCTTGATGGTATCACAACGGGCCTTTTAATACTGGCCTAGGTGTGCCTTTGCGGCAGCCACATCAACCTAACCTAAATACCTACAAAGACTTTCAATTTCTTTTCTTTTCTATATGAATAAAAAGCAGTCTAAAATTTCACTTCCAGCCGAATCCTGCAAAGTGCGACTTTTTTTTAATTTAGTTTTATTCTTAAAACTTTTCGAATTAAAATTAAACATTTTTGGTTTGATAAGTAAAACTTCTTAGTTTGAAATTAAAACTTTTTCGGTGTACAATTTTTGTTTTGTTTTCATTTATTTTTTAATGCTTATTCAAGATTGAATTTTGCCCACAACATTTATATGTGCGATGTACATAGCTCAGTGGTAGGACAGACTGGCATGATGCGGAAGGTCTTGCTTCGAATCTCAGCCAACGGACAATAAAATACTTTTTTTTTTTAAATTGTTAAAAGCATTTCTGGTTTAAAATTGAAACCCCATCCATTTAGCCAATTTTCTTGAAAACTGGTCTAGATTAAATTTGAACAAAATTTGGTTTGGTCATATAGATATTTAGTCCAAAAAAGTTTAAAATTAGGGCTCAAATTTGTAACCTTGTAGATGGTGTTCCGTGAGAGACGCTGGAGATAAAAAAATATCTACGGTTTACCTACATATACGTTATTATTGTCTAAACCCGTTTAGAAAAAAAAAGTGTCTAACGAATTTATGATCCCGCTTTTACCGGGATAAAAACCCAAAATATTGCTGTAGTAGGTTACGGCGGCACATTTAAACGTCAAAAAATTATTGAAAAAATTGATGTCAAGCCTCGAACGCTCAAACGTCTAGTTATGGAGCGCGAGCTCTCTCTCTCTCTCTTGACGTCAAGATACGCTCATTTTAACACAAACATGTCGTTACAAGTAACAACTCACTGACTTCCCGCTTGTCGTGGAAAATTATATTTACACATCAAAATAATAATTAAGAGTAAATTTTAGGTAATCAGGGAATAGCTATAAACCGACTTCAAGTATTTTTCCCAAGCTTGGTCTTGAAATGGTAAAACATGTTAAAACACTTGTCACCACATGTCGAAGCTTTAGTTAAATGGTGGGCAGCGAGCAGTTTATTTCTTTTATAGTTGTTGTTATATTTCACACAATAGATCGTACCAATGGTCGCGGTGTAATAAGGCCTTATAATAATAATAATAATGTTGTTATATTAGTTGTTGAGGGAGTTTGCCCGGGTGCCTGATTCGAGTCCCACCTCAACCAAAGATTTTTGGTTTTATTAAAATTATTATCTCGTGGACTGTAATTTGGTTTTTTCTTTATTATTATTTTTTACCATCAAGTCTCTTGGACTGTGTTTTGGTACTGACACTATGTACATTAGGGTGATTCAAATAAAAAAAAATTGGTTATCGTAATAGTTAAGATAACCGCACATGGCTTACCATTGTGGAAGCTTCAAAGCTTCTTTTTAATTGCAGAAGTTTTGGCCAAAAATTCTTATATCTGAACAATCGGTTGTATGGGGGCTATATGTTACATTTGCCCGATCTCGTTGATTTTCACTATATACACTACATAAATAGAAATTACTCGAGTTGCAAAATTTTACGTTCCTAACTTTTTAATTGCGGAAGTTTTGGCCAAAAAACCTTATATCTGAACAATCGGTTGTATGGGGGCTATATGTTATACTGGTCCGATCTTGTCAGTTCCGACAAATGATTCCTATATTACAAAATGGTTGCCACATACAAAATTTCAGCCAGATATCTCAAAAATTGAGGGACTAGTTTGCGTTCAAACAGACAGACGGACAGACGGACAGACGGACATGGCTAAATCAACTCATCTCGTCATCCTGATCATTTCGGTATACTTATTGATGGGTCTATCTCTTCTTCTTCTCATATTTACAAACATCGGACCAAAGTTATAATACCATTTCATGTTCATGAAAGGTATAAAAAATGCCATTTTTCCCCATACAAAATATATGGAAAAGGGCGAAAAAAAATAGCCACCCCTAAGGGTTAAGTTAGAACTCTAATTTTTTGCAAGGCTTATTTTCTCATCAATACCGAACTTTTTAGGGGGTAAGACCAAGTCGACGTTTTTTTTGAATCACCCTAACGTACATATGTATTAATTTGGGCGAATTAAAGTAGGATGTAATGCAGATGAAATAAACGAAACCATAGCTTATGTCGCTCAAACGCCCTCTTTCATTTGATACCCATATCGCACTAGCACTATCTCAATATCTCAAAAATAGGGTCTTATATGGGACTATTAACCACACCATTTTAACCGATAACTCTGTTATATATGTACAATAAATCGGAATGAACCAAAGTCCAAATGAAAACTGTGATCTTTCCTTTTCGTTAGATATGAATTTCGTGCAAAAATTCCAAAGTTTATGTGCCACAACCTTTTGATAGATGACTCTGCTAGCCGTAAATATATCGAAATTGATAAGTGTCCAAATGAAAGCTGTCGTCTTCCCCTATCGTTTGATATCAACTTTGGGCGAATATTCCGAAATTTAACGGCAACCAACTTTTGACCATAACCCTGTTATCGATAAATATATCGGGTCGGAAATATCGGTTCCGTATTTTAAAATTTAAAGACTTGCAAACACACTCACTCACTCACAAACTTACGCATTTATATATTAGTAGGAAGGACAAAACATCTTCAACAAATCTTATTTCCCTCGAAGTCTATAACCACTTTAATGGAATAACCAGATTTCCTGGAATATGCAATGCCTAAAAATCTTTGTGAGAATCACTGCAGTCTTCCCAAATTTAATCTATTTTAATGATTATTTTCGCTTGATTAAATTTGATGGAAAAGGGGAGTGACCAAACTGAATAAAACCGCGATATAATCAGTGGTTGTGGTTCAAATCTCATTGAATAAAAGGCTCTTTTATGATTTTAGGGTCGTGCAGTTTTTCGCGTAGCAAACGATATAGGACCTTCTTCTGATGAATGGAGCTTCGATATGTAGAAACAAAACGGTAGCGGATAAAGGACACCATTATGTTGATTTTCCGTTATTCAACCCTACTGAATCTGCTGAATTTTGGACATAAGCAGTGAAAAAGATTTTCTAGGGTGATTTTCATCGCGGATTACGACTCCGCTATCCTGCTTTCGCTATCAGGTCAAGTTTTTTTAGATAACAGATAACGAAATTACAAATTTTTTACTCTCGTTTTTTTACCCGTTTGTAATTGTAAGGGTTCGTTCCACGTGTCAGAGAGCAACAATATCGCTGAGTATGCGCTCCTCCCAAAAACCTTTCTAGTTTTGTTAGATTTTTTCTAAGTCCTTATTCGTCGCTGTACTGCCCAAGTGGTCGGGGAAGAAATCTACCAATAGTTGCTGAACATGCACTTATCCCAAAAATCTTTGTAGCTTTGTTCGATTCTTTGTCAATCTTCATGAAGACGGTTTCCTTGCTCGTCGCTGATACCGACCAAGTTGTTGGTGAAGATAAAAAAAGTTACAACTAACGATCTCTGAAAAAACTGGAGAAAAAACATAGGGTGACCTGAATATGGGTAAAATTCTGATTAAAGATTCGGGTTCAGCACACCAAAAAGCTTTAGAAAGCGGTGAGAAACCCTCTGGGATTTTTTGGCTGCTGTACAGTGTAATTAGATGTTGGACCAGTTTTAGAAGGCCCGCTGTAATACCACCAATACTAGGAAAGTCAGTCCCGGGACTCGGCCACATAAAAAATCCCCGTGTTGTCGGGATTCTCCACATAGCAGAATCCAGGGACTGAAACTCCAAAACCGACATCGTCACTCCTCGTCGGACTTTTATATTACTTGATTAAGGCCATCAAGTCCTTTATGTCCAGCTCCACGCCCTGGCGTAGGCTATCCAGCAAGGGAACACCCAAAAAGCGCACTTCATGCCACTTAAAACCGGGCAATTGCAGATGAGGTGCCCCATAATTTAAGCCTTGCTGCGTACCTTCCGATAAGGCAGTGCCCGGTTAATACTCCTTTTAATTTGGAGATATCACTTCTTCTTATGGTGTAAATGTGTGTAGATCTTTTCGGATCCCATTTTGGCCAGTTTTGTTGTGATATCTGGCACTCTGAGGATTGTAGCCATCTTTCGTTGGCTTGACGGAGTTTGTGCTCGTTCAGCATTGGTTCGCATTTTGCAAAGTGCTTGCCGCAGCGTCCATGATTGCTGAGACTTCAGTCTGGAAGACGCTGCAATGATCAGGTAGTCGGAAGAAGAGCTCAAAGCCCTTTGAATAAACCCCTCCTCCAACTCCGCAGTCTAATTTTGAGCCGTGGGTGTATATGGAAGTGTCGATCTCTGTGGTTTGAAGGAAGTTCCGTTTACCCACTTTGACCCATAATTGCTTTTGAAATCCGGTATCAGAGCTTTCGTCATGCTCCTAGCATTCGGCGACAGCGTGTCCTGTCGATACTCCATCGTATTTCTTAAGAATCCTTACGGCCCGTCTTTTATCCCAATACACAGAGATGTCTCTTGAGAGGAGGTCCCGCCCGTAGTTGTCATCGCGGTCGCTTCCTTTGTTGAAAGCTCAGTTACGACTTCCTTCTCCTTTGGATGTCTGAGGCTACTGCCACAGACGTTAAGAGATTGGTACCGTACCGGCGCATAATGGTAGTTTAGCACCCTCGTTGCCAGCTGTACTGCGGTCGCAGCCGCACTTGTGCTATCTCCCACCAACTCACTCTTGCTTGATATAAATGTGGGGTTTGTCCCCTTAATACCCAGAGTTGGCCAACCCGTAGTTGCCATCGATGTCGGTCCCTCGGTTCACTTTGAAATTTAGGCTATCCTCTGATGTGGTGCTCTTTATTGCTGCGCAGCAGACGAAATTTTAGGTTGTTCTACTATTAAATTTCTATTAATCTTGTTCGTAAGACCTTCTGAAGCGGCCCAGTAATTCCTTGATACAATAGGAGGTTGACCCTGTTGTCGCTGTCAGGTTGAAAAAGATGAATAGATGACACAATGTGATGTGTTGAAAGAACCCGTCGTTTTTATTATTTTAGCTGTTTTCAAAATGAAAACTTTTGCTCAGCAGATACTAGACCGCTATTATTAATATAGGTAAGTGCGTACTAACGCTTGAGCGAAAGCCCAAATTTCATCCAAAAACTATGAATTTTACAATAAAAGCGGAAGTCACGTTTCGTTTCTCTTCCACATTCTCGCCTCGTCATGAACTGAAAGGCAGCGTTTATTTTTAGCTCTTGTGAGCATTGAAGCTTGCAACTCTGGTGACGACACACTTTAACACTTTGCCGGAAACGGAATTACGACGGAACAAATACTTTTGAATTTTAATTCTTTTCATTGCGCCCATGCGATGCGCATACAAATACGAACTGCGAAGCTGTTTTTTTTTATTAAGGATATCAAAAGGCTTTAGGGCTGGGTAAAAGGCCGCACAAATAGGCAGCGTGTTGGGTTTTGTTTTTTTGTTATGCATTTGTGACCACTTTATGTTTGTAAAGTAGCAGTTGGTAAATGTTATTTTGCTGTTGGTTGTTTGTGTTTTATATGCCGTTACAAACGCGCTTGACTAAATTTTTATGCGGCTGGCGCAATGCCGGCAAATTCTCTACGCTTGGCGGCTCAACATTTGTTTTGTCACATAAGAAGTTTTTCTGTGGTTTTTCCGTTGAAATTCGTGAGCCGGTCACACACACACATAAATATATTTGTTTATTATATTTGCATGCATTTGCTCTGACTTCTTCCCCAAGCATTCCACGCTTTTCAATTTTACTCACTTTTACTTATACCAAAAAATTTTTGTTTTTGTTTTTTTCGGTGACTGAAATTGTTATGGTTTCTGCCTCGATTTGCCAACACAACTTTCTTTGTTGCAACAATTTCCACTTTTGTAACCATTATTCGCTGTTATGGTTGTTGTTGCTGCTGCTGCTACTTTTGGTACTGTTAGTTGGCGTGCAGCCAAAAATGCGACAACACAACAAAAGCCATTCAAACAATGCCTTCACTCACAGCAGGGCCACCCTATGAGGTAAGGGGCTACTGAGACCAGAGGAAGCGTAAAACCATTCACGAATGCTGAGTGCCATTGTAAGATAAGTAAAGTCACATTTTTTTCATTGAAGCGAATTGTAAGAATTTCTGACTTTCGTTCCAATGCGGGCCATATTCGGAATTGTTATTAATGAAAATTAAGAAGTAACAGCAAATTGAAATGAGCAACGTACAGTAAGTAGGCCGGATATCCACAATGAATAGCCCACTCAAAGCTTGAGGCAGCAAGCAAATAGTGCATGTCAATGGACTTTTATACACCTTTATGAATCAGTCTTTGTTTTCAGTGACAATTGTGTTTTAAGCAGGTGGAAGTAGTAGGCAATCACCAGTCGAGTAAAAGTAATTGCTCTAATTTTGAGTTGAAAGGTAGGTCAACATATTTGATAATAACAAGTAAGGAAGTCTAAGTTCGGGTAAGCCGAACATTAAATACCCAGCGGTAGTTTTCATATGATTTTCGAAATATTCCATTTTGGAAGTGGGCGTGGTTGGGAAGCGATTTCGTCCAATTACATCAGGTATACTCCCTATTATGCTAGAATACCTTGTACCAATTTCATCGTTCTACCGTAATCAGTTTAAATGTTATGATCCGTAAAATTTTCAAATACGACTCCCTGAAAAGTGGGCCACGCTTACTTTTAAAAATTTTATCAAAAATCATAACAGAATGACTAGGGGGTTCATCCTACCAAACTATATCTTTTTTGGCATTTCCGTTATCGAATTATATCAATTTAGGTGATTTTTGCAGCTTTCGATATCGAAAGTGGGTGTGGTTGGATAGCGATTTTATCCAATTTCATCAGGTATACTCCAAACGATACTAGTATGCTTTGTGCCGAATTCCATCGTTCTATCGTGATCAGTTTAAAAGTTACGACCAGTTAAATTTTTAAAAATGCCTCCCTTAAAACTGCGCGATTCCACGCCCACTGAAAAAAATTATGGAAAAATCATTAGAGAATGACTAGGGGAATTCACCTATAAAATTATATAATTTTAGCCATTTCAGCTACTGAGATACATCAATTTATGTGATTTTCGAAATTTTCCAGAAAGCAACCTAGAACACAACTTTCTTTCTTTCTTTTTTGTTCTTCTCTGTTCTTTTCCTTTCTTTTCGTTTCTTTTATATTCTTACCTGATCCTTCTTTCGATTTCCATTACATTCCTTTTTCCTTTTATTTTCTTTTTCTTTGCTTTCCTTTCGTTTCCTTTGCTTTAGCTTCCTTTCATTTTATTCATTTTTTTTTTTCATTTCATTTTTTTTCTTTTATTTTTTTTCTTACCTTTATTTTCTTTCACTTTTTTTCCTTAGATTTATTTTCCTGTCATTTCGTTTCCTTGCCTTTCCTTCCCTTACCTTTCCTTTTCTTACCTTTCCTTTCCTACCGTTTCCTTACTTTCATTT
This sequence comes from Campiglossa producta, assembly GCA_964058755.1. NCBI lineage: Eukaryota > Metazoa > Arthropoda > Insecta > Diptera > Tephritidae > Campiglossa > Campiglossa producta. The sequence goes on from CAXKVI010000004.1 coordinate 26,441,513, forward strand.
TTTTCCTTTCGTAACTTCTTTAGTTTTCTTTCTTTTCCATTTATTTCCTTTACTTATTTTTTCTAGCTTTTTATTACCTCTCTTTCCTTTATTTTTCTTTATTTTTATTTTCATTTATTTTCCATACCTTCCTCCTCGCTACCTTTTCTTTCCTCTCTTTTTCTCTTCTTTCCTTTCTTTGTCTTTCTCTATTTGCTTCTCTTTTCCACTCCTTTATCTACATTACATTTCCTTTCTTCCCTTCCCTTTTTCTTTTCCATTCCTTTCCTTTCCCTAAGATTCTTAAACTCCAGTCTTTCAAATTGTGCTGGTCCAATGTAAATTCATATGAAGCTTGAAATAAATTAAAAAAAAAAAAAATACAACTGCAAAGTTCACGTCAGATTCTCACTCTCCAGTTAGCGCCTTATTTTGCGTACATCGTGCACTAAATGCAAGTCGACAGTTGAGAGCATTGTTGTTAAAACCATCGTTACAAGAGCTCGTCCTTGCAGTCCATTACTGAAATTTACTAATAATTTAAATCCACTTCAAATTCTAACTGCGTACCAAGAACATCTAAATTTGCTTCCCCATCCAACAATGTTTGTTTGTTATTATTCCTCTTATTTGACTTTGTACAAGTTATTCTTGCTTTCGATATGGTTTTGCATTCGTTTCCATGATAATGGTAATGCTATAAACTCTCTGCAAGGGGAGATATTAAATGGCCATTGGTCGTGGAACACTCGAAAATTGTAAGCATTTAGAAACATTAGCAATTTGTGAGAATTTAACAAAATTACCACCAGTAAATTCCTCCTCCTCACCTTGGTTCGTCTAAAACTAACTTGACACAGCTCTCATTCAACAACAACAACAACAACATACATAAATACGCACTTTTGCTTTGCTACTCTTTATATCTAAGCATAATTAAATATTGGTATTAATTTGTAGAGATTCTAGGCATGATGTTGTCGAGATTTTCAAGAGTATATGGTATAAGTGCACAAGAACACCAGTAAGAAGGTCTGAGTTTATAAGAACAGGGCATACTATACCCAGCTGTTGGTTTTCAGCAACAACTTACTATGGCTTACTCGCGAAGTCCTTTACTAACGTATATAGGAGGAATAATATGTATTTAGCCTTGAACTCAGTGTGAGAATCTGACGGGAACTATGTACAACTACAAATCGTGGGTGATATTGCAATACGTGACATGTCAAATTTTAAAAATTCTTGTTAAATGACCAATTAACACTTATTGAGTGCCTTTTGAAATATGTTTATTACTTTTAACCAATCTTTAAACTGTTGCTCTTTATACTAAGTTAAATTAGGAATAAAAAATATCTGTTTAAAGTATTGCTCATTTTAAGTGCCAAATAAACATTGATATGGCACGTTTTACAGTATCACCGACGAAATATTTGTCTACGGTTCTCCTGACAGCAGTACCTTTCTTGGAACCAGTGGCTTCAAATTTTTTAAGGATTTATATATCGCCGGCTTAGGTCGCAAAGATTTTCTCAAATTTTACAGGAGAGACAAAAAATAATATAAACATATAAATTTAAATTTGCAGTTCCGGGTTTTTATGTCATGTTTCTCAATTTTAGAGTATAATAAGTGGAGGCTCATAAAAAATAAAAATTTATAATTTTCGCCAACTTATATGCACTTTTGTGACTTAGCACCTTTTCGGCAGCTATTTTTTATTTTTATACCTTTCATGAAGATGAAACGCTATTATAACTTTGGTCCGATGTTTGGAAGTATTTGAAGAAGAAGAGATGGGCCAAACAATAAGTATACCGAAATGATCAGGATGACGAGATGAGTTGATTTAGCCATGTCAGTCTGTCTGTCTGTTTGAACGCAAACTTGTCCCCCAGTTTTTGAGATATTTGGCTGAAATTTGGTATGCGGCCACCATTTTCTAATATAGAAATTATTTGTCGGAACCAGAAAGATCGGACCGATATTACATAGAACTCCCATACAATCGATTGTTCCGATAAACGGATTTTGTGCTATAACTCCTGTAATTAAACAGGTAGGAACGTGAAATTTTGTAAGTATTGCTATTTTTATATGTACAATATCGATGTTGAAAATCGACTTTTTTCTCAAATTGCGAGGTCCATAAGTCGACAAGTTAAGCAATTTTAGATTGATTTTTTTGTATATCGCTATTTTTTAGATCGAGGAACTTATTTTTGACATTAATTTTTACCTAAGTCTTACGATAGGTGACGCTGTCATACAATTTGTCTTAAATTGCTTTATAAATATAAATATTTTAACCCTGTATTCATAGTAGGATTTAGTAGTGGGGCAGGGTAAAAGTTCGCCGATCTTCTCTTTTCAACTTGTGGTGTGTTGCTTTTGAGTTTTCCTACAAGTTGGGGGGACCTACAGTTTTTTGCCGACTCCGAACGGCACTTGCAAAGCAAATGAATTTTTTACTGAGAAGCTTCTCATGGCAGAAATACACCCGGAGAGTTTGCCAAACTACTGCCGAGGGGCGACCCCGTTTAGAAAAATTCTTTTTCTAAATAATTTTTTATGTTACTTTTGCCAAGCATCGAACCGCCACGACTTGGTGTAGAAGGCCGAACACTTAACCGCTACACCATGGCGGCCGCCGTGATTGAGTTGCTCAATCCAAAAAATAGCGTTATACAATAAAAGACCGTCTAAAATTGCTTCATTTGATCAAGTTTTAATCAATTTTTTTACACACAGGGTTACCAACTTTGAATGAAAATAAATAAATTTGAAATTTTTTTCATCGGGGTATAATTACATCTACTTACTATGATTCTAAAACAGGGATAACCAGAGGTTTCAACCTACTGAGCGCTACAACAACAACGTCATACTTACTACAACAACATCTTTCGTGGAATCACAAAAAATTACTCGAAATAATTATTATTAATCTAAGCCAAAAAACAAATAAAAAAATACTGCCGTTCTATTTAAGAATGTGGGTATCTACATATTTTTTCGAAAATTAGTTATTTATATAGGTGGACGCGTATTGAAAATCCAAATTTATTCATGCAAAAAAATTTTGCACATTGCAAGGGAGTATGAAGTTATTGCTGATTTAAATTCCTTCATTTGCAGTATCTACATAAATTTTCCAGAAATCCTAATAATAAATGTGGGTATGTACAAAAATGCCGCAGTATCTACACTTTTAATAGGAAACAGGTTGAAATAAAATCCGGTTTCCTACTCAAAAGCGACGTATCTGCAATATTATATAATATGACGATGACATTGTAGAACTTTTTTCTGAATTTTTCAAGTCGACTTATTCATCCAAATATTTTCAAAATTGTCCTTATCCATATTACCTGAATAGCTCAAATTCTGTTCTTAATCCTGTCATCGATAACGGTATTGTTCTTCAGAGTCTTCTAGCATTGAAGCCGAACTTTTCTCCGGGGCCTGATGGTGTTCCCAGCTGCGTACTAAAGTATTGTGCTGCAAATTTATCTGGGCCGATCTTAGAATTATTTGAATTATCTCTTGAGTCTGCGTCGTTCCCATCAATATGGAAATCATCTTTTATTATACCCTTGCATAAAAAAGCTATTCCTAAGACATTTGAAAAGATCATTACAAGCCAACTCCAATATCAGTGCACCTCATTATTGTCTTCTTCTCAGCATGGTTTCATACGTCAAAGATCATCCACCACCAACTTGCTTGAGTTTGCCTCCCTAGTAATAGACGGATTTATGAAGAAAAAGCAAACGGATGTCATCTATACTGACTTCAGTAAGGCATTTGACTCTGTTAATCATGAGCTTCTTATTCATAAACTAGACCTGATGGGTTTTCCATTTCGTCTTTTAACATGGCTGGCAAGCTCTCTTTCAAACAGGACTCAACAAGATCTGTTTAAATACAAACTTTCAACGTCGACTGTGGTATCTTCCGGGGTGCTTTTTTCTCTGTTTATTAACGACTTACCTCAGATTATCTTACATTCCAGAACCCTGATGTATGCGGACGACGTAAAGCTCTGCTTTTCATATTGTCAGACTGACACGGCCGCCTTGAGTCTCCTTCAGGCTGATTTGGACTCTTTTCAATTATGGTGTTCAAGAAATTTACTTGATTTAAATTTCGCTAAATGTAACAAATGACATTCCACCGTGTGAAGCCAGTCTTAAAACCTTATTTGCTAAATAGTACCCCTTTGAAGCGTATCTCTACTGTAAACGATCTAGGGGTTCTTTTTGATCCTAAATTGAGTTTTAAAATGCATATCTCGTCTATCGCTAATAAGGCGATGGGTGTACTTGGATTCGTCAAAAGGTGGGCTAAATAGTTTGATGACCCGTATCTTACTAAGGCTCTTTATACATCTTTGGTTCGTCCAATTCTTGAATATTGCTCATGTGTGTGGTGCCCTGTATATCAAATTCATATAAACCGAATTGAGTCAGTTCAAAAGCAATTTTTGATCTTTGGGCGCCTTAATTGGGACTCTAATCGTCACCTCCCACCCTACAGAAGTAGGCTTCTTCTCATTCCCTTACCGTCTCTGGAAAATCGAAGAATATTACTCGGGGTAATGTTCCTCCACAAACTGATAATTGGCGAGGTGGATTCTTCCGACCTTCTTAGTCGATTGAATTTCGCTGTGCCTGTTAGGCTGTCCGGACATTATGTTCCATTTCACTTACCCATTTTTCGCCAAAACTTTGCTAAAAATGATCCCCTGCGCAATTGGTGCTCATACTACAATGACTTACACAGCTGTATTAGTACGGAATGTAACTTTGCTACTTTACGCAATGCAATACTTGATTTTTTAGCCTGAAAGAGATTGACACCGCTCTCGAAAATATGCACACACATTTTATCGAGTAATGAAGGATTGGAAACGAATGCTTTCCAACTTTGGTCTGACCGTTGATTGGAATCGAATGCATTCCAACAACGTAAATATTTCGATTTGATACACGTCCTGCCACTTTTGCGCAGATTCCAATGTAATACTTTCTTTGGTCTTCTACTTACTGAGTTGATTGGAATCGATTGCATTCCAACAACGTTAGTAATCTTTGGATTGGCGTCACGTCCTGCCATTTTCGGAGTTCATCGGAATCGTATGCATTCCGACAGCACACTGATCGGAATCTCTATGCATTCCGACAGCGTGCTGATCGGAATCTAGTACATTCCGACAGCGCAACAGGGGAATCCGGTGATTTCCCCTTTAGTATAGTACTAATTTTGTTAATTAATTTGTTATTCATATAAATATATGTATGTATTGAATTATTATTATATACAACACATTCTGTAAATTTATATGTACTTTTTAACTTTTCTGCTTTGTATATATCTTTTTTAAATAGGAGTCTCAGCTTTTTGATGATGGGGCTCCTTTTATTAATAGCAGTATGTACATACCCTCGTTCTTTAGTAGGCTCGAATCAATTTTTTGGTGTTCGAGAGTAACGTATCTGCATACTGTGCTTAATAATTACTTATTATTATTATTATAAATCTGTAGATACCCTAGTTCATCAGTAGGAAACTATTCGTTTTGAGTGTGCCTTTCCTACTAAAAGCAGTATCTGCGTATATACTGCTATTAAATAGGTTTTCTAACAAATTTTGCTTTGGTAAGAGTGCAGTATCTACCGTTTCGCATATACAGAAGCCGAAATCAATGTTTTTTTTTCATAAATGGAAAGATCACATCAAAAATAGTCTAAATCGGTCAATTTTGATTGCAAAAATAAAATATCTCAAAAAGCCCAGCCACGTTTTGTTGAATATTTCGGTTTGAGCTAGAATGTAGATACCCACATTGTTTAATAGGACGGCAGAATAATATGCAGCGCAATTAAAAAATAAAAACAAATACAACTGAGTGTATGTATGTGCGTACATACATATGTAGCTACATAGGTATATGCGTATGTACCCATGAATGCGTGTTTGTGCCGTTATACTTTTACAGCGAAGCTCCACCAGCCAGCAATTTTGCAATGATTTTTCGCGAATCTGGTTTGTTGTTGTGAGTCACAAAGAGAAAGATGTTGCTGTTGTAGAGAGGCAGTGAGCAGACTGAGACACTGCGTGACGACCGCTGTTCTAAAACCAACAGAGGGCAAGGTATCGACAGCGAGTACATACATTCAGCAGAGCTCTTCCCATAAGTGCTGCATACATATAGGCGATTTCGACAAGCAGTCTGTTTACGTGCTCTTCTTGTTTAAGTATTTTATTCTCATTTGCATTTATCGAAATATTATGTGATCAAAACTTAAGTAAACGTGTACAAGTATGGACATTAGGGTGGGACAAAAAAACGATTTTCGTTTTTTTTTTTCGAAGGGCATACACTGCCATACAGAAATTCGTATTCCTGACCATAAATACAATACCATCACCAAATATGAGTTTTTTATGTTAATGGAAAAGCGTGCCTCATAGCCGGTTTTTGTTTTTTCGAAAAGCTTCTATGCAAATGAACATATCTTCTCACCGAGCTGATGACCTGAGTAGCCAGTGCTCATTCGGTTAGCACTGATATTCATACCACTACCTAATCAATAATACTAATAATATCTTCTCACAAAAAAACCGTAATTAAGCGCTCTACAAAGTGCTCTTTTAAAATTTTGTTCATTAATGCGGCCATCACCAAGTTTGTCGAAATCGAAAATTTACTAACCCATAAGGTTAGTGAAAAGTGGTGTTGCTCAAAACCAAAAAAAAAAAAAACGTTATTAAATGAACTTGGGTTATTTCTAATCTAATCTACCTTATGGGATTCAGAAATTTGTCAATTTTCGACCTCGAACAACTTTGTAATGGTCACTCTAGTGAAAAAAATTAAAAAGAGCGTTCAATTTCCTGCAAATACTGTGGTAAAAGTTGGCTGTAGGATTTTCGGGTGAAAAGATGTATTCATTTACATAGAAACTTTTTGCGTAAACAAAAAATAGTGATGGGCACGTTTTTCCATTAACATAAAAAACTCATATTTGATAATTTTACTTTATTTATGGTCAGGAATTCGAATTTTTGTATGCCCTTCAAAAAAAAAGAAAATCGATTTTTTTTGGTCCACCCCAATATGCATATATGGATAAGTATATAAATATACCTAGATATGTTCGAACGTACTCATGTTAGCTTAAGTGCTCTTCCAAAAATTTCAAGTTGTTGGTTCTTAATATGTGCTAACTTCCGCTTTATATACATACATATGTGTTGGCATGAGTATTTATTTGAGGAAGCAACGATTTTCAAGTGTTCATGTTTTAATGCATTTAAATATAATAACAACGAAATTGTTTAATCAAGCAGTTGATATTGAAGTTTATGATACATTTTGTATGCACTCAAAGAAATATTTTAATGCATTTTAAAGGATGTGGCCACTAAGGATCTTATTAGCGGGTGTGTGACATGGCTGTCCCCTAATCAAAGAACTAGAAACCAGATTGATTATGTCATAATCGACGGCAGACACAGCTCCACCGTTCTGGACGTGCGTACCCTACGTGGTCCCAATATCGGCTCGGACCATTATCTTGTTGCAGCCAAGATACGCACACGCACCTGTGCAGCGAGGAAAGTGCGCACAGTAACGGAAGAAAAGTTTGACGTCAAGAAGCTGCGCACGACAGCTGATAACTTCTGTCGGAGAGCAATCCTCGACCTAACGATGCAACCGAGAAATGGAAGCATATCTCTAATTCATTACGTACCGCCGCTGAGGCCACTATAGGGTTTCAGCGAGCCCGCAAGAACAACTGGTACGATGAGGAATGTAGCACTGCCTCGGACAAAAATAACGCTGCATACAGGGAGACGTTGCGAATGGGCGCAACCCGTACTGGCAACGCTATAGTGAGGCGAGGAAGGAAGAGAGAGGCCTTTTCAGAAAAAAGAAACGTGAGCCCGAAAGGCGTGAAAAAGCATGCATCAGCTCTTATGCAGAATATGGTCAGAGGAGAACATGCCTCCAGATTGGAATTTAAGTGTGCTTTGCCCAATCCACAAGAAAGGCGATTCCGCTAACCCACCAACTACCGCGGAATCAGTCTTCTTAATATCGCATATAAGGTTCTTTCTAGCGTATTGTATGAAATACTGAAGCCCATCGTAGATAAACTGATTGGACCTTATCAGTGTGGCTTTAGACCTGGTAAGTCTACCATTGACCAAATTTTCACGATACGCCAAATCCTGGAGAAGACCCATGATAAAAGAACTGAAACTCACCATCTCTTTGTCAATTTTAAAGCCGCTTTTGACAGCGCAAAAAGGAGTTGCCTGTGTGCCGCCATGTCTGAATTTGACTTATACGGCTTTGCCAAATGACGTTGAGCAAAACCAACAGCTCCGTCAGAATCGCGAAGGACCTCTCTGAGCCATTTGAAACCAAACGAGGCTTCAGACAGGGCGACTCTCTTTCGTGCGATTTCTTTAACCTGATGCTGGGGAAGATAATTCGAGCATCAGAGCTAAAACGCAATGGCACAATCTTTTAGTTTGAAACGGTGAGAGACTTCGTCTATTTGGGAACCAGCATTAACACCGAAAATAATGTCAGCCTAGAAATCCAACGGAGAATCACCCTTGCCAACAAGTGTTACTTTGGACTAAGTAGGCAATTGAGAAGTAAAGTCCTCTCTCGACAAACAAAGATCACGCTCTATAAGTCTCTCATCATACCAGTCCTGATGAACGGCTCGGAATCATGGACAGTGTCAAGAGAAGGTGAGATGGCCCTTGGAGTATTTGAGAGAAAAGTTCTCCGGAAGATTTATGGTCCTCCTCGTGATGCCAACGGCGAGTATCGAATGAAATTTAACGATGAGCTGTACGAGGTTTACGCTGAGCTGACCATGGTTCAGCGGATTAAGGCCCAAAGGCTCCACTGGCTGGGTCATGTTATGCGAATGGACAAAGAAGCACTAGCACAGAAAGTTTTCCTATCGACATGCGAATTCGGCAGCAGAGGAAGATGAGATGGAAACAACAGGTGGAGGATAACTTGAACTCCCTTGGGGTTTCCAATTGGCGTCAGTTATCGCTAAAGAGGAATGACTGGCGTGCTTTGATATGAAACGGCCAAAATCGCCTAGGCGGTTAAGCGTCATTATGACGCAAGCCAAGATTAGTAGTGACGTGCTTTTGTAATTTCCCTGCAAAAGCGACTATGCACAATGGGCATAATTAATCTTCCGCCAGCCTTCTCTGTGTGTATAGAGGTCAAAACAAACAAATTCAAGGGAGCCATAGCACCCAATATCCCTCCTATCTACCAATAGCTGAGACATTTGAGATGTTTCTGATATCTCTATTAATACTTAGATAAATTGCAATTTCAGTCTAAGGAGGCAATAAAGAGCGAAGTAAACAATGTGTTGAAGCCATCGAGTATACAACATAATCTGACTTAATATCCCATAAAGGAGATTAAAGTTTGTCCCAGTGTACTGAACAATGCACATAAATGTTAAGTAGTACTAAACATGTAAAATAGCGTTATAATTTTAAGTAGAGTTCGTGGCAAGGATACATTTGGGCTTATTTAATCGCCCTTTACAATGCGCTTCTTCAACATAAAATGTGGCCTTAAACAAACTTAGCCGCATAAACAAACCGTAAACATGTTTTCAAATATGTATATCTAGAAACATTAGTATATCTATGGTAGATAAGTGACCAAATGGAGTTATGCCAGACTCAATAAATAACTGAGCAAATTCTTAAAATCTTTGTAAACCTACTTCAGTTGAGTAAATTTAGTAGCATGTTTGTTTACCTAATTGCTGTAGGAATATCACACGCTAGAGAGCAATTGACAATACAAAAAAGTGGCCTCCACATTGCCGCAAAGTATGGTCTGGTCTACTTAATTACATAAATTTGTTCAATAAGTAGCTAAGACTTGAAAAGTAAGTATAACAAACAGATTCTTATAGGAACAACATAGTTCTATAATCGTATTGCTTTCTATCTTTTTTAAAAAGACACTAAAACCTGCAAGAGAAGATTTAATGAGGGGCTCTATGTGTTTTACGCAGACGTCGACCTAGTTTACCGAATTAAAACCACGTTGTGCGAATGACGAAGACGCTCCGGCCCAGAAGGTATTCTTATCGGTACCAGCAGGTGGAAGGAGATGATTAGGATGGCCGCCATTCCAATGGAAGGACCAAGTAGAGGTAGAACTAGGATTACGCGGTGTCTCCAATTGGCGGGGGTTGGCTCAACAGTGGGAAATTATTGAAGTTTACTGTTCATAATCCACTACAGCTTTCATTTTTCATCTGATTTTGATTTGATAATTTTTTTTGTAATGATCAATTCCTCAGATCTTACACAAATAAACTTCCAAAGGACCATAGCCGAACCCTACATATTTCATTTTCTAAGAAAGCGATCCATAGAAATTCTTATTGGAACAACTAAATGTTACTCATACGCCGTGTATGGCCTACAAAAAGTGCACTTTAATCAAACAAATTCGAGGATATACACAAAAAAAATCGGCACGGGATATTGTTATCCTAGAACTATGTATAAACCTTCGCACATATGTTGTTAAGAATAAAGCACTCCAACAGAGATGGACAATTTTGTTCCATACATTGTTGTACGATCTCTTTATTAACTTTGTTGTAGTGTTTTTTTGTTCTTTTATCCGACATATATTATATTTTGAAAAAAAAAAACCACAAAAGATAAATTTAATAAATTGTATACTTTTTATAAATCGAATATTTCGGAAAATACAAAAATAAGTGACTATGCAATGCATAAATAAATTATTTTGAGTATCTAACTGAGATTGTTTTGAATTTTTGTTTGAATGTGTTTGCATGACTTATAACTTTGCTATCAAAAACAATAAATATCTAACTACTTGTGTAAGAATTTTGCATGTATTTTTGAGTGCCCGACACCGAAAAGTGTGCTACGAATTTAAAAAACGAAAACTTTTTGCCAGTTTTTTATTGTGTTTGCTTTGCCAATTTTTTTCCAACTGTCTTTACAAGTAAACTCAAGCTGTTGCCAAATGAAAATAAAATACTTACTAACAAAAAAAAGAGAAATTACTTGCCTACATACAACATACATATATACACATCATATACACACATAGGCATTTGAGCGCATACATAAAAAACGTAAACAAAAGCATTTCATCACTTGAGAGAAAAACACAAACGTGCAAAAGTTAATAAAAATTGCTTCATTAACACTCAATTTGCGGTTCGTTGCGCACATGCAACCACAGCACTTGCATGCACACACACATACCTATACGCATTTCTTTATATGTTAATGTGCTAATTTACATTTCATTTTAACTGTATTTGTGTGTAGATATGTATGCTGTGCAAATTTAACTACCTAATTGATATACAAGAGATTTTGTGAGTTGGGTTACATAAACTTACACATATATGCGCCTACCATATCAGAATCTATCTTTGTGTGTTTATGCTATAACACACATACACAAATGTCTTACATCGCTGTGCAAATGTATTTTAATTGTGCCAGTTCATCAAAACCACAATAACGGAAGTTGCACTGAGTCAAGAGGCCAATAAACCAACTCAGCTGTTGAAATAAACCTCAAAACCAAGTTGTTGCACCCGCCAAGACATACACGCACACACACATACTCCCACGCACCGTACGCTCCAACTCAGCTAAAACCTCGTTATTTGCATCAAGTTCCCCACTTTTCACGCCCCTCTAGCTTATTGATGACTCATGTGTGTGCGAGTCTGTGGAGCGCTGCTCCAATAGTGTATAAGCAAAATGAGCGGCTTTGGTAAGACCGCCTTCAATTGTGGCTTTCCATTACGTTTATGCTACTTTGACACGCAGTTTCCTTGCCTTTATTTTCAGTGTCCGTTGATGTGTAAATCTATGCCAGCCTACATACTTGTAGTCAATTGCCATAACGTCTGAGTAGCAGAGTTTTAGTATGTAGAATGCATTGTTGTGAAACCACGGAATTGACTTGAGGTCAACAAATTTCAGAGGGTATATGTGCTAACGCATGGATGGTCCATCTTGTTATTTGGTGTTTCAAGTTGTTTTCCGTTTGCTAAACGTCGAATTTTTGGTAACATTTTTCTTTACAGACATCATATCTCGCACTCTTTCTTTCGGTCCCACGTGTACAAAAAAATAAAAACAGAGAATCAAGTGGCATTTAAGACTCGATATATCGACCAAAATTTTCTGCTGAAAACTTATTCAAATATCCTTATACATATGCACAAGTTCGCCAGAAACGAAACCACAAAAAAAAATTGTTTGTTTAAATTTTTAGTGCTTTTGATTGTTTTGGGGTTACACACATGCCAAAGAATCCTATGCTCGAAGACAACGCGCAACCTTTTACTTTCTTCGAAAATATACGATAGTTTCTGCGGTGTTACTAAATGAATTTTTTTTTTTATTTACATTATCTAACGAAAAATTACGTTGCATTTCAGTAATAAGTATTATTTCTAACGCTCTATTTACATTTTTCAGACGGATTTAAAGTACATTTACACCGCACCAAATTTGGTAAATTTGGCGAAAAATTGCAAATTTGGCGCTGTTTTCCATACAAATCTCATTTTCCAAATTTAGAATTCCATCACATTTGGCCTCATTCGCCGAACAATACAATCCACAGATCATCCAAATAGCAACCCTGCGAGTGTTCTACATTTAGAATTGCCCAGCAACAACCTTAATGGGTAATTAACGTGTGATAACTTTTGCATTATGAACAGCTGTAAATAACAATTTCAACTAGTTTTTCTTAAGAAAATGTACTAATTCTACCTTCTCATTTATTATTACTCTACTGGTGTTTAAAACATTACGGTTGTGCATTTTCTTTCGGTGGCTTTGTGTTCTGGTAGAAGATTCTTGCAGGCAAATGCAAATTTGCCAGTGTAAAAAGGTTCGAAATGACTCATTCAAATTCGCCAAATTTGGTGCAGTATAAATGTACTATTAGGTTAATTGAAGGTAATTTGATAAAATTTTTCGAGGAGACAAATGTTGGGAGCATTTTGGATCACAATGAATTCGGCACGCCTTACGTGTTTGCAATCGGAACCGAATTTTGTATGTGCTATCTCCGACCATATTACTATCGATTTTGAGTATTAGATAAAAAGACTAATTTTTATTTTTTGAGTCTCCAAGGGTTAGTCTGAACTTTAACCCCCTGTGACACACCTTAGGCGTTTTTTGTGTGATGTCTTCGGCTATATTACTATCAATTTAGGGGTTAAGCCTTTGAACATCTGATGATAAAATTGTCTCCATACAAATAAGGATGGACCTTATTGGACACAATATTAAATTTATGCATTTTTCGAAGTCTGAATGGACATTTTTGCGAACTTAGTGCAAGCTGCTAGATTAAACTTTAACTAAAAATCGGCATGGGTCACCATTATCCTAGAACAATAAAACTTCGCACAGATGTTATTGAGGCTAGAACGGGTTCATCGCGTCATAAGTTTTTTTGCTACAAGCTAGTAAAGTATATGTATGTATGTATGTCTATCAGATTTCTTAGAATGAATAGAGAAATCGATTGAGGCGTATTCGCTAGTTTGTAAAAATATCAATATTTGAATGCCAGCTCTTTGACATTTTAGAATATATCTCCAATATCATTTGAGATATTGAAAATAGTGTCATTGTCTGCTGCAGGACTCCTTTCAAGCTCTCGTTTGATACCTACTCATATTGCACGCTTAGAAAAATTATTTCCTTGAAACAGCAAACCAAATTCCTTGTTTTCGATTTACCAAATTTTTCAAAGCAAATAAAAAACTTTTCCTGATTTTGAGTTCATATTTAGAAAAGTCACGTGATCAAGTTATGGGCATTTTGGAACCCCCCTGCCCCATAGTGATCTATGGTGATTTATAGGAGTCCCCCAACCCCTTAGAAAAATCAAGTGACTATATGTAGGTATACTGAGGAATTCCTTTATTTCATATATCACTTTATACCTAAAAATTAGTAAAAGAAAAATACAAAAATTCAATTAAGATCAATTCAATTTAATAACAATTGGATCGTATTCCACCGCATTTTTAACCTTTTCCTTCCCTAATGTTTTGAATATCTAGATCAATTTCTAATAGGGTATGTGTGCACCAGGGATGCCAATCCCGGATATCCATCTCTTTTTTCTATTGTTCGAGACTAACCGCACTACATAGTTTATACAAACAAGCAAGGGAAAAATTGTAAATTTTATCAGCGCTTCATGTTTTTACAGAGGACATTGGTGCAATTTTATGAGACCACAATTAACCGAAGCATAAAACCCACAGAAACAACAGTCATAACACTCGCTGATGGCGTCAACGCCAACAACAACAATAACATAAGCAACAACAACTATGGCAGTGATAAAAATAAATGAGCGTACAATGCACTGCTGGTAAATGAAACTGAAAACATCGGAAGAACATTAGCATAATGACGTCTGTTCAGTGCCCACATATGGGAGAGTGTGTGTGTGTGTGTGCGTGTAGGTGAACGGAGAGGCGCTACGGACGCTTGAGTGACCCGGATGCACGAAAAATGAGCTAAAATTAAACTTCGAAGCGCGTTTTTAATGAGCAACAACAAAAATAGTTGCAAAACAATTCAATTGCATATCGCCCGTTATTTATTTTTTGTACACATCCAAATAATTTTTTTAATGTTATTGTTGTTTAAATTGAATGTTGTTGTTTTATTGTTTTTGAATTTGCTTTTATTAGGGTTGTATGCGTTCATACTGATAGTATAATACTAATTTGTTTTTCTATCAGTCGAGGTTGCGGTTTTGCCGAATTTTATATATGTTAGTATCTATTCATAAGGGTGTATCTACACATATGTACATACATGCGTGGACATAAACGTGCTTACTAACTCATTAATAAGCATTCACCAGCCGGACTGTTTCAAATGTTTTTAACATAAAAGCGGATTCTAGCTAAATACAATAATTTGGTTTAATAGTGCGCACTAATGCTGCAAAAAATCGTACGACCGATTTCTAAAGAGAGTGATCCGCTTTTAATCCCTTTTGCTTTTTTGGACTCTACAAGTTCGAAACTGTTACTTCGTTCTTATGAGTCGAGCACTTTCCACTATTCCCGATGGCATTTAAGCCATTTTAAATTATAAATATTTTGGGCAGTTTTGAACTGGCTTGCGACTGGTATATTTCCATACGAAATCTGACAATTGGAGCATCATAGGGATCTTGCACTTGGGTAGCTACCCCTACACGGCTAGAAATTTGAACCTAAAATTTAGACCGTTTATCAGTTTGAAACAATTTTTAAACTTTTTTGTGGATATTTTAAAGTACTAAATTTTCAACAGTTGATTTCAATAATTTTTAGTCTAAATTAAAAACCCAACCAAGGCAAAGAGAGAAACTAGATGTATATTGGAACCATTTTTCGTCATCCCTTGTAAATTTTGGTAACCGAATAATCATTCGTCGGCACCAGCAAGATCGGACCAAAACTACTCATAGCTCCCATACAATCGATTGTTCCGATAAACGGATTTCGGGCTATAACTTCTGTGATTAAAGAGCTAGAAAGGTGAAATTTTGTAGGTATTGATGTTTTTATATGTAAAATACCGATGTTGAAAATCATTGAGATGAGATAAATATTTCACATAGCCCCCATACAATCGATTGTTCCGATAAACGGATTTTGGGCTATCACTCCTATAATTATAAAGCGAGGAACGTGAAATTTTGTAAGTATTGCTATTTTTATACCCAGCTGTACTTGTACACAGGGTATTATAACTTTGTTATGATAACGGTTGGTTGTACAGGTATAAAGGAATCGAGATAGATATAGACTTCCATATATCAATATGATCAGGATCGAAAAAAAATTTGATTGAGCCATGTCCGTCCGTCTGTCCGTCCGTCCGTCTGTCCGTTAACACGATAACTTGAGCAAATAATGAGATATCTTCACCAAATTTGGCATGCGTACTTATTTGGGTTCAGAATAGATTGCTATTGAAAATGGGTAAAATCGGACCATAACCACGCCCCTTTTTCGATATCGAAAATTTCGAAAAACGTATAAAATGAGTTAATTCAATATTAGAAGCAGCTACAATGATAAAATTTGCAATATGTATTGATTTAGATGTTCTAAGGCCGATTTTATAAAAATTTTTGAAAAGGGGGCGTGGTACCGCCCACGTATCTTTGAAGAAATTTTAAAATTTTGACTCTTAATAACTTCAGAACACTTTATGCTAGTATAACGAAATTTCGTAGAGGACATACTATTGTTGTGGTAAATTCAGCTATAGAAAATAAACGAAATCGCTTCGCGACCACGCCTACTTTTTCATAAAAGTTATATTGAAAGGAGGTGGAAATATTGAAAAGTCCATATCTAATTAACTGATTTCGCTATAATAATATAATTTGGTACATACATCAACTTTCATATTCTTTACATAATTTTTTCAAAATTTTGGAAAGTGGGCGTGGCACCGCCCACTTATGAGTCAAGCAATTTTTAAATTCGATTGCTAACAACTTCAGAACGGTGTGAGATAGATTTACGAAACTAGGTACCAGGCATGTTATGTTTATGTAGAGTACTACCACAGAAAATAAGAAAAATCGGTGAACGATCACGCCCACTTTATGTGCACAGCTGGGTATGTAATGTTCGGTTTCACCCGAACTTAGACTTCCTTACTTGTTTTATATATGAAATATCGATGTTGAAAATCATTGAGATGAGATAAATATTTCACATAGCCCCCATACAATCGATTGTTCCGATAAACGGATTTTGGGCTATAGCTCCTATAATTATATAGGTAGGGTCGTGAAATTTCGTAACTATTGCTCTGTTAGAAAGCGGAATGTCGATTTTAAAAATCAATGAGATTGGACCAACAAAACACATCGTCCCCATATAATCGATAGTTCCGATAATTTCGGTATGAGCTAAAGTTAAATTCACACAGGCTGTACTGGGGATCGAACAGTGAATATCGTGACGTTTATTCATGAAAGGTATATAGCCTTCGGCACAGCCGAAGACTACCTTCCTTACTTGTTTTTTTTTTACTTATGTACGTTTTTAATATGCTACAGCAGTGTTTTGGGTGGTGATGCCGAAATTGACAGTCCTTGACCGGATATGAGACCGGTACCCTTGCGGTACTGCCCGACTGCCGTGGTAGCGATTTGGTATCACCAGTGGAACCTTCCAGGTCATGTCATCCCTCCATCCGTGAGGAAGGAGAAGATGGGTAAGAGAAGATGGGTAAGAGCTGAGAGGCATCATATCCGCACAGAGCCAAAAAGCTCCCCTATAATCAAATAGATCGACGTCTAAAAAAGCTTTTTGGCCGGGGAGAGCGAGTGGGGGAAATTTGAAGAAATTTGTGCTAGGAAATCTTCTAAATTTTAGCTTGAATTTCTTCTAAAATGTATTGAAAAGGAAATCGGCTAAAAACAAGGAGTTAGCTTCTTATTTATGAATTTTGTCAAAAGTTAGAAGAAATCTGCTTGTTTTATGAGAAAACCTGTTTAAAGTAAATTAATGAGAACATCCTCTTATTTTCTCTAGATTCATATTGAATTTATTGAAAAGGAAAACTATATATTTTTAGAAGATCCCTTATTAATTCAAATTCAGGTATGCCTTCTTCGAATGTGTAATTCGACGCTACCAAGCACAAGCACACGGTAGCATCATGGTAGAGATCTTCGTTCTGCAGAGAGAGATCTTCGTTGCAGTGAGGCAAAAAGAACAAAGGTGTAATTAGACGTTGGCAAGTTAAGTATACGATGGCATGGTAGACATCTGGGTTGAGCGTTCCTTTTTATACCTTTCATGAACATGAAATGGTATTATAACTTTGGTCCGATGTTTGTAAATATGAGAAGAAGAAGAGATAGACCCATCAATAAGTATACCGAAATGATCAGGATGACGAGATGAGTTGATTTAGCCATGTCCGTCTGTCCGTCTGTCTGTTTGAACGCAAACTAGTCCCTCAATTTTTGAGATATCTGGCTGAAATTTTGTATGTTGCCACCATTTTGTAATATAGGAATCATTTGTCGGAACTGACATGATCGGACCAGTATAACATATAGCCCCCATACAACCGATTGTTCAGATATAAGGTTTTTTGGCCAAAACTTCCGCAATTAAAAAGTTAGAAACGTAAAATTTCGCAACTCGAGTACTTTCTATTTATGTAGTGTATATAGTGAAAATCAACCAGATCGGGCAAATGTAACATATAGCCCCCATACAACCGATTGTTCAGATATAAGGTTTTTTGGCCAAAACTTCTGCAATTAAAAAGTTAGGAACGTAAAATTTTGCAGCTCGAGTACTTTCTATTTATGTAGTGCATATAGCGAAAATCAACCAGATCGGGCAAATGTAACATATAGCCCCCATACAACCGATTGTTCAGATATAAGGTTTTTTGGCCAAAACTTCCGCAATTAAAAAGTTAGAAACGTAAAATTTTGCAACTCGAGTACTTTCTATTTATGTAGTGTATATAGTGAAAATCAACCAGATCGGGCAAATGTAACATATAGCCCCCATACAACCGATTGTTCAGATATAAGGTTTTTTGGCCAAAACTTCCGCAATTAAAAAGTTAGAAACGTAAAATTTTGCAACTCGAGTACTTTCTATTTATGTAGTGTATATAGTGAAAATCAACAAGATCGGGCAAATGTAACATATAGCCCCCATACAACCGATTGTTCAGATATAAGGTTTTTTGGCCAAAACTTCTGCAATTAAAAAGTTAGGAACGTAAAATTTTGCAACTCGAGTACTTTCTATTTATGTAGTGTATATAGTGAAAATCAACAAGATCGGGCAAATGTAACATATAGCCCCCATACAACCGATTGTTCAGATATAAGGTTTTTTGGCCAAAACTTCTGCAATTAAAAAGTTAGGAACGTAAAATTTTGCAACTCGAGTACTTTCTATTTATGTAGTGTATATAGTGAAAATCAACCAGATCGGGCAAATGTAACATATAGCCCCCATACAACCGATTGTTCAGATATAAGGTTTTTTGGCCAAAACTTCTGCAATTAAAAAGTTAGGAACGTAAAATTTTGCAACTCGAGTACTTTCTATTTATGTAGTGTATATAGTGAAAATCAACAAGATCGGGCAAATGTAACATATAGCCCCCATACAACCGATTGTTCAGATATAAGGTTTTTTGGCCAAAACTTCTGCAATTAAAAAGTTAGGAACGTAAAATTTTGCAACTCGAGTACTTTCTATTTATGTAGTGTATATAGTGAAAATCAACCAGATCGGGCAAATGTAACATATAGCCCCCATACAACCGATTGTTCAGATATAAGGTTTTTTGGCCAAAACTTCTGCAATTAAAAAGTTAGGAACGTAAAATTTTGCAACTCGAGTACTTTCTATTTATGTAGTGTATATAGTGAAAATCAACCAGATCGGGCAAATGTAACATATAGCCCCCATACAACCGATTGTTCAGATATAAGGTTTTTTGGCCAAAACTTCTGCAATTAAAAAGTTAGGAACGTAAAATTTTGCAACTCGAGTACTTTCTATTTATGTAGTGTATATAGGGAAAATCAACAAGATCGGGCAAATGTAACATATAGCCCCCATACAACCGATTGTTCAGATATAAGGTTTTTTGGCCAAAACTTCTGCAATTAAAAAGTTAGGAACGTAAAATTTTGCAACTCGAGTACTTTCTATTTATGTAGTGTATATAGGGAAAATCAACAAGATCGGACAAATGTGACAAATAGCCCCCATACAACCGATTGTTCAGATATAAGGTTTTTTGGCCAAAACTTCTGCAATTAAAAAGTTAGGAACATAAAATTTTGCAACTTGAGTACTTTAAATTTATGTAGTGTGTAGAGGAAAATCAAGAAGATCGGGTAAATATAACATATATTTAGCCCCATACAACCGGTTGTTCAGATATAAGGTTTTTTGGCCAATACTTCCGCATTTAAAAAGTTAGGAACGTAAAATATTGCACCTTTAGTACTTTCTACATATGTAATGTGTATAGTGTAAGTCAGTACAATTGAACACGTATAATATATAGCCTCCATACAATCGATTGTTCCGATAACTCGGATCCTATTATTTTGTAAGTTTTTTTTAAATTATAACAAAGATGTGTAATGTGTGTAGTAAATATAGTTAAATTGAAACAGGCTGTACTGGGGATCGAACAGTGAAAATCGTGACGCTTATTCATGAAAGGTATATAGCCTTCGGCACAGCCGAAGACAACTTTCCTTACTTGTTTTTTTTTAATTTGAAATATTAAAAAGAAAATCTTCTTAGTATTATGTGATTATCTACTCAGTTTTATTAAAAAGAGACACCCAGTCATAATAAGACGGGCATCTTATTGGGAAAATATCATAGATTTAGAGGGCATTTTATGTGACTTCTTGCTCTGTGCGTAGATCAACCATCAAGTTAGCACGTCATTACCTATGAGCATATTAGTCGCCTCTTATGGCCGGTATTCTTACCTCCGTCATATTCTAAGCCCCTAATACGCAGAAGCTAAACTACAGCAGTGTATTTAAGTTCGGTTGCAACCAAACTGGAACTTGATAACTTATTTAATTTTTATTTATTTCCATATTCACTACGGCTTTGCTTTGAGTAAGCATAAGCGTTCCTAATTTAATACATTAAGGCAATAATAGAAACGAAATGACAACTGACTTAAATTTAGTCCAGTTCAAGAAACTAATAAATCTTAGCGCTTACATTGATGACACCCCCATAATTTTCGGGCAATTTCATTTCGACCACCGTTAAATAGAAAAATCGAATAAATTGAAGGATAAATTAAATGGAAAAGGACGAAGACGCACACATAAACAAACAAATTTTTGTCTACATTACTGCTGTTTTTACTTTTCTGTAGCCGAAAGGCCAAAAAGTTGAGCGTGGGCCATAACAGCAAAAAATTATAAAGAGAAAAAAACACTGCAGGGCTCAGCTAAGATTAACTTGCATCGCTTATTTCCATTATGCGCATTTCTACTCAACGCTTTTTTATATTTGCCCAATTTTTCCGGACTGTATTATTTAAATTTTTTTTGGTCGCAACCTGTCGACTAATTTTTTGGCTTTTGCTCGCACAGCATTTCCACTTGCTTAACAATGCGTGGACAATTTGTCGCGCGAAATTCTATTATTGACATAAGAATAATTGCTTAATGTACATACATAATTACAAAATACACACATACATTCATACACACAACATTCAGACATTAAAATCAATGTCCTTTTATGTTCCGGCTCTACCATTTTGGGTGGATTTGTTTGTTAAACTACACCCACCATACGTACTTACATATGTACATTTGTAGTCGTTATTCGTGTGACAATAACCTTTTGCAACAGAACTACACAAGAGCGAATTTCAATAACCCGAGGAAAAGTCCAAATTGAAAATGATATATGGTGCTGTAGGGACTAAACGCCTACTTAATAAATCTTAGCATACTTATATTCGTACATAATGGCAAACAAACACACTTCGTTCTCGGATGAACAAACATGGTTGCCACGTTATTTAATTTGTACCAACGTTGGTGGCTTTTGTTAGGACTTGTTACTGAAGGCACTTTCCATAACTTTTAAATTTAAGCTATTATGATAATCATAAAGAACCGTAGTCAAACTTATCTAAAAAATAATAATTCTGAGTACCTATGGCTAAAATTTTAGAAGTTATAGCAATATAAATATCGAGCGGTGTGCGTAAAAAAGACGTATGAGCCAAAAAGTGAATTGTTCAGGAGACGTTTTTTTTTTAATTTCTTTGCATCCAGTTTATTTATTGTCATGAAATTTGGTAAGTTACTCTATTTAGCTCCTTTATATATCATGTAATAAATATTTTTTTAATCTTCGTAACATAAGGGCACTTTTTGGCTCATACGTCTCCTGCAGAAAAGTAAGCCACTGTCTGAAAAATTTGGCTGTTACGTCAAAAAATTTTTCAACAAATGTTTGTTTTCTGTTCTATTATTTTGATATTTCCAATTATGCACATGTGAAATTAAGTCTTTTTAGTTAAATTCAATTTTTTTCCTTAAAAAAAGTTTTGTAATGGATGCAACTACATACTAATGTATGAAAATAAAGGTGTTCTTCAAAACCACATACATATGGAAATTGATTCTTTCAATTGCAGTCTTCGTCTTGGTCTGTCTCAGGTAGGCGATCCTTGACATTCTCATCGTGTTGCAAATTTAAAAACTCGTTGTGAAACTGTCGAGGTATTGTGTTGTTTTCGCAAAGTTTTGTTAAATCTTTGTATTTCCTCGATAAAATTTTCTATTGATTCTTATATAGAGGAAGTGATCCATGTGTTATTATGTTATATGAGTGTTAAGAAACACCCTTCAAACAATTGAAGCATCATCGCGAATAACGTTCTAAGTTACAAAATCAGAATTTCTCAGGAGAGCAAAAAAACGCTAAAGTCATATTTTTTAAATTTATTTTTGTAATCTGTCTCCTTAACTTTTTCTTTTATATCTTTTATATTATCAGTAGTACACCTTCCTTATGATCTTCCAGTGCCGTTACGAATCACTTTTGACGCTTCTATGCAAAATAATGTACGTCACTTTAAATTTACCTACTATTTTTAAATGCATTTTTAAAGTTTTGGTGTGTCAAATTTTAGAAAATTTGTTATCTGGACAATGCAAGAGAGCAATACATAATGTTATATGCAATAAACCCGGTTTTGAAAAAATGACACTTAGAACGTTATTCGCGATGATGCTTCAATTTGTAACACTCCCAAAAACTGATTTTGAGGTCAAAAGCCATTTTACTTTTAGTTTTTTCGTAAAAAAAAATCATTTAAAACAAATTTTCAGCCGATTTAAAAATTCTAAACGGTTTTGTAGTCGGGACATCAGAATTCGTTTTAGAGGTATGCTTCCTTTGGCAAAGTATCCTATTTTGATCCCTTAAATACGATTTTGGGACCAAAATATTAGATCTTAGATTATGCTGCATAACTTGAAAACTTGAAGTCCCTTCCAAAAAACATAAAAATTGTATTACTAAGCGTGTCCGCACACGGAGCGAATCGTCATAGACGCGTATTAGACGCTACATTCGATTTTTGTACGCTTTGTTGCTGAACACACTCTGCAACAATCGTTGGATTATGTGTTCCAATTTTTTGATATTGGAGTACTCCAATAGTAATCCTTTGTATACCTTATCGGACCACGTTCAGCTTTTTGAAAGTCGATCATTGCTCGTGCATTATCGACGAAAATTACGTTACGACACTATCGCTCTGGCAGTATATACTCCAAGGAGTAACAACATTGCAGTACATTGCAAAGTACTCTGACGGTAGGTACTCCATGGAGTAGCAGAAACAAAGCGAAGGTTGGAGTAGGTGGTCCAGTCCTAGCACAAAAAAAAAAAACTAATGGCGGCGACATACCAACAGGTTATCATAACCCCTAACGAGATTTTTAGCCGAGCTTCTCTTTCCAACTTGTGGTGTGTTGCTTTTTGAGTTTTTCCTACAAGTTGGCGGGACCTACAGTTTTTTGCCGACTCCGAACGGCACTTGCAAAGCAAATGAATTTTTTTGCTGAGAAGCTTCTCATGGCAGAAATACACCCGGAGAGTTTGCCAAACTACTGCCGAGGGGCGACCCCGTTTAGAAAAATTCTTTTTCTAAATAATTTTTGATGTTACTTTTGCCGGGCATCGAACCGCCACGACTTGGTGTAGAAGGCCGAACATTTAACCGCTACACCACGGCGGCCGATGTCCTAGGACATCGCAATGTTAATTGGAGCACAATTTTTATATGAAAAAGGATTACATTTGGAGTACTCTGATGCTCCAATTGGAGTATTATTTAAATAGGAAATAGAGTACTCTCGATTTTTGCAGGGCATATATTTGCATGAAGAGCTGCACACGAATCGGCAGCTGCACGAAAGTGGCAAAGCATGATAGCTACATGCTGCTCAGCGTATGACAATGCTGGTCACCAGGCGTCGTACGCTTAGAAAAGAGGAAGAAGAAGCATTTGTTTACATTTTTCATTTTCGATTTTTGTGTGCCGTGGCTTTGGTTTCTTTTTTCAAATAAAATTAATTAGGGGTCTTCTCTCTAAATTTTTTTGATAAAAAAACACAGGAAATTTACACACTATTGTCAAAATTGGAAAATTTTCTTTAAAATTTTTTTTTATGAAACATCAAAATGCGTGTGGTTTTTGTTCTTGCATTTTGCAATTTTGACAATAGTGTGTTAAATTCTTGTGTTTTTCATAGAAAAAATTTAGAGAGAATAGCCCTATTGTTTCTCTTGAAATAAAAAATAAAAAATTTGTATGTATAAATGTATTAATTAGTTAGAATTGCAATTTTGACAGTTCGTTGTGTGCTTTTTTTCTGCAGCGTCGTGTGCAGATCTTGAGCCGCAGGGAAATTCGTGCTCAGTGGAATGACGAGTACGCGTCTATGACGATGCGCCTCGTATGCGGACTGCCTAAGTAGTGATTGCCTTTCGACGATATATGTCCAAAAAATATATCATTCATTGACATTAGTGCCAAAAAAATTATGTCAAAATCGAAAAACGGAAAAATTTTTCAAAAAATTCCACTTCTCGCGTGAAAAACATGTCATACTCTTTTCAAATGGACAAAACGCTATATATATTTCGAAAGTGTCAACATTTCTTTATCTTAAACCGGTGAGAATTTTGAAGTCGGTAGAAAATTTGTTTTTTAATGAATTTTTTTACGAAAAATTGAAAAAAAAACGGTTTTTGATCTCAAAACCAGATTTTGGGGGTGTTACAAATTTTTTGAAGGGGGTTATGTGTATAATTCGACCAGAAGAACAATCTTTACTAGGTGACTTTAAAAGTGTATTCACGTTTTTTTATAGCACTGTGTTATTTGTTTTATCTAACCTACTACTTTAAAATTGGAAAAATAGTAGAAGCAGAATTACCTCAGATAGTAAAAGCAGAATCACCTCAGATGTTAAAAAAAATGCAATAAAGAACAAGAAAATTGGTATTAAACCACTTATTCAACCACTAATTTCAAAAGAGAAAAAAGGCGTATGAGCCACTGCTGCTCACTAAGACTGTTAACAAACGAACACATGGCACATACGGCAAAATTGCTTTTGCTCTAAATTCGTAACGGTACTTTATATGGCGATAAAACTTTGAGAGATGATGCGTATTATAATAAACTATCGATTTGCATAAAAAATTCTCGATTTCAAAATCATGGCGCACACGACTCGATATTATTGTTAAGCGAGCTGTGAATTTCCAAAATAGTTCAGTGGTCAGTCAAGCAAGCTTTGAAAGACTAATTTTTATTTATTCAAATCGAAAACCTCAAGTATTTAGTTTTGGCCATTTTTTCATAATAACTTTAGGTATCATAGAAGTGGAATGGCAATACTGGCGACAAAAAAAAAGCATTCAACCTGGACTAGCATTATTTTCATGCCCTACACTTTATTTTATCATTTGCTTAAAATTTCAGGTTTATTCTTAACAAAGCAGCGACTATTTGTATTTACCCAAACACGAAGAAGCACCTGTGAATTATAACAGAAAAAAGTAGCAAACGAAACGAATGAATTTGGATTTTTGTAACTGGTATGAAATGAATATTTCTGAATAGTATAAAACAGTCACCGTAACCGATTAAGACCGATTCATTTTTCAAAACCGAAACCGTAACCGTTATTTTGATCCGAAAAAGAACAAAACAGAAACATCAACCGTTATTTCGATCCGAAAAAGAACACAACCGAAATCGTTTCAAAAGCTGTAACCGGTTCTAAACGGGCTTGATTTTTTTAAATGTCTTAATTCATTTTATGCATACATACATACCTACCATATGTCAGGACAGGTATGATGAGCGACTTATAGAGCGTAATCTTTTTTCTTCGGAAGAAAACTTTACTTCTCCATTGCCTACTCAGTCCGAAGTAGCTCTTGTTGACAAGAGTGATTCTCAGTTGGATTTCTAGACTGATATTAATTTCGGTGCTTATGCTGGTTCCCAGATAGACGAAGTCCCTCACACACAGAGCCAAAGGTACCTAACAAAATAGAACAAAAATGAAAAGATATCTGTATAGTTTTACTTCAAGAAGATGTGCTTCTTATTATTGTAGAGACAGCCTTTTTAATGTTATTAAGAAGATTTTCTTTTTAATATTTTAAATGAAAAATAAAATGATATTGCCCTCACCGAGAATCGAACTTACAATTTTCGGAATGATAAACCCAGCTGTTAACCATCAGGCCATCGCTCACTTTTGATTGCTAGCGTCTAATTACTGATATGTGTATAGTTGTTAATGTTTTTAAAGGAAAATCTCATAAATATAATTGAGAAGATTTATTTTTAACATTTCTAATTAGGAAAAAAAGAGAGAGAATCGAACTTACAATTTTTCGAATGCTAAACCCAGCTGCTAACCATCCGGCCATCGTATACTAATAATTGCCAGAGTCTAACTACACCTTTGTACTAAATGTATAGTTTTTTAATAAGAATTTCTTCTTAAAACCAAAGAGATTTCCCTATAGTTTTTTCTTCATTTCCACCGTTGCGACTACCCCTTTGCCAAAAAATTGATCATGAAGACAATCTTATTAATTTTATTAGGCATTTTTGGCTCTGGCAGTTACAAATTGGTAACTATCGACAGTGACGTGGCTGCCAAGGCCGATTCTATCTTTGATAACAGCAAATACGAAGACCTCCTGCACCCTACATCCGACAACCCTCCTACTTTTATATACAATAAAAAAATTCAAAATTGTTTGGCAAAATTTAAATAGACGGTCGTGGCCTAGTATTTCTTGGATGGACTTGGCGATTAGGCAGTGCAAAAAAAAAGTACAACAACCACATCGGGTTCAAAGAAATTTTTAATTCACCAAACTATTAAACTTCATTCATTTCAATTTTGTACACTTAATCAGAGTACTGTTTTTGTCCCATCATATTAAAATGATGCAATTTACTAATTTACCCAAATGACATTTCGGTATTTAATTAAGGTCACAAAAATGTTTCAAACTGAACTGCTTTTGGAGCAATATAATTGAGTTGTTTACAAAATGTATAGAACCAACATTCAGTTATGTTTTGCGATTAAATTGAGTCATATGAACAATGTTAGCTCGTTTTAGCAAAAAAAAAATTCTCATTTGATTGAAATAAGTAGGTATATTACCTGAGTTCATAATTAAATGTTTGTGTATTTAAATGTTTGCTTTCGCAAAACATATTTGCTTTTATTTGTGGTTTTATGCCGTGTGCATAGATTTCATTTGTGCAAAGCCACAAAACCTATCAACATGCGGTAAAAATTTTCTAAGCTGTTGCAATTGTTGGTCAAGTCAAATTTGATTGTAATCAATACTCAAACGTGTTTGATTTATTTCAATGAAATGTTGGATTGGAGGTTTGGCCACATTTTTTCTCGTATGTACCTAATTATTTTAAATCTTCTTAGAACTCTTTTCTCAAGTGAACTATACAATGTATCTGCGCGATAATAAAAAATACTTTGATAGGGCAGATAAATTGTAAAGGCGGTTGCGCCTTCTTCATACGCGTCAATTGTAGCCACTTCTAGAATACCACAGCAAAAATGGGGTCGCAATGTATGAACTTCGGTTTTGATTAATTGGCTAAACTCTTACCTATCCATAGTAAACTTCGACAAATATAATCCATTCCCTACATACGGCTCAATAGAACGAAGGCAGACCAGATGGTTACAGAGCTTAGAACATACCCAAGCTCTTCTAATATCAATAGCAATCAGGGGCGGATCCACGAAAATTTTTCTGGGGGTCCAGATTTGAAATCTCCAAAAGCTATTAGCAATGCTCTGATCATGTGGTATAGTAGGCTTACTAGGATCATAGAAGATCCAAAACTTGAACTGAACTTGCGTCCAGGAAATTTTTGGTCACAACAAGGTATGCACCGCTGCAAACGAATAAGTGTAAATTCAGCAATACAGCGTGAATGGATAAACACGGTTGTGGAAAGTTTGTTTTTTTTTATCCAACTACTAACTTTTTTTCGTAACACTTTCTCTGTATGATCTTTTAGCACATTTTAATTATTTGACCTGCTACTTTAAAAGCTTTGTTAGCAGGAACAATGCTTAGAAATGAAGTTAAAAATTAATCAAGGCTGTTCAAAACTTTTTTAGTAAAAGTTTGTACCCACCCAACAGTTTAAGAGTAGTTACGGGACAGAAATAATACTTGATGATAACATCGACCTAGTGAAGCGAATTACAATTCAAGGAGACTTGTCCGACGCAGATAACATTCCTGTGTTGTTGTTTCTGTTGTTAACAATATTTTGCCCTGCCTAGAGGGAATGATCAGAAGATTTTCATGAAGCGCTTCTAACGAGAGTCCAAGGAAACGTGCAGTTTCAAAAGGGTTGGACAAGAGAGACAGAGGGGTTAGAAGAGAGGGTTCAATGTAACAGTTAAAAATATGTAAAGTGCCATTCGGGACATACCACATGAGGGCATGTGACAGATATAGTGTTATTTAGTCTAGATAAGTAAGAGTTTAACCTGTTACAGTATCCAGACCGAAGCTGGGCCACAGTGGCTCTAGTCTCCCTTGGTAAAGTTCGTTCTTCTTCAGCGATATCAGGTGGAAGACTGTTTAGAACGGAGTTCACAGGCCGAGATCTGACAACATTCATCTTGGTGGAAGTGCAAGACTGGGTCAACAAAACCGGTTGGCTGAATTTTCAACGGTGAACGTAAGTTGGAGTTTTTCTCGCTTGGCTTATGTTTAAAATGCTATCGGGAAATATTCCCTGCAGCGAAACCTCAAACTAGTCAGAAAAATACTAGTATACAACTATAATTTTCTGGCAGAACTCATACTAGTCAGGAAATATCCATTTCATACTAGTATACAACTAGAATTTTCTGTCTGAATTCATACTAGCCAGGAAATATCCTTTTCATACCAGTATGCAACTAGAATTTTCTGGCTGAACCCATACTAGTCAGGAAATGTCAATTTCATACCAATATACGACTATAGTTTTCTGGATGCAATTATACTAGTCGAAAAATACAAAATTCATGCGTTTCGTTTTCTCTTATAATTCATAGATGCTTTTTCGTGATAGGGTAAATACGAATAGCCGCTGCTTTCTTAAGAATAAACATGAAAATAAAGCCAGGAAAATTCTGGTTGAAATCATACTAGTCCAGGTTGAATGCGTATTGGACTAGTATGGGACTAGTATATTTTATACTAGTCCTTTTTGGACTAGTATGTGGACTAGTTCATTTTATGTAAATTATACTACTCCAGGTTGAACTAGTATGGAACTATATTTTACAACTAGTATTTCCTGACTAGTATATACTTAACTGGTATATTCTGGTCGAAATCTGACAATTCACGTAAAAAATACCAGTTGCTTATATGGAAAAAAGACAGAACATTGACTAGTTGGGCCCGGTGCACCAACTAGTAGTAAAGTAGTTTTGAACTAGTTGCTTTCGCTGCAGGGTTTAAGCACAAAAGATATGTAGATCTATGAACGTATAAAAGACATGGCTATTTTAAGACCAAAGAGAAATTGTGCATAATTTTTTTTAATAAAAGGTCACAACGTCAACAAAGGCAATAAGGAAGAAAGTGGTTGGTATAGAAAAAAATAAAAATTGCACACCACAACAATGGAACCGCGTATAAAGGACGCGTAATGATGAAATATTTCCTTAAAATACCATTTAAGATGACGTTATTACGCAGCAAAAAATTTTGTAAGCGATCATGGAAACAAACAATGCCAAAAAAATCCGAATGTACCTTAGTACACGTGAAAGAAGTTAACCTTCATAAATATCCAAGTAATAAGAGGAGATCCAGATAATTATTATTTTCATATTATTATTACTTGTTAAGTTTTAAATTTATCTAGATAATGTTATCCATATTCATGATTCAAAAAAATTTTAGGCAGAAAATTGCCCAAAGGTCAATGGCTTCTCGAGATTTTGGTCGATATATAAACGAAGGAATAAATATATTGCCTTTAGATGGTAATACTTCCTATTACTGATATTGGCATATCTTGCTCAACATTACAAAAATTAAGAAAGTGGCAACGGAGGTGTACGGAGAAGACAATGCTGGCAATACCTCATTTTTGGCGTATTTCCAGTTAAGCTGTTCTCACCTATTGCCACAATTTTGTTAATAAAGCATACATCCGAAATTTCGGCTCAATCGGACCTTAATGTTCAAGAACCAATGTATCTAAGCCTTACATTACGTGGCCAGCAGACATATATAAGGTGCCCCTTTTTTCTTATGTACATATATGTATACTTACTAAGTAAGCTTAAAGCCACTTTTATTGTTATATACATACTCAAATTGGCTGAAGTGTGCACGAGTGTACAATATTTTTCATAATCTATGTCGGCCAACGGCTTAGCAATATGCAGATAGGTAGATATTTATGTTGCTTGTATCGCAGTATATAAACACACGTCCTTATGTATCCTGATCCGCACTCGAATAATTTTTAAAAACAATGCAGCTAAGAGCCAAGCGCCGCTGATGAATGGTATCACTTTTTTTGTATGAAAAAGTTGATTACGCACAATTTATCACGATTAATAGCGAATTGCTGCGGTGAGCAAAAGCGGCGGTCGACAAAAAAAAAGTTACGCAGCCAATTTCACTGTTGAATGAAAGAAGAAATTTATTAAACAAGGGCGTATCCATAAATTTGGATATTTATTCTTATTAACATATGGGTATTTAATGCTTGTAGATATAGCTACCTAGTGGACAATTAAAACAATTGTCAAAACCATAAACTTTGGCGTAAAATTTGTTGATAATTTTTATTTATTTAATTAATATTTTATTTACATATGTGGCCAAATTTATTGTTTTTATTCTCTCCCTCCTACCGAGATTTATAAAAAATGTTTAAATATACGTGAATTAGACAATAAACCAAGCTATACCCATGGGTTTCCTCCCAGGATTTTATAATGGTATTATATTTACCTATATCAAAAGGTACCATAATTCCTAACATTCAGGTGGTATTTACCCTCCACACCCTATTAAAAAAAGTAATCGCATACGTCCTTTGCTTTTACATTTGTTTTATATGCGGACTATCGACTTAAAACACCGTGAGGCGCCTGAACTGATGAATACTGCTTCTTGAATGATGTGCGGTTACATTCTGTGACGACAAGAAAATGACCAACAGCAGGTTGCTGTTTGGATATGCTCGATAAGTAAGCAGTCAAGTAAGGTTGATAAAGAGCAACGAATGAAAAGTCAACGTTGATTGAACGAATGTCATTTGAGATATTAATCGAGTAAAATCGAATATCTCCAGGGATGCAATTATTTCTGACGAAATTAAGATTGTAGACCAATAAGTTATCAAAAAGTTTATAATAGCGCGTATGTAAGAATAATATAACCAATTGTGGAGTATCATGTACATATCCGGCCATGAATTGCGATTTAGTTCATTAAACGAGAAGCACCTAATTCTTGCTCGAAAATTATTGTGTTAAGCAAGATCTATAAGATTCACTATTTGTCAAAATAAAAAAGTGTTTTGGCATTTCCTTTTTTTTACAAATACGAAGGAGTTCGCACGCTACAAAAGTTGACCTTTTGGGAGAAATGCCCATTTAAAAAATCGCTCAAGAAATGATCAATAAATGTTTTCTCCCGTAAAATTTTCTTGAGCCAATACTCAGTATGAAGGAAATGACTGTATGCTACCAAGTCTGAATTTGACTTCCCTGCCAAGCTTTTATGAGTATGCCAAAAGACAACAAGCAATAACAACAGGTCCGTCCTAACTGGGCCGAGTCATTCGAATACAAACGAATATTCCGGAACAGATAACCCAAGCAGCAGAACTAAACCGCGCTAATGCAAGATGGTTCACGAGTGTGCGTTTGCTAACATATGCATACGTCGATGTTATTTATATCATTCGAGCTGCCCACCGCGTCTTAAGTTCTACCGCGTCTTTTGACACTTTTCCCGACATTCGTAGATGTGTTCCAGCAATTTCGTGGAATTATATTTATTAAAATCGCGAGATTTCGTGGCGGCGTAAAAATAACATAGAAGTTGTACGAACTTAACACAGATAAGAGCTTAGAGCATCAAATTAAAAGGCAACTGCTTCGGTGGTTTTGCGGAGGTCCTCCCTGAGGAGGACAATAAGAAATAAGGTATTTTATAATAAAGCTTTATTTTTTTGCCTTTATGTACGCTAGTCTATATGACACCATGTAGGTAAGTATGTATGTACATTAGGGCGATTCAAATAAAAAAAATTTGGTTTTTTTCTCGGTCTTACCCCTTGAAACTTTAGGTATTGATGAGAAAATAAGTCTTGCAAAAAATTAGCGCTCTATCTTAACCCTTAGGGGTGGCTATTTTTTTTCGCCCTTTCCCATACATTTTGTATGGGGAAAAAAGGTATTTTTTTCAAAGTGAATTTTCTTTTAATTTTTGAAACTTTTTTGAAAATATTTTTACATACTCTTAAAGTTGAAGCTTTGAAGCTTCCAAAATAATAAGCCATGTGCGAATATCTTAACTATTAAAATAATTACAGCCATTTAAATAAACTAAATTTTATACGTGTTAGTGTGTATGTGTGTGCAATAGTACAAAACTCAGCCATATTCAAAAGGCTGTAATTATATTAATAGTTAAGATAATCGCACATATCTTACCATTTTGGAAGCTTCAAAGCTTCAACTTTAAGAACATGCAAAAATATTTTCAAAAAGGTTTCAAAAATTAAAAGAAAATTCACTTTGAAAAAAATGCCATTTTCCCCATACAAAATGTATGGGAAAGGGCGAAAAAAATAGCCACCCCTAAGGGTCAAGTTAGAGCGCTAATTTTTTGCAAGGCTTATTTTCTCATCAATACCTAACTTTTTAGGGGGGTAAGACCAAGTCGAAATTTTTTTTGAATCACCCTAATGTACATAAGTACGCATAGGTACGCACAAATGCACTTGCAAATATTTAGCTTCACACGCTGCCAGCAAAATTCATTTATATGCAAATTTTCAAAATGCAGTCAAGCATTCGAAGCACGCACATATGTGTAGCCATTCCGAGTGTTCCACTATGCGCTAAACTAGTTTCAAAGTAGTGGCAAACTGGACTAGGGTATAACAACTGTGTTAAATGAGTCTCCAAATTAGCTACCCGAAAATGCTTTTCACGGGGTCTCGATCTCGGCGCCCATTTTTTACCCCTACAAAACTTATTTTGAGCTCCTAAGAATATTACTTTAGCTGGGCCATATTGTACAAGAACACCTCCCCTATTCGCAAAAGTTACCAAAAGTAGGCAAGTAAAAAATGAAGCTAAAATGATTAATTGCCAAAGCAGAGTTCACTTTCACCAGTACCTCAATAGTCCGAAAACGTCCACAGTCATGGTTCACTTTCGGTTTCTATCAGTTAACATTCAAGTGTTTAGCTATGACATTTGCATGTATTTATTTTACCTATTGTTGTTATTATTGGCGCATTAAAATGAGTAGATTGTGGCGCAACTAAAGGCAAATACATTTAGAAGTGTTCCAGCCAAAATATGCATTTTTGTTTTCGCAACACTTCAAGTTAAAATAATTGATAGTTATTTCTACGCCGCACATGCTGCGTAAGCATGGGTCCGGGGGTCAACGAAAGTTCGATCACGCATTATCCAGCCAAAATATGCATTTTTGTTTTCGCAACACTTCAAATTAAAATAATTGATAGTTATTTCTACGCCGCACATGCTGCGTAAGCATGGGTCCGGGGGTCAACGAAAGTTCGATCACGCATTATCATTTTTCATTTCGTAATAAAGCTACCTTCGAAACAATTTTTAATATTGTAGTTGTAGGCAGGGTATATTGTGGTCGTAGGCAGGGTATATTGCAGTTGTAGGCAGTATAGGCAGTATATATGTATTGTAGTTGTAGGCAGTGTAGGCAGTGTAGGCAGGGTATATTGTAGTTGTAGGTAATGTAGGCAGGGTATATTGTAATTGTAGGCAGTGTAGGCAGGGTATATTGTAGTTGTAGTCATAAATGATTCGTGAAAGAGTCATAAATGACTCGTTGAAGAATCATAAATGACTCCTGGAAGAGTCATAAATGACTCGTAGAAAAGTTGTAAATGGCTCGTGGAAAATTCATAAATGACTCGTGAATGAGTCATAAATGACTCATTGATGAGTCAAAAACGACTCATTGGTGAGTCAAAAATTACTCATTGATGAATCAAAATGACTCAATTATGAGTCAAAAATGACTCGTTGGTGAGTCAAAAATGACTCATTGATGAGTCAAAAATGACTCATTGAAGAGTCAAAATTGACTCAGTGACGAGTCAAAAATCACTCAACGATAAGTCAAAAATGACTCACCGATGAGTCAAAAATGACTCATAAGCGAGTTATTCATGAAATGAAGTTTCATGTAGAATACACATGTTTACACATCAAACCTCACGAGTACTTGGTACTCACGCCATTTTTTGACAGTAAACTTATATTTTTGCTTCCA
This sequence comes from Campiglossa producta, assembly GCA_964058755.1. NCBI lineage: Eukaryota > Metazoa > Arthropoda > Insecta > Diptera > Tephritidae > Campiglossa > Campiglossa producta. The sequence goes on from CAXKVI010000004.1 coordinate 26,476,297, forward strand.
TTTTTCGCATCACTATCTGCTCTCTACGGCCGCCGTGGTGTAGCGGTTAAGTGTTCGGCCTTCTATTACAAAATATTTAGAAAAATAATTTTTCTAAACGGGGTCGACAGTAGTTTGGCAAACTCTCCGGGTGTATTTCTGCCATTAGAAGCTTCTCAAAAACTCATTTGCCTTGCAAATGCCGTTCGGAGTCGGCAAAAAACTTTAGGTCCCGCCAACTTGTAGGAAAAACCCAAGGTATGAAACCGATTAAAATAACGTTCTGGTTTCGGTTTCGGTTTTGTAACCCGATTCGGTTTCGGTTTCGAACAAACGCAAAAATAATTTTACTACTACAAAACTTAAGTATGTGCTGCAAAATGGTCTGCACTTTCTTTTTATTTGAAAGTGTTTTTTATTTTTATTTTTTAAGCAAAACAATTAGAAATCCAAGTTTTCAAAGGGTCAAAATTACCTCACTGTGAACAGAAGATATTAATCAAGAACAACTCTCTTTAGTGATTATTCGCACAAATATTTTGCAGAGAAACTAAGCATTTAAAGCACAAAATATTTACCAATCAAATATATCGATCTTCTGTCAGTCCACCTCTGCCGGAGACACTCAAACACAACGACAGTGGTTTGTGCGTATAGATTTCGACGCTGAGGATTTCAGTGTTGCAAATGCTTCGGAAATGCGCACAATTATCGTATTTTGCATAAATTTATTTGAATATTGCGTTTTGTGCGCTCGGTTGCAAGCTCAATACCTCAAGCCAAAGTTGCCGCATTCCGTAACTTTTTGGAAATAAAAGTCGTTGTTGAAAGTAACCAAACAAAATTTCAAAGAGTTTTAACCGACTCCGTCGAAAACAATTATTTTTATTTATATTAGCAGATCCATCGGATGTTATCCTTCCCAAAGTTAGACCAGCGCATTTCTCTCCGACATATTGGGAGATACATCAGACCCCAGCATAGCAATTATAATCCGTACAAGCTCGCATTGAAGAATAATTACCATTTTTGGTTTAAAGTTTCAGCGTGGTAACAGCGCTACAAATACCATCTCAGTATTGCGTTATATTGAGGCAGCCACTGTACGGGAAATCGAAACGATGCACGCAAAATTATTCATAGCTTTTGGCGTTCAAATCTACATTCTCTTTTAAAAACAAAAAATTACTCCAAACATATGTTAGCGCAAGGTTGGGCTCCAGGGAAGTTAAAGTTTGTAATTCTTATCTATAAATATAATAAAATTGTATAAGGCAATTGCCTGTTTGTTATAGATATTAATGGAAATTAAAATAGGGTGTCTTTATTAGAATAACAAAAATCGAGCCCACAGTTTGGTTTATGAAATCAAACAGTAGTTCTGTACCTAATTCAAACTTACTATATGCTAATATATGTAACTTTGATTCGTAAAATGTGAACTTATGAAAAAATCAATAATTTACATAAATTTTTGCTGAAAAAATACTTTTCGATATATTGATGATTCCATTTCCGGATTTCAATCCCAGTTAAAGATTTCGGCCCACTTTTGGACTAGGATGGTTCAATTTTTTTCGAACTAGTATGAAACTAGTATTTTACGATTAGTATCATTCTGGTATAATTCCACTAGTATTTCACTAGTAAAGTATACTAGTAGCCCATATGGAAATAAGACAGATCGCTAAATAGTTGAGCTTGGTGCTCATACTAGTTGTAAAGTGGTTTTTAACTAGTGGGCTTGATTGTGGGGTTGCATTTGAATTTCCTATCTGAGGTAAACGCCTTCTTCAAAAGGATCTTAGATATACTCTAAAAGAAGTTATAATGAATAAAATTTATTTGGGCTCTTCTTACTTGAATAACTAAATGTTACTCATACGCCGTGTATGACCTATATGAGCCCCCCTTAAAATACATGTGGTGTAAAAAGCTATACCCATCGACACCCGAATTCGCAAAAAAAGGAGGTAGGACTTGGCTGAGATGGAAACAACAAGTGGAGGTCCTGCAGCAAAAGCAACTAGTTGAAAACTACTTTGCAACTAGTTAATACACGGTCCAACCAGTCAGTGTTTTGATTTTTTTCCATATACGCAACTTGTCAGATTTCGATCTGAACATACCAGTCATCTATGTACTAGTCATGATATACTAGAATTATACTAGTTGTAAAATAACAGTCCAACAGTCCCATACTAGTTCAACCTGGACTAGTATGATTTGCATAAGATGAACTAGTCCCCATACTATATATACTAGTCCCACACTAGTCCAAAAATCATTGAAACCGGACTAATATGATTTCAACCTGAATTTTCTTGGCTTACCCTTTATTTTATCATTCTCCTTTATTTCAATGTTTTTTTTAAGAAAGCAGCGACTATTTGTATTTACCATATCACGAAAAAGCATCTGTGAATTACAAGAGAAAAAAGAAATAAAGAAACGAATGAATTTTGTATTTTTTAACTAGTATGATTTCATCCAGAAAAATCTAGTTGTATACTAGTATGGAATGGATATTTCCTGACTAGTATGAGTTCTGCTAGAAAATTCTAGTTGTATATTAGTATGAAATGGATATTTCCTGACTAGTATGAATTCAACCAGAAAATTCTAGTTGTATACTAGTACTTTTCTGACTAGTTTGAGGTTTCGCTGCAGGGGATGACTGGAACTCCCTTAGTGTTTCCAATTGGCGCCAGTTGTCGCTAAAAGGAATGGGTGGCGTGTTTTGCGCCGCAACGGCAAAAATCGTCCAAGCTCCAATAAATGATTATGACGAATATTTTATTCTATACATTTCGGGGACGTTCTAATGTGTATGGCAAATATGTATGTATATATGTTCATATTGATTATTGTTACTACATATGTCATCATTAGTACGTATTATTATGACGACTGCTTAGTTCTAAGCTTCTGGCTTAATGCCATACGCTAAGCGGATGTAAACATAACTTTTAGCCGAATTCTTTTGTTAATCGAGATGTGAAACTATCATAATGCTCTCATAGAAATGTCTTATGGCAGTTTTCCTCCGAATATACACGACTTTTTATAAAGAAAAACTTCACCCTTAATTTCCCAACATAAAAAAAAAGTTTCCTACCTGGCTTTGTTCTGAGTAATAGCACCAACCTCGCTACATCGTACTACGAGTGACTTTTTTCCAAACTTGTAGACAAAAGACAATACAAAGACTCGTGTAAGGGTGTGGCATGCTACATCTTCCTAATATTACAAAATACAAATGATAGCTCTTGTCAAATGTCAACTTCATTTGTACATGCTCGCAGCTCAATTCGCCCTTTAAGTCTGTCTCACTATTATTTGATCTATATTGTGTTTCTTTTTGAGTGCCACACCCACTAGTTTATGCATTTGTTAACGAGCAAGCTTTCTGTGCGTTGTATCAGCTTTCTAATGGCCCACAACCTTTCCAACGCTTTCATATCATCTATGTACCTAATGAAGCCTAATTTTTGAAACATCCAAATCGTGAACTCGCACCTGCCCCTTAAATCCGCATTAGAGCAGACACAGACAGACGAGCTGTCTTTACGTTTCAATTGTTGCAAAAATGCGAAAGCTATAAATTATGTGTTGTTGGCTGTGGGTTTTCTTTACCAGGAATTTTGCCCTAATTTCCGCTGTTGTACGCGTTTGCAGGATAAATGTGCTCGGCATAAGCATGCATGGACTGTTGCACTCATTCCATCATCCACATACATCCATGGGCGTGCTCGTTGCTGTTGTCGACTTATGTACATGGAATGCTCCTACCATACTTGGCATCAGTCATTGGACGTTGTGTGGAATTGGGTTAGATTGTGGGAAATTTCTCGTTGCTGATGGTTGTTCTAATGTTGTTGCTATTGCTAACATTATGTTGACATGAAATCCCATGCTAACATGCCTGTTGCTTTGATATCTAGTATCCCGGGTGGAATGCGGGTAATGATGGCAAGCAAGTCAAAACGACCAACGCTGGTGAAGGCAATAATTCAATCGCAAATGTCAACTAAACGATGAACATACTTCGACACAATTACAAACATACATACATACATATGTAGTCTATTATTAGTATCTAAAGATTACCTCTCCGTGACTTCCGAAACATTTCTCAGAAGAATAATTAAGTAGGTAGGTGTATCTTTGTAGGGAATGCCAGCGCAACCGCCAAACGGGCAACCGCAACGCGTGCTATCCTATCAGTCAGCGACGTCACCGTCGCACGCATAGCTACGTCATCAGCTACCACCGTAGCCACCACTGTAAGCGGCACACTCGCAAACACCGTAAGCGCGGCCACTATGCGCACCGATCCTGTCGACACGCGCACTCGTCACGATGGCAAAGGCTCGACGCGCAGCCCACACAGTGGCCGCATGCACCGCCGCTGTACGGACAGCCGCTACCGAAGTGACAACAAGGTGCGCAACTACTGCGCTCGTAGTCGCCGCACGCACCGCAACTTGGGCAGCGCCCACACATGCCATTAAGTCGCCAAAGCCGGCACCGACCTACACCGTAGGAAGAGACCTCCCAAAGCTATTACCGACCTGCACCGTAGGAAGGATAATGGCGGAAGGAGCCGGGGTCCATGAAAGCAACAAAGCAACAGAAGAGAAACCTCTGAGAGACAACCCCATCGACAGTAGCCCATCCAGCAGCAGCGAGGGCGGTACAACAACAAGCAGTTCATCGGACTCGAGTGACGACCAAATAAATGAACATTAATTTGGCCCACACAAAATAACCGCATGCCATACCAACAACCACCATCATACAGCCAACATAGCAACACAACAAACTTCAGCAACACCGCGGACATAGCAACACAACCAACACAACAAACTTCGGCAACACAGCCAACCTAGCAACACAACAAACTTCAGCAACACAGCCAACATAGCGACACAACCAACACAACAAACCTCAGCAAACCTAGCAACATAACCATGGCAACCATTTGAGCTAGCAACACCACCCGACGCTGGAAGGTTATGCCTTGTAAATGGGAGCTTACCAATACTAGACGTTACAAGCCAGAGTAGACACGGTAAGTGTAACTCAGGTGTTGTGGAGTTACCCCGCCCCATTATACGCTTAAGACCGTGATAACCTGTTCTGCCGCGATTAACCGTGAATACGCAGCTTATCATCGCGAGTGAAGGGCGAACGCCAGTACAGTTGTGAGGGCAGAGCAGCGAAACGTCGACAGAGGAACGTCACCGCAAGTAGCGCGTCAGAACGCCGGCAGAGGTAGTCAGCGCGGCCCGTCAACGCCGACAGAGCAGCCTCACCGCAACTGACGCGTCAGAACGCCGGCAGAGCTATATCACCGCAGTTAACGCGCCAGAACGCCAGCAGATATACGCCGGCGCGAGCAACAAAACGTCGACAGAGTAACGCCACCGCAGGTAACGCGGCACAACGCCAAAAGAGGCGCGCCGACGCCAGCAGCACAAAGCCACGCTAACACGAGGGATAACGCGACACGCCAGACATCGAAGCACCAAGCCAACAGTACCTGTACCGAAGGCAATAAATTGAATTATTTGAAATTATATAATTGAATTATAGTTAGTTAAGTAATATTTAATAAAGTTGAGAATACTTGTAAAACGGCCCCAAAGTATAAATTTATTGTACAAGGACCCTGGACACGGCGAGTATACGCCAGCATTTGATAAGAATCATAGGGGCAGGGAAAAGCTTCGTTACAATATGTAGATCATATGTATTAGCACCCGACCTGTTCATTATCTTTGGTCTCCCCTTAATGTAGAGCTGTGAAATAGAATGAGGTTCTGCAAATACACCAGTTTCCCAAGAATTACTTCTAGGCTCTATCCGTTTAATTTATTCATACAATTCATGAGAACAAGAGTAAAATCAATTAAGGAAAATACAGTCGTCGGCTGTTTCACGTTTAAAAATTTGATGTTCTTATACTGTTAAAATAAAGAACCCGTTTATAGGAGCAAACGATTATATGGAGGCTATATGTTATACACAGAAAAAATGGGCACTTTTTGTTAAAACAATAGCTTAACTGTTAACTTAAGATTAACAGTTTCAATAAAGTTCAATCAACAGCATTGAATAAATCAACCCATATTTTTTCCTATGTAACTATAGTGCAAAATATCAGGTTCCTAGCTGTTTAAGGCATGATATAAATGAGTTAATATCTTTTGAACTACAAAATTGTCCAACTTGAAATAAAAAGGGTTTTTTAGGTGAAATTGTAGCGCATTTTATATATATTTTTTCGAAAATAGGCGGCCGCCGTGGTGTACCGGTTAAGTGTTCGGCCTTGTACACCATGTCGTGGCGGTTCGATGCCCGGCAAAAGTAACATCAAAAATTATTTAGAAAAAGAGTTTTTCTAAAACGGGGTCGCCCCTCGGCAGTAGTTTAGCAAACTCTCCGGGTGTATTTCTGCCATTAGAAGCTTCTCAGCAAAAAATTCATTTGCTTTGCAAGTGCCGTTCGGAGTCGGCAAAAAACTGTAGGTCCCGCCAACTTGTAGGAAAACTCAAAAAGCAACACACCACAAGTTGGAAAGAGAAGCTCGGCTAAAAATCTCGTTAGAGGTTATGATAACCTGTTGGTATATCGCCGCCATTAGTTTTTAGTTTCGAAAATAGTAAGTGGGGAAAACTGTATGTAATAATTATTTAAAAAATTCATTCTTTATTCAATATTTTGATTTTTTATAATTAAATATTTTTTTTAACGCAGTTATAAAGTAAATATTATTACCTTCAAAATAAAACAAAAATGAATAAGATACGACGAGTGGAACCAAAGATATGGTATTTTGAATGTGGGCAAGTTTGCTTACTCATCGATTTTGAGCACATGCAGATCTCTGAAAATAAATTTTTTTCGAGGAAATCCTGATACATATATTTGCTTATTTTGTGCGAGCATCTTAAAAAAAAAGTTTGAGCCGAATCAAAATTATGAAGTCTCAAAAGTTGTTCGATTTGTAAAATAATGACCCATATATAAATATAACACATGCGAAAAAAAAAACAAGAGCTACAAAGTATCACTTTCCTTCCTGCTTAATTACAGAAATTACATCGAAAGTCCGGATATCGGAAAAATCGATTGTATGTGAAAAATTAGTACAATCTTACTGATTTTCAACATTGACCTTTCACATGCAAAACAAAACTAAAATTGCGAAATTTCACGTTCCTACTAACTTAGTTATAGGAGTTACAATCCAAAAGCAGTTTACCAGAGCATTCGATTGAATGGCGACCCAATTTTACTGCCCAATCTTACTGATTTTCAACATCGAAGTTGCGTATGCAAAAATATCAATGGATACAATATTTCACTCTGCTATCTGTTAAGTTATAGCTCACGCACCAGTTTCGGAACGGTCGATTGCATGTAAGTTATTTGTAGCATTGGTCCGATCTTTTTGTTTCTTGCAAATGATTAATCTCTCATAAAATAACGGCTAAACACCAGTTTATGCCAAATCCCTCACCGTCTCCTTTTCCGCCGAGCTATATCTCTACCACTTCTTAATATACTTCTACCTCTACATCCACCTCTAACTCTACCTCTGCCCCCAACTCGATTTCGACCTGTACCTCTATAAACCCTTTTCCCTTCCATCTAAATCTACCACCTTTAGAAAAGTCTCATATCTCGATGCCAACTTCAGCAACATTGACTCTTAGGACAATATTTTCGAAAGAAATAGAGATGATGAATTGAAATTTTCATTACCCAGGTCAATACCTATCCTTCGATACCCATGCCCTGAAAACACATTCAACATCGATCCAAAAAATGCATTTTTGGCCAAAGCCCCTAAGATTTGTATATCTACGACTGGTTATGCTATTATTAAATAAATATTTTTTAATTGATAGTTCGAAAGCTTTAAATCGGCTCTCAATTTAATCTGATTTAATTTGGGGCTAATAGCCAGTAGGCGTTAAAAACTTCAAAGTTGTTCAATTGAAACTTGCTTGATTACTTTTTTATATGGTGGGAGTATTGTTAAGGCAATTTATGTACTTAATAATATACAGCAATACATATACTGGCCTACAAACTCGTACATATTCCTGCAAAAAATGCACTCAATCTAAGATAAATATGTTATGTTCCGCAAAGAATCATTAGATTAATACCACTTTTGTTCTCTTTGTTTGGGTTGGAGTGAGCCATTTTCTTTGAGAATATCCAAGGAAGAGACTAATGCGTCCCTTTTATACTTAAATTGTGTTATCCCAATCTTTTAACGAAATACTTGGGATAAGTTAAAGCTAATGCTATGTATACATACACGGAGAATATATCCAATAAATTTTCATTAACCAGATCCAAATTTTACCATGATCTATATAAGATTCAAGATTAACATTCCACCATCTCGCCGCCATCTAGCGTCCAATCCGCCATTTTAGTTGACACTCGCAAATTATTAAATTTGGTTGTGTTTCTTACTGTTTTTGTTTGTTTAGGGACGCTAGATTTCGCCGAAAATCTTGATTTCTTTCATTTGGTTGTGTTTCTTGCTGTTTTTGTTTATTTATCTGAAGAGTATTGCCAGCGAAAATTTTTTTTGTGGTCTTATATCTGTTCAAATCTTCTTCATTTTTGAAAATTTGTAATGAAGATTATGCATAAGTTAATTCCAGAAATCGCAGTTAACCCCGGATTTTCGCTAAGGTATCAGCCCTATAACCTTAAACGTATTAATCGTCAAACGCTCCCTTTCGCCACTATTTGAACAATCTTTTTGCAGGTTTCTTACTGTGTAAAAAACTTTTGTGTATTAATGGTTTTATGTTTACACAGAGCCAAAAATGCCTAATAAAATTAATAAGATCGTCTTCATGATCGGTGGAAACGAAGAAAAAACTATAGGGAAATCTCTTTGGTTTTAAGAAGAAATTCTTATTAAAAAACTATACATTTAGTACAAAGGTGTAGTTAGACTCTGGCAATTATTAGTATACGATGGCCGGATGGTTAGCAGCTGGGTTTAGCATTCGAAAAATTGTAAGTTCGATTCTCTCTCTTTTTTTCCTAATTAGAAATGTTAAAAATAAATCTTCTCAATTATATTTATGAGATTTTCCTTTGAAAACATTAACAACTATACACATATCAGTAATAGACGCTAGCAATCAAAAGTGAGCGATGGCCTGATGGTTAACAGCTGGGTTTATCATTCCGAAAATTGTAAGTTCGATTCTCGGTGAGGGCAATATCATTTTATTTTTCATTTAAAATATTAAAAAGAAAATCTTCTTAATAACATTAAAAAGGCTGTCTCTACAATAATAAGAAGCACATCTTCTTGAAGAAAAACTATACAGATATCTTATCATTTTTCTTCTATTTTATTAGGTACCTTTGGCTCTGTGTACGAGTGCTTGACTTTACTGTCCAATATGCAAAATCTCCCAGTCATTTACTTCATAATTTTATAAAATTTCCACAACATAATTTTAAGTGCAATGTAATTTTATTATTTTTTTTTTGTTTCCTTCACTTTTTTTACTTTGCTGCTTAACTGTTGGCATTTTCCTTTTGTTTCCGCTTTCGCTTGTGTAGTGTATATCCTTCAAATTGTGCTGTTATAACGATGTGAGAGTGTTTAAAAAAAATTAAATTACAGCGCAATAAAAATTTACTTTATTGCCACAGAAATTGTTGCGGTAAAATTTTGACGTGACTACAATGTGAAATTTTTTGCTCATGGCACCAAAAAAAGGTTAACTTTATAAAAAAAAAAAAAAAAAATTTAAGCAAGAGAGCAATTAAGACGTTCTAAGATTGGACTGAAAGGAGCAGCGGGGGAAAATTGTAAAGAAAAGCTTTAAAAGTAATATAATAAATATGAACAAAATATGTCCAAGTGATGTGCTGTTCCGTGTTTTATAATAATTGGGTATGCCGAGTATGGTTGTAAGGAAACTTGGGTTTTATGGGTTCCTGTTTTCGGAGACACTTTTCAATGTTAAATTAATAACGTTGAACCCCAATTCAAAGTGCTCACTACCATACATTGAAAACACAACTTTTGATTTTATAATATGAATCAAAGTTAATTAATGAATGAACCACCTTAAGTTAAAATCTCTCCAAGCTCCATTTCCATTATAAAATAACATTTGTCATACTTTCTTAACCGGAAATCATGTCGGTTTATGCTTTATTTAAGATTGTTTTTACTTAACTTTACAGCGTTTTTATCTAAACGTAGAACTTACTTCACATAACACTTTCCCGAGGGGCCTCGTCCACTCTTCTCATATCCTATCGTTTCCTGAAAGTGTTAGAGACTAGTCCAATAAAATCAATTAATTATTTTTATTATTCTAACTCTAAATCGATATTTAAATTGAGAAACTCCATTTATAGGGAATGTGCCAACCTGCTCTTCCATATCCCACACTTTCCTCTCTGTGCAATAGATTAACCTCATAGAACTGCTTCCTGAATTGTATTGCTCTAAAAAAACCCTCCATAGATTTTTCCATTAAAAAATTACATTTGTAAAGTAGATGCCAAGCGCTTTTTCCATATCTCACAATATCTTTGTGGATTTTATAGCTTCTATAGTGTTCCGATTTTCTGAACCTATTTTGTATGTATATCTTTTGGAACCGAGTCTAAGTTGAACTGCATTTTTAATTAAAGTAGCTTAGCTTTCGCAGTTCCATGCATCACTACTTATATGTATATCCTTATATAAACTCATTTACTTCTACAAGGTATGCATTTAGCGGCGAATGTGTAAAGTACTTCAAGATATAATTTGTTGTTAGCACTAATTCGTTTTACACGATTCAATGACTGCGCTCAGATTATGTAAAATCACTGAAAGAAAATTTACGGTAATTAGCGGGAAATCGGATTGGAAATGAGCTTTTTGTTTGTAAGGTTAACATTGCTATTCAAGGTTTCTTAACTCCGTCATGTTTTGAGGGCTCAACTGGATATCCACTTTGGTTGAAACTGCGCACAATAAAATCCCCTTTAACCTTCCGAAATTTCGGGATTTTATTTACTCAAATCCCGGGCTTCGGAGTCTCGGGATTTCAATAAATATAACCGCACGAAACTGCCGAAACATATCCAAAAATGTCGGGAGGGGTATCAAAAGATGCTTTTTTACTTCGATTTCAAAAAATTTAAGCAGTTTGAAGATATTGACAAAAAGTCAACAATTTCAATCCTGAATTCGGGGCGTAAACCACGGTAATATTTATTGGCATATTTATTGACATAAATAAAATACCGAGTCTTAGCTTTCGGATTATATATACCGAGTTCAAACCCCTTATTTTGAGACGGCTCCAAACTTTATGGAAGGTATCTGAGATAATCCCGAAATATTGTGAATTAACATTGTATTTGACAATAATATCATGTAATGTATATCGATATCCAAATGAATTAACATTGTATTTGACAATAATATCATGTAATGTATATCGATATCCAAAAGTTATCATTAAATTTCTCTCTCTATCATCGTTCATAAAACCAGCAAGACGTGTTTTTATCTGCTAGGCAATATTATTTCATAAATCTCACATCAGGTTATGGGCCTCACGTTTATCCAGTGAAATAATTGCCATCATTTAAATAATAAACATTTGCTGAAAGAATTTTTTCATTTTGCGGAAAATTTGCTGTATTTAGCACACATTGGTTGCGGCGAGCAATTTTGGTGATTTTGGGGTTAGAATCACGTGCTTATACGAATTGCAATGGGAATTGACAAAATTGAAAAATTAAAAGGACGAGATAATTACGACTCGTGGAAATTTGCAGCAAAGTCTTATTTGGTTTTAAAGGGGTACTGGCCTTGCGTTGAAGGTACAGAGCAGGATGCGACGAAAAATTTCCATGCAATATCTGCGTTAGGGCTGTTAGTAGAGCCATCAAATTACTCATACATACAAAATTGTGCAAGTGCAAATGTTGCTTGGAAAGCACTTGAGAATGCATTTGAGGACAACGGGGTACTGCGTCGTATGGATTTGCTAAAGTATTTGATGCGGCTTGAATTATCGGATTGTTCATCCATGGAAGACTACGTCAATAAAATGACTAGCACACAACAAAAATTAGACAAATCTGGCACCAAAATTCCAGATGACATTGTGGCGCAAATTATGCTGAGCGGGCTGCCAAGCGAATTCCGCCCAATGGTAATGGCGTTGGCGAATAGCGGGAAGGCGTTGACTACTGATTTAGTACGAACCAATTTGTTACAAGAAGTACACCATGAATCTATGCACAATGATACCGTAGCGCTTATATCAAAGAAAAGTAAATATAAATCGCCGGCGAAAAATAGCAAAAAATCGGTTGTCTGTTTTGAATGCAATCAAAAGGGGCATTATGCGAACAAATGTCCAGCAAAATCGAAAAAGCCATCGAAAAATCTGACGTTTGCGGTCCAATGTCAACATCTTCGTTTAGTGGATATCGGTACTTACTCACGTTATAGTCCTGATTCTAATTTCCACAAAATCAAGAGTCGGGATGTCTTAAAAATATTCAGGAGCATGTTTTTTGTAGCTCCTTTCAAACTCTCCTCAAACACGTTCACACTCAAGTCTCTTCTCCTACAACTTTGTATTCAATCGATTTAAGAGCATGTTTGAGAAAATATTGGAAAACAACTTTTTCACTTATAAACTCACTAATTCTTTTCCTTACACGCAGTTTTAATTTCCGCACAATCGTTTAATCATCATTAAATTTGGTTTGTTCTTCAGCTATTGATACTGCTTACTAGGGTATTCAAAAATAAAAAAAGATTTAGTTTTTGTTTGGATTTGTGTTTCGAAAGATGAATTCCTAGAGACATCGAATATTCTCTCCACATAGGTATGCGTTTTTTATGTAATTAGCCTTAAAATTGAAGTACATGAAAAATATCTGTTCTTGAATTTTCGTAAAAAATATCGCGATCTGCATATAAAAAAGTTACATGTAATATCCTCCTAAACTTCACCCATTAGAAGATATGGAAGGTTAAAGAATATGGAAAACTAAATACTGGAACAGGCATTAAGTGCAGATCAAAAGTGAATTCATTAAATTACACAAAAAACTGAGTCTTGAGATTTTAATCAATGTTAATATTAGTTTCTAGGGGTCTGGTAGTTGAATTTTTTAAGGACTGACATATTTTTAGTATAGAACCGTCAAGGCATTGTTTAAAAAAAACTTTCTGTATATTTGGATTTTCCTGCAAACAAGGCCTGGGATAAAATTTTGACAGGTTGGCGGTTTCGATTTCCAGTTTTTAGTTTAGGCCAAAGTTTGAAGCGGCGTTCAAACTTGAATCTTGCAATCTGAGTACCTAGCCTTTAACTCTACCTACTTCGTACCCCTATAAGAAAGCATAGTGGAAGATCAACCCATTTAATAATATTTGTTCAAAACGTTTAACATACATATATCAGAATTGGACTCAAAAATACTTGGTAGAGATAAATCCAACGTATATAATTCCCTCGTATATCGACTACTATCTCTAGAAGCTATTCACCGATTTAGATGGGATTTGGTATATGCCTAAATGGATACCAAATTAAAGGTATTTGCGGTGGCATAGCAACTGATTTTTTTTTAAGTAGGATTGCCACCAACAGCATTTTATTTATTTATTTATTCCTTCGAATACCGACTACTATCTCTGGAACCTATTGACCGATTTGAGATTTTTTACCGGGTCCCGGAACTGACTTTCCTAGTGTTGGTGGTATCACAAAACGGGCCTTTTGGTACTGGCCTAGGTGTGCCTCTACGGCAGCCACTTGAACCTAACCTAATCCAATTTTGTTTATATTGAGCAGGATATGAAAATATGGATATAAAATGTGATGTATTTCCTTCCGTCTACATACCAACTAAGATATTTTCAAGTAGGGTTGCCATCTAGGTTTGCTACTTAACCGAATTTTATTTAATTCTTCGTATATCGGCCACTATCTCGAGATCCTCTCGACCGGTTTAGATGGAATTTGGTATATGAATAGTAGGTTTCGTTCTGAGATTTTTATGTTTGGTATTGCCGTATGAAAGGTATTTTTGGCGACATACCTTTTAATATATTTTCAAGTTGGGTTGCCTCCTATATTTGCCTACTAAGCGCAATCTATTTATTCCTTCGTCTATCGACATTGTGGCTACGATTTTTTTGATTCACTTTCTCGATTTGCTTATTGGGGTTTATGTTGGTTTAATGTTTCTACTAGTTACTGAAACGAACAAATTTCGAAAGGCGGGTTCCTAGTACCTGCTGTACAAATATATTTCGATTGTTGAGAGATGTCGATCATCCGTGATCGCCTCTAAATTTGGGTAAATATAAGTGCATAGCTTACAACAATTTTGATCAATTTTCAATACTTCCTTCATTCCGAACCGAAACTCGCTCACATTTGTATAAATGTATATATCTACTTGCGTTATTTTTGATACGACCATCTTAAGCGTAAAGTTTTCAAGTAAAGAAAATATGTAATTCCATTCAGCGAATTAATAACATATCCGTTCATACACAAACATATCGTCAGCCACACACTGTAAAACCCTGTATGTTCTAAACCAAAAAGTTTTCAGGAGAGAGAAAAACCTATGATAATTTTATCATATGAATATGAATATTATTACCTACATTTCACCACTGAAAAGAAACGGGAAGTTTTAACCTGATTTTGGCTGCATTTTAATGCGCGCAAGTCCACGATCTATGGGAAAGGCTCAGAATCTTATTTTTGGAAAAATAGTGACTTACAAGGTTTTTGCAGTGGGGCTGTCGATATGTACATATCGCTCATTTGCTGCAACATCGTCATAACTAAAAAAATTTGATATTACAGAAAACGTACGTCGGATTCCTTCATGGGGATTTGGTGGAACCCGGACGTCAAGTCGATGGTTGTATAATATCGCGATTTACCGAGGCTGCACAGGGTGGCGTTGATGTCGGGAATAGGGTAAGTGTCTGATACCGTCACAGCGTTAAGCCTTTTGTAATCAATTACTATACGGTATTGTTTTTCACCATTGGGCTTAGGTTTTTTCGGAACCACTCAAATGGGAGAGTTGTAGGGGCTTTTGGATGGTCTTATGACGCCCTCATCCAGCAATTCGTTTATTTGCCGGTCAACTTCTTCTCTCATACAAGACGGGTAGGGATAGCTTTTGCTATAAATAGGGTCAGACGTGGATGTCTTTATCTCCGCGCGAACGCAGGTGTCAACAAGCTCCTTTCCATTGATGGGCAAGAAGAGGTCGCCGAACTTGTTGACTAAATCTCGTACCATTCCCTCCGTTTCGACAGGTAGGTTTTTGGAAAGGGTGTAATTCACTTGAGTGGATACCCGTGCCTTAAGAGGGATTTTCTACTCGTTGACCGCCAGGACATATAATGCCGTCAAAGGAATTCAACCCTGGCAGCACAAAAAAGGTTATATCGGACTCTATACCGATATCTTTGAAGAAATTTAAATTGGTTTTTTATTTTATGTCCACACCAATCCCCGGATGAACACATCCAGGGCACGATTTCGATAGGTCTCGGTCAATACCCTGATCGTTTCTTCGGAGTAACACTCCGTCTTTAGCTTATTATTTATCAGCGAAAGCTGGTGATTGACGGCCGCGAAGAAGTCGTCAACCTTTGAATCCTTTTGGGAAAGTTGGTGGAGCTGGTACTCCAAGGTGCGGACATCCCGCTTGTCTGCATAATGCAGCGACAGGCACTCCTTCATTGCCGGCCAATTGGAGTCAAATATGCTATATGATATTAAGGCAGCGTCGGCCTTACCCCGTATCTTTTGCCTTATGTGCTGAAGGATGGCCCGATATATTGGCTTATCCCTTACTACTTTGAAATCGGAGAGGATACTCTCCACCGCGTTCGCCCATGAAACATAGCATACCGGGTTGCCGTCGAATGGCCACAGTTCCTTCACGGAATCCGGCAGCCGCGATATATCTTTAAGGTCTGCTTCTGTTGCTGCTGGCCGTGGTCGTGGTTGTGGTTCGACTACTTCTCTATCCTCTCGGCGGACGCCACCAGCTTCCAGAAGGGCCATTCTATCGCGCAGTGTGTCCAATGACGACATTCTTTGGTCAACACTGCTCATTTTCTCAAGAAGTATGTTGACGGCGTCCGTCAATCCGCAAACTGTAGCCTGCAGAGTATCCATCCTGAAAGTTAATTTAGATATCTGTTACGATAATACTCACAGAACAGCAATTATCATATTAATCTTTGCCTTTTGGTGGCTTACTTGCTTTTTCAAAGCTCTTAACTATTCACAGATACACACACTAGCTGAATAGCTTGAGTCCTTTATTTTTCACTTCACTATAACACTACTGGTCCCTGCTCGGGCGCCAGTTATGGACGGAAGGTCCTTAATCGATAAAAAAAATTAAAGGGCCAACTCGCCCTGGAATTAAAAGAGCAATTTAAGGTATATTTACGAGTACACTTTATTTCAATATTAGTTCCTTAAAGTAAGAATATCTAACCACGAGCGACACCCCGACGCAACTGCCCGCTGCTTCCGTTGAACTTCCCTTTATAGGCTGCGATCGGTTGCAGCCCTTACCACGATAGCCATGCCTTTTTCGCATGGTCAGTGCCTTGATTTCACAATCGTGTGAAATTCAATTATGCTGGCTCTCTGTCTAGCTTTGGCACGTTTATGCTAACGTTGCACTTGTTGCGTAAGCGTTAGCCCGTGGTACTAACCATGCACTTGCATTCCCATAGGTGTTCAATTGCGTAGCATAGTGAAATGCAAGTGACCCTGAATGCAGGTGTAAGGTTCCAGCAGTCGTTAGCTTTGTACTTATGCTGACTACGCGGCACGTCTTCCTTATAGTGTGGGAACGTTGCCCTTTGGATGCCGGGCAATGTCTTAAATTGTATATATCTACTTGCGTTATTTTTGATACGACCATCTTAAGCGTAATGTTTTCACGTTAAGAAAATATGTAATTCCATTCAGCGAATTAATAACATATGCATATGAATATGAATATTATTACCTACATTTCACCACTGAAAAGAAACGGGAAGTTTTAACCCGATTTTGGCTGCATTTTAATGCGCGCAAGTCCACGATCTATGGGAAAGGCTCAGAATCTTATTTTTGGAAAAATAGTGACTTACAAGGTTTTTGCAGTGGGGCTGTCGATATGTACATATCGCTCATTTGCTGCAACATCGTTAACTAAAAAAATTTGATATTACAGAAAACGCATTTTTAGTTTTTATACGGGGTAAGTAATTAATTCTATCGCGATGCTGCGTGAAATGTTAAAACCTCGGATATAACACTTTGCCAGTTGATCAAACATACTATTTCCGATATATTTGTGATGTTAATCCAAAATTTGGTTTTTTTGAGTTATGACGATGTTGCAGCAAATGAGCGATATGAGCTTACTTACTTACAATATGTTTACTTTTAGCGTTTACGCAGCTGGCATATGTGTAATTTTGCTAACTGTCGATCGAAGCGAGGAGGCGTGGTTGCATTGAATGTACTGAAAAGTTTTTTGTTTTTGGTTGCGTCGGCAAAAGACGCCAACGCCGCTCCGTTACTCCGCGACCTTTAAGCCAGAGCATACAAACTCTTCCGGTATGCCTGTATGCTGACGTATACAATAAATAATTTTTGCCACTGGCAACACACGATTTAACTCCAGTTTAGACATTTTCTAATAAACTTTAAAACAAAGTTTTTTAACTTTTGCCAATGTGCATTTCTCCATCAGCGCCTTCGGTGAATCTTGCCTATTTTTTGAAGTGAAAACGCGTTTATGTGCATTGCAACTTTTCTATTCATTCTGACTTTTCATATTTTAGTTTTGCTTGTTAGCTTCCTGCTTGGCAGTATCGTTTTTTTGTATTCAAAGTGCTCAAAACTGCAGCTTATAAGATGGCATTTGATCTCATCGCACACACATTCGACTAGCCCGCAATATGAGGAAATACCCATCTGCAAAGTCGGGGACCTACTCGCCACTGACTTCATTTATGAATATTACAGGGCATATTTTCAGGCGTTGTTTCTCTGCATTTATGTATGTACATAATTCTAACTCTAGTCATACCTACCGTATAACCAGAAAGATCCTACAATTTCTGGTGAAATTCAAATTTCGCCTCATTCGTGGGTCAGCTTTAAAGTTGCACCGTACTCCTAAAGGTATGATACTACTCATTTGCATGATTCAAGTGGCAAACAAAGATTTCCAGAAGTGACTGGTTGTCGACTACCGACTCAACAGAGAGGAAGGCGACAGCAACAGTACCAGAACAGTTTTCATTGTTACAATTTTCGCTGCGTTGTTGTAACAATTTTTGATTTTCTTTTCATTTTCATATGGAAAACATTCAACTTCGTTGCCGTATAAGCGCACATAAGCCGGAAGTAGTTCTACTTTTACTTACGCAACTCATTGTGGCTACGCCCATTCATTCAACCGCAGTTTTTTCCGACCAAAGATGTCGCAGACGACTGTGTGGTGGAGTGTCTGCAAGAAGAAAATATTTTGACTTTTCCGCCAAATAATATTAAACGTAAGCCTGCTTATGCATTTATATAAGCATATACATACGAAAGTGTGCACATGTGCTTGAAGTAAACTTTTGCAGGCGCATGCAAAACTCAACGAACATATGGGGTGTGGCATATTGGTGACACTCCTCTACGATGGAATTTGCCAATTTCAACGGAAGTTAAATTCCTTTATTCAATGTTTCTTATAACTCGTTTGAAGTTAACTTAAAATCTGAAGTGACAAAGTAGAACTACATTTTTTTTGTGGAATAAATAAAATTGGTGGAAAAGTTTTTTAACAGAATGCCAAAAGTTGTTACAACCAAAAATTACTGAAAAGCATTTCGACAGATATATTAAACTAAAAAGAGGCTTAAAGTCGAAGCAATTTCGCAATCACTTAATCCTACGACACTACTTTAAAAATGTTAGGAGTTCGGTTAAGATAGCAGTGATAAATCACCAAATATATGAGTTAATCAGACGAAATTTCACTATCAATTAATTCCAAAGTTCGGTTAAACTACAAACATTTAAATTGTCAAATGAAGTCCAAACTGCATACAAAAGGAAGGAAAACAATCCACAGAAATTACATAGTTGAAATGAGAAACCCAAATATAAAATGATTGTGTATCTCTGACTTAACTATAATAGTTTGATATACTCACGTTCACAGAAGAGTTCCTAAATTAGCGATTGCGGCCGCGGTGGTGTAGCGGTTAATTGTTCGGCGTTCTACACCAAGTCGTGTCGGTTCGATGCCCGGCAAAAGTAACATCAAAAGTTATTTAGAAAAACAATTTTTCTAAACGGGGTCGCCCCTCGGCAGTAGTTTGGCAAATTCTCCGGGTGCATTTTTGTCATGAGAAGCTTCTGAGCAAAAATTCATTTGCTTTACAAGTGCCGTTCGGAGTCGGCAAAAAACTGTAGGTCCTGCCAACTTGTAGGAAAAACTCAAAAGCAACACACCACAATTTGGAAAGAGAAGCTCGACTAAAAAATCTCGTTAGAGGTTATGATAACCTGTTGGTATATACCATTACCATACCATTACCATACCATTACCATACCATTACCATACCATTACCATACCATTACCATACCATTACCATACCATTACCATACCATTACCATACCATTACCATACCATTACCATACCATTACCATACCATTACCATACCATTACCATACCATTACCATACCATTACCATACCATTACCATACCATTACCATACCATTACCATACCATTACCATACCATTACCATACCATTACCATACCATTACCATACCATTACCATACCATTACCATACCATTACCATACCATTACCATACCATTACCATACCTTTACCATACCATTACCATACCATTACCATACCATTACCATACCATTACCATACCATTACCATACCATTACCATACCATTACCATACCATTACCATACCATTACCATACCATTACCATACCATTACCATACCATTACCATACCATTACCATACCATTACCATACCATTACCATACCATTACCATACCATTACCATACCATTACCATACCATTACCATACCATTACCATACCATTACCATACCATTACCATTTTTATACCCAGCGTACTAGTACTAGTACAAGGGTATATTAATTTTGTTCACATAACGGTAGTTTGTAACGGCAAAAAATTATCGAGATAGATATAGAGTTCCATATATGAAAGTTCTTAGGCTGAAAAGAGGAGTTCAATAAGCGATGTCCGTCCGTCTGTCCGTCCGTCTGTCTGTCCGTCCGTCCGTCCGTCCGTCTGTGTACACGATAACTTGAGTAAAAATTGAGATATTTGCAAGAAATTTTGTATACAGGTTACTTTCTGGCCAAGGTAGGTTGCTATTGAAAATGGGCGAAATCGGATGATAACCACGCCCCCTTTTTCGATATTGAAAAATTCGAAAATCACACAAATTGACATATCTCGGCAGCTGAAAAGGCTAAAATGATATAATTTTATAGGTAAATCCCCCTGGTCATTCTCTTATGATTTTTTCCATAAATTGTTTGGAGTGGGCGTGGCACCGCCCACTTTTAAGGGAGGCATTTTTGAAAATTTGACCGATCGTAGCTCTTAAACTGATTACTATAGAACGATGGAATTTGGCACAAAGCATACTAGTATCGTTGGGAGTGAACCGATGATGAAATTGGATAAAATTGCCCTCCAACCACGCCCACTTTCGATATCGAAAATTTCGAAAATCACCTAAATTGATATAATTCGGTAACGGAAATGGTTAAAATGATATAATTTTATAGGTGAATCCCCCTGGTCACTATATAATGATTTTTTAATAATTTTTCAAAAGTTGGCGTGGCCCCGCCCACTTTTAAGGGCGGTATTTTTAAAAATTCGACTGGTCGTAACTTCTAAACTGATTAGGGTAGAACGATGAAATTTACCACAAAGCATACCAGTATCGTTGGGAGTACACCTGATGAAACTGAAAAAAATCGCTCTCCAATCACGCCCACTTTCGATATCGAAAATTTCGAAAATCACATAAATGGACATAATTCGGTAACGGAAATGGCTAAAATGATATAGTTTGGTAGGATGAACCCCCTAGTCATTCTATTATGATTTTTTGATAAATTTTTAAAAGTAGGCGTGGCATCGCCCACTTTTCATGGAGGCATATTTGAAAATTTCACGGGTCATAATATTTAAACTGATTACGGTAGAACGATGAAATTGGTACAAGCATACCTGTAATTGGACGAAATTGCTTCACGACCACGCCCACTTTCGATATGGAAAATTTCGAAAATCGCATAAATTGACATAATTCGGTAAGGTAAAAAGCTAAGATAGTAAAAACTTTAGGTAAATCCTCCTAGGGCCTATATCATTGTTATCCCGTTCTGAAAATTGCCGCTGGGTATGTAATGTTCGGTTCACCCAAACTTAGACTTCCTTACTTATTTATTATTCACATTGGTTGCAAATGCGAGCAGAAAATCAGAATCAGACACCAATTAGGAATAAACTATAAGATCGTTTAGGTTGTGCATGTAATTTTTCATCTAAAACATGTTCATAAAAATCCTGTTTTTAACTACAAGTAAACCTTATTTTGCCAACCAGCAGTTATATTTATGCACTGACAAAATAATTTTCACTAGCTCAATCCGAACTCTACAACCCTTAACCAGCATTATTTCATATGTGCGGCCCTCATATGATGAGCTCTCTTTGTTTCTACAAATTTTCTCTACATTTTTAATTTCCTTTCATTTTTATTATATTTCTTGTTTTTTCTTTGCTGCTTGTGTTGCCATTCACTTCCTTTGGCAATTCCTTAATAACACCAACCAGCAAACGACGACGTGCTCCTTTTGTCTTTAGCGTTATACGAGCATTCTTTTGCTTTGCCATATAAGCGCTACTTTGTGAGTATCAAAGGGTTAAATAGCGCAAATATTATGTTGATATTATACAATATTTTATATATTGTATTTGTGCTTTTGTTTGTTTTTCTGCAGTTTCTTATTCTGTGTAATTTTTTTTTCTTCCCTTGCTTTACACTTCCTATATAGTAGTGGTAACGATTTTTTTCTTCTTGTCTTTCCTATTTTAAACCTCAGCGTTACTCAAAATCTTTCGACAATAACTAATGCTTTAGATATGTGAGAACAACTACATATTTATACCTTTCTTGGAGATGAATTGGTATTATAACTTTGGTCCGATGTTTGTAAGTATGAGAAGAAGAGATGGGCCCATCAATAAGTTTACCGAAATGATCAGGATGACGAGGTGAGTTGTTTTAGCCATGTCCGTCTGTCTGTCTGTTTGAACGCAAACCACTCCCTCAGCTTTGAGATATTTGGCTGAAATGGTACCTCCCATACAATCGATTGTTCCTATAAACTGTTTTTTGGTTATAACTCCTGTAATTAAACAGGTAGGGACGTGAAATTTTGTTAGTATTGCTATTTTTGTATGTGCAATATCGATGTTGAAAATCATTGAGATGGGATAAATATTTCACATAGCCCCCATACAATCGATTGTTCCGATAAACGGATTTTGGTAGACAACTCCTGTAATTAGGAAGGTAGGAGCGTGAAATTTCGCAACTATTGCATTTTTAGAATGTCGAATGTCGTTGTTAAAAATTAATGAGATTGGACAAATAAAACACAGCGCCCCCATATATCCGATAGTTCCGATAATTTCGGTATGATATCGTTACGGCCTGCAAATTGCAGATAGCTGAATAAAATTCTAGTTAGGATTCTTTAAACTATAATTGCTCTTGGCCGGGTCGATATAAGAAAACGGCCCGGGTCGTTTCGGCACGATGGGTACAGCACAAGTACTGGTACCGTTCTCGTAGAACCGGCAATACAAGAAACTAGCCTTGAAGGCTATGTAGGTCATTTAGCGTTACCCAGGGTGCACCAACGGGGAGGCGACCTACTTTTACACCCCTACGGTCTTTCCATCAAAGCAAACACCGTGTTTTCCTAGCGTGTTAAGAAGCAAACAAAACACCATTCAAAAATCTCATACAAATTTCATAACCCAAACCCATTTCAAGCGCTTTTTCAAAGCGTGTTTGCTTTGGGTTTGCATATACTTGCGGCTTTTCCAAACCCAAAACCTGCAAACACGGTGTTTGTGTTTGGTGGAAACACCATATAACTTAAAATTCTAGTTAGGATTCTTTAAACTATAATTGCGTATACACATAAATATACTTTTAATGATGCATTTATTGCCTTTCAATTTCATAATGTTGTTTATGACCCTAAATTCTGTGCAACACATGAACTCCCACATACACACACACACAAGTACACCACTTACATACAAACACAGCTCTCAAAAAGCTCGCCTTGATCTAAATTCTTCCGTTCTAAATATTTACTACCTTTCTACACTTTCTGTCACATTTCCGGTTAATGAAGTTATGTTTATCTAACTAATTAGTCGTGTGCCACTTTTGCAGTCAGTTAGTTAGTCAAGCATGTTTTTAGTAGGACAAAATTGGTAACAGCGGCAATGGATAAAACATGATGATGGAAGCATAGAAATATAGCAAGACATGAAAGTAATTACATAAATGAGTACATGCATGAGTATTTGTAAGGGCAAAGAGTAACAAATCAAAGTGGGTGTACAAAATATGAGTAAATGAACTTTAAGGTAGATCGGCTTTGTACAACCTTTTTCAATCATACAGGTGTAAAAATAAGTCAGAGGTTAGGGACGAGCTACTTCACTCTCTCTTCTTTTTTGGCAGAGAAGGACATTGAGCAGTGGAAAGTTTGTGCTAAGAGGAAATATCTCACATGACGCGCATACTTAAGGTACGTCAGCTTTAATCTGGATAGGTTAGGATTTAATCTCTTAAATTTTAAGTCAGTCCTAAACCATCCTGGGATAAGATTGTTGATGTGTGATTCTGTCTGATGCACAGTAGTATGGAAAAATTGTATATCAGGCAAACAGACCCGGCAGATGTTATCCCGCCCAAAAGTAGACCAACTCAAACCTCCAGCCCTTCTGCTTTCCATCTCACATTTTAGAAGATATATCCAAAACCAGATGAGATACTTTAATTAGTGACATTGCTTATAATAGCACTCGTAAGTACCTTCCGTTTGATAGATATATTATACTAACACATTTTCGGTCACCCCTGGTCCACAGATCTATTGCTCGATAACTCTGAAACGGCCGAGTTGTCGCAATACGCGGTATCTTAAATTTTAAGTTGAACATCTGCTAAAACAACTGTGAAATTTTCATTTAACTCCATTCAGCAGTGCAGAGACATCGGCCTGTTAAAATTTTATTATATACATAGATATGACTATTTTACCTCTAGTTAGCGGGGTTTGGCTGGATCTGCTTACTGTGCTACTTTTAAGCTGGAAGCAATTTGAAAATGTGAAAAAAACGTATGAGTTAAACCGTGTGCTATGAAGTGATACAGTGAAAAAAACTTCTATAAATTTGAAGTTTCGTTTCATAAATTTTCTATGAAATTTATTTTCAGGGTATCACTTCATAGAACACGAATTGACCCCTAGTTGTCTTTTGTCGCTTTTCTAATAGGCACAAGCTTCAAAATGTTCTAGATTTGGGTTTCTACCTTAATGGAAACTCCACTCCTTTTTGTATGTACATACTCATAAGGTTACTTTGTCGTGGGGCATCAGCTGCAAACTAAGAATTCGCATATCAAAAAACTAACAATCAGCCAAACAAATGTAAAACTCTTTGTAGAGTGGGCCGATTGTGGTTATATATGTATGTATGTCTATTGGTGTTAATGTATGTATGTGCAAGCAAGGACACCATTTCTAATGAAAATAAATCAGGATATGCTAATCGTTTATGACGTATGTAAATTACAGTTCACCAACAGCAAAACACTCAGTCGCAGACACTTACAAACCAACATTTATGTGCTTATAAAGTGTATGAATGTTTCAAAAGATGTACTCTCTTGTCACTGAGTTGCAAAAGATAATGTGGAGGGATATTGAGACGGGGCTGAGTCCGCCAGAGTACCTAGACCAATTATATAACTGCGATTGCTTCGAACTTTCCTATTGGATACCCTACCAATACTCCTATGCCAAATTCAATGATTAACGCTGCTAAGGTTTTTTTAAGTGAAACTCTTTTTAGAAGTGTTGTAAAGTCAGAGCGGACGATCTCCACTGCCGGGAACATCACCATATTATATTCGCCAGATTGCATGTAAAAAAGAACAACGAGATTTGGTACGAAGCATACTTAAGTTGTGTAAAGTACATCGAAGGAAAATAAGCAACATCGATTCTTGACCACGCCCAACTAAGCATAAAAGTTTATTGAAAATAGGTAGAAAGACTGAAGAGTCAATATCTCACTGACTGATGCAGGTAGAACTATCAAATTTGGTACAAACAACTTTACTTTGCCATATACAATGTTTAAACAAATGTTTAGAATGGGTGTAGCAGAGTTTGCTTTTTACTTAAGAAATTTGGAATTCTAATACCTTCAGAACCGTTTACGATAAATTGATGAAACTTGGAGCGAAGCATACTTTTGCGCTATAGAGTATACTGCCGTCCATAGCAAGAAGACAGTAAACGCAATTGCCGCCAATAGCAAGAAGGGAGTAAAAAAGCATCTGTGAATTATATGAGAAAAAGAAAGCAACGAAACGAATGAATTTTGTATTTTTTAACTGGTATGACTTCAACCAGAAAAATTTAGTTGTAAACTAGTATGAAATGTATATTTCCTGACTAGTATGTATTCAGCCAGAAAATTCTAGTTGTATACTAGTATTTTTCTGACTATTTTGAGGTTTCGCTGCAGTGATAGTAGAACCTTTCAAATTCGACAGCAAAAGATTACAGCTAATCTACTTCAGTTTGAATGCTGTTTGGTTTGCTTGAAACCTTTTAGCTGCCTTGACTCTTTAGCTATTAGCTAAGGATATTGTTGTGGCGCTTCGGTGGCGCGCTCGTGGCAGAATATTGTGGTCGCCTAAGCCACAACACGCGCTTTAAGCAAAAACACACAAAATCCTTAGTATCGCACACCCAAAGCTAAAAAGTGCTCAGCTCAGCAAACACCCTACTAGGAATACAGGGAAAGGCCATTTTTTCCCTAATAATTTTGTAGCTTTCAACAAGCCTTTTCTCGTTAAATAATGCATCTATTATTAAATCGTTTATTCAGATTCGTCGGCATTGAATTGAGGCACCACGTAGTGTGTTTCAAAAACTAGACTTTTGAGTTACGCTCTTTAGTTCCAGCTGCGCTACGCACAGACTCTTCAGCTTGTGTCGTCCATAATTCATATAAGTATGACAAAATGATTAAGCGAATTTCCATTTTCACTTTGTTGTCGGTGACAACCAAGCGGAAGCAGCTACACAGCAATAGTCTTACGTCGGCTTAGAGAAACTTATAGTAAGGCACCCACATAGCAAACATTTTTAAGTTCGGGCATGTTTATGTGGTAAGTAGCTTCGGATTCTACGATTTTTCCGGTTTATTTTGCTGCTGTCCACTTAACAGTTTGCATGAGCTGCTAGGGTTACATTAAGTACGATGGTTGTGTGATGCACTGTATATACCTACAAGGCTTGGGCATTTGACAAATTTTAAGAAATAACGAAATTACGTAGTTGCGCTGCTTTAGTGTGTGACAATCAAATTCTATGCTCCAACTTATAATCTAGTCGAGGAATGCAGAAAATTGACTAAATACGGAACTAATTCGGACCACAGGTATTTTTGTACTGGCTTCGTTGATGGTAACATCTATGGAAAACGTTGTTCCAGTTTGTTTATCATGATATTAGGAGCCTCCACTTCCCATAATTTCATCTTGCAAATTTTGTTGGCCTCTTTGAAATGCAGTTCGTTTTAAATCTTTCAAATTTTATTTATTTTTTCCTTTTTTATTATGAAAAGTGTTGATCATTTAGTTGTGATTCTTTTAGTTGCGAAGTTTAAAATGATTTTCTTTGTATTACAATTTAACGGCAACAACGGGGCTCTTTCTTCGCATTCGCTATCAAGAAAGATGCAACAATTGCACTATACGAGCTTGCATTACAAAAAAACAAAAAATGTCTGCACACAATAAAGACAAAGCCATTGAAGCGAAGCAGGTAGTATGAGTGAACAGATAGGACTCAATAAAGTTAAAAACAAATTTTAAAGAAATAAGGTTGCAGTCGGCGAAGAAATGAAATGAGTATCTTTTGTTAAATGGGAAAAGTTTAATGATGTTGGCTGTGGGTTTGGAAGAGACTAGCACATTGTGAGCTGATTTTATTAGGAAGGGCTTTTCAGCACTCTCAATTTTTTAATAATAATTTAAACTAAACTGGATTATGATAGTACCTTGTTTCGAGGAACTAATACCACTCCCGTAAACTGTGCCATGAAAAATTACTAAAGTTCACGAGCAAAAGGTTAAAATCCTTTTCTGGTTTCAAGAAAAAGAAACTCTCTTTACTTTCCTCAAATTAAGTAGCAACCAAACTCATGAATTTTTTTATTATTATTTCATTTTATTTTACTTTATTTCAAGGTATCTTATTTGTTTATTTGATTTTTTTTATTAATATTTCATTTTATTTTAGTTTATTTTACTGAATGTTATTTTATTTGTTTATTTTTTTATTCTATTTTAATTCGTTTGATTTTATTTTCTTTCATTTTTTATATTTTTCTTTCATTTTATTTCACTGTATTTTATATTATTTTACTTTATCTTATTTTATTTTTGTTATTTTTTTTACTTTATTTTTTATTTTTTTATTTTTTTTTTCTAATTTATTTCATTTTATTTTATTAATTTTGTTATTATTATTAATATAAAGCTCTTTATATCACCGCGACCATTTACACAATCCATTGTGTGACCTTTCAATTTATTGTTGTATGCGGAGGCTCTTTATAAATTTGAGCACCTCCTCAGGTTTTTTATTCCATATCACGAACGGTTTGAGAGTGACCCCATCTAGGTAGCTAGCTCTCCTTCTTGCTAACACAACTCGACAATATATATTTTTAATTTTACATATTTTATTTTATTAAATTTTTTTAATTTTAATCTATTTTGTTATATTTTATTTGCTTTTACTTCTTTTTTTTAATTTTTTTTTTTATTTTACCATATTTTATTTTACTTTAGGTTAGGTTCAAGTGGCTGCCGCAGAGGCACACTTAAGCCAGTTTTGAAAGGCCCGTTGTGATACCACCAACACAAGGAAAGTCAGTCCCGGGACCCAGCCATATGGAAAATCCCTGAGTTGTTGGGATTTTCCACATAGCAGAATCAGGGGACTGACACTCCGAAACCGACACCGTTACTCCTCCTCGAACCACTTAGATGACTTTATGAAGGCCATCAAGTCCTTTATGTCCAGTTCCGCGATCTGGCTTAGGCTATCCAGGAACGGAACTCCCAAAAAGCGCGTTCTCGAGCCGCTTAAGGCCGGACAGTTGCAGATGAGGTGCTCCACTGTTTCCTCCTCCTCATCATCTTTGCAATTCCTGCAGCATCGTCGGTAGGGCACGCCTAGCCTTTCTGCATGCCTACCAATGAGGCAGTGACCGGTTAATACCCCTATCAATATGCAGATTTCCCTCCTAGTTAGGGCATAAATGCGTCTAGACCTTTTAAGATCCCATTTTGTCCAGGTTTGTTTCGATATCCGACACCCTGGGGATTGCAGCCATCTTTCGTTGGCTTGACGGAGCGTGTGCTCCTTCAGCATTAGTTTGCATGTGGCAAACGGCATACCTAAGCGCTCTTTATCCTGAAGAACCTGCTTGGTCGTGCCCTGCCTGGCAAGCTCGTCTGCCTTACAGTTTCCCTCAATGTCCCTATGTCCCGGGACCCATATGAGGTTTACGCGGTTCTGTTGGGCCATCTCCTGAAGAGATCGACCACAGCTGAGCGTCAGTTCAGAGTTGAACGTGTATGAGCCAAGGGATTTGATGGCCGCTTGGCTATCGCTGAAAATAGCGATATCTTCTCCGATAACACGTTTGCTTAACCAGGCCGCGTCGTCCAGGATTGCCGAGACTTCCGCCTGGAAGACGCTACAATGATCAGGTAGTCTGAAGGAGAGCTCAATGTCCAAATCCCTTGAATAAACCCCTCCTCCAACTCTGCCGTCCAACTTCGAGCCGTCGGTGTATATGGAAATGCTACCATTTGTTTCGGGACACCAATCCGTCCTCTCCCAGTTTTCTCTGCGCGGAATGTTTATTTTGAAACAGCTATCCCCGACTGTAGTGGTCGCACAACGATCTGTGCTTAGAGGGAGAAAGCTGTAAGATTCCAGAATACTGGAGTGTCCAATAGTACCCGCACCCCAACTGGAGGTTTCCTTTAGGCGCAGAGCTGATGCCGCCGCTGCCCGAAACCCTTCCAGATCAAGTGGCAAAATGCCCAGAATGACCTGGAGGGCTTCGTTGGGCGTTGTCCTTAGCGCACTGCTTATAAAGATCATATTGGATATGTTATACTGCCCACCTTACCCTTTCCTCAGTGATGGCTATATTTACTGCCAGGTTTGTTGCAGGTACTAGTGGTGCGTCATACAGATTCCCCGGAAAATGTGTATTCAAGAGCAGCTCAAGGGTTTCCTCTTCCGTGCTGGTCCAGGATCCGTCAGGTTTTCGCAAATAGCTGATGGTTGTTTGACTTTTCGAGAGGACTCGTCTAAGTCTCGCTGTGTCGTCGACCTTTTCGACGCCAGTGCAGAAATTTCTCCACGAACCTCGTGCCTGTCTCAGAGCTTTTTTGTAGGCCCTTAGTTTAGCTTTATATTCGTGCCAATGAGGCTAAGAGCCGAAGCTCTTGGCCTTGTTAAATTGTTTCCGGCATGATATTCGGAGCGAGTCCAAATGGTAGGACCACCAATGTGGCCTGTGTTTACCGCGTGGTTTTGGCACTGGACAAGCCTGTCCTAGAGCATTTGAGAGCGCCGATGTAAATGTAGTAACAAGATCCTCCAGCTCCTCTACTGATGAGGGGGCTTGTGAGGGCAGTACTGGTAGGTCTCTGTCTAATATTTCATTGTGTAACTGCCAATTAGTGTTACGTGGATTGCGCTTCATAATTGGTTCTTCTACAATAAAGTCTAAAACTATTTCTATGTAACGGTTCGTTTTGTTTTTTTAATTTTTTTATTCTATTATATTTTTTTTTATTATATTTTATTTTATTCTATTTTTTATAATAATTTTTTTTATTTATTTTTCTGTTTATTTAAAATAACTTTTTTATTGTGTTTTATTGTATTTTATTTTATTATAATTTTTTTATTTTATTTTATTTTATTTTATCCATATTTAATTTAATTTTATTTTATTTTATTTTTTTATTTTGTGTTATTTTATTTTATTTTATTTTGTTTTATTTTATTTTATTATTTATTATGTTATCTTATTTTATTTTATTTTATCTTATTTTATTTCATTTTATTTAGTTTTATTTTATTTTATTATATTTTATTTTATTTATTTTATTTTTGTTTTATTTTACTTTATTTTATTTTTTTTTATTTTAACTTTCTTTTAATTTTATTTATTTATTTTCTTTTCTTTAAATTATTTTATTATTATTATTTTTTTTTCTTTTTTAAGTCTGTTTTATTTAATTCAATTAATTTATTATATTTTTTTACTATTTTTATTTTTATTTTTTTTATTTTAATTCATTATATTTCATTTTATTTTAATTTTTTTTATTTATTTTAATTTTTTTTAGTTTTATTTTTTTTTTTTCTTGATTTATTTAATTTTTTTTTTTTCATATAAAGCAACATAAACTGACTATGAACCACCCTAATCTTTATAAGGCATACATACAACAACTATAAAACATTTCAAGTTGCAACTTGCCGTTACTTTCACAGCGCAGTAAATTGTAAATACAAGCTAAGCTTAATTGTGAGAAGTTAAATGTGTTTGCATTTGTATTTTATTCAAAACCTTCTCTAGTTTGTGTCAAAAAGTTAATCATACGCCATGCTCATCCATTGTAGTTGAATATAGTACGTAGGTACGCATGTATGTATGTATATAGTACCTAGTAGTGATAGTTGCGCAATGAAGCCATGTAATTGAAACTATGTAAATAATCAAAAAGTTTTTTGACTCTCCCAACAGCTACAAGAAATTTATGTACACACAGCTGTATAAATAAATGCAGCAATTAAAAATTTGTCATTCAAATAATTCAAATTTTTTGTTGTTGTGTTTTACTGTTTCGTTTGCGTTTTCGTTTTTGCACTTGGCGCTTGGCTGATGAATGTCTAACGAAATGAAATGTGTATATAAAATGCTTGACCTTCCGATTGAATGTCAAAATGGCTAGAGAAATTCTCAAAAGCAAAATAGTTTTTTATCCTTCCCCTTTTTTTTTTTTTTTGCTTTTCCACTCATTCATACCAGTCACAGAGTACATACTCTACACAGCAGGCGTTTCGAGGGCAGCCTGTTTATAACTGCTGCCAATTGCTATTTAAAATGCAAATCTTTGTAGTGTAATTTATATCAGCCGCAAATAAAAAACAGAAGTCACCAATTAATTTTAATTTTTCGCTCATATCCTTTATAGTTTGTTTCGTAAAGTGTTTTTTTTTTTTGTGGCTTCCAGTGCATTGCCATCGTGTCACTGTCGTTTATCCTGTAGGGGACTATGTCCTTTTGTTGTGGACTTGGTAGATATTTATGTGTATGGGAAATGCCAACTATTTATTGCTGGTTTTGAGCTGCTGATACATACTTACAAACATCCATAATAAAAATATTTCTCATCTCAAATTCTTTATTGTAAGAACACCAAGTTCATTAACGCAAGCAAAAGCGTAAACAGTTTTTCTAAGTGAATTCCGGCAACCATGCTCCATACCGAAAGCGCAGAAGAGGAAAGCCATGGGTAACTAAAAGAACACGCAGTGCTTACAAGACTGGATGGGCTGCCGGGACAAAGACAACACAAACTGCTTCTACCCTGATCAAAGCTACTACATATATGATTTTATTTAAAGTAATTTTATTATCATCTCTTTTAATTTTATTTTATTTTTCTCTTGTTTTTAATTTTATTTATTTTTTCTTACCTTAAATTTAATTTTTTTGTTTTATTTTATTTTTTGCTTTTCTTTTTTTCTTCTTTTATGTATTTTTATTTTAATTAATTAAATTTTATTTTATTTTGGTTGAAGCTTCTCAAGGCTACAGTTTAAAGATTTTGTTAGCACGGAGCTGCGGTAGTGACAAGATCTACGCTGAAGGGTGATAGCTAATACCTGGGCTTTATCAATATTAGACGTCACAATCCAGAGTAGACGCGGACTGAGTTGTACTTGAGGTGTGCTGGATTTTCCCCGCCCATTATACGCTTAAGGCCGCGATAACCTGTTCTGCCACAGTCAGCCGTGGATACGCACTTTATCGACGCGAGTGCAGAGTGAACGCGAGTACAGTTGCGACAGCATAACGTAGCAGAGATAACGGGCCGCAAATAAAACCGTAAGGCCGTCAACGTAATACCGCAAAGCACGATAACGCCAACCAAGAGGAGCAGCGAGATTACCACCACAACTGCAGACCAGTACGGAGTCACGGCAAAGATCGGATCTACGCTGGGTAATGATAGCTAGTAACTGGGCTTTACCAAATTTGGACATCACAATCCATAGTAGACGCGGACTGGGTTGTACTTGAGGTGTGCTGGATTTTCCCCGCCCATTATACACCTAAGGCCGCGCTCCGCCGTTCAGCCAAAACCCACCGTGGTGTCGCGCAGCAGAGGTAGCCGGCGCAGCCAGTCAACGCCAGCGAGCGCGCCCACGGCAAAACGCGGGCAGAGCGGCGTCAACGCCAGCACGCGCGGCCAAGCGCCTACAGCTAACGCCAGCAGAACTACGCCAACGCCAGTACGCGCCAACGCCAAGCGCCTTCCGCCACACGCCGACAGAGCGACGTCACCGCCAGCACGCATGGCCAAGCGCCCACAGCTAAACGCCAGCAGAACGACGCCGAAACAAGTACGCGCAATCAAGCGCCAACCGCCACACGCCGACAGAGCGACGTCAACGCTAGCAGCACAGAGCCACGCTAACAAGAGGGATAACGGGATACGGCGAGCCGTTATCAAGAGAAGAGACCCGTTATCACGCCAGATATCCAGGTCCCAAGCCAACAGTACCGCTATCGAGAGTACGAGTTATCGAATTATTTGAAATTTATGAATTTTAGTTAAGTTAAGCGATATTTAATAAAGTTGAGAATACGACTTGCAAAAGGGCCCCAAAGTATAAATTTATTGTACAAGGACCCTGGACACGGCGAGTATACCCCAGCATAAGATAAGAAGCACAGGGGCAGGGAAAAGCTTCGTTATTTTATTTTATTTTAAGAGAATATTTAATTCTATTTTATTTTATTGTATTCTATTTTATTTTACTTAATTTTTTTTTATTTTATTTTTTTATTTTATTTTTTTTTATTTTTTTTATTTTATTTTATTTTATTTTATTTTATTTTATTTTATTTTATTTTATTTTATTTTATTTTATTTTATTTTATTTTATTTTATTTTATTTTATTTTATTTTATTTTATTTTATTTTATTTTATTTTATTTTATTTTATTTTATTTTATTTTATTTTATTTTATTTTATTTTATTTTATTTTATTTTATTTTATTTTATTTTATTTTATTTTATTTTATTTTATTTTATTTTATTTTATTTTATTTTATTTTATTTTATTTTATTTTATTTTATTTTATTTTATTTTATTTTATTTTATTTTATTTTATTTTATTTTATTTTATTTTATTTTATTTTATTTTATTTTATTTTATTTTATTTTATTTTATTTTATTTTATTTTATTTTATTTTATTTTATTTTATTTTATTTTATTTTATTTTATTTTATTTTATTTTATTTTATTTTATTTTATTTTATTTTATTTTATTTTATTTTATTTTATTTTATTTTATTTTATTTTATTTTATTTTATTTTATTTTATTTTATTTTATTTTATTTTATTTTATTTTATTTTATTTTATTTTATTTTATTTCATTTTATTTTTTTTTTTTTTTTTTTTTTTTTTTTTTTTTTTTTTTTTTTTTTTTTTTTTTTTGTATTCGCGGGTATTCGCGGGAGGAGGAAATGCTTTATGCACTAACCGGGGTTAAGCCCTCGTTACTAGATGCTCTAGCATCGGGACTCTCCGAGTGTGGGACTCCCTTCCTATGTTAAGGTATACCGCACTAAAACCTAACCTCCCACGGCCCGCGCATTCTTCCTTACCTGGGACCGCGCTTAGCATTACTTCAGGTAAGGAAGCGCGTTACGTGAGCCCTGTGGCTACTTCACGCTAACTGGCTAGACAACCGTCTTCCCGTTTCGCAAGGAGAACGTTCCTCGCGTATCGCCTCACTATATCCCATCTTGCATTTTCAGAGGTCATCTTTCGAATGACACTGCCTGGGGAAAGCTCGCCAATTGTCTCTTCCACCCGCCTTCTTTCTTCAGTGAATTGCTCGCATTCGAAAAAGGTGTGGCGTACATCGTCTATGGCTCCACAGTAGTGCAGTTCGGGGTTTGAACCTTGCCCATTCTGTGCAGGTACTCACGGAAATAACCGTGCCCGCTTAAGAATTGGGTCAGGTAAAAGTCGACGTCTCCATGCGGCCGATTCAGCCATGGTTCCACTTCGGGGATTAAAACCCTGGTCCACCTTCCAGCAGTACTGTTGCTCCATTGTAGTTGCCACCGCCGGATCGATTCACCTCGCGCCTGCGTTGCAGCAACGTCTCTACGTATCTCTGCACGAGTGTCGTACATAATTTTTCTTTCCTCAGCGAGGAGGTATATCGGTATGGTCCCCGCAATGACCAGAACAGCGTCTGCGGAGACCGTGCGGTATGCTGAGGCGATTCTCAGGGCCCCCCTGCGTTGAACCGCGGTAATAGCTGCCTGGTACTTCTGGATTTTCATTGCATCCGCCCAGACTTCTGCACCGTACAATAGTATAGAATCTGAGGCGGACGCCAGCAACTTTCTTATGCATGGCTTTGGTCCACCTGTGTTGGCCATTAGCCGACTCAGACTTGCAATGGTTTTCACAGCCTTCTCGCAGGAGCTTTTTAAATGCTCCGAGAAGGTCAGCTTGTTGTCCAATTTCACCCCTAAATATTTTGTAGAGCGACGCGTTTCTATCTGTTGATCCCCAACAGTCATGTTAATGAGTGTGGGGATCCTTCTTTTCGTTAGGATCACGATCTCTGTCTTGGCTGTAGCCAGTTGGAGGCCGTGATCATTCATCCACTTGTCTACACTACGCATCACTTGGTTTAGTTTAAGCTGTGCCAGGTCGCAGCTTCGTGCTGTTATTACGGCAGCCACGTCGTCTGCAAAAGCAACTAAAAAAGTGCTTTCTGGCATCTGCATTCGAAGAAGGCTGTCATATGTAGCATTCCACAGGTCAGGGCCGAGCACCGACCCTTGTGCTGCCCCACCTGTTAGCTTCACCTTTCTTTGACCCTGCGTCGTTTCATAAATTAGCCAGCGGTTTCTTAAGTAGTCCCTCAATATATCTAACAGGTATATTGGGACCTTGAAGGAGCGTTCTAATGCGTCAAGCATGTCCTCCCACCTGACAGAGTTAAAAGCATTTTTAACATCTAACGTCACCAATAGTACTACCGGCCTTGCTAGATGGCTTGCCGTCTCAGCCTTCCGGACCGCATCTACGACTTCGGCTATGGCGTCTATTGTGGAGTGCCCTCTCCGAAAGCCATGTTGCCGGTGTGAGAGTCCACCCTCTTCTTCTATGGCTGCTGTTAGGCGTTGCTTTATAAGGCTCTCCATCATTTTTCCCGCTGTGTCGAGCATACATAGTGGGCGAAAGGATGATGGAGAGTTTGGGTCTCCTTTACCCTTCGGTATAAGGACGAGCCGTGCTGTCTTCCATCTGGCGGGGAAGACACTTGCCTGCAGACATTTGTTGTACATGTGCAACAAAAGCTCTGGACAGCTATTAGCAGTTAACCTGAGTGCCTCCGCAGGTATTCCGTCGGGTCCTGGGGCTTTTCCAGCCTTCATGCTACGCAGGGCTACTTTGAGCTCTTCTTCATTGAAAGGTACCACGTTTCGGTCATTTCGTGGTACATGTTCTTCTTCTCTAGAAGGTTGCGTGAGGAATAGCGTTTCCACGATATTCTTCATGCGATC
The DNA here is from genome assembly GCA_964058755.1 of Campiglossa producta. Lineage (NCBI taxonomy): Eukaryota > Metazoa > Arthropoda > Insecta > Diptera > Tephritidae > Campiglossa > Campiglossa producta. The sequence continues at coordinate 26,512,683 of CAXKVI010000004.1, forward strand.
CTCGTCCATTATCTGGTTTGGTGGACGAAGTTTCTTCATCACTATTTTGTACCCTTGTCCCCAGGGATCTTGATCGACTTCTTTACAGAGCGTTTTCCAGCATTTCAGCTTGCTTAGTTTTATGGCGACGCCGAGGGCTTTTTTCGCCCCCTTGTATTCCTCCGCTCTTTCAAGAGCCTCGGATCTACCACGTGCGCGCGTCGCCAGTCTTCGCTTTCTGTGACATGCTTTTCGCAGCTCCGCGATCTCACTATTCCACCAATATACCTGCTTCTTGCCTCGCCACGTTCCTATGCGTGGCATAGAGGCGTTGCAGGCGAGGCGCATGCATTGCATGGTCTCTTCGACCGTTGCATGTGGCGAGCCAGTGCCATCGGTTATCCGACTGGAATTCGCCAGCACTGTTTCGGAGAACCTGATGGCGTCAACTTTAGATGCATCCCATCTACGATTTTTGTGAGACGCGTTCGCTGCCAGTCTCTGACCAGGATCGTTGAGTTGGAAGGTGATGTAGTTGTGGTCGCTGCCAGTAAGGTCCTCCATCACTCTCCACCCAATCGCGTTTGGAAAGAGCCTTTCCGAGACAAGAGTTATGTCGGGAATGGAATACCCAAAGCCCGGGCGTCGATATGTCGGGGTCGTGCCCGTGTTCAAAACTACCATACCGAGTCGGGCTGCCATTTCTAAGATCAGCTTTCCCCTGGTATTAGTTTGGGGCATTCCCCATTCTACTGCTCTAGCGTTGAAGTCTCCAGCGATGACCAGGTTTCCAGTTTGGTCCCGTATGTCGTCTTCTAACAGCTCAAGCTTTTCTCTGAACCTCTCTATGGGGTCGTTTGGGGACAGGTAACAGCTTACGAGCGTGGTTTGTGCCACAGTCACACGGACGAAGCCTTGTCCGGCAGAAGGATTAGTGCCGTTTACGTTGGCGTCCACTATCCAGATGGCAGCGGCACCAGATTCATCGACGTACCAGTTGTCTCTGCTCTTGTAGGGTTCGCTGATGATTGCGTAGCGAATTTGGTGATCAAGCACCAGCTGGTCTAGCAGTTCGTCAGCTAACCTGCATCGATTCAGATTTCCTTGAATCAGGCTGGTCATTGGACCGAAAGCTTGGCTTTCGCGGAAGCAAGTGCTTCTCTAAATGTGCTACATGCTCCAGTCCCGGGAAGATGGTCGAGTTTTCCCGTTGTGCACAAGTAGCATTTTGCCTTTTCGGTACAGGCTGATGCTTTGTGGCCAGAGTTTCCACACTTCCAGCACGCGTCCCTCCTGTCGGGGCCGTTGCAATCAGACCGTCGGTGTCCGTAGCCGAGACACTTGTAACAGCGTTGCACTTCCGCACGCTGTCTGATCCTACATTGGATCCACCCGATGGGGATTTTTCCTTTTTTGAGCAGTTGGCTGCCCGGGCCTTCGTCCACTTCGACAACAGCCTTCTTTTGCTCTCTCTGGTTTGCTCTGAAAAGAGAGACACGGATTTGGCCTGAGCTTTCTCCAATCTCTTTACGAACGGCCTCTTCTATTTCCTCAGCTGTTGTGAGACAGTCCATGCCGAGTACCTCCAGCTTTATACGCTTAGAGATTTGCTGTGCTTCGCCAACTTCTCCTACCGCACTACCGATGGCTTCTCTATGCGCGGTTTCGATTAGTACGCTACCAGCCTTGGTCTTGCGTACTGACCGTATCACCGTACCGGTTTCGTCAGGCCGGAGCTGACATCGGATTGCTCCTAGAACTTCGGCGTAGCTTTTACCTTCGGCCGGCTTCACCAGGAAGGTTACGGCTCTGCTACTTCTCTTCTTTTTTTTAACTACCTTCGGGGTTTTGGCAGGAGTTTTCTTTTTTGGCTTCCGACGCTCTTGCCGTCTCCGACTTTCTACTTTGGACCAAGCCTCTTCGGGCGGGGTGTTCTCCGATTCCTCGTCCCTTTTCTTCTTGGCCGACTCTATAGGCTGAGGGTCGGAGTTCGTCCGAGCCCTCTTGTTTGATGGGCCCGGTACGCCACCCTCATCTTTATTTAGGCTCAATGAGCTCATATAGCTCAACACCTCTTCGAGAAGAGCCATGCCGTTTTTTATGTCCATGGACACGGTCCTCTGCCTAAGTGCGGCCGATTGCATGGTGCGCAGCACCGTTAGCGCATGTTCCAAGCACTGGTCGCGCGTTTTTCCCTTAAGGCTGAATAGCGCCATTGCGCTTTTTAAGGGGGTTGCCTTCTTTTGGGTGGGATCTGGCCTACCGCCGGTGGCAGCGGGTGTTGTTTGGCCGGGCGTATTTGAGCCGCCTCCCCGTTGCATGTTTCCTGCCGGTCCAGCACCTTGTGGGGACATAACTGGAGTGGCCCCTCTAGCAGGTGTTTTTAGGACCGGCGATCTTAGCAGTTTACTGCTTTTCATAAATGCGAACTCGTCGCCTTTACCTTTCTCCGTGCTTTCTAGTTGTTTTTTGTTTAAAAAATTCATTCTCTTGGGTCTCCGCTCCAAGCCGCTATCTCCGCACGATGTGCAGTCGCCGTTATCGATTCCCGTGGTTATCTATGCATATGCAGGGAGGCCACGCTAGGGTTGACACAGGTCCTTATGAGAGTCTGTGTTCAGTGCCAGAATCCGGCATTAGTCAGGAGTTCTCTCAACTGAGCCTGCACCACCAACTTAATGGCGACGTGCTTTGAACGTACTCGGAGACCTGCCAGGGTTTTAACGAGACGGAGACGATACCGATATTAACCTACCAGCCATTTCGCCAAAGTTTCACCCTTGGTTACTGAGGTGGCAGACTACCGGCATCGCCAGCCCATAGCATACTTTTCATTTTGGTGTTTCCAGTTTCGGTCTTCAGGATCTTACTGGACTCAATCCTGAGGATGCTTAGTTGCAGTTAAGGGCAGCATCCACCTTCCCTTGATTCGTTTTGGTTCGCCCTGAGTATTTCATTTCCTCAGTACCACCCATCTCTGGGAAGCGTTCCTCTATCCACCACCTTGAGGAGGCGCCCGGTAGGGGAACCGATACCCCCTCGGGTATTTCATTTTATTTTATTTTATTTTATTTTATTTTATTTTATTTTATTTTATTTTATTTTATTCTATTCTATTTTATTATAATCTATTTTATTTTATTGTATTTTATTTTATTTTATTTTACTTAATTTATTTTATTTTTTTATTTTTTTTATTCATTGTTCTATTTTATTTACTTTTTTATTCAATTTTATTTATTTTTTTTTATTCATTTTTTTTTTAATTTTTCTTCATTTTATTTAATTTTTTTCTTTTTTTCTTTTTGTTTTATCTTATTTTATGTTATTTCATTTTAATTTATTTTTTTATCGGTTTTTTTATTTATTTTAATAATTTCTTTCATTATATTTTTTATTTTAATTCATTTTATTACAATTTTTTTATTTTTCTATTACATTTTATTATCCAAAATAGTTCGTAGTTGTTTTATTTTATTTATTAAGTTTACTTGCTACAAATTTATTTCACTTCGCTCTTTTTCTTTTAATTTTACTTTGCTTTTTTATATTTTTTCATGTTTCATTTTGTTAAATTGTTTTATCATTCTGTAATTAAACTTTTAAAAAGGTTACAGCCCTAAAAAGTTATATAGCACGTTAATGAGTGTCAATAAGAAACCTTATAATTCAACCCTTTCGAATACGAATCACGAAAATAATCGCACAAACTTTCAAAGCTCTTTATATTTCCAATCACCTTCCAATCACCGAAGTATGTAAAAATTACAGCCACTTAAATGCCAGTAACTAAATTTACAACATGCAATTTCCGTTTGCACCAATTGCATATTTCACACTAAAGCCAATGAATACGACAAAAGTTCTAAAACAAGGCTGCACCTAGTTGAAATAGCAACGCTGCCATACACACTCAAGCGCCAAGTGAAGTAACAAATCTGCCAACTGAATAAAATTTACATGAACCAAACAAAATACGAGCGAACGCACTTTAAATGGGATTTAAATTTGGCCACTTTTGCAAGTTTCGTGTTAAGAGAAAATAAAGTGAGCGCGCCAAAGCTAACATTTAGAAAATAGTCACATGACATGAGTGAGTGTAAAGTGAGAAAGAAGCTCACAAATTCATGTTTAAATATGTCGCAATACACAAATTCGCATAAAGCAAGATGCACTCTACAATAACAAAAACAAAAGAGACATATTGGATTTGGTTGAATTCATATGGGCCACTCGCACTACAAATTCATGGAACAAAATCAATGGCAACGAAAACTTGGCCAAGTTTCATTGTTTTCTATTTTTCGTGTAAAATGCGCTTTTGCATGGGTGCATGTGTGTGCTTCCGTTGTGTGCATGTATGAGTGCGGTCATGGTGTTTGCCTTTTAGCATCATCAAGTTGAGCTCGGTCTAAGCTTCCTATTGGCATTTAGTTTTGTAACTTGCACTACTAAAAATTCAAATCAGACACACCGCACGAGTAGCAAGAAAAGTAGTCAGATGGACAGTCAACCCATGGGAGTCACGGGAGCTTAGCGCAGACGAGCAGTATAGACGACACTTGTGTTCCACATTTACATGCGAAACATAGATTCATTTCGTTGACAAACCGCTGCACTAAACATGCACATATGTGCATTAGAGTGGGTTTACAAAAACTCTTTTTTATTTATCTATTATATTAATAGGCTAACAAATTTTACATATAAATATTTGCCAAGCTTAAACCCATACTAAATATGCATAAATATTTATGAAATGCATATGGATTTGTTGGCATACCTCTAAGGCAGTGCACAATTATCTAATATATAACCAATCCTGCTTCATTTATCTGTAATAAGCGAATGAAAATTTCTCATGCCACTTGAATTGGTTATCTGACAATCAATTTGTACATAAAGCGATAGCCCAGTGGGAAGCGTCGGGGGTAGTGGTCGAGCGGTTAATGGTTCAAGTAGAGCTATCGGCCAATTGTTTTTTTTTTTTTTTTGTCATTGAAAATTGTTTTTATTTTTTCAATATATAAAAATTTCTTATCTTGACTTTTTTAAAATTTTTATGTTTGTGATATCTATTTTCGAGAAAAAAATTGCTGAATATTTTTAGTTGACGGAAAGCATATGCATATATACCACCCATTATAGAAATGCGTTAACCGCTTTAACAATTTGGGTTTTTTTGTCTAATTTTTGATGACATAAGATCGAAGGCGCGAAATTTTTTCAAACACAGTAGTCTATTTATCGGACTTCGGTAGATTAGTTCTATAAATTTTAGTGATTTCTACCGTTTGAGACAAAACGATCGCATAAATTAGTGGCTATTTGTTAAGCACAATCTCATCATCCGATTATTCAAGTGCAAATTAAAATCTCGAAATCCGAATATTTGCATGGCATTTGCCATAAATAATTTTGGAAAGGGCTGCTGTAATTTAATATTTTTATTATATAATAACAGCCACTATTTTTTAAATTCTTTGATGGCCTCATTTTGCCTATAGATGAGTTTTTAATGTATACATTTAAGTTGGTCGAGGTTCGGCCACGGGCCTAAAGGCAGCTAATGACAAAAAGTTGATCAGATGTTTGAATAAGTTCAACTATTTTAAATTGGTCGAATTTCGACCACGGGATATACTAGTATGTATTATTATAAAGTACATACACTGGAAAAACTAGGACCAAAATCGTGAAAAAATATCTACGAAATTCGAAATAGAAATTTTTTTATCACCTTTACTGGTCATCGAACCAAGGAGAAGAGATTAGGAATTTCTAAACAGCAGTGTGTAAGCATTACACCAAACACTGCTTTCTGTGCCAATATAAACAATAAAAAATTCCTCTTATTTCATTTTATTTTATTTTGTTTCATTTTATTCTATTTCATATTATTTTACCTTGTTTTATTTATTTAATTTTTTTTTTATGGTTTGTTTTATTTTATTTTTTTTCATCTTATGTTATTTATTTTTGTGTATTTTACTTGATAATTAACTTAAAAAATTTAAATTTAAAATTTACACCTATGCTTTAAAGAGAGTTCAATCAACCCTAATATATCTATGTTTGTATGTGTAATCCTATTAATACACAAATCTGCATGCATATGAACATTCGCACTCACCTACATACATACATATCTTTTCTTCAACCTTTTGTTATCATTGTCATCAGCGTGGCTGCCAGCATAACCAGAAGCAGCATTTACTAAAATGGTGTGAGTGGCTGGCACCGCTAAGTAAAGATGGTAAACGCAAAACCGTCGAAATGATGGAAGCATTCGTTGTAAATGTGTGGGTGGACGAATTGGTGACTACATTGCACCGATAATCAATTTCCGTGATTGGATTACGTTCGGCTACTTCCGACATGTGGTTTGGCATCAAAATGTTGCAAACTCCTCAAAATCTCTTTGCCGAGCGTTCTCGCCCTAATGTGTACTAGATTTTGAATGGATGACCCGGCGCACAGTGGGCTAAAATAATATATATCTTAGTCTGTTTTCTTTCAAGCTTTCAGTTTCTTGATTTAGTACTTGTCTTATATCAAAACTGGTTGGATACAAGAATTAGGTCCGGTTTCTCAAGTAAACTTTAAAATGTATCTCGCCGATGAAAACATTTTTTTCAAACAAAACTTGAGAAAACGGCTCTTCTTGCAACTGACTTTTGTTCATTGAAAATTACATATGTAGCTCCCTTTCCCTGTAAAGTCTGCTTAGCAATCGAGACGTAAGATCATAACCACATATTATAAGCAAGCAGATCCATTTCCGCCATTGAGCCTTTGAAGATGTCGTCTGCATCGCCATAAATATAGGTATAAATATAAGTACAAGTATAAGTATAGGTATAAGTATGTATAAGTATAAGTATAAGTATAAGTATAAGTATAAGTATAAGTATAAGTATAAGTATAAGTATAAGTATAAGTATAAGTATAAGTATAAGTATCAGTATAAGTATAAGTATAAGTATAAGTATCAGTATAAGTATAAGTATAAGTATAAGTATAAGTATAAGTATAAGTATAAGTATAAGTATAAGTATAAGTATAAGTATAAGTATAAGTATAAGTATAAGTATAAGTATAAGTATAAGTATAAGTATAAGTATAAGTATAAGTATAAGTATAAGTATAAGTATAAGTATAAGTATAAGTATAAGTATAAGTATAAGTATAAGTATAAGTATAAGTATAAGTATAAGTATAAGTATAAGTATAAGTATAAGTATAAGTATAAGTATAAGTATAAGTATAAGTATAAGTATAAGTATAAGTATAAGTATAAGTATAAGTATAAGTATAAGTATAAGTATAAGTATAAGTATAAGTATAAGTATAAGTATAAGTATAAGTATAAGTATAAGTATAAGTATAAGTATAAGTATAAGTATAAGTATAAGTATAAGTATAAGTATAAATATAAGTATAAGTATAAGTATAAGTATAAGTATAAATATAAGTATAAGTATAAGTATAAGTATCGCAACTCAGTAAAAGCAACACCAAAAACTATTTACAAAAAAGTTTTTCTAAAGGAGGTCGCCCCTTGGCAGTGGCTTGCAAATACTCCGCTTTGAAGATGCCGTTCGGCGTCGGCAAAAAATTGTAGGCCACGGCAATTCTTGAGAAAAACTCAAAACAAAATGAGAAGCTCTGCAAGAAAATCACTTAAGAGGTTATAATGATAACCTGATAGTATAACGCTGCCATAATTTTTTATAAGCATAAATATAAGTATAAGTGAAAATCTACTAAATCCGGTTTTTAGCAAAATAGACTTTTTGATGCGGTTCGAAGGAGTAACCCATTCTGCAGTTGGCAACAAAAAAAAAAAAAAATATAAATTTATAAATATCAAAAATTGTTTGATGAGAAAAGCTGCTAAATCCAACATATAGAGCTTCTGTCGCCCGATTACTTATTACTTTCTGGATTTAAGTCAAGGTAATAACCAGCCAAGTCAATCTTGGACCTCAAACCATAACCTGGAAGTTCAAGTTGAATTTGGTTTTATACCTCTACTGAAAAATATTTTTGGGTCGTTGGCAGGTTTTAAGCATCAATGCGTCAGTGTCATCTGCGTATGCCACTCGGAAGGCGGAATTAATGAAGGAATCGTAGCTAACATTCCATAGACCAGAGCTCCAATATTTTAACATCCCAAAAGAAGGAATGGTTACCCAAAAACAAGCATAAACGCAAATCTTTCACTCACTCGTCTACTTTTAGATCGCACAGGTCATACTTGACCCACAGTGCGTTAGTGTGAAGGTGTTTGGTGTAAAACTTTTGTTGTTGTTGCACTTGTTGTTTTACATGTTTTTCTTCTCATAGTTTTTGGCCATATTGTTGACTCACTTGGGAGACATTCGATGCCATTTCGTGCCATCGACAGCAACATGACAATTCTTCCTTTGTTTTTACCGCGTTTTGCTGTTTTTGTTGTTGTAGACGTTGTAGAAGTAGCCAATGTTCGCTCTTGTTAGCTTTGTACAATTTTACGGATGTCTCTTGTCGTATCCTGCAGGAACCCTAAGGAACGACTACTTACCACAGAGAATGATGATGTTGTTGCTCTTGTTGGTGTTGTTGGTTTGGCTAACTGACAGACTGAACGAAAACATGATCATGTTCCACACACAATGGAGACAACAATAACAAAGACAACAACAACAACCAAAGCAATGTGAATTGGCAGCAGAAGCGGCAGCAGCAAGCAAAGCAACAACAAAAACTGCAACCAATGTCTGTAGCTCAAAGTGCCGACGACGTTAAGGGGTTATCCGAAGTATGTTTCGATGCCAAAAGAGGTCAAAAGTCCTACCGGAATGCATGATGTTGCAAGTGCAAGTGTATTGGCTGCTACGCTTTATTGGGCCATCTGAGCACACGTTGGAGCTTCTGTCTTTGTGTATTAGTGTATCCTTGTAAACTTATCAGCTTTCTTGTCGACGCTAATACTACACACGACAAACTACATGAGCGCCATAGGTATTTGGTTTTATATACATATATGTCCATAAATACGCTTGGTAATAAGATTATTGAGCACAAATGGCGAAAACAGCATTTGATGCGATTTTTGGCAATTGAAATGGCAATCAAGGAAATGCAGTCGAAGTATTATCAAAGGTTATAAAAACAACCCGCAGAGAATGAAAGGCACATAAAAACTTATGCAAGATTTTGAATTGAAAATATTGCCATTGAGCCAAAATAAACAGTAAAACTGCATCTCATCACCTTAAAGCCAGCATTAAAGCTTCGCAATAAATAAGTATCCCCCTTTCCATAAAATAAAACAATATTGAGTAGCTGCTGCTAAACCATACAAAGTTGTTTTTTTTTTTCAAGAGATAAGACACAAATAAAAATTAAATTATAAATCAAATAAAATTCACAAAATAAAAAATCAAATAAAATAAAAAAAAATTAACTTTGACAAATTTTAAGACTTCAATACCTTTGTCTGTTGTTGTTGTTGTTGTTGTTGTTGTTGTTAACAGCAAAAACACTCCCTGAAGGTTTTGGGGAGTGATGCCGAAATTGACAGTCCTTGGCCGGATATGAAACCGGTACGCTGCTGTACTGCCCGACTGTCGTGGTAGCGATTTGGTTTGACCAGTGGAACCTTGTAGGTCATGTCACCCCCCATCCATGAGGAAAGAGAAGATGGGTAATGAGAGGTGAGAGGCATCATATCCGTAGATCAACCATCGAGTTAGCACGTCATTACCTATGTGCATATTAGTCGCCTCTTACGACTGGTATGCCTACCTCGGGCATATTCTAAACCCCCAACCGCAGGGGCTACACCTTTGTTTGTAGATATGTATTGTGAATTGGCATTTTTCGCAATTATTTAATTTTAATTTATATATAAAATAAATAAAACAAAATAAAGTAAAATAAAAGTGAAACAAATTGAGGAAAAAGGTCTTTAAATCAAGGAAAATGTTATTTATGTTAAGGCCAATGTTACTTATGTAGAAGCCATGTCTTTGGAGCCAAACAAGGGAAATTTTCCTTGAAATAAGGGAACTCTTTTTTGAGTGTAATTAAACATAAATTTAATAAAGCGTCAAAACAAACGAAGAAATTAAGTATGCGTGCATGTTTTCATTATTCGGCTTAAAATTTGTACAAAAAACCAACATCCGCCCTTCAACTAATCTCTTATTATCTACAAAAACAAATAATCCTAAGTGAACAATTAATCACTTACAGCAAACATTTTTCTAGTCTTTATTTTGGCTTATTTTCTGAAAAGGAGTAAACAGTAAATACAAAAATTTTCATTTTTCTATCTAATATGTGCATACATGTTTGTGTTTGTGATATAAGTTAGGTGCTCATCTAAGTTGGCCTACTAATCCTCGGATTATTGAATATGTCACGCATTCTCATTCCACAACTCAACAATTCAAAGACAAACGGCAATTCATGCCTTGCTTTAAATACAATTTCTTGTTCTTCATCACATTGTCATATATGTACTTAAGGTGATTTGTTTGTTTACGATTTCTGTTGAGAAATTATGACTTGGATAAATCATGGTTCCTTTAAATTTCATAAATCCTAAAAAGCAGCTAATACGATCCTTGTCAATATTAAAAATAAGTGTCATTGTTGAGAGATAGAAAATCTAAAATAGGTCAAAGGAATAAATTTAAAGGATTTGTTTAAATAAACCGCTATTCGAAGGTAGTGGGTGGGAGTACCAAATGAAAGGCACTCTCGGTCGTATTTCGATAAAGAAATTTACAAGTAAAGCTGCCATTTAGAGCTTCCACCAAACCACATTTGATTTATTATTTGGTATATCGACCGCTACTTCGGGAACATATTTGATTTTTTAAACTATTTTTGAATGCGTATACTGTTGGTAAGTGAGTCAACAACAACTTCCAGGAATACCGAGCAAGGGTCGCCCAAGTACTTGCCTCGAGTACCTAAAACTTTAATAACCTAAAGTCGTAAGAAAAAACAAATCAAAAGAGTGTTCTAAGTATAAAAAAGATTAAATCCCTTCCACGTTTCATCAAATCGCAATTACATCAATCAATTATTTTTGTGCAAAAACAATTTACATTGCTCATCAAACTCGGCGGCGGCTTTTTCATCAGCAATGCCTCAGTGATTTGCGAATATTTACTCTTTAGTGCGACGCGACGCCTGTTAGCTCAATAACACTTCAAGGGCATTGAAAAGTTCTCTGACTCAGTTTGAAAAATTTTGCTTTGTTGCTATTGCCGCAATTTGTTTAGAGTCCATACTATAGACTATGACAGCTTCGGGCATTATTTTCGGTTTGTTTGTTCTCACAACGAGTAATTTTGTATTAAATATACTTATTTGTCCAAAACGTATACATCTATTGGGAATAGCGGAAATGCGAGTGGATAGAATAAATTTCATGTTGCAATTGATGATTCGAAACGAATCAAACGAGCTGTGGTGCAGAATTCCAAATTAACTGTTACCCCGTCCATAGTCCGTGCTAAGTTGGCCAATAAAAGTTTAAGGAGTTGAACGTTGGGCGCCTAAAAGTATACACTAAATACACTTTGGGTTGTCGTTCAGTGAGTTGAGTTTTTTTTACCACGAAATAAATCCCAAATGAAATAAGTCCAAAAAAAAAAAATGAAATAAGTCCCAAATATTTTCCATAAAAATTGGGACTTATTTCATAATGAAATAACTCCCAATGCGTTGGGACTTATTTCATAAAATTTTGTTGGGAATTATTTCATAATAAAATAACTCCCAAAGGAAATAACTCCCAACGGGATTTCGTTGGGAGTTATTTCATTTTCCAGCATTGGGAATTATTTCATATTTGTTGGGACTTATTTCATTTCTCTTAAAACCACAATTTATTATTTTTTCATTATTCATTCATCATTTATTGGCGCTTAACCGCCTAAGCGATTTTGGCCGTCGCCTATCAAAGCACGCCAGTCATTCCTTTTTAGCGATAACTGACGCCAATTGGGAACCCCAAGGGAGTTCAAGTCATCCTCCACCTGTTGTTTCCATCTCAGTCGAGGCCTCCCCCTTCCTCTGCTGCCGAATTCGGGTGACGATTGGAAAACCTTCTGGGCTGGAGCTTCTTTGTCCATTCGCATGACGTGACCCAGCCAGCGGAGACTTTGGGCTTTAATTCGCTGGACTATGGTCAGATCTGCGTAAAGCTCGTACAGCTCATCGTTAAATATCCTTCGATACTCGCCGTCGGCATCACGGGAAGGACCATAAATCTTCCGGAGAACTTTTCTCTCAAATACTCCAAGGGCCATCTCATCTTCTCTTGACATTGTCCATTAATCTGAGCCATACATCAGGACAGGTATGATGAGAGACTTATAGAGCGTGATCTTTGTTCTTCGAGAGAGGACTTTACTTCTCAATTGCCTACTCAGTCCAAAGTAGCACTTGTTCGCAAGAGTGATTCTCCGTTGGATTTCTAGACTGATATTATTTTCGGTGTTAATGCTGGTTCCCAAATAGACGAAGTCCCTCACAGTTTCAAATTTGTAACTTTCAACAGTGACGTGGCTGCCAAGGCGCAGGTGCGCCGATTCTTTCTTTGATGACAGCAAATACTTCGTCTTGTCCTCGTTGACCGCAAGACCCACTTTTTTCGCTTCCTTATCCAGTCCAGAGAAGGCAGCGCTTACGGCGCGGTTGTTAAGGCCAATGATATCAATATCATCGGCATACGCCAGCAATTGCACGCTCTTGTAATAGATTGTACCATTGCGGTTTAGCTCTGCTGCTCGAATTATCTCCAGCATCAGGTTGAAGAAATCGTACGAAAGGGAGTCGCCCTGTCTGAAGCCTCGTTTGGTTTCAAAAGGCTCAGAGAGGTCCTTCCCGACTCTGACGGAGCTGTTAGTATTGCTCAACGTCATTTGGCAAAGCCGTATAAGCTTTGCAGGGAAGTCAAATTCAGACATGGCGGCATACAGGCAACTCCTTTTTGCGCTGTCAAAAGCGGCTTTGAAATCGACAAAGAGATGGTGTGTGTCGATTCTTTTATCATGGGTCTTCTCCAGGATTTGGCGTATCGTGAAAATCTGGTCGATGGTAGACTTACCAGGTCTAAAGCCACACTGATAAGGTCCAATCAGTTTGTCTACGATGGGCTTCAGCCTTTCACACAACACGCTAGAAAGAACCTTATATGCGATATTAAGAAGGCTGATTCCGCGGTAGTTGGTGCGGTTAGCGGGATCGCCTTTCTTGTGGATTGGGCAGAGCACACTTAAATTCCGTGTTTGTACAGCTCTGCGGGAAGTCCGTCTTTTCCAGGCGCTTTGTTGTTTTTGAGCCGGGATATAGCTATCTTCACTTCGTCATAGTCAGGTGGTGCGACGACTTTTCCATCGTCAGGGATTGGGGTATCGGGTTCGACGTCTCCCTCGCAATTTAGCAGTGAGGAGAAGTGCTCCCTCCATAATTTAAGTACACTCTGTACGTCGGTTACCAGGTCGCCATTGTTGTCCTTACAGGAACTTGCCCCGGTCTTAAAACCTTCCGTCATCCGCCGGATCTTTTCATAGAATTTTCGGGCATCATTCCTGTCAGCCAGCATCTCAAGCTCCTCACACTCACGCCTTTCGGCCTCACTTTTCTTTTTTCTGAAAAGGCGTCTCTCTTCATTCTTTGCCTCACGATAGCGTTGCCATACACTGCGGGTTGCACCCGTTCGCAACGTCTCCCTGTAGGTAGCGTCCTTTTTGTCCGAGGCAGTGCTGCATTCGTCATCGTACCTGTTGTTTTTGCGGGCTCGCTGGAACCCTATAGTGGCCTCAGCGGCGGTACGTAATGAGTGAGAGATATGCTCCCATTGCTCGGTTGCATCGTTAGGTCGAGGATTGCTCTCCGATAGCAGGTGTGAGAGTCGGGTGGAGAAATTGTCAGCTGTCTGTGTCGTGCGCAGCTTCTCGACGTCAAACTTTCCTTCCGTTACTGTGCGCACTTTCTTTGCTACACAGAGGCGTGTGCGTATCTTGGCTGCAACAAGATAATGGTCCGAGTCGATATTGGGACCACGCAGGGTACGCACGTCCAGAACGGTGGAGCTATGCCTGCCGTCGATCATGACATGATCAATCTGGTTTCTTGTTCTTTGATCAGGAGACAGCCAGGTGGCTTGGTGTATTCGTTTATGCGTTTATTTTTTACCATTGGGATTTATTTCATTTTCATTGGGACTTATTTCATTTCTCTTAAAATTGCAATTTAACAAGCTTTCACGTTTTTGTAACTGTTTCTATAACTTTTGTAAGGTAAGATTTTAGCAAAACAACCAACAGTCTTATTACATCGAAAGTTTTTGCGGCATCTCCGAAGACTGTAACTGATAATGTTGTGTCAATATGTTCCAAAAAGAACTCTGGACAACAACAATAAAAAGATTTTGATCGATGACACATTTTCAATTGTACCACTGGGGCGTTTTAAACAAGGACTGAAACCGAAACCGAAACCGTAACCGTAACCGATTAAAACCGATTCATCTTTCAAAACCGAAACGGAAACCGTAACCGTTATTTTGATCAGGAAAAGACCGAAACCGAAACCGTTTCAAAAGCAGGAACCGGTTCCAAACGGTTTTGAGTTTTTCAGTACCTTACTTCTGTGAGTGGGCACATAGGTACTTCCTTTTACAACCAGGTACCCTGAAAGTTTTCATGGAAGATTGTCGAGCCACGTTTTGACATCAGTATCAAAATTCTGAAAGAGGAAGTTTGACTATAGGTGAATGAAGCGCTCGAAACAAATTTACGAGATCCGAAAAAGAAATGTTCAGGCTTGTCTCAGAAAGCGCCACTAATTTTAATGTTTTTAACGATTTATACATTTCATTTGGCTTCCATTTTAATATTTTTTTAATAAAAAAGTAGAGTTAACTTTAGGAATTTGTTTTGCAGAAATTTCATCCATGCATAGCGTTAATAAATGTATTATTATATTGGAGAAATCCCATCATGGTGATTTAAGTTGTGAAAATTCAGACCTGTTTCGTAGCTACATAGGTACTTGAGTATTTTATTAGTAAAATTTTTTTTCGTGTTTTTATTTGGAAACCGAAACCGTCACGAAACCGCTACCGAAACCGAAATAAATTTTGAAGAACGAAACCGGAACCGAAACCGAAACACGTTGCAAAAACTGAAACCGAAACCGGAACGTTATTTTAGTCTGTTTCAGACCTTGGTTTTAAACAGTTGATTTTGATCGCCAAAAGGTCCTTTTGGTTTGAAATCGGTTGAGTTATCGGAATAATCGATATCTTAAATTTAAATTTAAAGTTTGATTGAATTCCAATCAGCGGCTTTCAAGTGATACGTCCACAAACATACATACATATTATATGTAGAGATTATGAAAAGGTAAGATATAACCCGCAGGAAGGAAAAAAAGAAATGGAAAGGGAAAGGGGGTGCTTCCTCTTGATTTTATGTTGTTGCCTTGAAGAGATTTGATAGTCGACTTACTGTCAGAGTGAATTGAAACAGATAATGTGGTTTTCGAAAGCAGAAGTTTGGTTCGAAAAACACTGCTTTGGCTTCATCCATTTTGGAGCCATCCGTGAATATGGATGTGTCGTGCTGGTCCAGAGTTTGTACGTTCGGTCGGAGTGGTGTGGTAGGTTTCCGCGTATGGTCTCCAGAATATTAGTCTATCCGAATCTGGTGTCGTTCATGTCGAGACCGCATGGAGTCCTATCGCACTGCATCTAGCCTGGAGGCCAGTGTGGAGGGAAGTGCCCCGGTAACAAGCAAGCCATCAGACAAATACACTCTACCCACCCTGCATACATTAAAGTTTATTTCGAGTGCTACACTCAGAGAAAAAACAAGAATTTTGTACTTAAATCAAGCCCAAATCAAGAATTTTGGTCACGAAAGTACGGTAATACCGAATATTCTTATACGAAGTACAAAATTCTTATATCAAGAATTTTTTTCTTACTTCGAAAATTCTTCTTTCAAGAATAATTTTGTCCGAATTTAAGAACGCCCGGTGCTGTTTCAAGAACAATATATTCTTAGGGTTAGTTTGTTGTTCTTAATTTTAAACCGAAAAAATCTTTTTTCAATCCCAATTGTTTCTTAAACTATTTAATAGTAAACTTCTCAAAACAAGATATAAGTTTAAGGGGTTGTGAGTTCGATTCTCCGTGAAGTCAATATATTTTTTTATATATATAAAAAAATAAAGATTTTTTCAGAGTTCTTATATTGACTTCATTGTGAATCGAACTCAGGTCCCTCGAACGCTTAACCAGGGTGGTTACTATGCCATCGTTTACTTTTTCTTGCCACTTTCTAATTACATGTTTGTTCTAAATGACACGTTGCTTTTTGTTGCCTCCACCGGGAATCGAGCTCACACGCTTCCTGCTCACACGACTGCTTCACGGAGTCTCTACCACGAGGCTATCGCGTATTTATGTTTGCTGCTGTCTCTTTGCAGCTATGTTCTATTGTTATAGGGTAGTATATTTTCAAGAAAAAGTGTTCTTGTTTTAAGACCACAAGGTGTTTGATTATTTCGTTCATTTCATATCATCTGCATTACAAACCAATGTAATTCGCAGATAGTGTTACCGCCATAATTAACACCCAATGTGAACATGATATTAGTTGAATTTATTTGTAATATTAAGCCTTGTATTTATTTAATGCAGGCTTGTAAACCCTAAAAATCTATCTTCTCTCAAGCAACTCTGAACGAATGTCATATTGGGGCAAGAGCGAGTAATTGTCATCGTCGTGACGGAAAAAAGAAAGAGAGAAGAGAGGGAAGATAGATTCAAATTTTTTAAAGCCTGCTGCTCCATTAATTATATTTTCAATTAATAAATAATATCGTGAAATTTAGCTTGCTTAAAAAAATATTCTTTCTCTTGCTCCGTGAACAATTCTTTAAAAAATTTTAATTTGACGATTGGAGATTATTACTTGGATTAGCTATACCGACCAAATTTCGGTAACGCACGTGCCGCAAAAACTTTGACAGAAAAAGCGGCAACGACGAAGGCATTCGCAAGGATAAAATCCATTAAAATCAAAAGCATCCACTTTTAAAAGCGTACATTTTTGTTTGCGAATTGATACTTTTGCGATTTAACGCTTTGTAAACGCGTGCTCGTATTTTGGGAGTCTCAACTTAATATATTTCATCATCAAGCATGTGCATTTGCAATGTATGCGGAAAAAAGTCAGACGCTAGTGGTACTGAGGATTGGGTGCAGTGCGACGAATGCGAACTATGGTTCCATTTCGAATGTGTTGGAGTAGATGCTAGCGTGCAAAATCGCGACTGGAGTTGTGCTTCCTGTACTCGGGCACATAGTGTGGGCGCACCACACACTTCTGCAAATGCAATGCAGCCAGCAACTACAACAATACCAACAACATCAGCTGCTACACTAGCACCAGCGACCATATTGACTAATGACAACCTCGAAAATCGGAGCGATACTAGCTCACTTAAATCAGGCGCAGTACAACGCAATTCTACGAACGAACCTGGTGATCAACAAAGGCTCATGCTGTCCATGCTCGAAGAGCGAAGAGCCGCCGAGGAACGATTTATAGAACAAAAATATAACCTACTTTCACAGATGAACAACGCAGGTTTATCAATGCCGAATTTTTTACCATCGATGCAACATGCATCAAACAATGGGCCATCAAGTGCTCAAATAGCTGCAAGGCAAGCCATCCCCAAAGACTTACCAACGTTCAGTGGTGACCCGGAAGAGTGGCCGATGTTCATAAGTACATTCGACCACAGCACATCCGTCGCTGGGTTTTCAGATGTCGAAAACATGCTCCGGCTACAAAGGTGTCTAAAAGGGCGGGCACGTGAGTTGGTGAAAGATAAACTTCTCTTGCCGGCGATGGTTCCAGATGTCATAAACACATTAAAAATGTTTTTTGGTAGGCCAGAACATATCTTGGAGAGGATGATCGACAAGGTACGAAAGCTTCCTTGTCCAGAAGATAAACTTGAGTCAC
Organism: Campiglossa producta; assembly: GCA_964058755.1. Lineage (NCBI taxonomy): Eukaryota > Metazoa > Arthropoda > Insecta > Diptera > Tephritidae > Campiglossa > Campiglossa producta. Next base: position 26,530,715 of record CAXKVI010000004.1, read on the forward strand.
TGATAGAATTTGCACTCGCGGTGCGTAACATCTGCGCGACAATGGAGACGTGCAAACTCGAAGCACATCTAAACAACCCAATGCTGGTAAAAGAACGGGTCGACAAATTGCCAAATCACCATAAACTCAACTGGGCGATGTATCCTCGCGACAACGTTTCACCATCTATCAAGGTATTCAGCGATTGGTTGTATCGTATAGCCGAAGCGGCATCAACAGTTGTGTCGCCAGCGTTTATGTATAAAACCGGCTCAATAAACACACACAGTAGCAACGACAGCTGCGGATCAAAAACTCAGTCTAAAGAGGTTCAAAGCAACGTTATCGAGTCTCAACCAAAGCAAACCATGAAATGTATTGCGTGTGGCACATCGGACCATTCCGCTGCGCACTGTACACAATTTCAAAACGCATCGGCAAAAGAAAGGTGGAACATGGTGAAGGCCAATAAGGCTTGTTATACGTGCCTCAAAAGTCATCGCAAAAGTTGTTTTTCAAAAAAGAAGTGCGGCGTAAATGGTTGTATGTTAAAACATCACCCGTTGCTTCACAGCGATCGCACACAAAAATCCGAAAACAAGACGAATGATCAAGCAGTTGTAAGTACGCATCAGAGCGGCAAGCATAGTACACAATACTTTCGTATTATGCCAGTAAACCTACATTCAGCTGGAAAGACTGTCGAAGTGTTTGCATTTTTGGACGAAGGGTCCTCCGTGACGCTTATAGACGAGTCGATGTTCCGAGAGCTCGGAGTTAAGGGGGTTCCAGCCCCGATATGTTTGCAATGGACCAGCAACACTACCCGTAATGAAAATAACTCGGTGCGAGCGTCGATTCAAATTTCCGCACTAAATAGTAGTAAACTGCATTGGCTCAATGATATGCATACGGTTGAAAACACCGCTTTGCCCAAGCAATCCATGAACGCAGAAGCGCTTCAATCTAAGTATTCGCACCTACGAGGTATTCCTCTGCCGTCATATTCGGAAATTCGACCGATGCTGCTCATCGGCACCGATAACTGGAAAATTGCTGTTCCGCGTAAAATACGCGAAGGCAAGCGAAACGAACCTATCGCGTCAAAATGTTTGTTGGGATGGTGCGTTCAAGGCACTTCGAATGCGGCGAGCTACGTTACGATGCATCACTGTGATTGTGGGTGGCAAGAGCTCAACGATGTCGTTAAAGATAGTTTTAATCTAGACGCAGTAAAACCACACAATCTGCAGTCTAATGATGATAAGAAGGCTATGGAAATTCTAGGTCGAACTTGCACAAAAACAGATGAACGTTTTGAAATTGGCCTTATGTGGCGCAACGAAAACGAGTCGCTACCCGAAAGCTACACGAACGCATTAAAACGTCTTACATGTTTAAAAAACAAAATCAGTCGAGAGCCAGAAATGTATGATAAAATTAACGATCAAATTGACAATCTAATTCGAAAGGGATATGCGCTACAACTGTCAGAAAACGAAATGGCTGTTAACCCTGATCGCACTTGGTATTTACCAATATTTATAGCTCTTAATCCTAATATTTATATTTATAGCTCTTAAACCAAATAAGGTGCGACTTGTGTGGGACGCTGCCGCAAAGTCTCATGGCAAATCATTAAATGATTTTTTGCTAACCGGGCCGGATTTACTAAAACCACTTATCGAGGTACTTCTAGCATTCAGAGTTGGTCAGGTGGCCGTGTGCGGTGACATCGCGGAGATGTTTCACAGAATCAACATCCGCGACGAAGACATGCACGCCCAACGGTTCAAGTGGTACGATAAGTCCAACGACCAAACAAAGGTGTACGTTATGCGCGCAATGACTTTCGGCATAAGTTGCGGGCCCTGTATCGCCCATTATGTCCGAAATAAAAATGCAGAGGAGTATCGCCACATATATCCACGCGCATATGAAGCCATCAACAATGCGCATTATGTCGACGATTACATTGACACGGCAGACAACGACGAGGCAGCCTTCGAGGTAGCGGACCAAGTCCGTGAAGTTCATCTAGCCGGCGGATTCGAAATACGTAATTGGGCATCAAATTCAGCAGTTGTTCTAGCAAAGCTACTCGGCGGAAACCCAGGCGTGCAAACATCAGTCCAGTTTGGAGATACCGAAAAAATACTAGGTATGTATTGGGAACCACAGTCTGGCGTTTTTAAATTTATTCTCAGGTTTACCCGACTGCGTCGAGATCTGTTCACGCAGGATGTAGTTCCGACTAAAAGGGAAGTACTACAAGTACTGATGTCAGTTTTCGATCCCTTGGGGCTGCTAGCATGTTATACAGTGGGGCTAAAAATATTGATCCAACGAGTCTGGTGAGCAAATATTGGGTGGGATGAAGAACTTCCCGAGACACTATGCGAAGACTGGTTAAAATGGAGGCAACTTTTACCACTGATTGAAGCGGTGGAAGTTCCGAGATGCTACTCACGTAATCTAAAATTTGCTACCGACGTCAGCATTCATACGTTCGTTGATGCCAGCGAACATGCCTATGCTGCAGTTTGCTATGTGAGGGTACGCCAAGCAGACGACATCGACGTGTCATTAATAGCGGCAAAAAGTAAAGTCGCTCCATTAAAACCGATCTCCATTCCTCGTTTGGAACTGCAAGCCGCCGTAGTGGGAGTACGCTTGACACAAAAGATAATAAAAATACGTGGGCTCGAACACCGAAACACCACGTATTGGTCAGACTCCAAAACCGTACTGCAATGGCTTAATATGGACCCACGCAGCTTTCAACAATTTGTAATGCATCGCGTCGGAGAGATCCTAGAGAGTTCCGACAGCAAACAGTGGCGCTGGGTTCCTACGAAGCTGAACGTAGCCGATCTTGCCACAAAAAGCAACAGCGCGGTCGATGGTAAACAGTGGCTGAAAGGGCGTAATTTCTTATTTCTACATAGTAGCATGTGGCCGAGTTCCGATATGCATAGCGAGGTATTAGATACCACCGAACTTCGAAAGCGAGTATGCATAACCTATAAAGTTACACCAATAGCTCTCAATGTTGAGTATTTTTCAAAGTGGCGCAATCTGTATAGAGCAGTTGCGACCTTCATCTTGTACATATTCAGGTTAAAATCCAGACGAGTAAGTCGCGTCATGCCAAAAATAGTTATACCAGATATGATTGAGATCGCCGAAAATATTCTTTTCAAACAAGCACAAGCCGAAATTTACTCATCGAAAATTAATGCACTGTATGCGGGTCACACGCTAAGCAAGCAAAGCAAACTATATCCGCTTAACGCTTATCTCGACGACAAAGGTATTCTGCGCATACGAAGCAGATTAGATTCAATCAACGAGCATACGGATACCATCGTACTGCCGAGAGAAAGCTACATAACGTTTTTGATTGTTAGAGATTACCACGAAAAGAACCATCATATGGCACACGAAACAGTCATTAATAATGTCAAAGGCAAATATTGTATTCCGCGCCTACGAGTATTGTACAATAAAGTAAGAAAATCTTGCCAGAGGTGCAAAATTAACAACGCCTTACCAGAACCTCCACAAATGTCGCCGATACCAGCTGCAAGATTAGCCAGTTTTACTAGACCCTTCACATTCACAGGCGTCGATTATGTTGGTCCAATATTGGTCAACGTAGGGAGACATAAGGAGAAAAGATGGGGAGTGCTCTATACTTGCTTGACACTCCGGGCAGTACATTTCGAAATCGCTCATAGTCTCGATACAAATTCTTGTATTATGGCTCTTAGAAACTTCATGGCACGTCGTGGCACTCCAGCGGAGATCTTTTCCGATAACGGCACCAATTTTAAAGCGACAGAGAAACTCGTCCGAGAAAAACTGATCACATTTGACTTCGATCGAATTGCAGCGAAATATGACCGTATTAAGTGGCGCTTCAATCCACCGGGCGCACCCCACATGGGAGGGGCGTGGAAACGTCTCGTACGAACAACTAAAAATATTTTGCGAAGCATATGCCCCTCATACTCTTTTAATGACGAAAGCTTGCGATGCGCATTGATGGAAGTAGAATTCATTATAAACTCGAGACCGCTTACCTTCGTTAGTCTTGAGTCGTCTGATGATATAGCTCTCACACCAAACCACATTTTATTGGGGTCAGCAGATGGTCATGAACCCGCGTGCAGCGACGGTATGGACCTAAGGCAACGGTGGCACAAAACGCAACGCAGACGTCTTTGGCAACGTTGGGTGAAGGAGTACACGCCGATACTGGCCAGGCGAGTCAAGTGGTTGAAAAAAGCTACACCCATAGTAATCGATGATGTGGTTATTGTAATCGACGAAACTCTCCCTCGTAACTTATGGCCGAAAGGAAGGGTAATCAGCACCATAGTAGCCAAAGACGGACAAGTTCGGCGAGTGACGGTAAAGACCCCTCTAGGGATAATGGAACGCCCAGCGAAGAAGATAGCCAAGTTGGATGTCGGTAATAGCTTAGGAAGCACCGGGGGTACTTACGAGGGGGGGGGGGGGGGGGAATGTTACCGCCATAATTAACACCCAATGTGAACATGATATTAGTTGAATTTATTTGTAATATTAAGCCTTGTATTTATTTAATGCAGGCTTGTAAACCCTAAAAATCTATCTTCTCTCAAGCAACTCTGAACGAATGTCATATTGGGGCAAGAGCGAGTAATTGTCATCGACGTGACGGAAAAAAGAAAGAGAGAAGAGAAGGAAGATAGATTAAAATTTTTTAAAGCCTGCTGCTCCATTAATTATATTTTCAATTAATAAATAATATCGTGAAATTTAGCTTGCCTAAAAAACTATTCTTTCTCTTTCTCCGTGAACAGATAGTTTATGTAATTTTCTTAATATAAGTAAATTTTTCTAATTTATTGATTTGAGTATGTAATAGTTTTGTTTTAAGAACTCGGGAACTGCTTGACCGATTTGGATAAAATTTTGCATACAGACAATTTGGTTTATTGTAAGATTATATACATGGGTGTTGCCACTCAAGGCGGTTTTTTATATGGGTATCAAAGGAAAGGTATTATCGACCGTATTCCAAAAATGATAATTTGAAGCAGGGTTGCTACTTAGGGTTGCCGCATTTTATTTATTTGTTTGTATATCTCGGAAATCCAACGAAGAATCACCTTGACATCAAGTGTTACTTTGGACTAAGTAGGCAATTGAGAAGTAAAGTCCTCTCTCGAAAAACAAAGATCACGCTCTGTAAGTCTCTCATCATACCAGTCCTGATGTACGGCTCGGAATCATGCACAGTGTCAAGAGAAGATGAGTATTTGAGAGAAAAGTTCTCCGGAAGATTTATGGTCCTTCCCGTGATGCCAACGGCGAGTATCGAAGGAAATTTAACGATGAGCTGTACGAGCTTTACGCAGACCTGACCATAGTTCAGCGGATTAAAGCCCAAAGGCTCCGCTGGATGGGTCATGTTATGCGAATGGACAAAGAAGCACCAGCACAGAAAGTTTTTCTATCGACACCCGAATTGGGCAGCAGAGAAAGGGAAGACCTCGACTGAGATGGAAACAACAGGTGGAGGATGACTTAACTCCCTTGGGGTTTCCAATTCGCGTCAGTTATCGCTAAAAAGGAATGACTGGCGTGCTTTGATACGAAACGGCCAAAATCGCCTAGGCGGTTAAACGTCATTATGACGCAAGCCAAGATTAGATTAGATATCTCGGGAAATGCTTGACCGATTTGAATAAAATTTGGCACATAGAGCTAGATATGCCAATATGGGTATACAATGAAAGGTATTTTCGACCGTATTCGGAAGAAAGCTATAGAATCCCAAAATACTGGCGTGTCCAGTAGTGCTTGCGCCCCAGCCGGACGTTTACCTTAGACGCAGTGCCGATGCTGCTGCTACCCGGTGCCCTTCCAGATCGAGTGGCACAATGCCAAGAATGGCCTGGAGTGCTTCATTGGGCGTTGTTCATAACGCACCGCTTATACACTATATATGTTGTTTAATTCAAGTCGATATATACCGAGGTACCCGGGTACCACGGGTGTACACTATAGTGTAAGTTTTTTTCTGTGAACACACAACGGTTAAAACTCTATCTCCCTACCTTTTTCTGTGTGGCACATTTTTAAAAATTGAATTTCTATATTTTTTAAAATTTTCGTTGAGCCAGAATCACGAATGTTTAATAAATTGTTGCGTATACGCCATGGTGTCTGTGGTCCAGTGCAATCCATTCTTGTTTCGGGCACAGCGAAAACTTCGAAAAGTTTACTTTGTAAATTTTAAAAGAGGAATGGAAGGAATATCAACCTAAAACCTATATCAGTGGAAAGAGGTTTTTTAAAGTTTAAAAATTCCTTATACTTTCGAAATCCAGGATTTTCGTGAATCGTAGAGAAACGAGAGATTAGTCACAGTGGCGTGCCTTCCATATAAGCCGAAAAGCCCGGCTTGCCTAGCTAATCCTCTATGAGCTACAATATGTTTCAAAAATGTATCGTAACAATTTCTTTAACGTTTACATTTGGTTTCACTAACTGCCAATAGCATAAACATATAAATAAAGCTCTTCCTGCCATCTGTCGGCTGATAGCAAAACAATTAACATAAAATTTTTTCAGCGCATATGATGGCATCTCTTACTTGCTTACTTAAAATAGCCTTTAACCGCCTAGGCGATGATTGCCATCTCGCTTTTACTTATTGGCTTTTACCTGGCTTTCAAATCCCTTACTAAAATGTCTTTTTGAAGCTACAGTTTTTTTGAATTTAGAAGAAATTTTGTAAGCTTTAAAGCCAAACTGGATATGTATATACATATCTACAATGTTAATGTGCAAAGAGCTCTACTCAAAAATTATTGGCGCATATTTTAAAGTAGAAAAAAAGAATTCAATAGTGGTGATTGCTGTAATATTTTTTTTTTTTTGCTAGGCATTATAAAATATAAAAAATATTTTTTAGGTTTCTTAGGTTCACTTGCACGACGCCGAGTTATCTTTTTAGCTCAGATTTAATTTGACATTAACTCTGAGTTAAAAATATAAATTTTCGTTGTGCAAGTGAGCCTTGGCCTCTGCGATGTATGTAAATGGGAAATAGTGCAAGTAAACCTTTTCCCTTGGATTGGAAAAGCTTAAAAAATCTGCAAAACAATAACTTGCCTATTGAAGAAACCTAAATGTTTAAGTTTTTCCCCGTGTGCAAAAGTCGATAAATATCTATCCTGAACTCTTCTTCATCGTCTGAAATGTTCTTTGGCAGCAGTATGTGCTTTTGTTGGGGTTATAAGGACTGGGGCTTGCCTTGATTGAAACACGTAGGCACGCCACTGATTAGTCACATTACCTTATTAACTCAAATCTAGATAATTTTCATTTTTTTCCTCTGCAAGCGGGCGACGTTTATAACAAATTTAATTTCCTTTCTGATAGTTTTGTTAATTTTGTTTCGGGTACAATTTTGTTAATGAGAAACAAAATTAATTTCGTTTCTGATAATTTGGTTTCTGTCTCAGTTTCGTTAACGAGGAACAAAATTAATTTTGTTTCTGGTACAGTTTTGTTAACGAGGAACAAAATTAATTTAGTGTCGTTACACTTCTAGTTCCCATTGAAACCGTTACAATAATTTGGTTTCAAATTATGTTTCTATACTTTAATGTTTCTTGGAACAATAACGCCAGAAACCGAGTTTCGTTTTTATCCGAGTGTTGATACAAGTTTCTGCTCAAAATTTTCAAAAATTCCATTCCTGTCCTTTATTACGCGCATTTGCTTCAATAGTGTCATAACTCAAGAAACTCGATTTTTGAGCTGAGTATGAGGAAATTTGCGCAGTATCAATATTCATGTTGTGGAGAAAACTATTTACGATTCGAATAAAACTAGGGCATGATTTTTCAGTGTTCAAACCACAGACAAGGTAGCAGGGATAAACTCTATGTAGTCAACGTGATATTAAAAAGCAGAACAGAGCATGGCAGCTGTCAAAATAGAAATAGAGCAACTTAGAGCAACTCAGACAGAAATGCCATGAAACACTTGAATCTCGATAGTTTCTTTTTATTTGGGTTTTTTGTTTAAATCTTCAAAATTAATGCAAATTCACGTATACAAAAACATTGATTTTCTTGCAAGCTAATTTTTTTAGAAGTTTTCAAAAATTTATTTTTTCCTGACTGACAATTTGCTTCTCTGCTCTAACTTACTCCATAAGAAAAGCTAGAGCAGAAATTTGTATTCTGGATTACTCTAGTTTTGTTTTTAGCGTACTTATGAAACAAAAGATAGAGCAACCTAGAGCAAGAAAAGTGTTCGTTAAACACAATTTTGTGAAATATCTCAATCTGGCGTGGGCTAGAGCAGCCCAATAAACAAACCTTATAATGAAAACCCAAATATACCATACTCTGACTTCGATATTAACATCCTTTAAGGCGATAAAAAATTATGGTAACAGTGTTCTTTGGTACCGGACAATCTAGTCTCGTATATTTTTCTAAGCAAAAGAAGAAACTGGCAGCAACTCATTGTTTTGGGCTGCTGTCATAAAAAACTGCCATTTAAAGTATAAAATGGATCTAGATAATTGAGGTAAATATACATACGTTCATACGTACTCATATACCATACAAATTACTAAATCCGCATTCCCGCTGGTTCCAAATTATCCAAAACATTCTAATGTCAGCATTGATTTTTTCTCACAAACTTGTCACATACTCTTAACTGCCGTTTTCTTCAATAACATTCCAAGTATGTAGAGACTATATCTTTTCAGCCAGATCGAAGCACGTTTAACGCCTTTTAATGCTGCCACTTCCGACTTACGTGCACAACTTCATTGCTTTACACTACACTCCGCCGTGTTTCCGCTTTATTTCATCAGTTTTTTGGTGAAAATGGGAGCAAAAAAAGTTTAAGATGATATGCACAACGTCACATTTAATTTTTTATTGCCATTCGCTTTGCTTAGGATCGCCTGTGACCTTTTTTATTTTTCTATTTCGCTACGCAAATACCCTCAAGAGGCAAACATATCTTCCTTTCTACTCAGCTAAGCCATTCAGTCATTCGGGTTGTATACTCAAAAGTTACTGCTTTACGAATGCCACTATTACAGCCAACGGCCGAATGCACCAGCAGAAAGTCAATTAGCCATGCTTGAGCTTTCTGTGCACGTTGCGGACTTTATGGTTGTTGTTGCTGCTGAGACAGTCTTTGGTGACTGGTATTGTTGTTGTCGGTTTTGTTCTTGTCAACACCATCATCATCGTCATCATCATCAACGTCATCAGCTTTGTCAACGTAGCATGTTTTTTTTCTTGATTTTGGCTGCTGTCGTCGGTCTGCGGTATTCGTCGACTGCGGCAAGTTCAAAACATAACCCTCACTCAAAGCCGGAATTGTTGCTGTTATTGCAGCACGCTGTCATTTCTTAACTTCATCTTTTATCATTTCCCGCAGCACAAGTGTATACCCGTATGTCTGTCTGTATGTATTTATGTTTTTATAACTGCTCTGCAGCTCGCATTTGACTTTGGCTTGTTTTGAGCGCATGGAACTTGCCTAGCACCGGAAACAGTGGCAACAGCAACAGATTAAATTTAACAAGACTGCTAAGACTTTTTTGGCGGTCTCAACGTTTGTGTTCCCAGCTCCTTTGGCTTTATTTCTGCTTTCTTTTAATGCTTCTTAAGATTTTGTGAAAATTTCCTTTCCCCCCAATTTTTTACCTTGTTTTAGATACTTTTTTTGCGTAATTTTTTACGCCGCAGGCCATTCTATGAATTTAACTAAGCCAATCGTCATTTTTTTGCAGATACATGTGCATTAGACCGTTTGAAAATATAATTTTTTTTTTTTTTTTCAAACACATATAGTCATGATGGGTATGGTAATGGTATGGTAATGGTATGGTAATGGTATGGTAATGGTATGGTAATGGTATGGTAATGGTATGGTAATGGTATGGTAATGGTATGGTAATGGTATGGTAATGGTATGGTAATGGTATGGTAATGGTATGGTAATGGTATGGTAATGGTATGGTAATGGTATGGTAATGGTATGGTAATGGTATGGTAATGGTATGGTAATGGTATGGTAATGGTATGGTAATGGTATGGTAATGGTATGGTAATGGTATGGTAATGGTATGGTAATGGTATGGTAATGGTATGGTAATGGTATGGTAATGGTATGGTAATGGTATGGTAATGGTATGGTAATGGTATGGTAATGGTATGGTAATGGTATGGTAATGGTATGGTAATGGTATGGTAATGGTATGGTAATGGTATGGTAATGGTATGGTAATGGTATGGTAATGGTATGGTAATGGTATGGTAATGGTATGGTAATGGTATGGTAATGGTATGGTAATGGTATGGTAATGGTATGGTAATGGTATGGTAATGGTATGGTAATGGTATGGTAATGGTATGGTAATGGTATGGTAATGGTATGGTAATGGTATGGTAATGGTATGGTAATGGTATGGTAATGGTATGGTAATGGTATGGTAATGGTATGGTAATGGTATGGTAATGGTATGGTAATGGTATGGTAATGGTATGGTAATGGTATGGTAATGGTATGGTAATGGTATGGTAATGGTATGGTAATGGTATGGTAATGGTATGGTAATGGTATGGTAATGGTATGGTAATGGTATGGTAATGGTATGGTAATGGTATGGTAATGGTATGGTAATGGTATGGTAATGGTATGGTAATGGTATGGTAATGGTATGGTAATGGTATGGTAATGGTATGGTAATGGTATGGTAATGGTATGGTAATGGTATGGTAATGGTATGGTAATGGTATGGTAATGGTATGGTAATGGTATGGTAATGGTATGGTAATGGTATGGTAATGGTATGGTAATGGTATGGTAATGGTATGGTAATGGTATGGTAATGGTATGGTAATGGTATGGTAATGGTATGGTAATGGTATGGTAATGGTATGGTAATGGTATGGTAATGGTATGGTAATGGTATGGTAATGGTATGGTAATGGTATGGTAATGGTATGGTAATGGTATGGTAATGGTATGGTAATGGTATGGTAATGGTATGGTAATGGTATGGTAATGGTATGGTAATGGTATGGTAATGGTATGGTAATGGTATGGTAATGGTATGGTAATGGTATGGTAATGGTATGGTAATGGTATGGTAATGGTATGGTAATGGTATGGTAATGGTATGGTAATGGTATGGTAATGGTATGGTAATGGTATGGTAATGGTATGGTAATGGTATGGTAATGGTATGGTAATGGTATGGTAATGGTATGGTAATGGTATGGTAATGGTATGGTAATGGTATGGTAATGGTATGGTAATGGTATGGTAATGGTATGGTAATGGTATGGTAATGGTATGGTAATGGTATGGTAATGGTATGGTAATGGTATGGTAATGGTATGGTAATGGTATGGTAATGGTATGGTAATGGTATGGTAATGGTATGGTAATGGTATGGTAATGGTATGGTAATGGTATGGTAATGGTATGGTAATGGTATGGTAATGGTATGGTAATGGTATGGTAATGGTATGGTAATGGTATGGTAATGGTATGGTAATGGTATGGTAATGGTATGGTAATGGTATGGTAATGGTATGGTAATGGTATGGTAATGGTATGGTAATGGTATGGTAATGGTATGGTAATGGTATGGTAATGGTATGGTAATGGTATGGTAATGGTATGGTAATGGTATGGTAATGGTATGGTAATGGTATGGTAATGGTATGGTAATGGTATGGTAATGGTATGGTAATGGTATGGTAATGGTATGGTAATGGTATGGTAATGGTATGGTAATGGTATGGTAATGGTATGGTAATGGTATGGTAATGGTATGGTAATGGTATGGTAATGGTATGGTAATGGTATGGTAATGGTATGGTAATGGTATGGTAATGGTATGGTAATGGTATGGTAATGGTATGGTAATGGTATGGTAATGGTATGGTAATGGTATGGTAATGGTATGGTAATGGTATGGTAATGGTATGGTAATGGTATGGTAATGGTATGGTAATGGTATGGTAATGGTATGGTAATGGTATGGTAATGGTATGGTAATGGTATGGTAATGGTATGGTAATGGTATGGTAATGGTATGGTAATGGTATGGTAATGGTATGGTAATGGTATGGTAATGGTATGGTAATGGTATGGTAATGGTATGGTAATGGTATGGTAATGGTATGGTAATGGTATGGTAATGGTATGGTAATGGTATGGTAATGGTATGGTAATGGTATGGTAATGGTATGGTAATGGTATGGTAATGGTATGGTAATGGTATGGTAATGGTATGGTAATGGTATGGTAATGGTATGGTAATGGTATGGTAATGGTATGGTAATGGTATGGTAATGGTATGGTAATGGTATGGTAATGGTATGGTAATGGTATGGTAATGGTATGGTAATGGTATGGTAATGGTATGGTAATGGTATGGTAATGGTATGGTAATGGTATGGTAATGGTATGGTAATGGTATGGTAATGGTATGGTAATGGTATGGTAATGGTATGGTAATGGTATGGTAATGGTATGGTAATGGTATGGTAATGGTATGGTAATGGTATGGTAATGGTATGGTAATGGTATGGTAATGGTATGGTAATGGTATGGTAATGGTATGGTAATGGTATGGTAATGGTATGGTAATGGTATGGTAATGGTATGGTAATGGTATGGTAATGGTATGGTAATGGTATGGTAATGGTATGGTAATGGTATGGTAATGGTATGGTAATGGTATGGTGGTATGGTAATGGTATGGTAATGGTATGGTAATGGTATGGTAATGGTATGGTAATGGTATGGTAATGGTATGGTAATGGTATGGTAATGGTATGGTAATGGTATGGTAATGGTATGGTAATGGTATGGTAATGGTATGGTAATGGTATGGTAATGGTATGGTAATGGTATGGTAATGGTATGGTAATGGTATGGTAATGGTATGGTAATGGTATGGTAATGGTATGGTAATGGTATGGTAATGGTATGGTAATGGTATGGTAATGGTATGGTAATGGTATGGTAATGGTATGGTAATGGTATGGTAATGGTATGGTAATGGTATGGTAATGGTATGGTAATGGTATGGTAATGGTATGGTAATGGTATGGTAATGGTATGGTAATGGTATGGTAATGGTATGGTAATGGTATGGTAATGGTATGGTAATGGTATGGTAATGGTATGGTAATGGTATGGTAATGGTATGGTAATGGTATGGTAATGGTATGGTAATGGTATGGTAATGGTATGGTAATGGTATGGTAATGGTATGGTAATGGTATGGTAATGGTATGGTAATGGTATGGTAATGGTATGGTAATGGTATGGTAATGGTATGGTAATGGTATGGTAATGGTATGGTAATGGTATGGTAATGGTATGGTAATGGTATGGTAATGGTATGGTAATGGTATGGTAATGGTATGGTAATGGTATGGTAATGGTATGGTAATGGTATGGTAATGGTATGGTAATGGTATGGTAATGGTATGGTAATGGTATGGTAATGGTATGGTAATGGTATGGTAATGGTATGGTAATGGTATGGTAATGGTATGGTAATGGTATGGTAATGGTATGGTAATGGTATGGTAATGGTATGGTAATGGTATGGTAATGGTATGGTAATGGTATGGTAATGGTATGGTAATGGTATGGTAATGGTATGGTAATGGTATGGTAATGGTATGGTAATGGTATGGTAATGGTATGGTAATGGTATGGTAATGGTATGGTAATGGTATGGTAATGGTATGGTAATGGTATAGTAATGGTATGGTAATGGTATGGTAATGGTATGGTAATGGTATGGTAATGGTATGGTAATGGTATGGTAATGGTATGGTAATGGTATGGTAATGGTATGGGATTCTGTGATCATCAAGATGCTCATGTCTTGTTGTCAGATTTTCAAGAAAAATGTATAGTAGGGATCATATGTAAGCAAAAATAATTGAAGCCAAAGCTTTGAATTATATGTCTGTGTATCCGTCTGTATGTTTGGGCGAATCCAATTTTTTTATTTTCCAATAAAGTTTTTTTTATAACGGTGCGATATAAATTGCTACTTATTTGGCACAAGCTTTTCATTTAGTCTTAAATATTTCACTACGTCTTGTCTTGGTGGGGTTTGCTACTTATTTGGCACAAGCTTTTCATTTAGTCTTAAATATTTCACTACGTCTTGTCTTGGTGGGGTTAGCAATTTGTCTAACTTAAGCGCTGTGATATGTAGCAGCTGGTGCTGCCTGCTTCTCAATCTCATGCTCATATTATTGTGTTGTTTTTTTTTTTGTGGAGCTTTAGTAATTTGTTGTAACTTCTTCTCCTAATAATGGTATATCAATGGAGTGGTCCAGATTAAGTTGCTTGGTTTTAGCTGTTAACAGCTACGCCGAAATTATTAATGCTTCTCCTAGCATATGAAAATGATATGGGTTTGCTGGTCGGTTAATGTGGTCATGGACAGCTTATCTACATCGTACAAATAAGGCAGCTGGCGTTGAAACTATTTTGTTAAATCATCGACGCAGCTAATTAGTAACTAGATTTGAAATGCGAAGTAGGCTGGCTAAATGATACACAGATGTTCCACTTGTATACGTGCGCTAATATTCGATGAATCTTATGTATAATGTATATTAGTGTTAATCAGCTAATCTACAAGTAAGACCAGCATTGTATTGGGCTGTGCTGGAGGTTATATACCTTTGAGGAATATGTGAAAGTCATAATCTGATGAACTTGTAGATGAAAAATTGATATCTCATGTCCCTTTATGTATGTATACACATACATCTCCATTTTGGAACATTGTTTAATGAAGAAGTACGATAATAACCCTTAATTTTTCTCGCTATAGGTTTTGGTGCTTCCATTGAAACTTAAAATCTACCAGAATAAACTGGCTGTTTAGATCATAGGGCGCGTAATACTTTTCTGGGAGGAAAATAGTAACAATCAATTATAGGAAAGCTAAATCAGAGTTCCGACGGTTAATTTTTTTCTCAGGAACTATCAGTTGCGTTGGTTCCCACGTTTTTGTGATCGAACCCTCCAAACAACTGAACGTGATATAGTTAAGGACAAAGCGGTACTAGCAATTTTTTCACACTATTTTGTTGCAAATTCCAAATTCCTAGTAGAACTTTTCATTTATTTCATTTTAGATTGGTGTTTTCAATTGTTACTAAAAAGTAACGACTGGCGTGCTTTGATACGAAGCGTCCAAAATCGCCTAGGTGGTTGAGCGTCAATAAATGACGCAAGCTAAGATTGGATTAGATTTAAAAAAAGGTCTGTATTTTTACAACCTTTATACTGAGTCGCCTTCTGGTTTGCACCACCATTTCCATACGAATTTTCGAAATCTTACAAAGTCTTTTTAGGTAACTTCCCGTTGTGCTAGATACTTGAAACTTGGAACATAGTTCGGAACCCCTTGACATTGCAATGTTAACGAATTTATATTTAAAATTTTTCAATTTTCTTTTAATTTCGAAGTCATTTTTCATTCACAGTTTCTCAAAATTGGCCTTTTATGCTGAAAACCACCCTCGTGGATACGCCCCAGATTCAGTCTATACGCCAGCCCTGCAGGGAAGTCAGTCACTAGTGACACCAATTTCTTGTTCAGAACTAGAGAGAAAGTGGCTAATAAGAACTAGTGTGATAGTGGCTAGATTTTCAGTAGTTTGAAACCAGCGATTGATGTTGTGTGAAACGGCGGCCTCCGTGGTGTAGCCGTTAAGTGTTCGGCCTTCTACACCAAGTCGTGGCGGTTCGATGCCCGGCAAAAGTAACATCAAAAATTATTTAGAAAAACAATTTTTCTAAACGGGGTCGCCCCTCGGCAGTAGTTTGGCAAACTCTCCGGGTGTATTTCTGCCATGAGAAGCTTCTCAGCAAAAAATTCATTTGCTTTGCAAGTGCCGTTCAGTGTCGGCAAAAAACTGTAAAGCAACACACCACAAGTTGGAAAGAGAAGCTCGGCTAAAAATCTCATTAGAGGTTATATTGCCGCCATTAGTTTTCTTTTTTTTATTTAAATGTGTTGAGTTGGGTCTGGTTTGGAACCAATGAAATTGTACCCATAAATTACTAGATCTAACTTGTATAATTTAGAAATGGTTCACAACTATAGAAATAGTACCAATAAACGAACTAGATCCAAACTCTCAAAATTTCTACCAGTTCGAAACTGTCGAAAAGGTAAGCGGGGGACAATGTGATGTAAACAAAAGTGTAATTAGACGCTGGCAAGCATAAGTATACGATGGCCTGATGGTAAACACCTAAGTTTAGCATTCCAAAAATTGTAAGTTCGATTCTCGGTGAAGGCAAAATAAAAACTCTGTAAAATATTTTTTTTAATTTACTTTGGCACCCAGTACCCGGAAACTATGGAGCAACGTTGAGAAGAATGTTGCCGAGTTCATTTCGTACGTAACGCCACCGGTCCTTGGGGATGGCCAGACGGTCATTGTCTCGGTCAAGGACGCCTATAAGGATACCTCAGCGAAGCTTAGTTTGCCCGCTCCAGGGGTATTCTGATGCCGCTTGGGAGGTGGATTTAACTCCAGGTCCGATCTCTGGCGCTTGAAAGGGTTAACTTTTAACCTCTTTGGCATGTAAGTATTTTGGAAATCCGGTATCACAGCTTTCGCTAGCTCTACCGAATTACTGGAATTCGGCGACAGCGATTCCTGCGGTACCCCTTCATACCTCTTCAGGATCTTTGCAGTCAATCTTTTCTCGTGGTATGTGAAGCGGCGGGGAGATGTCTCCCGAGAGTGCGGACCCGTAGTTGCCATCGCGGTCGCTCCCTTTGCCGAAATCTCTGTTGCAGCTTCCTTCTCCTTCGAAACTCCGAGGCCAGGTCGTGAGACCGCTGCCACAGACGTAAAGATACTGGTTTTCAAATCAGCGGTTGATGGGAGTTTAGCAACCGCCGTTGTCCGCTTAGCTGCGTTGGCAACCGCACTGGTGCTAGCTCCCATCAAGTCAATCTTACTCGATAGAGGTTTGGTTGACCGACTCGTAGTTGCCATCGCTGTCGATCCCCCCCCCCCTTGATTGTGGAGCGGAGGTTGTCCTCCGGCGTTGTTGTTGCTTTCTCGCTTGCTCCTCCATAGCTCTCCTCTGCTGAGGAGTGAAATTTGGCGTTGTTTGTTTATTAGGTTTTTCGTTTTTATTTACGTTATTTGAGTTCATCTTGTTCGTACGATCCATCGCCGGACAAGGCCAGCTTAGGGTCAAGGGAAGAGTAGGGGAAAATGTGTCGTCCGCCGCGGCAGAGCCCCGTACCGCGGTAAGGCCATGCTTACTCTCTGAGGCGACCCGGTATCAGAGAGGCTCCGTTCAAATACAGCCACGATTTGCCTCCCGGCTGCAAACGTCCAATGGGCACGGTTTCGCATAACACCCTGGATTGGGAGGGGGAAGATCTTTGTCGTCGCGCCAGAGAGGCTAGGCTGCTCTCGCGATGAAGTGCCGTACGGAGCTATGATCACAAGGGCAGCGTAGCCCTGTGGCTATCGACTTAAGCCCTCGTACCGCGGCAAGGTATCCACCCTTCACGAGAATTTTACTAGAAAAGTAGAGTTCCAAGTTTATTATAAGGAACTTTTTTTTTATTAAAAGAACAAAAACCGGAGGATTTTAAGAGATATAGGTACATATTATTTAGCTAGAATGACGACTTTACAGTCAATACTAAAAGGAGAATTGTCCAAACACTATCCATCGTACTGATTTAACTCCTTTTCACTTCATTACACTCGACCCTGCTTAAAAAGTCGCACAATGTAGACAGGATGCACCAGCGCCATATTCACCGCCAAATCGCACAGGATGTTTGCTCATTCGACCAAGTTAATGAAGTTTGCATTTGGCACATTTTGTGTCGCGTTAAAAAGTCAAGGTAAATTTCCATTTAGCTCACCATTTAATATGAAAGTAGTGGGGCGTATTAACAAGCGACAATAAAATGTTTTGGCAGCTGAATTTCGTAATTGCATTCAATTAAATAATAATACAGTTCTCAGTTAAAATCATTTGAAAAAAAAAACTTTGTACTCAAGTAAATTGTTCAAATTAACTAAAGTTTCAAGTTTCAACTAGTTGTTAAATTAAAACAGGTAAGAGAGGACAAGCTCGGCGGAAAACTAGTACATATTATATACCCACTTGTGGCTTTTGCCGTAGCTTACAAGTAACAGTGATTTCAGGTTGATAGTATAAGTAATAGCTATTGCGGGATCCCGGGATTGTCCCGAATTATTTTTGTTGCTAAAAATGGCACCCCATGTCTATGTAATAAAGTAGTCTAAGTTATAGTAATTCATTTAAGTATGTATGTACGTATTTATTAAGGCAGTCATTTTTAAAACGAACGAAAAGTAACATTAAATTTGTAACTCAATGTTACTATTCAGGAACTTGACACATAAGTTGTTTGTTCTACTCAAATATACTTACATATTTGATTAATAACGACTTAAAAAAAATGTACATTAAATTTGTAAATAAAATATATGTATTCGGAATTTGGTACAATTTTTTTGTACCACAGGTACAAATAGCATATTTTATATATTAATAACGACTTATGTATATAAATGACTAAAAATTCTTAATCGATAGTGGAGAAAACTACGTACATAGTTATGTTTTTTTTTAAATTAAATTTTTTCCATTTGGTCTCCGACAAATCAGGTATGCATAGTAATAATAAAAATTTCATTGTAGATAAAAAATAATAATGAATGCCATTTGACTTAGAGAAAAATTACTTTTTCTGAAGTCTGAAGTGTGATCTTAAAGAAGTTATTGCATCAATAGTGCCATCTCTTAACTTGGCCTCTGCATCAACACTGTTGACCAAAAGTCAATTGCTTTCTGAAGGTAATAGCCTTTGTTGCCCCCATTACAAAATATATCAATTTCTTTCCCCAAACCTTTTTTTAATTCATTTTATTTTCTATTGTGGGACATTTGGGAGCTACTGGTCAAAACTTGATGCAACTTTTCTTTAAGACTAACGGGCTTGTCAACTTCAACCACTTTGTCGGTGATATTAGTAACGTTTTCGTTATGTAGCATGTTTTCTGTATTACGAAGGATGCTCTCGAGCTCCTTCCCAATGGCTGATAAGCTAATTTCTTTAAAAATGCATACTTTAAATCATATATATTACTCGGATTATTTAAAAAGGCGGTGTTGCAAATGTTGTACTAGTAGTTATTTTTCTCTCAAAGGTGGATGTTTTTGGTAGAAGTTTAGAATCATTCAGAATCATGTTCTACTTAAAGTACATATATACAAGATAACTTGAATGTATTTAAAAATTTATTTTCGGTGAACCCGGGATTTAGGTCTAGTAATCCCGGGATTTTCGGTACTTAAAAAACAACGGGATCCCGGGATTAAAAAAAAAACTAATGGCGCCGATATACCAACAGGTTATCATAACCTCTAACGAGATTTTAGCCGAGCTTCTCTTTCCAACTTGTGGTGTGTTGCTTTTGAGTTTTCCTACAAGTTGGCGGGACCTACAATATTTTGCCGACTCCGAACGGCATTTGCAAAGCAAATGAATTTTTTGCTGAGAAGCTTCTCATGGCAGAAATACACCCGGAGAGTTTGCCAAACTACTGCCGCGGGGCGGCCCCGTTTAGAAAAATTATTTTTCTAAATAATTTTTTATGTTACTTTTGCCGGGCATCGCACCGCCGCGACTTGGTGTAGAAGGCCGAACACTTAACCGCTACACCACGGTGGCCCGGGATTGGAATCCCTAATATTTAATCAAATTAAAAAATCAGGATAAATTTATAAGCACCCATCCAGTGGTCTGCTCACTAACTTGTAAAAGCACAAAACACCAGATAGGCATGTATTTTGTATCGTTACTACAACAACACACACAACAATAACAACAACAACAACAATGGTCTAGCACCTTAGGCCACTACCCAGCTTGAAGGTAAACCCTTCTCAGTGTCCATTTATGCATATATTTATACTTCCATATAGAACATTTCTTTAATTTCAATGCTAACTTATATGAAAGATTTGCGAATTTTTAGGACTTGGTGTGAAACCGATGAAAGAATTTTCATACTTAATTAAGCACGAATATTTTTCCATTTTTAACATTTAAACTCTTTGTTGCTTTTTTGACTTGTATTACAAGCAATTTTCGGGATTGTATGAAAATGTGTTTTTTTGAGAAAAATTTACCTACGCGCTGCAGGAACCAGACAAGCCGACATATGTTTCGATGATACTGGAGTTACATCTCTTCAAGGACTTTTCTTCCCGGCATTGTGAGAGTCGAACTCACAACACTGTAGTGACTTGTATGCTAGAAGGTCTAGCACCTTAGGCCACTACCCAGCTTGAAGGTAAACCCTTCTCAGTGTCCATTTATGCATATATTTATACTTCCATATAGAACATTTCTTAATTTCAATGCTAACTTATATGAAAGATTTGCGAATTTTTAGGACTTGGTGTGCAAAAAAGCAACAAAGAGTTTAAATGTTAAAAATGGAAAAATATTCGTGCTTAATTAAGTATGAAAATTCTTTCATCGGTTTCACACCAAGTCCTAAAAATTCGCAAATCTTTCATATAAGTTAGCATTGAAATTAAAGAAATGTTCTATATGGAAGTATAAATATATGCATAAATGGACACTGAGAAGGGTTTACCTTCAAGCTGGGTAGTGGCCTAAGGTGCTAGACCTTCTAGCATACAAGTCACTACAGTGTTGTGAGTTCGACTCTCACAATGCCGGGAAGAAAAGTCCTTGAAGAGATGTAACTCCAGTATCATCGAAACATATGTCGGCTTGTCTGGTTCCTGCAGCGCGTAGGTAAATTTTTCTCAAAAAAACACATTTTCATACAATCCCGAAAATTGCTTGTAAATACCGTCGGTATTTACAGCAATAGACTACAAGTCAAAAAAGCAACAAACAATGCATTTTGTAAGAGATATTTGTCCACTTCATGGAAAATTGGGGATCTCTCTATCGAGAGGTGGATTTATATATTGATGCTGAGAGAGATGGATACGGATATACTGTTTTAATTCCGATTTTTATACTTAACAATATAATATATGGATGGCCAAAATCGCCTAGGCGGTTAAAAAAAATAGATATATTTATTAGTTTATAAATTGTGTTTCTTTGTTTCAAGTGCTTAAAATATGTAAAACATATGCTAAAAAATGTAATCAATGAGATCTAGATTGACAAAACTTTATAATATAACCCAAAGTTACACCAGTTTTAAACATTTCCTCAATATCAAGGCAGTCTAAACGTGTTTTCTTATGAAATATCTGTGGTCATAAGCAATAACAGCCTAAGTCGACTTAAGAAATTAGACCAGTTAAAATTTTTGCTGGTGATTTTGAATAGCAACATCGAGACATTTTTCAAAACTTTCATTGGTCTTTTTTACTTTCTTTACAAACAATTAAATCCAATACGTTTGCCTTAGTTATAAAACAATTTTGTTACAAAAATTCGCCAGCAAAATTTGAACTGGTCTAATTTCTTAAGTCGACTTAGGCTGTTATTGCTTATGACCACAGATATTATACATTTATTACTTCACGCATTGGACTTGTTAAAAAAATATTACCAAAATTACGGGGTTTTAAAAAAATGGTTGAAACTTTCCCAGAATAATTGTTTTGGCGATAGCTAGAAATATAGGGGTGCCTAGATATGAAAACTTAATTTGTGATATGAGCCAGCTTAACCAACAGGTTATCATTACAACCTCTAAATAAATGTTTGTGCCGAGCTTATCTTCCAATTTAAAGTGTGCTGCATTTGAATTTCCTACAAATTGGCGGGACCTACTAACTTCACCTGCAAAGCAGATAAGTTTTTGCTAAGAAGATTTTCATGACAGAAATACAGTCGAAGAGTTTCCCAAACAACTGCCGATCTCTGCCGCGACCCCGTTAGAAAAACTTTTTTTTTTTTAAATAAATTTTAAAGATGCTTTTACTGCATTATATAGTTACTTTTACTAAAACGGCAGTTAGTACAGCTGGGTATAACTATCTAAACGCCAAAAATGTCAAAGCCTTTAGAATAAGCGCATCAGTTATTTAAAGTTAGTGCTTAATCAAATATTCGAAATAAATTTCATTAAAACCTAAAGCGAAAAGCGTTGTCCTTGCCAATACGAACTTTGTAGTAAAACTAATATAATCATACTAAATTTACTGCTGCGATTGAAGAAATCAATTTTTCAATTAACTTAAATCAATGATGTGCCAACGACAACAGCTGTCAGCGATTTGTAGAGAACTATTGACAAAACGAAGCTCGAACCAGGAATATTTGCTGCAATGGCTATGCTAGTTCTTTTTCGTTTCATTTGTATGACAGA
Source organism: Campiglossa producta (assembly GCA_964058755.1). NCBI lineage: Eukaryota > Metazoa > Arthropoda > Insecta > Diptera > Tephritidae > Campiglossa > Campiglossa producta. The sequence goes on from CAXKVI010000004.1 coordinate 26,553,175, forward strand.
AGCTGCTCGTTCATCACAAATCAAAGGCAAATGCAAAAGAGATAAAGTCAGTCAGTTTGTTTGGTACAAATTGTTCAAAGTGCTTCGGAAACAAGAAAAATTATATTGATAACGGATGTTGGCTTTTAATAAGTAAATGTAGAATAAGGGTCATACCATATGAAAACGTCCAATAATGGGAAAAATCGTTGCTGTCAAATTTAGGATTTTGCTCTAATAGCCTGTTCATGCTGAGCCAGCATTTTTCATTTTAGCATTAAGCCCAAAACGCAGGATTTATTTTGTCATTATTCATACAAATTCTGACACCAAAAGCAACTAAATGCTACAATATTTTTGCATTAATATTATTAATCCACATGTACACCCATCACTAGAGACTTTTTCTTGACATTGTTCCATTCCCTGTCATTCGTAAACAATTGAAAAATTTATTTTGTTGAAAAACTAGCAAATTCGCGCGCGTGTTTTCAATACAATTGTTTGTGCATAATATATCGTTGGTGATTCTTCAAAACGATGCATCCGACATTTTGAAAACGGCGTAGGTGATATTTTAGTTTGGAGGTTTTACAGCTACAAGTTATTGAATTTTAAGAAAACTTCGATCAAGATCTATTCTTCTAATTACATTCCAATGCAAAAGTAGTTTTCTTGAGAATAACAAAATAAGTCTTAATGCCATGGGCTATAAAAGTGTTTGTCACAAATATCACTTATGTTGTCTCTCAGATGTCGCTTACGTAGTTTTGCATAATCACCGACGATATGTATTATGTTTTCGTTTATTTTTTGGGATAATTTCGAGACAGTTTTGTAATCATTTCTTTATAGTTTTCGCGAAGATTTGTATTATATCTTTTTATTTTTTGGATTACACGGAGAGAATTTGGTACTAAAAACAAGGCATAAATAGGAAAATAGTGGAATGATTTTGAACTTCAAAATCCAGGATTTCTCAATTTTTAAATAAAAAAGAAAGTGCTTTCTTAATTCTGTCTTGATACACACTAAAATAAAAATAATAATTTTTTCTTGTAGCTCCATGGACTCAAAATTATTATGGTTGAGGGAGTTGGCCTGGGAGACCGGTTCTGAATGCCACCTTAACCAAAGATTTTTGTATCTATCTATCTATGTATATACATATAAATACGCCACATTAAAAACTTTAGGAACCTCCTGTGAGCGAACCGTTTGACCGATTTGAATGAAATATGCACCGATGGAAAGGAAATTGAAAAAACTGAGGTATAGGCGATATATTTTCAGGGGCGTCCCTGAAATTTAAGGATGGGGGGTACGTGGATAGCGACCCCACGACCCCCTAAAGATTTTATTGGTCGAATTTTTTATCACAAGCGATACTAGTTTTATTTAAATTATTATTATTTTTATTTTTATGAAGTCAAATGGACCTTACCGTTACCATCTTTGCAAATTTGTATTCAATATGGGCGAGCCCTTGGGTTCTGACGATCTAGAGCGTCATTCTGCTTGTATTTATTTTGCTTGCGAAACAACCACGATTTGTTTCAAAAAGTTTTTTTGACTGAAGTAAACAAAAATTTAAATAAATTTTGAAAACAGCAGTATATTTTCTCAATTCTAGAAATTTGTTTTCTTGTTCATTCAAAAAAATTTTGAAAATTTTTTCTGTGTAGTTTTTTTTTTTTTTTTTTCAATAAGAAAATAATTTTCTCCGTGTATTTTGGTACTTTTTTGAGAAAATGTCAGTACTTTCTTAAGATAACTTCGGTATTATTTCGGGACTTTTTTGGGTTATTCCCAAGAAAATTTCGGGACGGATTTAAATCATTCCAAGACTTTTCTATCATATTTTGGGGATCATTTCCGGATTTATTAGAAATTATTTTGGACCACTTTTGGGATGATTTTGGATTATTTCAAGACTTGTTGCCATACTTTTAAGATCATTTCGGAAATATTTTGGGGCTTTTTTGAGATCATTTCAGAACTTTTCTCAGAACTTTTTTGCTTTACATTTTGGTTCCTTTCAGAACATTTTTAAGATAATTTCGGGTTTTTTAATTCAAGACTTGTTTGGGACCATTTCCAGTTCTTTTTTGTGAGATTTTGGGAATTTTTTGCTATACTTTTGGGATCCTTTCAGGAGTTTTTTTTGATAATTTCGGATCTTTTCGGGAACATTTTCGGACTTTTTTTGATCATTTCTGAATATTTTTGTGGCCATAAAAAACGAGTATTTTTGTTATCTTTGTTTTGCAATAAAGAATCTCATAGGATATGTTTAAGGTCAATAAATAAATTGAACAGAGCAGCTCTCTACCATGCCGACTAATTAAAATTTGAAATATATTATATTTATATTTTCGGAGCTAAACCTCAAACTAGTCAGTATACAACTATAATTTTCTGGCAGAAATCATACCGGTCAGGAAATATCCATTCCATACTAGTATACAACTAGCTTTTCCTGGATGAAATCATACCACTTAAAAAATACAAAATTCATTCGTTTCATTTGCTTCTTTTTTCTCTTATAATTCACAGTTGCTTTTTCGTGATAGGATTAATAAAAATAGTCGCAGCTTTCTTAAGAATAAACATGAAAATAAGTGCAAATCATAAAATAAAGGGTAAGTCATGAAAATTCTGGTTGAAATCATACTAGTCCAGGTTCAATGCTTTTTGGAATAGTATGTTACTAAATCCAAAAAGTACTAGAATGGGGACTAGTTCATTTTATGGAAATCATACTAGTATGGGGCTGGTATTTTACAACTAAGTAGTATAATTCTAGAATATCATGACTAGTAGATGACTGGTATGTTCTGGTCGAAATGTGGCAATTGACATTTCGTAGGACATCAACACGTAAAAAATACCAATTGCTTATATGGAAAAAAGACCGGTGCACTAACTAGTTGTAAAATAGTTTTACTAGTTTCAACTAGTTGCTTTCGCTGCAGGACAGCGGGTATTAAATGATATTATCAGCACTGCGACGAAACTATAACAACTTTGATGTGCAGATGAGAAATTGTAGTGTGGCTTTTGCGAATAAAAACAATAGAGTTGAAACATAGAGTTGACCTTAGAAAACCAAAAAGTAAACGTTGCTAAGCAAACATTGACACAAATGAATAAGTTCAGTGATATTTCGGCCCCAAAAGTAAAGAAGCCTTTGGCTTAGCGCTGATACTTTTATGAATTGTAATATAAAAAAATTGTGCAAGGTAATGAGTAAGAAAAAAAAAGGTTTCTTCGTTAGCTGCCCAGCATTGACATACAAGGATCAAAATTTAAATTGCGCAATCATAGCGTGAAATTAATTTTAAAACCATTCTTACCCAGTTACTTTCACATTTTACATATTTTTATTTTTATTATACCTGGTTGTGCTTAGAACACGTTGTATAAAAACTTTGCTTTTAAAACTTTTTGTTAAAAAAGTTAGATATCATTGAAAGAACAAAAATTGAATAACTTTATTTTTACTAAATTTACTACATCGGAAAGTTGCCACGCCCACTTTTTCTACATGAAAAGTTTTGCTAACGTGATATAGTAAATAAACTAATATCGATAAACTGATTAATAGGATTCCACATTATCTCCCAATTAAGTATATAAAATCGTTCTTCTCCGAACTTAGACTGAACTATATGTACACTTTTTATTGTACGTAGTTTTAGTCCATGGTTACTTATTGCCCTGAGGCATGCCATAGTGTTTACTTTCAAACTGTGTTAGTCCTTTATACAAAAAGGTTATTAAAAAATAATTTCGGACAAACTGCTAAAAAACGAAAATTACTTTGTAAATTTTGTTTCCACAATTGAAGTACCGAAAATTACAAAAAATACATAAATAACATAATAAAATAAATGAGACTTTCACAACAAAAATCATCCAATTTTGGTTCCCTTTTAACTTTTGATAGATTCTCATTTAACTTTCCCCGATGCAATTGCAATTATTTAAGGTTTGAGAAATTGTATTTCACTTTAATTACAAAATATTATTTCAAAGTTTTGCAAACTACCTTTGAAGAAAGTATTTTGTATTTTGTGCAATTTTTGTTTATATCAAAGCTTTCCTCCTAATAAAAGCTTAGGGAGCTGGAAGAGAAAAAGTTAGATTTTTGTTATGCCTAATTTAGTCCGTTGCAATTACAAGTGTTTCGAGCAATTAAAAGTGTTGTAAACAGCTGAAATGCCAAATTTGATAATTTTAGAAAACTTGTAATTATGTCTCAACAAAAAAAAAATGTACCCTTGCACGGTGAACCTACCTACACTCTTGCACTCAACCCTGTCAAAGAGTACCCGCCCTATATGCAGGTGCTATCAGTAAAACGAACACACAACACAACCCTGATATCAAATGTATTAAATAAACAATTCAAGGTTTCTTAATTTGCCAAAGTGAAGTTGATTTGAAGGGGAATGATCTACCCTGTCAAGGCTTTCCAGGGTAAAAAAATGCGCAATTTTTTATGTTAAAACGTCCATTTTTATAAAACAAAGCCAATTTATGTTTGACGTTTTGCTTTGGTGTTACCCTTCGTATTCGTCGTGTGAGCAAAAAAGATGTGTGAGCCAAAAAGTAAATTGTTCAGGAGACGATTTTTTTGAAATTTCTTTGCATTCAGTTAATATATTGTCATGAAATTTAGTAAGCAACTTTATTTATTGCCTTTTTATATAATGCAATAAATATTATTGTGATATTCGTAGCATAAGGGAAATTTCTTGGTTCACACGTCTTTTTTACCTGCACAAAATCAAGCTACTGTCTGATAATTTAGCTGTTACACCAAACATTTTTTTAAGCAAATGTTTGTTTTCTGCTCTATTCTGTGAAATTAGGTGTTTTAAGTTAAATTCATTGGTTTTCATAAAAAATCCTTAAATGGCCAATGAGATTCAAAGATGGACAATTCCGCTTAAATAAGTGAAATCGCAGTAAGAATGAAGAAAAATCCCCAGCTTTGATGTGTCTGGCTGAAGTTTTTGTCATGGGACGAAGTCTAAAGTGCCTGATACTACTTAAGGTTATTATAAGCTTTTATTTAGTTTCACCTGACGGCTGTCTGTTATCAAATCTTGCAAGCTAAATTTGATACACTTCCCGGTGTCCGATTGATTTGAAATTCTGCACCCATGTATAACCCTGATGGCAATGCAATATTATAAAAAAAAATTTCGATAGGTGGCGCGTGGGTCGCTATTTTTCAAAATTCGCATTTATGGTCCGATTTAGCTGAAATTCGTAACATGTATTACTACCATGAAAAGAAATATTTTTGTAAAAAAAAATTCCGCTAGGTGGGGCTGAGATAGCGGTAATAAAAACTCAAAATCGTAATTATGGACCGATTTGGCTGATATTTTACGTGTGTGTTACTTAATTAATTTCTAAATGTTAAAAAAAAATTGGACCCGCTAGGTGGCGCGTGAGTCGCTTTATTTGAGAATTACGAAGGTCTGTTTTCAGTGTCGATTAATTCGTTTTTCAACGAACTTCCCGTTGAGGTAGGATCTTGAAATTTTCATCATCGTTTAGTTTTCTGCCTCCACGCAAAATAACGAAAAAATAATTCCGATAGGTGGCGCACGAGTAGAGATATTCGAAAGTTTTCATTCCAGGAAATTTTGCTTTTGATATTGTACTAACTTGCAGTTAAGATGGGATTTTGCAAATTTTCATCATCGTTCAGGCTTCGCTAACAGTAAATAAAAAAATTTGCTTAATTTCAAAAATCCCATTTATCGTTGAGTTTAGTCTTTATTCCAATATCCCAAAAGTAACTTTGTTAACCACGCGGCTTTATTGTAAAAGATTCTATGGTTTCTGTTGCTGCTAGCTGCCGATTGATGTCGCTGCGACATTATTGCCTCTTGTTGATAAACCGAAAGTATCTTTATTAACCACGCGGCTTTATTGTAAAAGATTCTATGGTTTCTGTTGCTGCTAGCAGCCGATTGATGTCGCTGCGACATTATTGCCTCTTGTTGATAAACCGAACTAAAAAGTAAGAAATAAAATTAAAGAAAAAAAAACTTTTTTAAAAATAAGCTTTTATTATTGGTTTATAAAATTAACTAAAAAGTAAAAAATAAATTCACTGTAAAGGAATATAACACTTTATAAGTTCATTGTAACCTTTAAAGATAATTTGGCTTCTTCGTCTGCCACAAAATAATTCCATATTATATTGTACATAATTATGTATTTCTAACATTAAAACTTTACACCTAAATTATTAAATCTTCCAGTATATATCACATTCCTAATTTTATTAATAATAAAAGCGTGTTAAATTTCGATAGCAAGAAAAGAAGGTCCTGAATGTTCTTAATTATACCATCAAATAGAAAAGAAGGTCCTAAATGTTCTTAATTATACTATCAAAATTTAAAACGCTTTTATTATTAATAAAATTAGGAATGTGATATATACTGGAAGATTTAATAATTTAGGTGTAAAGTTTTAATGTTAGAAATATATAATTATGTACAATATGGAATTATTTTGTGGCAGACGAAGAAGCCAAATTATCTTTAAAGGTTACAATGAACTTATAAAGTGTTATATTCCTTTACAGTGAATTTATTTTTTACTTTTTAGTTAATTTTATAAACCAATAATAAAAGCTTATTTTTAAAAAAGATATACTCCCAACGATACTAATATGCTTTGTGCTAAATTTCATGGCTCTACCCTAATCAGTTTGAAAGTTACGACCAGTCGATAAGTCGACATGCCTTAATGAACTTTCCTTTCAACCTAAGAACTTTCATATATGGAACTCTATATCTATCTCGATTATTTTGTGCCGTTACGTAGTACCGTTATGACGTATGAGCTACTGCTAGCTCACGAAACCGAAAATTGCTTTTTCTCTAAAGTCTGTTATGAAACCTTTTAGCGTATGCACTATGGGTTGACAATTGTCTGTTAGTTGTACCAAGTTTAGATGGTGACGAGTAGCAAAAGTCGATGTCTGCCCGTGTGCGTCTCGCTGTCCCGTAGCTTCAGCCACTAATGTGGGTTCGTCGAAACAGACACCAACAAAATCACCACTTATGACAAACCCAAGGCCTAACCAGAAAAACATTTATACGCACACGTAAGGGTTCAGGGGATTTATTTTCACAGCGCTTTTAATGACCAAAAAAAAATCATATTTTAGCAAAAGCTACATACTACCTTTTTCCAATTAGGCGGTTGTACTTCCTATTTCCTCACCGCTCTTTACACACCCTCCATGACTCTTCAGATGGTAACGAAGAGTCCCAATATAAAAATACAACAACTAAATTTCAGACCATATCAGGCAATCAATCCATTTTATTTAAATAATAAATTACTCAACTAATAAGAAATATTAATGCAAAAATCGGTTTCATACTATTTAAGTATTGAATAGCAAAAAGTACTTAATTTACATATGACCTAACACTTAAAGGAACAACTTGGAACTGGAACACTTTTTAAATAAAATATGTATGTATACTTATAGGAACAAGTTGGAATCGAAACAAAGTTCAAAAAAAAGCCTACTATTTGATTATCGGGATCAGTGAGGTTAGGAAATGAATGGAAACAACCAGTTTCCGGCTGATGTAAATGGAAAAAAAAGGAAAAATTAAAATATTAAATGGTTCTACTTGAATACTTGTATTCGATAATGTCCAAGGGTAAATAAAAGAACTAAAAATATAGTGATTCATATTCCATTGCGTTTCGTTAACCCTCTTAGATTCCACAATCACACATTGAGAAGTTAATGATCATTAACGAGAGTACGAATCACAATATTATAAGAAAACCCAAAAAAAACTAGGTATTAAATAACTACTTACATGAGGTAATAAATTAATTAATTACATGAACTTTTGCTGCAGGAACTCGTTGAAGGCCTCCGACGATATTTCTGCTTAGCTGAAAAAGTAATTTTTTTTTGCACATAGGTACACTTTTTTAGCCCAATTTCTTTTGGACCATGGTTTAATTTTCTTTGCAAAAATTATATTTTGTCTTTTAAGAATTTCCAATACGATATTGGAATCCTCTCTTCTTCTTTCCGCGCTATTCACTTTCCTAATATCTCATCTCCCTCTATCTCATGCTAATAGTAGGTATCTCTTCACAAATTGGTAAATTTCAAAATTTACTTATTTTCTCACTTCATGTTTCAATTCCAAATTATTTTATTTTATTGTTTTTTTTTTTCTTTAATAATTTGAAAAATGCAAATATGTATTTTAATTTAATTTTGCTTTTCTAAAGCATATTTTAACTTTTAAGTTATTATATATATTTTTTGTTAAAATCTCTTTAACAAAAAAAAACTAACTTAATTTTTATAAATTTTTCTTTCCACTATCTCTTTGATTTATTTTTTTTTTCTCTCTCTTTACATTTTTTTCCTCGTATACATAAAATTTTTAATGAAATTTATTTTTTTTTTTTGAAAAATAAGAATTTATCTATATTTTATATAGAATTTTTATATTTCTTTTCACAATATGGAAATTTTTTGGTTAAGTTTTGTTTTAAATGCAAAGTTTTCAACTATGGGTTAACCGAAGAATGGAAATATAAAGTTTTGGTTTTAACACGAGTAGCGCGACTATATTTAGTAAAACTCCCGACAAAACTGGTATTTGATGGGTAATATTATACTGTCTTTGAGTATTACGATATTCCGTTTTTTTACTTTACTGCACTCTTGCCCGGAAAATATATATATATGCTCGTCTATATATATGTATATTTTTGTAGATATACATGAAAATGTATAAACTCCAATTTTACAAACAATAAATGTTTGTAGTTCTCCATTCAATTTACTTATATATCCCAGAGCAGGAACATTTAAGGTAGGCGGAAGGTTCGCGTTTAATATTTAAAAAAACGCGTAATTGGTTGCAAAATCTACTGATTTGCCCAATACTTTTCGAAAAATTTAAACTTTACTTTTTTTCTGCACGAATATATAACCCGAAACTTGAGGAAACTCACAAGCGTATCCGTTTGAAGACTATATCCAGGAAAAGAGCGCGATCTTGCCAGATCCGCCGCTTATATAGCTACGAAAAAGGGTGGCGTGATTTCGATAGAAAAAGAAAATATATGTAGAACTTAACGAAGTTTGTGTAGGGCTATTTCATAATAGGGTTTTTATATTAAGCTCTTGGCACCACCTTTTCTTAACCCTTGGCTGCCTTAATATCTTGTATATGGTACCAGCCAACCTTGCCATTTTCTCTATCTTGCAATTTGAACATGTTGCTGCCCTTTGTGGCAAGAACCGAAGACTTTACAAAAACTGGAGCTAGCTTCGAATTAAACTTCTTTGCCTTGTCGCTTAATGCAAAATTTCGACGATATACTTCGTCCCCTACCTTGAAAGTCCTAGCTCTGCTACGAAGATTGTAGCGTTTAGCAGATTGTTCGAACGCTGTTTGAATGTTTTTGACCAGCTCAGTACGCACGAGTCGAAGCTTGTCCAGACGATCTATTACAAGTCGTAACGGTACTTTTTATGGCTATGAAACTTTGAGAGATGATGTGTGTGATAATAAATTATCGATTCTTATAAAAACCCCGAAGTCGAAAATCATGGCTCATACGTATTTTTTGAGCACACGCCTCGATATATATAGCCAAATTTGATCTTGAGATAGTTGTGGATATGCAAAAGATGTATTTCCAAATGTCAACTGTGGCATCAGCTGGAAATCAAGTAGACACAAAAATAGTTTTTATTTCCGTCCCTTTTTTATACCTTTCATAAACATGAAATGGTATAACTTTGCTCCGATGTTTGTAAGTAGGAGAAGAAGAAAAGATGGGCCCATCAATAAATATACCGAAATGATCAGGATGACGAGCTGAGATATTTGGCTGAATTTCACTTTCATTTTGTGTCTGAAAAAATTTACTACCTAAAAGTCTTAGTTTTCTTATAGAATTTTTCGTAAAAAATTGAAAAAGTGTTAGTCTTCGTATCGCACGTCGATATATCCCCCATACAGTCGATTGTTCCGATAAAAACTTTAAAAAATTACTACTCGTAAATTTCGCAAATTCTTGAGATTATCAGCACAGTCCAACAATAATACTGTAGGTATTCGTGGTGAGACGGGGCGTATGAGTAACATTAAATAAAGAAATGTGTAGTAACTTTTTGTGCGAGTGCAATAGCGTCCTAAAGTGTAGTATATATTTGCAATTTAGTAGTAATAATCCGCATATGGGGTTTAGTTACATACATTTAAATCCTTAAATAAATTAATTTTGGCATTAGATAAGGGACTTACATATATAAGTAAGAATTTTTCACTGTGGCTTTCCTGTCAACATACATATCGACACCTTAATTCACAAAGGCCCTAACTGACATAAAAAAAATTTTACAGGAGAAGCAAAAAACAAAATTTTTTTTACATTGAACGCATGTAAATATAGCTTTGTAAATTTGGAATATCTCCGTTATTACTGTTAGTAACTCCTTGAAATTTGATGTGAGTGTGTATTTAACTATATTATACTTAAATATGTAAAAAAGTCATTTTCGAAAAATGTGTCAATTAGGGCCTTTGTGAATTAAGGTAACGATATGTAAGTATCTAACCATAAGGATGTATTCATGTCGTAACTAGAGACTTTACATAAATACATAACAGTAGGTTATCTGATACTGGCAATGAAAATACTTTATGTGGACAATTTTCATCATTTGCATGTTCACTTCATTTCTATCATGGCCAATCGCATATAAAATATTTATGAATGTTTACACCAAAAACTCTGAAGACTCATTGCCATTGTGGCCATTACACACAGAGAAGTAGAATTTATTAAATATCAATAAAACGCAACGATATCCGGCAAATATTTCAGAGATAAATACTTTTGTTGATTTTTCATGGAAGATGGAAATTGCAGCATAACAATTTGTTAACAATACTAAAACAAAAATATTTTTTACATATAACGAGCAGGCAGCAATATGATTGCAACAAAAAATGGCATGAATGCAGACAAATGGGTGCTTGTGTTGATAAAAATGTACATATGTATGTAGCATTGTTGGTGCTGGAGTTTTATTCAAATTCATTGGAATTCAAACGATTGCTATTCAACAATTTTTGGTTAGTAGCAATAAAATCACAAAAATGTTTGATGTTTTTTGAATGATATCCTTTCCTGTACGCTACGATTGAATGTATATATTTAAGATAGGGCTTTAGGTTTTTTATTACATATTACGTTCAGTGTGGCCGTAATTGGTACCAAATCTGGTACTGTGGAAATGATTTGGTACGTCGGGACCTTGTTCTTGATTTTGGTACTTTTTCCTTCAAAGCCACTTTGGGGAAATTTAAATTTGGCAAAATGGTACTCCTCTTTGATATGTATCTTTATATTTCTAAATATTTTGTATAGCTTTTAAGTAGTAAGCTTAATTTCGGTTTAAAGCAAAACTGTTTGTCTCCCTTACTACAAAAAAAAAAAATTGGTACTTTCGAGAACGTTTTGGTACCCTTTTTGCGAAATAAAAAATATGGCAGTGGCAGCACTGGTTGCGTTATGTAGGCAGACAATACAAAATATATTAAATTTACCTAAATAAAAAAAAAATAAATAAAAATTAAATGAAAACAAACTAAATTTAAAAAAATAAAAGTGAAATAAAATAAAAAATTAAGTGAAATAAAATAATATAAAATTAAAAAAATGAAATAAAATAAAAAATACAAAAAAAATTTAATAAAAACAAATAAAGAAAAACGAAATTAAAAATAAAATAAAATAGAAGAATAAAATAAAATAAAATGGAAAAATTAAATAAAATTAAAAGAGGAAAAATAATAGTAACAAAAAAGTAGGGGTAATTGAAGTACAGAGAGGCAGCTTATTTCTGTAGGAAAAGAAAATGCAAAAAGAGAAATAAGCCATTAGAATACTTAGTAAGAAATGTGAAGTTATAAGTAGAAAAAATTTATTACCATTAAGTTCCTATTAAATCCGAACTATTCTTACATAGCTTACCTTTATATTAAGAATAATTGATAAGATCACGATAGTAATTCCTTCTGAAATCAGTTGACCCAAATACTGAATATGCAGTTTTACAGAGGCAATATATGCGATTCTCTAATTTGTTCTGTACTATATCTCAACTTGTAACTTACACTTTTGTAAAAGCGAAATATGATAACTTTGATTTCGTTGGCCAAGTGGCCACGTTGTTGTTCTTGGTGCAAAGTCATGTGCTGTGATGTTGATCATGACGATGATGATGTTGCTGGTAACGGTTGTTCGTCGATGCCAATATGGATTTATTATGTGGCAAAATGCACTTTGTATCTACTACAACACCATGCATGCGGTTGCCACAGTTCATTACGTAGTTGACGACGTCACGCATATATGTAAGAAGGTAAGTGCATATGTATATAAACATTTCGACCGTTCCATAGTAAAAAGATGTAAATCAAAATTTTAGTTTTTTGGGATTTTATGATAAACATAAATAACCTACTGATGAAATTATTTTCTAAATTCCAAAATGATCAAAAATTCGAAAATGGCGTCCAGGGATGCCATTGAATTTAATTTTTATAATGGAGCTCTATGGTAAAATAAAATTTTGAACTCGTTTCCCCAAAAAAATGAGATTTTGAAATACATATGTTTACTATGGAACGAGGGATTTATGTTTATAACTGTGTCTGTGCCAATACCAGCCAGTATCGAGTTGTAAATATATGTGCTGCTATCAATATTATTGTACGTAGATACATACAAAATGTGTTGCACACATTCTTGATCATGTGTACTTGAACAAATGGTAGTTCAAGCCAAAGGCGGCTCCACAGCCTTTTCACAGAGGGGGCGATAAGACAAACGAAAATAGATTCTATCACGGGCCCGTTTCTTATAAACTTTGACAAAGTGATGATTGCAATCACTGGCAGCATGCTTCAGAGTTTTGCTCTGTGGCCCTCGAAAGCAATGTGTTCTTAAGATCTGTCTCCCGAAAGGCACATAAATAATTTTGGCTGGATCTGATCCAAGCATTGACAACACGATTACAGCCGTATTTTTTTTTTTGTTTTCAAATCGAAAAAATTAAGTTTGTATTGGAGGTGAAATACCATTCATTTTGATAAATTGAACTTTTAGATGTATTGGAGCTGCCACGTTCCTTTACCCGAGTATGGTTTGATATCATCTGTTGTCATACCAATTCTCAGGTCTTTTTCCCTCATCGAGATATTCAGCCTCAAACTGAAGTTTGTTATATACATACTAAATACTAATAGTATTTATATCTTAAGATTTGGTAACCTTAAATATGTATTTTAGTACATTACTTAATATTATAAGTATGGTAACCCTAACATGTAATGTCACCTTGAAAGGAAGTGAAATAAAGAAGATTCTTGTGTGTCAACTGAATATACAACATGGTGTCAGGTCGGTAATATTAATTTAAAATAAATTAATGTCGACAAAAATAGAACCCGAGTCATGTCATAATAGTCAGACACAGCCACTTAAAAGTATTTCCACACAAACAATTAAAACGCCACAAGCTGCAGTCATGGAGAACTTTTTTCGCCCACCGGAGCAAATGAAATTTGCCGTACCTAACCTGAGTCATGCATGGAAAGCATGGTCTCAAAAATTTAAGAATTACGTCACTGCGTGTAACTTAGATGCGGAAGAAGATTCGCGGAAAATAGCAATTTTATTGCACCTATTGGGAGATGAGGGCATTAAAATTTTCAATACATTCCCGTCATCTTTAACTTATGAGCGGGTGCTTGAACATTTCAACCTGCATTTCGAGCCAAAAAAGAATTTAATTTATCAGCGCTACAAATTCCTTTCGTCACGTCAAGAGCCAGCAGAAACTATTGATTGCTTTCTAACTAACCTTAAAGAAAATGTTAAAGCATGTGAATATAATACCGAAGAGTCTGAGATGGTTCGTGATGTTTTTATAATCGGATTACGTGATGACAAATTGCGCATGAAGCTTTTGGATATTGAAAACCTGACTCTGGCGAAAGCAGAAATTACTGCCAAGTCGTACATTCTCAATCAAAGTCAAGCCAAGGAGATGTCTAACCAAAATGCAGTAGTACACGAAAGCGCAGTGAATATTATACGAAGAAACGAAGGAAAATCAAAGCAGCAGTACCAAAGTCGCAGCGCACCAAAGCAAAAAACAACGTCGATGCAGAGTAGTAGCGGAAAAGCTGACGTCCGGAGTCAAAGTATATGTCAAAGATGTGGTCAACAACATCGGTCGAAGTGTCCAGCAATAGGTAAAACATGTTATAATTGTCAGGGTTCAAATCACTTCTCAAAGTTTTGTAAAAAGAAAAAAATTAATTCCATCTCTTTGGAAAAAACGAAGAGCAAAGTAGAAGAGTTTGGTAGTTCAGACTCTTTCGATAACTTTTTCATTGGCACATTGAGTGCAGATATTAACAGCGTACAAAATGCTAACGCAAACTTTTTCAGAGACATAATGGTTAATAATAATAAAATTCAATGTGAATTGGACACGGGCGCGGAAGCGAACGTAATGTCTCTTAGCACGTTCAAGCAAATTAATCAAAATTATTGTATTAAAATGTGTAGAGCGAACGGTTTCCTTACTGCATTCGGTGGATCAAAGGTTCCTATTTTAGGAAAATGTACAATTGATACCACACTCGACAACAGATCAGTTTCTCTTGAATTTTTTATTATTAAAGAAAAGGTCAGGGCTATTATAGGCAAAAACGACCTTATGAAACATGGTCTTATACAAATAAAGCAATCGACTATGGATTCTGCATCTAAGCATCAAGAATTCCAAAGTCTATTTGTGGGTCTTGGGCACATAAATAGAAAACCAATAGTTTTAAAAGTAAATGATAATATCACGCCAGTTATTGATGCTCCTCGTAGAATACCGTACACGTTAATAGATAGATTGAAAAATGAGTTATCCAAAATGGAGAAAACTGATGTCATTGAGAAGGTCACAGAACCAACAGACTGGGTCAACTCAATAGTCGTGGTGGAAAAACCAAACAAATCCTTGCGTGTGTGTCTTGACCCAAGAAATCTAAATAAAGCATTAAAGCGGGAGCACTATCCACTACCTGATTTGGAGTTTATCAAATCCAAATTAATGGGTGCTAAATATTTCTCTACCCTGGATGCAAGTAACGGCTTTTGGATGTTAAAATTAGACGAACCAAGCTCTTACTTGTGTACATTTCAAACGCCATTCGGAAGATATCGTTTTAAAAGAATGCCATACGGTATAAATGTGGCACCTGAAATTTTCCATCGGGAAATGTCACAAATTTTTTCCGACTGCGACGTCATAACATACATAGATGACATACTTGTGTATGGTGAAACGGTAGAAGAGCACAACAAAAAATTAAACATGGTTTTGGAGAGGTGCAAGTTGGCAAACATAAGGCTAAACGAAAAGAAGTGTCACGTTGGTCAAAGTCAAATTAAATTTTTTGGTCATATCTTTAGTGCGGAAGGTGTGAAACCAGATGCAACAAAGCTAGAGGCAATCATGAACATGCCAACACCAAAATGCGTGAAGGATGTTCAACGTTTCTTAGGATTAGTAAATTATTTTCGATCCTTTATTCCAAATTTGTCGGAGAAAGCGATGGCTTTGCAGCAGCTACTAAAGAAAAAAGTCGTTTTCGAATGGAACGACACTTATGAAAAGTCGTTTCAAACTCTGAAATTTTCAATTGTCAGTCCACCATGCCTAGCATTTTTTGATCCAAAAAAGAGTATAACAATATCAGTTTGCATTAGGGGCGGTCTTGTTGCAAGAAAATAAACCAATTGCGTTTGCTTCAAAAACATTAACGGAAGCACAACAAAACTATGCGCAGATAGAAAAGGAGCTTTATGCTATTGTATTCGCAGTATCAAAATTTCATAAATTCGTGTATGGCCAGGATGTCTGTGTAGAGAGTGATCATAAACCACTCATACCGTTGTTTAAAAAACCATTAAGGTTAGTTCCACCGCGTTTACAAAGAATGCTTCTGTCGCTTCAAGCATACAATTTGATGGTGGTCTATAAGCCCGGCAAAGAATTAGCCGTAGCGGACGCCTTGTCTAGGGCACCTTTAGATAAAGTAGAAGAAGAGATGATGGATAAAAAGATTCAAATACACGTCGGCATGTTTCAATGTACCTTAGCTATGTCCGAATCACTTCTTCATCTTATTAAAACCGAGTCGAAACGCGACTCACAAGTAAAAGCAATTCACAAGTTTATTAAAGATGGTTGGCCCGAACACAAAAGGGAGTTACCTGGCGACATACAGAAATTCTGGAACTTTCGATATGATTTTCATGAAATCAATGATGTAGTTTTTAAAAGTGGAGCTATTTTTGTTCCCAAAGCGTTACAACAAAAAATGCTTGAGTACGTTCATGATGGTCATTTTGGCGTAGAAAAATGCAAAAGTCGAGCCAGAGGCCTAATTTACTGGCCAAAATTAAGTCAAGATATTGAAAGGTATATTGCCAATTGCACAGTATGTCAACAATATCAAAATTCGAAGCCAAAGCAAATTCTAATGCCACATGATCTGCCAGAATTACCTTTTGAAAAAGTCGGAACCGACATTTTCGAATGGCGAAAGAACCTTTACGTACTTGTCGTGGATTATTATTCCAAATTTGTCGAAATTTCCAAAATTTCATCTACTAGTGCAGATTCTGTAATCCCCCACCTAAAACAGATTTTCGCTCGACATGGCATTCCGAAAACCGTAGTATCAGATGGGGGGCCTCCCTTTAATTCTATAAATTTCCAAAATTTTATGTCAGATTGGCAAATAGAGCACATTAAAAGCAGTCCAAACTATCCTCAGTCGAATGGATTAGCGGAAAGATCCATAGCAACCATAAAAAAGATGTTAACTAAATGTCATGAGTCTGGAACAGATCCATATTTAGGGCTTCTTAGTCTTAGGACAAATACTTTCCTAAAATATTCTCCGTCACAACTTTTAATGTCAAGGAACTTGCGTACAAGAATCCCTACTTCGGTATCTAAGTTAAATCCTAAAGTTGTGGATAAGAATGCATATCACGACCATCATAAATACTATATAATGAAAATGAAAGCGTATTATAACAAAAACGCGATTACTCGTAAAGAGTTAGAAAATAACATGCCAATATTTTTTAAAAAATCTCCGAATGATAAAAGATGGGAAAGTGGTCGAGTTGTCGAGGTCTCTAAAGAACCAAGATCAGTGGTAGTCGAAGATAGTAATGGCAACCGTTTCAGACGAAACGAAATCCACGTAAGACCCGATACAAGCGATAGCAGTAAGGATGCCGAACCGAAAAGCAACAGCTTGAGCGCTCCCATGGCATTGAGATCTGGTCGATTAATTAAAAAATAGCTTACCTTTGAAATAAAATTTTTTTTTTTGAAAAACCAATACACAATATGTAAGAAATTCTAATTGTGTTGCAAACAAAGCTCGCATACAAAAACAAAAAACCAATCAAATTTCCATAATATGTAAGAAATTGTAAACAAAATATGTATGTATTTAGGAAACACAGCTTCAATATCAAATGTATTATTTGTTATTCCCGTTTGAAAAAAAAAAAAAAAAAAAAAAAAAAAAAAAAAAATTTATATATAAGTGGATTAATAAAAAATAAATATCAAAAAAGTGGCGTGTTATATACATACTAAATACTAATAGTATTTATATCTTAAGATTTGGTAACCTTAAATATGTATTTTAGTACATTACTTAATATTATAAGTATGGTAACCCTAACATGTAATGTCACCTTGAAAGGAAGTGAAATAAAGAAGATTCTTGTGTGTCAACTGAATATACAACAGCCGATAGCTCTCACTTTTTCCGAGATTACGTTATTTATAACATATGATATTCTTGTCTTTATTTATTCCTCAACTTATCAATCTTTACATTTTTATTTGAGTGCACCCCTTTCCCCCCTTGATTATCCGCTTCTGGTGCATATAACCGAATACCCTGCAATATGACCTTTTGCAAAATTGTCCGAACATTTTGATTTGGCCGTTGTGGTCATCCATTGTTGTTGATTGTTGCAATTCTTGTCGGAGTGATTGCTTTGTGTAGCCGAAAATATGTATGCAAGTAAGTATTTATGTGTGTACCCTGTAGAGAAAACCCTTAGCTTTGGGCGCTGCTTATACTTCTAGTAAATTTGCCACACTTAGCATATATCTATATCGTCGCTCGCTTGCCAAAAGCATAAATGTGCCAAAATTTAAATTTTGGAAAATCGTATTTGAAAGTTTATTCCTCTCGTAAAATTTTAAATTTTAGTTTTTGACATAATTTTAAATTTTAGGTTTGACAATTCCTCGACATCGATCTTTTGAAAATTTCCAAAGAAAATTTTTTACCAGTATTTCAAAATTTTTTAAAATTTTTGTTTTGCCACAAAACTGAATGTGTTGCGCTAAACGGCAGGCACGTAACAATTTTGCTACACATTCATTTTTCTGGCAAAACGAAAATTTTAAAAAATTTAGAAATTCAGTTTTTAAACATTTTTGTTGTGCACGTTCGTTTTTCTGGCACAATTTTCAGATATTGAACTACAGATGCATCAAAATGGCATTGCAAATTTCTGGAGGTTCCTTGTACTTTGTAAACCCAGGATTTTCGTGAATCGTAGAGAAACTAGAAGTTAATCACGTGAGCCTATTAACTCAAATCTGGAAAATTGGCACATTCATGCCTCTTGCAAGCGACCGACGATATCATGGTTAAACTCAATTCAGAATAAGGCACAATTCGGTTTTGGATAAGTTTTCGGAGGATCGACGATATTTATGACGAATTACTTCCTCTTACGAAAATATGGATTTGAGTTTTTATTATCCATATAGTAGCATTGAAATGGACCTCAATTTTAACTAATTAAAAATCAATTTTCAAACAAACTTTTTCTTTTACTGTCCTTTGAGCAAATTTTCGCCCATGCATTTCTGTTTATTGTTGTTAGCTGCCCTACAGGGTGTATTACTAAATTTGATGTCATAGCTGAATGTTTATCACTTTGCTTTAGAAAATTATTTTCCGAGCAATTTTTACAATTTTGTGCAATCAGGCTTGACTATAACATCATTTGTTCTAAAATTACATTGAGGAATTTGTGAAAGTGTGAGGCGTTTATGGCTGAATGCATTGTCAAAAGGCCAATTATGTCCTATTTTACAATATTACAAAACTCATTTTCATGTGAAAATTTCTCTACCACATGAAGAGTCATTACTGACAGTTTGAAATTAGTAGGATTTCTAACAGTGAGCATTAGAGAAAGAATAACAAAAGAGCCATCAAAGTTATTGCGATGGAAGGGAAATTATAGGAATATGTTACCAGAACCAGAGCAATTGTTTTGAAGTTTTCCAAGAAACACTACTGACTTCGGCTGAGTATAAGGTGATCTGAGGCAAGGTACGTTTACCGAGTCGAAACAGTGAAGGATTTCAACTTGTTGTTGTTGCCTAAATGTCAGACAGGGTCACCCCGAGTGTATTGCTCATGGCCAAATTGATATAAGAAAATGGCCCGGCTCATTTCGGCACGATGGGTACAGCACAAGTACTGGTACCGTTCTCGCAGAACCGGCAATACAAGAAACAAACCGTGTAGGCCATGTAGGTCGCGTTACAAAGGGTGCACCAACGGGGATGCGACCTGCACTTACACCCCAAGGATTTCAACTACTCATAAACAGCGTAAACAAACAAGGAATGTCAATTTATACTCACTTTTCGATTTGCCGACCTCTGGAAAATGGACTATTTCTAACATTAAAAATCACTTAAAGTATTTAATTATGTATATCTTTTGAATGCATCCCTTTCTAAGTTAGTACATATTCCAAATTCATAGGAAAAAAAAAATTGAAAGCATTGAAGACATGCATGGATGAAGGGGGTATGTCGCATTTTGAGTGAAACGAGAAAATTTACTTTAAAGTTTTGCTTAAACATTTGAGGTTTTTTCAAATCTTTGTGGAAAACTGACAAAAAAATTATGCAAAGCCATGAAAGACGTTGCATAATATGCAATAAAAAGCATAAGTTTATGTTTAGTACTTTATATGAAAAAAAAGGAACATACCCCCTTCTTCCACAATTCATATTGAAAAGTTGTGTATATACCCCCTTCATCCATGAATTATCTTCTACAATTTTCACGATAGCCAAGTTCTGATAAGACAGAAATATAGATATGCATAAAAACTATTCACCCATGCCAAAAACCGAAATTGAGTGAGAATGTGACATACCCCCTTCATCCATGCATGTCTTTCATTATCTAAAAGTGAACCTTAAACACATTACGAGCACGATTTCATAAAAAAATATATATCAACTCAATTTGATTTGCATCCATCTCACATTTATACAGATTTCCTTATCACTGTTGCTGAATGTCAAAGCATACAATTTTTATTGTTAGTAATATTTTCACACACAATGGATAAAGTACTGTACTTGTGCGACACTCATGCACACAAACACACGCACCCACTCATACAAAACCTGGTCATACTCATGAACTTCAATAGGAAAGAGCGAATCAAATGAAAGTGGTTATGTCGAACAGGCAAAGTATTTGAGTAAATATATAAAACGAATAAAAATATCATATGTATATAAAGAAAATATAAGCAATGATACAAAGAAAGTAAAATCTTGCATCAAAGTGACACTACACTCAGCATTGAGTAGCTGCACTGGCATTTGAGCTATCGGCAATTCCGGCATTCCGGTACCTACTATGGCAAGTTACCAACATTCATTGCCGGCGCGTGTCTTCGTCACTTTTGCCATTTTGCATTTCAATACTTTGCATACCAAAAGGAATATCACGAAAAAAACTATCTACTAAATAAATATTGCGCAAATGTGATGAGTGCCTTCGCTGTTGCATAGTACACACCTACGCACACAACCCCAGACACACATATCCATGCAAAAAGCATCAGCAGTAAAGTGCAATAAAACGAAATTCAATTTTCCACTTATATGGTACTTTAACTGTACCCAATTCAAGCCCATAAAGTACTCGTGTATATGTATACTGTACATATATGTATGTAAAAAAACGTAAAATGTAGCAATCATAATATAAAAATGATTTGAAAGAAAGAAGCTGCAGCTTGTAATCACAAAATTCCAGTTTCAATGATATCAAAAATAGTTAAAAACAAGTAAGGAAAGCTGTCTTCGGCTGTGCCGAAGGCTATATACCTTTCATGAATAAGCGTCACGATTTTCACTGTTCGATCCCCAGTACAGCCTGTTTCAATTTAACTATATTTACTATACACATTACACATCTTTGTTATAATTTAAAAAAAACTTACAAAATAATAGGATCGTAGTTATCGGAACAATCGATTGTATGGAGGCTATATATTATACGTGTTCAATTGTACTGACTTACACTATACACATTACATATGTAGAAAGTACTAAAGGTGAAATATTTTACGTTCCTAACTTTTTAAATGCGGACGTATTGGCCAAAAAACCTTATATCGGAACAACCGGTTGTATGGGGCTAAATATATGTTATATTTACCCGATCTTCTTGATTTTCCTCTACACACTACATAAATTGAAAGTACTCAAGTTGCAAAATTGTATGTTCCTAACTTTTTAATTGCAGAAGTTTTGGCCAAAAAAACCTTATATCTGAACAATCGGTTGTATGGGGGCTATATGTTACATTTGCCCGATCTTGTTGATTTTCACTATATACACTACATAAATAGAAAGTACTCGAGTTGCAAAATTTTACTTTCCTAACTTTTTAATTGCAGAAGTTTTGGCCAAAAAACCTTATATCTGAACAATCGGTTGTATGGGGGCTATATGTTACATTTGCCCGATCTTGTTGATTTTCACTATATACACTACATAAATAGAAAGTACTCGAGATGCAAAATTTTACGTTCCTAACTTTTTAATTGCAGAAGTTTTGGCCAAAAAACCTTATATCTGAACAATCGGTTGTATGGGGGCTATATGTTACATTTGCCCGATCTTGTTGATTTTCACTATATACACTACATAAATAGAAAGTACTCGAGTTGCAAAATTTTACTTTCCTAACTTTTTAATTGCAGAAGTTTTGGCCAAAAAACCTTATATCTGAACAATCGGTTGTATGGGGGCTATATGTTACATTTGCCCGATCTGGTTGATTTTCACTATATACACCACATAAATAGAAAGTACTCGAGTTGCAAAATTTTACGTTCCTAACTTTTTAATTGCAGAAGTTTTGGCCAAAAAACCTTATATCTGAACAATCGGTTGTATGGGGGCTATATGTTACATTTGCCCGATCTTGTTGATTTTCACTATATACACTACATAAATAGAAAGTACTCGAGTTGCAAAATTTTACGTTCCTAACTTTTTAATTGCAGAAGTTTTGGCCAAAAAACCTTATATCTGAACAATCGGTTGTATGGGGGCTATATGTTACATTTGCCCGATCTGGTTGATTTTCACTATATACACTACATAAATAGAAAGTACTCGAGTTGCAAAATTTTACGTTTCTAACTTTTTAATTGCAGAAGTTTTGGCCAAAAAACCTTATATCTGAACAATCGGTTGTATGGGGGCTATATGTTATACTGGTCCGATCTTGTCAGTTCCGACAAATGATTCCTATATTACAAAATGGTGGCCACATACAAAATTTCAGCCAGATATCTCAAAAATTGAGGGACTAGTTTGCGTTCAAACAGACAGACGGACAGACGGACAGACGGACAGACGGACATGGCTAAATCAACTCATCTCGTCATCCTGATCATTTCGGTATACTTATTGATGGGTCTATCTCTTCTTCTTCTCATATTTACAAACATCGGACCAAAGTTATAATACCATTTCATGTTCATGAAAGGTATAATTACTTTAAGAGGCCATAATTTAATTCAGATATGTACCAAAAAGTAAAAAAAAAAGTAAAAGAGTCGAGGTTCCTGAGGCAGTGGCGTAGATAGGGAGGGGATTAGGGGGGTCAAATCCGCGCATGCTTAAACAAAAAATTTGAACGCAAGCATTTTTTCGACATAAACTTTCAAATTAAAGTGGCACACACTTTTTTTCCGATGCAACCTAATGTACATATCTTATTCAAAAAGCGCTCTTCCTTTTTGTACTATGCTTATAACTCATATTTTGATGAACAGAAAATCAAATTTAGATAGAAATTTCATGAAGTTTGATATTTTCGTAACCCCCCCACTGTCGTGAGATGACTATTTTTTACCCGATTAACTCATTTTTTTTTTTTTTTGAAATTTAATGGCTGCTCCATATTTTGCAATATTAAACAAAAATATTCAGGTAGACAATATTATAATCAAGCAAACTACCCATATTAGGGTGGGCCAAAATAATTGATTTTCGTTTTTTTCGAAGGGCGTACAGAAATTCCAATTCCTTACTAAAAGGGAGTATAATGACCTAATATGAAAGGCTTTGTGACAAGTTGTGTAGTTCAAAAACACTACAACAAAAGATTTGCACTAGAGATGGTACACAAATCAACACACCAAGAGATTAACGGATGAATTTTGAAGTTGACGTAGAGAAATAAGCCTCTTCTTATAGGTAAATCATCATCGGGAATAACGTTGTAAATACCATTTTTTTTCAAACACGGTTTTTTGCATATTTCATTTAAAATACTTCTCTCACATTGGTCAAGCACTAAATTTGGCGGGGAAACTTGATAGGAACCACCAAAATTAGTGAAATTATCTACTGAATTCCGATAACTTTTGTGATTTCTATCGAGGTTCGAGTTTCGTCGGAATTGTTAACAGGCCCCTATACATTCGTCGGCTCTTAAATTGAACCTAAAAATAATAAGTCAGCAGAACTCACTGGTTTTATGTTTGGGACCCGCCACGTAAAAAATCAATTCCAATGGAAGGTAAAAATATCAAGGGTCGAATTAGAGCCCCCTTTAATCAAGGTGAGGTCCGTCAACATAACATTTATCTGCGCCCCTATGTTGGTACCAGGTTCCAGCTGAACAGGAAACCAGATTGATCATGTCTTGATCGACGGCAGACATAGGTCCACCGTTCTGGACGTGCGTACCCTACGTGGTCCCAATATCGACTAGGACCATTATCTTGTTACAGGGAAGATACACACACTCCTCTGTGCATCGAAAGGAAAGTTTGACGTCGAGAAGTTGCATACGACACAGATAGCTGATAATTTCTTCACTCGGCTCTCACACCTGCTATCGGAGGGCAATCCTCGACTTAACGATGTAACTGAGAAATAGGAACATATCTCTCACTCATTACGTACCGCCGCTGAGGCCACCTGCAATGGCAATAATGGCGACCTGGTAACTGACGTACAGATTATACTTAAATTATGGAGGAAGCACTTCTCCTCACTACTAAATTGCGAGGGCGACGTCGAACCCATCGAAAGAGAGGATAGCTATATCCCGACTCAAAAAAGAACAAAGCGCCTGGAGAAAACGGACTACCCGCCGAGCTCTTCAAACACGGCGCCGAAGAGCTGGTAAAAAACATGCATCAGCTCTTATCCAGAATAGAGTCAGACGATTGGGTGCCTTCAGATTGGAATTTAAGTGTGTTCTGCACAATTCACAAGAAAGGCGATCCCGCTAGCCGCACCAAGGTTCTTTCAACGAAGACAAGACGAAGTATTTGCTGTCACCAAAGGCAGAATTGGCCCAGCTGCGGCTTGGCATCCACGTCCCTGCTGATAGTTACAAATTTGAAACTGTGAGGACTTCGTCTATTTGGGAACCAGCATTAACACCGAAAATAATATCAGTCTAGAAATCCAACGGAGAATCACTCTTGCCAACATGTATTACTTTGGGCTTAGTAGCAAGGACTGAAACCAAAACCGTAACCGTAACCCATTAAAACCGATTGTACTTACACGTTTTTGATCACCCCTGGTCCACATAATGGTCGATAGCTCTGAAACCGGTCGAGTTATCGAAATAACGGATATCTTAAATTTGAAGTTGAACGTTTACTAACGGTGAAAGTATCATTTAATTCCGTTTAGCAGGGTGGATTTGCGTAATTCGACAGTCGATACTCGTTGTCTCGTTTTTTTGAATTCGATATCGGATTCCATTTTTTTATAATGATTGATTTTTTTAAATAGCTGCAATGTACAGACATCAACCTGTTACCATCGTATTATATGTAGAGAAGAAGGGATTATATTGGAGAAAACTCCATCATGGCGGTGGGAAAAAAGATATACAAATTCAGACCTATTTTCAGCTACATAAGTACTTGAGTTTTGTAACCAAAACCGAAATAAATGATGAAGAAAGAAACTGTAACCGAAACCGAAACACATCACAAAACCGAAACCGAAACTAGAACGCTATTTTGATTGATTTCATACCTTGTTTAGTAGGCAATTGCGAAGTAAAGTCTTGTCTCGAAGAGCAAAGAATACGCTCTACAAGTCCCTCATCATCTTTTACCTGTCCTGATGTATGGCTCAGATTCATGGACAATGTCAAGAAAAGATGAGATGGGCCTTGGGGTATTTGAGAGGAAAGTTCTCCGAAATATTTATGGTCGTACTGTACGGGCTTCGCGCAGATCTGACAATATTCCAGCGAATTAAAGCCCAAAAGCTCCGCTGGCTGGGTCATGTCATGCGAGTGGACAAAGAAGTTCCAGCCCAAAAGGTTTTACTATCGTCACCCAAATTCGCCAGCAGAGGAAGGGGAGAGGACTCGACTGAGATGAAAACAAAAGGTGGAAGACGAATAAGATGTTGCTCTTGGCGTCAGTTATCGCTAAAAAGGAATAAATGATTATGATGACTTATCAAGAGTGACGCATCTCTTTGCATGTTCTAAGAAATCGATTCTAATTATAGAGTGAATTCTAGGCCTTGACGTATGAGTAACTTTTTAACAAGAAGGAGTTCTGGTTGGGAGTGGTCTAATGTGCATCTTTTACCTAAGGTCTTTTTCTTTGACAATGGGTGTATAACAACCTACGAACTTGTTACGAAAACCAATAAATCCACTTGCTGAATGGTTATAATACCCCTCAGCTCAGTCTTTAAATTTGTCTTGTTTTTCACAAAACTAAGCTCCAATAGTGGACTGTAAAAAGACTCCGCAATAAACCAATCATAGATTGCTACTGACAGTTCTAATATTACCGAGAGAAACATTTTTTTGTTTGGTTGTGTATCTACACTTTCTTTAGACACCTGTTATCTAATAACTTTTTTTAGCCTTTTTTCTTTATTTTCTATTTCTTAGCTTTTGAATACAAATTTGCATATTTCTCATAAACATTTGGAATCTGCTTTAGAATGGAAGTGAAATTGATAAAAATGTGTGGTAACGGTAAAAAGCTTTGCAGAAGAAAGAAATTGCTTGAGGTAAAAACCAGCGCGTGGCAAAAAGCGGCTAAGCAACTTAAAAACAAATCATAAAAAGCACACAAACTAGATAGCGTAAATAATCTACATGTGTACGACGAGCAAATGCAGTCTGGCTGTGGCACTGGCTGCTTAAGCATTTTATATACTTACTCCCCCATATGTGCACTTGTGTGCTTAGTGAGGTGAATGAATGCACACGTGCAAAGAGCAGCATCATGTCAATAGCCTGCAGTCTATGGATACAAGCAGTATATATAGGTGCTCCCCTTACTCTGTTAGTACGTAAGTGAGTGTGCTTTTATCTGCTTACCTGCTAATATAAATACTTACCTTACACACATGCAAAATATACAAAGAATAGGGTGGAAAAAGTTGTGCTTAGTGATTTTGAATTATTTTGGAACAACTTTCCGTCATTGCGCAGAAACCGGCTTGTCTCATAGCCAAAATTGATAAGGGATGACGAAAAAGAATTAAGTTTTCACCGTCGGAAACATAGACTTTAAAAAGTTATCGTATGTAATAACCTGAACCTGCTGGAAAAGATTTGGAAAAAAATTACCTACCCTAATACACATACTTAAATACATACACACGAAAGTATACCTGGATATAATGTGTTTCCAAGATTTTTTGTTTGCCTTCTGCAAGCATCACGTAAGCTTTTTGCGCTTTTGTAGCTTTCATAAAAATTGCATAATCCAGACAGACATATTAACGGTACCTGAGGTATTTCCATTCGCATACTTTTGCGCCGATGCAGTGTACTTGAATAAGAAGAAAATCGTTTAAATCAGTGAAGCGTAAGTGATGAGATTTCTCTAAATGTGTTAATGAGGGGAGCGTGACTAAATTCTGTATTGCAAAATTATTTTGGGGGCATAAATACTAGCCCCCTTATTCACAAAAAATATAAAAGTTTTATTAAGATCTTATAATTCAAAATTTGTATGGAAATGTCTTTTTAAAATCCTTCATAAACCAATTATATTTTTTGTGAATAAGGGGGTTATTGTAAAATTCTGTATTATAAAATTCTCAAAACATAAAATGATTTAGAGTCAAAATTCTGTAAATCAAATTTCTGTAATCCAAAATACTGTTTTACAAAAATTCTGGTTGTTTTAACTGTATTTTTTAATAAACAAATAAGTTACATAAATACATATTAATTTATTATTAGTAATAATTTATTACAACATACATACCCTCATATATACTAACAATAATATAAATACAAATGTTAACTAAGCTAATTGTAATACGTTAACAAACTATTAAATTTTTAGCAATTATTTTAAGGAAACAAATTAGACTTAAGTCACGTATTTTTTATACCCAGTGCACTAATACTAGTACAAGGGTATAATATTTTTGTTCACATAACGGTAGTACGTAACGGCACAAAATAATCGAGATAGATATAGAGTTCCATATATGAATGTTCTTAGGTTGAAAAGAGGAGTCCATTAAGACATGTCCGTCCGTCTGTCCGTCCGTCTGTCCGTCCGTCCGTCCGTCTGTGTATACGATAACTTGAGTAAAAATTTAGATATTTGCATGGAATTTTGTATACAGGTTACCTTTTGGCCAAGGTAGGTTGCTATTGAAAATGGGCGAAATCGGATGATAACCACGCCCCCTTTTTCGATATCGAAAATTTCGAAGTTCACATAAACTGACATATATCGGTAGCTGAAATTGATAAAATGATATAATTTCATAGGTGAATATCTTTTATCATTCTATTATGATTTTCTGTTAAATTTAAAAAGTGGGCGTAGTACCGTCCACTTTCAAGGGAGGCATTTTTGAAAATTCGACTGGTCTTAACTTTTAAACAAATTATGGTAGAACGATGAAATTTGGAACAAATCATACTAGTACTGTTGGGGGTATACGCGATGAAATTTGATAAAATCCCCGTCCAACCATGGCTACTCTCGATATCGAAAATTTAGAAAATCACCTAAAAGACTGGTCGTAAGTTTTAAACTGATTACGGTATAATCGTGAAATTCGGCACAAGGTATACCAGAGTTATAGGAAGTAGACCTGTTGAAATTAAACGAAATCGCTTCCCAATCACGTCCACTTTCAATATGGAAAATTTCGAAAATCACATAAATTGACATAATTCGGTAAGGTAAATAACTAAAATAGTATTATTATAGTATAATTTGGTAGTTAAATTTGTAAGGAATTGTCTACTATTAACGAGTCTTAAAAGATGGGTTAATTTAGTTAAGTGAGCCACCTATAATTTTTTCGAATGCCATGTATTTTATTGAAAGTTGGTAGTATGGCTCAGAACGATTAAACAAAAATACGTATACAATTTTTCGAAATTCGAATTATTTTGAAAGTTATAGCTATCAACAGTTTTCGAAATTCCTCACTTTTTTATGATTTTCTCACGATTGGTCAAACCGATTTTGCTAATTTTTTAAATATATATAAAAGATGGTATCTTCTACAAAAGGACATTTCCAATTTTTGCAAACATTATTCGCAATTTTTAACTTCTCCATCGTGGCGAGATGGCGCTTTTGTATGATGTTGTTGTAAATAACTCCCGCCCCCTTAAAGTGCCAAAAATTTTTTGTTTTTTGCCAATAGTTACTAATCATACAACAAACATCATATAAAAGCGCCATCTGACCACGATGGAGAAGTTAAAAATTGCGAATAATGTTTGCAAAAAATTTTTTTTTGCATAAGTTAGAATCGTCGTTTGGTAGAAGATACCATCTTTTATATATATTTAAAAAATTATCAAAATCGGTTTGACCAATCGTGAGAAAATCATCAAAAAGTAAGGAATTTCGAAAAGTGGTGATAGCTATAACTTTGAAAATAATTCGAATTTCGATAAACTGGCGCAAACGTATTTTTCTCAATTTAAAAATTTGTCACAAATTGGGCGTAAGTATATTAGAAGCAAGGTCTGAAACCGATTAAAATAACGTTCCGATTTCGGTTTCGGTTTTTGCAACGTGTTTCGGTTTCGGTTCCGGTTTCGTTCTTCAAAATTTATTTCGGTTTCCTTTACGGTTTCGTTCCGGTTTCGGTTTCCAAATAAAAACACGAAAAAAAAAAATTTACTACTAAAATACTCAACTACCTATGTAGCTACGAAATAGGTCTGAATTTTCATAACTTTTTTCCTGCGGCCATGATGGGATTTCTCCAATATAATAATACATTTATTAACGCTACGCATGGATGAAATTTCTGCAAAACAAATTCCTAAAGTTAACTCTACTTTTTTATTAAAAAAATATTAAAATGGAAGCCAACTGAAATGTATAAATCGGTAAAAACATTAAAATTAGTGGCGCTTTCCGAGACAAGCCTGGACATTTCTTTTTCGGATCTCGTAAATTTGTTTCGATCGCTTCATTCAACTATAGTCAAAACGTGGCTCGACAATCTTCCATGAAAACTTTCAGGGTACCTGTTTGTAAAAGGAAGTACCTATGTGCCCACTCACAGAAGTAAGGTATTGAAAAAATTCAAAACCGTTTGGAACCGGTTCCGGCTTTTGAAACGGTTTCGGTTTCGGTCTTTTCCAGATCAAAATAACGGTTACGGTTTCGGTTTCGGTTTTGAAAAATGAATCGTTTTTAATCGGTTACGGTTACGGTTTCGGTTTCGGTTTCAGTCCTTGATTAGAAGTAAGAAATGTATTAAACTATAAGTAAGATTTTGAGGGCACACGAACAATGTACATATATGTTATACCGTAGCATAAATCAATATTAATTAAAATGTTTTTATTTTATAAACTAACTAATAAATTTATTGAGTTCGTTTTTCCCAAATTATAATATACGAAATATAGAAAATATATACCTTATAGGTATTACTATTGTTTCCATACACTGGGTATTTAATGTTCGGCTTACCCGAACTTAGACTTCCTTACTTGTTTCCATTAATCTTTAATTTTTTTATTTGTTTTTACTATTTCAACTTTTGTGGTAACCTTTCGCCACTTTTATCTCTGCTTAGTTGGCATCTCTCCTTTTAAATTGTTAATGAGCTAATTCAGCCCAGAATTTGGTCTCCCAACAAAAACTTTTAGACGAAGATACCAATGAACAGTGGTCCCGATTCCATTTTTTGGCATAAATTCAACCAATGCAGCTACGCAGTTGAAAGTTGACAAATCCTATAGCAAAGGCATATGGAAGAAACCTAGCAAATATCTAATGCATCAGACCACGCCCACCGTGTCCCTTCCAAGTATGAACAAAATTTCATTTTCAGATACGATATCACAAAAGATGTCAAAATTTGCTTAATTGAATACACGCTAAGGTAAATTTCAAATAAATAAGCGAACTTAAATTTCTATAAACCAAATTAGATACTAATAGGATGTGTCGAAATACTTTTTGAGGGGTTTCTTTACACAAGACCCCTTAAAACTTGCGTGTTTCATAGCAGATTACGAAATAGTAACGTCCGCAATGCAACTTCTTACTGAAAAATCAATAAATTCGTTCAAACGTAACATCCGCAAATTTAACACATTCTGTGCCAGGGAGTCACCGGTGATCACAACAAAAAACTTGCTCTAAGTAACAAGTAAATGTACGTCACTAACCATGATATGAAAACCTGTCAAAATCGTCGTATTATTTTAGTCCTGATAAAAAATTCCTTTATAATTCAGAGCGCAATATTGTTTTTCTTTTTGATATTTGTGTTAATTTTTTAATTATAATTAAATATTTATTAATTTTCCAGAACAAAAGTAAACACCAAATTAAAACTTTGTACTAAATATACAAAAAAGAAAATAAACTAAATAATATCTCGTCGCTCCCAGCGAAGACTAGCACAGTTCAGTTAGCGTGGAAGACTAGCACTGTTCTTTGTTTGCGTGGAAGACTACACACTTCGTTCTCTGCGTGGAAGATTAGCAGACTTCGTTCTCTGCGTGAAAGACTAGCACACTTCAGGGGCGTCCTACCTTACTAGACTTCACACAATTTTTTTCTAACATTTTAATCACCATATGCCGAGAATACCAATTCTGATGTTTTCTTTTGAATCTTTCAATATCTCCCTTGAATTTTTTAAAAAATCTCTTAATATAAATGTGAAAATTTGTCATTTGTTTGTTAATTTCTAGAATTTTTCGTTTTGTGAGACTTGCTTTTATTTTTGCAAACACCCATTTCGAGATTGATTCCTTTTTTCAATTTGATACCCAAATGTCGAACAATTCGGAATTGCTGAGATAGAAGTTCAGTGGAAAAAGATCGATTTTTTAAAAACGGCTATGAACGGCTATAATATATCTACACGGCTTTATTAAATACACTTTACTAAATAATATAGCCTCTTTACTTTTGTGAATCGTTGTGTAGTTATATAACTTTTTGTCTACGAAACACAAAAGTTATAAAATTTTTTTAACATAAAATACCTTTCGCAAAGCACTTCAAAGCTACCCTAATACACGTAGAAACATGGAAAAATGTGTTACCCATAAAAATATGCATTTATTTTTAATCAAGCTTAAGTTTTCCACTCTTGAATAGTTCACAGCACAAAAAAAATCAGCAAAACTTTAATATTATTGTGGTGAAACAGCTGACTTTGATGGCTTGTCAGAAACTAATGGTTGCCAGATGTAATGAATAAAACTGCTTTTAAGGTTTAATAATATATGTACTTTTGGAAAATGCAGGTCTTTTTTGAACACTCAAAAGTTTAAAAATTGAGTTTATGCCACAAATTTTGGATTTGGGACCATTGTGCAATGGCCGTATTTTGTAAGGATTCACTCACCGTAGCTGAATTTTCGAACGCTTATCAAAGGTCAATGGAAGGCGATAGGTCGCTTTGTTGTAATAAAGGTTGTAACAGAAGTAAGGACAAGCCTTACTATTTAAAATTAGGTTGCTAAAATATCGCACTCTCTACTTATACATATTTGAAAACTCATTCACGGTGAGTGAATGTAACAAAATGCGGCCACAAGTTTCAACGTTGTTTTGTGTTCTGGGGAAGATATCGTCCTGCTTCTGCCTTAACCTCGTATCTACAAAGACAAAAGAGTATTTCAGAAAACTAGGAACACCAACTCAAATTCCTAAGTTTTGCATACTAAAAATGTTGATACTGATGAAAATGAAGAGAGATTTAGTGTTGAAGAGTTATGCACAGACTGGCGCTCTGGTGATTGATTTGGATTCAATTTTGGATTAATTTGGGCCAATTTTGCGGTCATTTTGGAGACATTTTTGGGATCATTTTAAGGTTATTTTGGGATAATTTTTGGGTTGTTTGGGGATTATTTTAGGGTCATTTCGGGATCATTTTGAGTAAGTAAAATTAGCGCTAAATTGATAGCACCAAGCAAGCTCGGTCACCCAGGTATTTTAATATTATCTGCGATTGGAGTTAGTTTAACAAATCAGTGTATAGAGATGTCTTGAAAAGAAAAAGCTATGGCTTATCTGAATTGAGATAAATAATGAGGTCTTATCATCTTTATTCCAAAAATATTCCACATTCTCCTCACCGAAGGCTTTCAGGCTTTCCCTTCCAAAGCCACATTTCTTGTCCTCATTCACTGGCGTGCATATTCTTTTGTCAACTTCAAATTATTTTATCTTTCTGCTTTTACTTAATTTTTTCTTATTTTATTTTGGAGTTTTAGAACATTTAGCAATTTGCACTTTCAAACTGTGGGTGGTCGAATTGTTAGCAACATTGCACAGCAATTGTCGTGCACCACCGGTGAGCTGCCTTTATGCGCCAATGGAGAATTCCTTTTCAACAATATATACAAATGTAGGTACACTCAAATAAACATGCAATTACAGATGTGCGTAATAGTCTCGTGCGTATTGTCACTTTCAAAACTTTGGCAATAAAATTTGTGTTAAGTGATTTTATGGGCCTTTAATGCTTCGTACACATGAACATATTTTACAAGACACTTTTGAGAGTTAAAAGTGTGAAAGCCAACATGAATTGCTAACTAATTGGGGGTTGGATAAGTGTACCTACATACACCCTGCAGCGAAAGCAACTATTTTAAAACTACTTTATAACTAGTTGGTGCACCGGGCAACTGGTATTTTATACGTATTGATGTCCTACGAAATGTCAATTGTCAGATTTCGACCAGAACATATGACTACTAGAATTATACTAGTTGGAAAATACCAGACCCATACTAGTTCAACCTGGACTAGTATGATTTCCATAAAATGAACTATCCCCCATACTAGTCCAAAAAGCATTGAACCTGGACTAGTATGATTTCAACCAGAATTTTTATGACTTACTCTTTATTTTATCATTTGCCTTTATTTTCATGTTTATTCTTAAGAAAGCAGCGACTATTTGTATTTACCCTATCATGAAAAAGCATCTGTGAATTATAAGAGAAAAAAGGGCCAACGAAACGAATGAATTTTGTATTTTTTTAACTGGTATGATTTCATCCAGAAAAATCTAGTTGTTTACTAGTATCGAATATATGTTTCCTGACTAGTATGGGTTCAGCTAATATGGGTATCAAATGAAAGGTATTTTCGCCGACATACCAACTAAAATATTTTCAAGTAGGGTTGTCGTCCAGGGTTACCATTTTACCGTATTGTATTTGTGATGTACATTTTTGAGACCATGTTTGGATTATTTTGGGATCATTTTGAGATCATTTGAGATAATTTTGGGATCATTTTGGGATAATTTTTGGATCATTTTCGGATAATTTTTGAGTCGTTTTGGGAACATTTGAGGGTCTTTTTGGGGTCGTTTTGGGATTATTTTGGGATAATTTTAAAGTCATTTTAGAATCATTTTGGGTACATTTAAGGGTGTTTTTGGATCATTTGGGAATCATTTTTTGATCATTTTGGGATCATTTTGGGGTCATTTTGGGATTACTTTGGGTAGGCAAAGTTAGCGCTAAAATGATAGCACCGAGCAACCTCGGTCACCCAGGTACTTCATTCATAAATTGTAAAATAATTTTCTTAGAATCTATGAATTTTTCCTTTTATTCTAAGAAATATCAGCTTGAACTTCTATGAAACTTTTTTCTTAAAAACATGTACGTTTTTGGTTCAGTGTATTAAATATACCTAATAGTTATTAAGTCATGATTAAATAGTACAAAGTAAGTAAATAAATTCCTTTATTGATATTGATATTGGCACATACAAAAATATTTACTTAATATTCGGACATATAATTCGATTTCCTATTCGCATTTGCCTTCCTCTATTGCCAGTTCATTTTATTGATAAATTTCTATCTAATCAAAATTGATGCACTGAATTCCTACAAATAACCAACTATTTTGCAAAACCACACTTTAAGTTTGGATAAATGATGCAAACATTGCTGAAATACAGGAATTTCAAACTTCAACTGCCGAACAAATATTTGATGTGTAGGTCATTTAGTTTCGATAACCTCAATAAATCAAAATAATGGATAACCACAAGAAAATAGCAAGGAAGCCAGTTTATTTATCATGAAGGTTTTAATGTTTATATGGCCGGATGTACTATTTACTTGTTTATTGAGGACAATCAAGCACACCACGATTTGACAACACAGTAAACTTCGTAAATGCATGTGTATGTAGTTTGTAAATATAAAATAATAAATCGATTAACTTATAGTTAACAGCATATCCCAATCTGCGGTGAAGTGTCAAACTCAGTAGAGAAATATTTTAACTTAAATCAAATTTAATATGTAGTCCGAAAACGATAAAATCTGTTATAAGCTTTAATTCAATTACAAAGGACGCCCGTGGGCGTTATTTCCTCGGACGTTATTTCACTGCCCCATTACAAAACACTTTCAACTTGGATATGGTGTTTTGGAATCAAATTTGAAAATAGGTAGGGACTTATTGAAAAAAAAGAACAAGGAAAATACGAAACTTCTTATACTTACTAAAGTTGTACGCGCATAGTATATTACAAAGTTAAAATACCTGGGTAGTAATAGCATTTCTCTGGTAAATCTCGGCAAATTAAGAAAGACTGCGTACAAGAACTTTTCCGGACACCTCCAAAATCTTGAGTTAGGGGTCAAAAACCGGGCTTCCATACCTTCGAACACTTATGAGCCTATATCTTAGGTAATTTTTACCCGATTTTTATTTTGTAAGAGTGGTAGTGTTTGCCACACAAACACATTTTTTTCATATTTTTTCGAGGTTGGTCAACTTTGGCGCTATCCCTATGCACTATGTGATAAGAAGCCTATACAAACTGACGAAGTTATTAAGATTTCCTTGAAAACTAAATTTAAAAAAAAGTTATTTTGCCATATAATTTGAAAATTTACGTACACCTATAGGTACTTGGTTTTTATAAAAAAATAAATATCGGGTTAAAATAACCTAAGAATAGGCTCATAAGTGTTTGAGGGTATAAAAACCCTAACTCAATATTTTGGAGGTGTCCGTAAAATTTCTGGTACGCAGTTCTTCTTAACTCACCGAGATCTACCAGAAAAATGCTATCTCTTCCAAGGTATTTTTTCGTGTTCCATAGTGTTATCTTACTAATATATAAAAACGTAAGTTTGTGAGCGACTGCGGATCTTTGCGGTTCTTTAACATCTGAACCAATGTCCTGATCTTTACGAAATTTTGCAGACAATTTCTTAGGAGTATAGAATCGGTAACAGGCATCGTGAAATTTCGATATATTAATCGATAACACAGTTATGGGTCAAAATGTAGATTTAGATAAACTTTGGAAAATTCGCACAGAATTGGAAGCAACCGAAAGGGGAAGACCACAGCTTTCATTTGGACTTTGCTTCATCTATGCTAGCATCTATTTTGAATAGGCTGGACATAATAAAATTAAATTTGGATGGTAGATTTTGTATCAGCTCGTGATGGTTATACGCTTAAAAAATAAAGGCATTTGAAAAGTTTTTGGAGATATCGCTCAAAATGTGGACCAGGGTAACCTTATTATGTGTTCGTTCAATATGGGCATCAAATGAAAGGTATTGATAAGTGTTTTAAAAAAACGTTGTGTTCAGTCCAATATGAGACCCCGTAGTCGAGATATTGATTAAAATGTTAACCAAGAGGAGCCCTCGATGGTATTAGTGCGATATGAGTATCAAATGAAAGGTGGTGATTTAACGTGTTTTAGTGTTTTTCCCATATAAGACCAAGGTTTCAAGATATTGATCAACACGTGGACCAGGGGATGAATTCTGGTTCTATGAAATGATAACGTGAAAAAAATGTGTATGATTTTTAAGTTTCTAATAGACTCCTGCATGATTGGATTCAAACTTTGAGTACAATAGAATACAGTAAATTTGAATTTTCCATTTGAAAAACCAAAAAACTCAGCCTTGAATATTTTATATTTTGAATATTCACTTTGCCTAAAATTTTCAAAATTAAAAAAAAAGAATATGAATGAATGAATGAAAATAATTTTATTCATTCTGATTCAAAACAAATATATTGGCTACACAGCTTACAATTTCTCATATTTTTTTTATAAAGGTGTAGAGTATTAGTAAAATTGGCTTTATAGAACATAAATAGGTGTATTTTATTTGTAATTGTAGAGTTTTGAGTTTTGTGAGGGTTAGAAATACATCTGGCTAAAAGTTCTTGGTTAAGTTGGCTGCAATAAATACCACTGCTTTTGGTTTTCAATCCTGAAATCGTCGGTGATTATGCAAAACCAGGGTGTAAAAGTAGGTCGCCTCCCAGTTGGTGCACCCTGGGTAACGCTAAATGACCTACATAGCCTGCACGGCTAGTTTCTTGTATTGCCGGTTCTACGATAACGGTACCAGTACTTGTGCTGTACCCATCGTGGCGAAACGACCCGGGCCGTTTTCTTATATCGACCCGGCCAAGAGCAATACACTCGAGGTGACCCTGTCTGACATTTAGGCAGGGCTACACCTCTCTACAACAACAACAACATGCAAAACCACTCATCTGGCATCTAAGAGACCGCGTAAACGACGTTTGTGATAAACACTTTTATAGCCCTTGCAATTAAGACTTGTTCCTTTATTCTCAAGAAAACTACATTTGCGTTGAAAAATCATTAAAAAAATCGATCTTGATCGGAGTTGTCTTAAAATAACTTGTAGCTGCAAACCCGCCAAACTTAAATATCGCATACTACTAATGGCGGCGATATACCAACAGGTTATCATAACCTCTAACGTGATTTTTAGCCGAGCTTCTCTTTCCAACTTATGGTGTGTTGCTTTTTGAGTTTTCCTACAAGTTGGCGGGACCTACAATTTTTTGCCGACTCCGAACGGCACTTGCAAAGCAAATGAATTTTTTGCTGAGAAGCTTCTCATGGCAGAAATACACCCGGATAGTTTGCCAAACTACTGCCGCGAGGCGACCCCGTTTAGAAAAATTATTTTTCTAAATAATTTTTGATGTTACTTTTGCCGGGCATCGAACCGCCACGACTTGGTGTAGAAGGCCGAACACTTAACCGCTACACCACGGCGGCCGCCAACGCATACACCGTTTTGAAAATGCCCGTTACGTCGCTTTGCAGAATCACCGACGATATGTTTTTTTAACAGAAAAATTAACAACTTTTGTACAGACTGGACTTAAGTTCATTTTGAAGATATATGTATGTATGAAATGCCCATGTAGCGTTCAAATTTACAATCCAACATTCAATTGTACAAGCTTTCACAGAAGTGATTGTTGGGATCACTTCATGGATTTAAAAAAAAAAAGTCAAAATATGAATTCAATTTCGTTTGAAATTTTTTGAATATTCAAAGTAGACATTTATTTCAAACAGCCAGATATTCAAATTCAAAGCAAAGCAAAGCCAATTCAATTCAATTCAAATTCAATATGAATGATTCATTTGCCGTTTTGGATGGAGTCATGCAGAGGTCTAGTTTCTAATAATAATTATAAGTTTCTTTTCACAAATTTTGTATGAAAATTCTTTTCATTTTATCATTTCATAGAACACGAAAATTGTGTACACTCTAGCATTCAAATTCAGTAACAATGGGTGCGAGTTTTTTCTATCAAAATTATTTTCACAGCTCGTCAAAAATTTTCATTGACTTTTTTTCAGTGAGTTTTAGTGTGAACCCTACAAGACAGATGACAATCATTTGATGCAACATTTGATTGTCATTGCTGTCAGCTAAACGATCATCGCTTCAATCATTTCAACTGTGTCCGTGTGATTTTTTGTCTCCCTCTAGCACATTAATAGTTTAAATTAAGCATATATCTGTAGTCTTCACTCTCACCCTGGTTAATGACACTAGTGACATTTTTAAGGAATTCTCATACTCATTTATTTTTTTCCACGACTATTCTGTTTGGTTTTTTTCAATCAAGTAAATTACAAATCAAAATATGTAATTTATTTTCATTTTTCTTCAATTTGCGATTAGAACTATTGCTAGAATTGTTAAAAATGAAGACTGTAAAAGCGATGCGAATGCGCCCCTCTATCAGGCTTATATACCATCTCATTTCCTGCCCTTTTATAGTGTCCAAGCGTCCACCTAAACGTGCAGTGTAAATTGGAAAATATTTTTTTGATTTTTTTCCAATTTTACTTATTTTCAATTTTTTGAATATTTTTTTTCTGTTTGACTTATATACTGACACATTTTATATTGCTTAAAAACGTCAAAACAAAATCAAAAGAGAGAACGGTTCTACCTATAGTATTTATATCATGGTTTTGGATCAATGATGACTTCATAATTATGATCACAGTGATGTCACAACTGACAACTGTCATAACCTTTCAAAGCTGATTTGAAAATGACGTTTACAATTTTTTTGTATTAAAATATTTATTTTTTTATGTTTATATTTATTGAAAATTTGATATACATAAATTCATAAAATACAACTCAAAAACTTTATATTAAAAAATATACATTACAATATAAATTAGATCCTAAAAACTAATTCCACTACTCTTCTTCCTGGTGTTGCGTTGTGGGGTTTGGTCCCCGAAACGGGCTGATGGTCACATAAGTACGGCTACGCTCACACTGCAACCGACTTCTGCCGTCCGGCACAAATACACATCCGCACACATGTGTTTTAAATGAACTGAAAAGTTCAAATACGAGCGCGTTAACGGGCGGGCAAAGTTTGTTTACAAAGTTGGTCGCAGTGTGAGCGTAGGCTATATCTAAGTAGCCGCCACGCGTGCCCTATCTCTACGGCAGTCCTCCAAAAACTTTCACAATAGGGTCTCTCGCCATTTTTTTCTCCTATCGGAACTTCGATCATGGTGGTTTTGTTGGGGTATTTTGCATTCCTTTTGCAAAAAACACCTATGTATATAAAAATGCAAATATAATTTAATTTTGTTGCGGCTAGGAGGTGGTTCTGATTAAAATAGTCCAAATAGTTTTGTGATCATTAGGGATCAGTTTTATATCCTACATATATTTGAAAAGTAACATTAAAAAATTTATAAGTACATATGTGAAAATTTGATCTTACATTTTTGTCTGCCTCCTACTCGCTCGCCGCCAAAATTATATCTACCATGAATTTGCAAAATTAATGTCAATTTACCGAGCGAGGGAGATTTCAATGTTGCCAGATGGGCCAAATCATAAATTCTCTTTTACATTTCATTTTCGTTAAGAACAAGGTTATACAAGAACATTGAAAAAGACAACAGTGTTGTACATGAAAAAATAACTGCGTAAACATAAATAAAACATTATGGATTCTCGCCAACATCCCGACCACCGTGAATCTGGTCAGATTCACCAACATCTAGTCTAGCGAGCACGCACGCCGGTCGCCTGAACACTCCCACCTTCGTTCGCACCTCCGCCACTCTGACTTGGTTGTCCTTGCCTGGGTATACTGCAATGATTCGCCCCAATGGCCACTTGGAGCGATGTATGTTGCTGTCACACAGCAAGACTAAATCTCCAACGCGTAGTGGTTCAACTGGTTGATACCACTTAGTTCGTCGGCACAGATCGGGAAGGTATTCGGCCAACCACCTTTTCCAGAATCGATGTTGTGCTTGCTGCACTCTCCTCCACTGTTTTCTGGAGACTGTGTGCTCCTCCTCTCGCGGATGAGGGGTCTGTTCTGAGTTGGCAGTACCTATAAGAAAATGGTTAGGTGTTAAGGGTTCATCGGTGGGTGCTTCTAAAGGGATATGCGTTAGTGGCCTACTATTCACTAAATTCTCGGCCTCACACAAAAGACTGTATAAACTGTGCTCTGGTAGGTTCTCCTCATACAGCGCATGTCCGATGGCCCGTTTAACGCTACGAACCAGGCGTTCCCAGCAGCCACCTACGTGTGGATTCAATGGGCAATTGAATACCCACTCGATGCCGTCATTCGCCAGTGCATCAGCAATCTTACCGTGGATGAAATCCAAACTTTGCCGTTGTAGTTCTTTATTAGCGCCGATGAAATTGGTGGCGTTATCCGACCGTATGCGGATCGGTGCGCCGCGTCTGCACATAAAATTGCGGATACATAGCAGACATGTGTCGGTGCTGAGGTCCTTGGCAATTTCGAGGTGTTAGCACGCGTCGTCAAACAAGTGAACAGCGCTATCCAACGCTTTTCCTTTCGCCTGCCGATTGTCACGAAGAACGGTCCCATGTAATCCAGCCCAGTATAAGAGAATGGCCTAACAAATGGAGTAAGTCTATCCTCTGGCAGCTGGCCCATTAGCGGTGGTCGTGGTTGCGCACGATTTTTTTTACAAATATGGCACTCCTTACTTGCACGCCGTACGGCTACTCTGATGCTGGCAATCCAAAACTTTCGACGGATCTCCGCAACAACAGTTTCCTCATTTTGGTGCTTTGCCTTTCGGTGGTAGTTCCGAACAATTAAGTCGGTTACGTGGTGTTGTTTCGGAAGGATGATTGGTCTGCGGCTTTGGAAGGTCAAGGCATCCGCGGCATCAATTCTTCCCTTGATACGCATTACCCCGGTCTCATCTACGTACGGCGTCAGCTTTGCCAAATCGCTATTCCGCGGCAATTGCTTTCCTGCACGCAATGCCTCGTATTCTTCCGGATATGCGCGCTTCTGCACTGCTCGACAAATTACTCGTTCCGAAGTTCCAAGCTCTCCTACCGTAAGATAGCCACGCTCCCTCATTATCTCATGCTTCTGTCGGCAATTATTGACAAACCGCAACACCCAGGCTATGACTCTCTTCATGCGAGTGAAGCACGAAAATCTTTCCATCATGTCATCGATGCGCCCAATTTGAAATATGTACTTATTGCGAAGTTCTTCGGTGGTTTGCGTCTCGATCGCCACTGTTGGCCACTGGGACTCGTCTTGCATCAGGAAACCAGGTCCACTCACCCAAAAGGACTCACGCCTCCCACTCCGTAAACGCGTCGCAAAATCGGCTGGATTCGCCTTGCTCGGCACCCATCTCCAATCTGTTACTTGACTGACAGCTAAAATTTCATTTACTCTGTGTGCCACGTATGGTTTATATTGTATATGGTCGGACGAGATCCACGCCAGTGTGGTCTTGGAGTCACTCCACATTACTGTCCTTACAGGTTCAATATCGTGATGCTCAAGGATGGTTGTACGCAGTCGCGTGGCCAAGACAGCGGCTTGTAGCTCTAGACGCGGTACCGTGGTCAGCTTCAGCGGCGCGCACTTTGCCTTACCCATTACGAATGCTAAGCGTATTTGACCATGGCCACTGTTGACCCTCCAGTATGCCACGGCTCCATAGGCCGACTCGCTGGCATCGGCAAACACGTGCAGCTCCACAGGTGATTTAAACAGATTGACATCGTAACATCGCGGCATTTTCAGCGTTTGAATGTCCTTCAGCATATTCAGCCACTTCCGCCACATCTCGTAAGGCTCGTCCGGTATTCCGTCATCCCAGCCCACTTTCTCTCGCCACACCTTCTGCAGTATCAACTTCGCCACTATGGAATATTCCGCCGCTAAACCAAATGGGTCAAATACCGACATCGTTATGCTCAACGCTTCCCGTTTGGTTGGCCTTCTGGCGCCTGTCATCAATCCTTTATTGATCTTGCCGAATGATAACGCGAATT
Source organism: Campiglossa producta (assembly GCA_964058755.1). Classification (NCBI taxonomy): domain Eukaryota; kingdom Metazoa; phylum Arthropoda; class Insecta; order Diptera; family Tephritidae; genus Campiglossa; species Campiglossa producta. The sequence continues at coordinate 26,595,818 of CAXKVI010000004.1, forward strand.
TCAGCTCATCGTTCACCGTGTCCCAAAACATTCCGAGCACTCTCTGAAAGGTACCCTCGGCAGATCTATCAAGATTTACTGAAGTCTGCGTCATTTCTCCGTCATTCAAAAGTTCGGATAACCGTTGGTTGTTCGACACGAACCGCTTAAGTTCAAAACCGCCTTGTTTGTGCACCCAAACTACCTCCTTGGTCACTCGCTCAGCCTCTTCTGGGGTGGAGAAACAGTGAACATAATCGTCCACATAGTGGTTATGGATGATAGCATCTGTTGCCTCGGGAAACATTGTGTCAAATTCTCGGGCGTTTTTGTTTTTGACGAACTGCGCTGAGCAGGGTGAACAAGTCGCGCCAAATGTCATCACTGCCATGATGTAATCTTCTAAAGGTGCCTCCGGATTGCTCCTCCAAAGGAACCGCTGTGCTTCTTGATCTTCGCGCCGTACCCGCACCTGATGGAACATCTCTACCACATCTGCGCAAACGCCGACCGCCCTTTGCCTGAATTTCATCAGCACCGTCGTTAGTGACTGACCCAAGGCTGGTCCACTTAGCAATACCGAGTTCAGGGATATGCCATCAGTTTCTGCTGCAGCATCGAAAACCACTCGTAACTTCTCCGGTTTGTTAATGTTGCGCACTCCAAAGTGCGGTAAATACCAGGTTCGATCGCATCACTGCCGCGCTTCCGCATCACTTAACCGCCTTACGTACCCCTTTTTTATGTATTCGTCGATGATGTGAGTATACTGTTCTCGCAAGCCTGCTTCGTGATCAAACTTCCGCTCCAGGGTCATGAACCGCTTTTCTGCCATACCTCTACTATCCGGGAGTACCACAGCATTGTCCTTCCAAAGTAGCCCGGTTTCAAACCGCTGGCCTATTCTAACAGTTGTTGTATGTAGCAAGGTCTTAGCTCTCTCTTCCGCCGCGCTCTCTACATGAGTATGCGCTCCACACACTGACATATTGTCATTAACGATAAAATCTTCAACCAGTTGCTCAAGCTTCGATTCGTGGCCTTTACATACAAACAAGGAACGCAATTTTTATTTTGAGGATTGCCCTTCAGTTGCCCCATAAAGCACCCAACCAAGTTTCGTCAGCACCACTGTTGGTCCACGCTTCCCATCTGCAATGACTCGCTTTGCTACGCCTAAGTGTGCGTTGTCTAAACCTATTAATATCTCCGGTACCGCTGAATCATAATTAGCTATAGGGAGCTTATTGGAGAATCGATGCTTCCAACTAATTTCTGCCACGTTCACTGTTTGCTTCGGTAGTCGCAAGTCTTCTACCACCTTGACGTTTTTCATGCAGAATCGTCTGCTATTCGCATCTAAACCCGATATTTGTAAATTGCTAGATAAAACTGTTTGAGTTACTGAATTATTTCCAAACCATTGTAAAGTGAGTTTCTCATTTTTGCCGTCCAATGCAAGCTGATTCGCTAGCCTCTTATTCATCAGCGTGACTGCTGAGCCTTCATCTACAAATGCATAGCTTACTATCTCCCGCCCGTTCGCATATAACCTGACGGGTAAGATTTTAAAAAGAACGTTTACATTTTCTTGCTGTGGAACCGCGTTAGTAAACACTGGTTGCCCTGACGTTTCTTGCCTCTGAGTCGCGCTCGTTCTCCGTTCTTCATTTGCATGTAACAACCCGTGGACCTTCTTCGCGCAGTTCACTGCAGCACATGTATGTCCCTTACTACACCTGTTGCTCCTGTGTCCACCTAGCAAACAATTAAAGCAAAGCCTTTTCTGCCGAACTATGCTCCATCTCGACTCGACATCCATTTCCTTGAAACGCCTGCAGTCCTGTAGCTGATGTGCCTCTGCGCATAGCCCGCAGCTCTTAGCTTGGTTACTGCTTGCACCAATGTGAAAAAACTTCCTTCGCCCTTCATGCTTCTCTTGCGTTGGTTGAGTGCCGTGAGACGAGTTTAAACACGTAGCGTTCACAACGCGTGCCAGCTCCTGCAACCAATCACTTAATTGGCGGATAGTCGCCCTCGGCGTAATGTTAATGGAATATCGAGCCCATTCCAATCTTCTTGATGTTGGCAGCTTAAACAATAATTCCTCCATAAGAGTCGGGTTACTTAAATGGTGTTCACAACCGGCCGCTTCTAGAAATGAGGACAAATTCTGCACCTTCGTGGCAAACGGCACCAGCATGTCTAAACGATTTTCAGGTATGGACGAGCAACTTCTAATTCGCATGATCTGGCTTTTAACTAACTGCTCTGGCCTACCAAATCGCTCACCTAACACGTCTATAACTCGGGGTACGTTGTTACTGTGAATGAGTAGACATTCAACTACCTCGCGCGCCTTTCCCTTGATGGCTTTCTGAAGTCGTAGCATGTTCTGCCGCTCATTGTACCCATACTCTTGCGTTGTCATGATGAACGATTCCCGGAACATTGGCCAATCCTCTGGCCTGCCGTCAAATTCTGGCAAATCGTACAACTTTTTAATTGCTCCCTGGCCAGAGGAATTGCTTAAGACTCGGTTTAAATTGGCCAAGGTTCCGGCAATGGATTCATTTTCAAGTGTAGTATCAACTCCCCCTGATATTGAATTATTATCGCCTAAACGTGTACCCGGCGAAGCATTGTTTGACGTGGCTGTCAGTCGTGCCACCACATTTTGTAATTCGGTCATTTGCCTCATCATAGCGCTAATTTGAGCCTCGATTGGTGCATGTTGTTGTCGCGCACCTACATTTTGCTCTTGTACTGTAACGTTTAAATCGTCGCCGTCGCCATCTTCTTCAAGCCGATGAGTACTCGACCCCGAACGCGTTAACGGCATTTTTTTTTTTTTTACCAATCGCCCTTTCACAATAATTTGTTGCTATAATAGTCAGAAGCTTTTCCGACCACCGTTTTTATGCCCTACACCGACTCACCCTACACTACCAAACCAAATTCAAGTACTCACCCCTTCTTCTCCTGTGTCTCTATCTCGCCCTGGAGTGTGGTAGCAGCTTACTTGACGTCCAAGCCGATGTACAATCTTATAAAAATGTGGTTGATGAAAACTCCTTTGTTTTAAAAATTGACCGGCAAATGCAACTATCTTGGCGCTACAGCTGTATGTACGCAACTAGCGGGGTCCCCACAATACGAAAATTAAAGTTGTGTATTCTCACGTTGCGTTGTTCGCAAATTTACTAAATTAAGGCATATAATGACGAAGCTCGTAGAGTCATCTATATTTGATGTATTGCGACACGTGGGAGCATCCGCTAACCGGTGCAATGAAAATTTTAACTTTGATGAGTGCACTAGCGCTCCAATGCACCAAAAAATGATATAAAAGATGTTGCGGCTAGGAGGTGGTTCTGATTAAAACAGTCCAAATAGTTTTGTGATCATTAGTGATCAGTTTTATATCCTACATATATTTGAAAAGTAACATTAAAAAATTTATAAGTACATATGTGAAAATTTGATCTCACATTTTTGTCTGCCTCCTACTCGCTCGCCGCCAAAATTATATCTACCATGAATTTGCAAAATTAATGTCAATTTACCGAGCGAGGGAGATTTCAATGTTGCCAGATGGGCCAAATCATAAATTCTCTTTTACATTTCATTTTCGTTAAGAACAAGGTTATACAAGAACATTGAAAAAGACAACAGTGTTGTACATGAAAAAATAACTGCGTAAACATAAATAAAACATTATGGATTCTCGCCAACAAATTTAATTAAATTAACTTGGCTAAATTTGTATACTACCTTTGTTATACCGCTTCTTTTTTTAATTTGAATCTTAAAATAATGAGTCCCCTGCTCAAATTTTAAGTTTTGAAAATATAAGAAAAATATAATTTTGAACTTCAAATTAAAAATATGCCAAGTTTGGAAAAAGCATCATTTGTTATAATCATTTTATTCTCATAAGACATTCAGCTATGACAATTAATGACAATTGTCAGTTTTTTTGTCAAAACGTCATCAGCATTGATAGTTTAGAGTGTGAGTGTGTTAGTAAAAGTATCAGCCCGTCTTGTAGGGAAGGGTATTTCAACAAGAGCATGAACATTTTAAAATGACATAAAATAAAATATTCGAAAAACATTTTAAAAGTATTACTTACAAATGCCATTTAAAAACTTAAAATCAAAACGTCATACGTTGCCTACTGTACCCAAAATAGCCGTGAAAATTTACATGGTATTGACCGCCACCACTTATTCACCCCAATGGAAACACCCTTTTGTGTTTGTCAGCGCTCATTCAGCACAAAAGGGTACACAATAGTTTACAGAATCGCATGAAAATCTCATGTGTAAATTTTCGGTGCAAATGAGTTTTGAATCAGTGTACACTTTAAATGGGTCCAAAATGAAAGGTGTTGATGAGAGTTTTAAAGGCGAGTCATTTTAAGGAGGAGACACATTTATAAATGAAAAAAACTTAATGTTTGGGCAGGACAACGTCTGCCGTGTCTGCTAGTTTATAATATTTTAAGAGCACAAATCTAACTTAGATATAGTTACATTCTAAAAAATCCGTTTAATATTGTATAGTATTATATAATTGTTGTAATTTTTTGTTGATTTTTTTTTTTTTCAAATTTACAACAGTAAATGAAGTAATTCAAGCCTTTAACCAAATTTATAAGAGTCGTACGTAAAAGAAACCATATTTTGCGATTTTACTAAGATTTTTGATTAAAATTACATACAAAAATTGTAATTTGATCGCTTATTCGTAAAATTTCAATTCGCAGTGGTAAAATTACATCCTGAAGAGGTAGTTTTACTACATACACAAAAGCGATGTGCATTTAGAACAAATCTGTAATTAGACGCTAGCCAGCATAAGTATACGATAGCCTCATGATAGACGTCTGGGTTGAACGTTCAAGAGACCTGCTAGCGATTCTCGGTGAACTCTGAAAATTTTTATTTTTTTTTATTTTACACTTTTAATGTGGAAATTTAAACAGTTTATCTGTTGAATTTTTCGGTGTGTAATTTCGCATCCTTAAAGCTAGGTAAAAAGTAGGTAGCGACAAACACAGAAATTTCTAAGAGTGTATTTAACCAAAATATGTATGCTAACAAACACTTCAATATCTATAAATAGTTCCTAAGTAATCTTGGTTATCCAAAGCACAATTGAATTTATGATGTATGCAGGCATTTCAGCACTTAAATATCCCCAATTACCGTTATTATGCTAGGTCAGTCATACGCCCCATTGTACGAATATTGTTTGACATTTAATTCGAATATTAATAATTGCAATAAAGCACAACGCACACAAATACAATTATATAGTTATAAGTGACTGGGTACGCACGTGTAACAATTGATGTAGGTCATAGGCCGGCAATTCTTTTCCTGGGAGGAAAACTCTAATGCTTTAACATAGCAAGCGCTCTCTCCGTGCCGACTACTGATGTAGGTACATATTCGCTTGGTAGATGATCCTTTCCAAGAGGTTTATATGGTTGAATGTGTTGAGTCGATGAAGGTTTTAGCTTTGATGTTAGTTATATGAGACTAGGTTTGTGTGTTCATTAATAACATTAATTAGGACAGTTGTTGCTATAGATATAATAAGTAAATCATCACTATCTCTATAAGAATAGAATACAAGTAACATTGGGAAACTTCAAGAGAGAACACAGATACAATTGAGCAAGCAATACATATATAAATATATATAATAATATATAAATAACAAAATAAACGTCAATAGTAATAACAATATAATTTATTGAGTTTAATACTTATACCTACCTACTAACTTTCGAAAACAGAAAATGCCTACATACAAATATTTATGTCTAAATAATTACGAGAATATCGGCTAATCTAAGTTATATGTACATATGGACCAAAAAATAAATAATTTGTCGGTGTCTATTTTTTTCTAATTAATTTTTGCACTTTTAGCTAATTTCTGAAGTTTAAATGTGGAATTAGAGAATCATGACTTCGGGCGTTTCACATTTAGCCTTTTAAAACTAAATTATATCAATTAAAAAAATCTAAACTATTTATGAAATCCTCTAAAAATTTAAGTACATATATTTAGGTGAGTAAAGTTCACAACATTTCTTAATACATAGGTACATATAAGTAAAATCAATTGTATTTTTTTCATGTCCGATGTATTGCCATGGCTACGGTGACCCTCCGTTCTTTATTTTGAACTACATTAGTTGTATCTTTCTTCTATTTTTTCATATTTCTGGAAGTGTTCTTTAGTTTAACTGAAAACGTTTTTGAGACAAGACATGGTTAAAGGTTTGCCAAAGTTACTAGAAATGTTGCCGTTTCTGAGAGCTCAAAAGGTTCTAGCACGCCTAATTCTGGCAAAGGTGCAACATTCAGATATACTTATAATATCGTCGCTCGCTTGCCAGAAGCATGAATGTGCCAAAATTGAAAGTTTATTCCCCTCGCCAAATATTAATTTATAATTTTTGACGTAAATATGTTTTTGCCGGTTATATTCTCATTATATATATTCTTTCCACTGATATAGTGTTTACGTTAATATTTCTTCAATTCCTCGAAACTAAAAATTTGCACTTCAACAACAGACACCACGGCGTATACGTAACAATTTTGTTTCATGTTTTTGGCAAAACGAAAATTATAGAAAATTGAAAAATTCAGTTTTTAAACATTTGTTTGCGCCATAAACATGAATGTGCTCAAAAATAATAATAAAATTCCAACCAAATTTTTCGCATACAAAATGGTTAAGTTACAGAGCTAATTTATTTATTTTTTTACCAATTAACTAGCCTACCCGTGACTACTTCGCAAGTCATTCCGCAGTACAAAAGAAATCGTAAAATGTTTGTTTTTGTTAAACAGATGCGCCGCAATCTTTGGAAAAATTATGAAAAACCTCTTCATTGCAAAACGCAGAACAATGCATTTTTAATTGTCATATTGAGAATACGGCCAAAAATACCTTTCATTTGATACCCCGGGTAGAAAATGTGTTAAATTTAGCCTAGGGCCTGACTAGATTTTCTCTTTTAAAATCATGAGCCTGCCAAGGAAAGTTTACACAGGCCCTTATCCGTTTGTTAATGCTTTTTAATAAAGGGCCTGTCGGGTAATGCAAATCTAGGTCCTGCCTAGTTTTTCCAAGGCAATGCCAGCTAAGAAATAAAATAATTCATTGACTTTCAGTCAGCATTGAACCCGGGCACCTTTACATCACAGTTGTCTTATCTGTCCATTGAGCTATTCCAATAATTGAAATATTTTCTGCAAATGAACAACTTGATTTAAATTTCGCATACATTTAATAATAAATTAAAAAAATGCATTGTCCCTGAGCCAGCATTGAACCCAGGCACCTTCACATTACAGTCATCATCTCTATCCATTCAGCTGTCACAACGCATGAAATTTGTTCAGCAAATGAACAACTTTAATTAAATTAAATAGATTAAGAATAGATTTGCCTAGATTATTTTCTACCCGGGACCTATGTAAAAAAGAAAGCATGTCGGCCCATGTACCTGCCCTGTGTGTAAGTTTGGTGAAAATCCTTCAACGCGTTTGGCCGGTTAGCGGCGACAACGAAAACAATAAAACATTTTTTTTTTTATTTGAATCACCCTAATATACCTACATATAACGCAATTATTTAGTTAATTTGTTGCCTTATCTATTATGTTTATTGCTCTCTTTCTGTGATTGGCTTCTTTGTTTAATCGTCATCAAGGATTAATGCTTTGCCAAGCTTCCATACAACGCAATAGAACCAACATTTTTTTACCCTTTGTACTTATCTAATGTTAATCTTAAAATTAATTTGCAAAATTTTCTTAAAGAAGTAGCTTTCTCAAAAATCTTATTTATAATTGAATAGTATTTGGGGTCGTAGGAGCTATTCCTGGCACTTTTTTATCTTTTTTAGGGCCACCAGAGTTTTTTTTGGATTTCAAAGCTTTTTCGAAAACAAACCAAATTTTGGAGAAAGTCAGGTTTTGTGGAATCGCAACAACGCTGACGATTTTCGGAAAAAGAATGCATTGAAATAAAAAAGTACGAAAGCACCCTATGGGGAACTGATAAAAATGCATGTTAGAAATGAATTCAGCGACCCCTACAAACCCCATATTCACATTTTGGTTAGAGAAAATGTGTTCGTGAGAGTTGCAGATAAGACACTTGCACTTTTCAGTCCTATGAGATATTCAATTTGCAACGCATTAAGCTCAATTGGTAGTAAGGCAACATTGTTTAAATTTCCCTGATTTCAACTAGCGCGCACATTACCAACTTAAATGCCAGCGTTAATTGCAGCAACAAAAGTCGCTCGGAGAACTCTTTAATGTACGAAAACAATAGCAACGATAATGGCATGTGGTGAGCTCCGTAAATTTTTCCAAATAGCAAAGCCAACGACGGCCAAATATTGTCTGTTGGTGAGTGGAAAATGGCCTTTTTAGCGCAGCACAACGCAACAACACTCATCGGCGTCGCTATTATGGCGTATAAATCCTGCGTTTTTGATTGCCAAGTGTCAAATACAGTTAACAGATGACACAAAGCAAATAAAAGAGGACAACAGCTATAGAAACAAAATGTTGGGCCCAATAAAAAAACACCAAACACCAAAAAAGGTCAACGAAAAAGCGTTAAAATTAAAATGATTTTTTTGACACAAAATTTTGTCGCATATCGCGTTGAAAGCAAGCAAAATAGAACGAAAGTGAAGTGAAAGCGCTCTATCTGATCTTTTTTTTTTGCGAAATGGTCGAGTAGCGGCGAGTGTTGTTGAACGGCGTGGTCGTTCAGCAACGACAAATGGCCGCTCAGTGTCGTTGAGCCTTCGTGATTTATGTGAATACATGCGTTCGTATTTCGTTACAGTGCTCAGCATGTGAAGCAAGCAAGCAGCGTAGAAGAATGGTGTGTGAAAATGTGGCGAGGTCAGTGAAGGAAAATGAGACACGTCGCTGGTCTTGATTGCGTTCCTCTTGGTGTTTGCAGTCGTTGGAGTGGTGATGCCACATTGGTCGTAATCGTTAACGTCTATGTCGCATTGGCATAGCTCAATAACCATCTCACATCCGCTCGCTCCAACCAACCAACAGCTAATTTATACTCTCTAAGGTCCAAGTTGTTATACACGAACACACACACACTCTTTCATTAATTTCGTCTCATGCTGCCTTTCGTGTCAAATTGTTGATAGCTTGTTGACGGCCGCCAAAGGCCTAGTTGGGGGTAAGCCGCATGCAGATGAACGAGCTTAGTTGGGAGCACACATGCCCAAAAGCTCGCACATGCCCACACATACTAGTTATGGGATCTAGCAATATTACTGTGTGTGAACCCGCTGTATTCGGCAATTTTTTTGTAGTCAATTTTTACTTCATTTTTTTTCTCCACTTTTGACTAATTTTTGTCATGCAATTTTTGTTTCGTCCATTTTTTGCGCAGGGATTTAGCATTGTTGTGAAAGAGTGGATAAATTCGTTTGACGGGTTGGCTGAGGATATGAGAATTGAATGGCGTGAAACTATTGTCAGCTGGTTAGAGGAGGAAATGTTTATCCGCAGTTATTGGTATCGAATGTTTTGTTGTTTGTTGTTGTGTATTGATATTGTGGATATGGTTTGGTTTGCCGGTTTAGATTTGGATGTTTGAATTTGATTTGCATAAAAATTGCCAAATCATGTAGATAGCTAATAGTCGGCACAGATGAGGTGTTAATCCGCATTTAAAAGTAGAATTCGCGATTGATGGTTTATTCCAACGTTGTAAAGAAATTGTTGAATGATGTTTAGGAACTAGTTTACCTTTAGTAACTGCACGGTTAAAAATTTGAACCTAAATTTTAAACTTTTTTGGACTACATATATGACCAAACCAAATTTGGTTTCAAATTCAATCTAGACCAGTTTTCAAGAAAATTGGCTAAAAGAATCGGGTTTCAATTATAAACCAGAAATGATAAATGTTGTTGGCAAAATTCAATCTTGAATAAGCTTTCAAAAAGAAATATTAGTTTTCAAACCAAAAAATCTTAATTTTAAGCCGAAAAGTTTTAATTTTCAAACTAAAAAGTTTTAATTTTAAACCCACAAGTTTTAGAATAAAATAAAATTAAAAAAATGTGGCACTTCGGGAGTCGAACGAAATCGCCCAGGAGTGTCAGCCGCTGAGCTATGACGCACGTGAAATTTTTGTGGGCAAAATTTAATTACATTCAAACAAACCAAAAAAAAAATTTAGATTGCTTTTTTATTGAGATCTTAAACCGAAACCAAAAAGAAATTGAAAATATTTGTAGGTATTTGGACGGTTTGAAATACTGTACAAAAAAGTTTGAAAAGTTGATTAAACTTTATAATTTAAAATTTAGGCTTATTTTTTTAGCCGTGTGTATGCAGGATCAGCTTTTTGCAGCTTTTGTGGAGGATCAAAATTTTGCAGTTGGGAGAAAATACTGATCTCTTTTTTTTTACCTGACTCTATCGCGTTGGATCCAGACAACACTGCCATCGTCTAGCTCTGTTTTATAGAGTCTACGCTTGCTGGACATGGACATACATAGTTTAATCAGTTTTAACCCAGAGGCTTCCTTGTGTGCAAGCACTCTGTGAAGACCGATTTTAGATCTCTTGGAATGAATTTTATCTTATTTTATTACTAGCTGGTGCCCGCGACTTCGTAAGCGTATAATTTCTGTTTTTTTTTTTTGCAGCTGGGTTGACAAAGAATAAAATCCAACAAAAAGACTGGAGTTCAGCACTTAAGGGTCGTGTTGTCATGTAAGCTTTAAAGTTTGTCTGATCGATAAACCCAAATTTCGGTCACGAAAAATGTTTTCATCGGACTGATAAAGCTTAAAGTTTAATAAAAAATGACTCTAAAGCCATTTATTTCTCCAATATAAAGAACATAAATTACAGAATTTAAACTTTTTTTTACCTCCGAAACCGATCGAGCTATCGAAATTTCAAGATATCTCCCAAAACAATTCAGATATTTCAATGAATCACATCGCATATTATAACACTCAATGGCACCTTTCGTTTGACACCCTTATTGTACTAGGACATTTTTGGTCACCCCTGGTCCACATATTGGGCGATAACCCCAAAACCGGTTGAGATATCGAAAAAAGTAATATCTTTAATTTTAAGTTGAGCGTCGGGCAATTCAACGATTCAATTCAATTCAGTATTTTTAAAGTGTTTACCTTCAATTGGCCTAAGGTGTTAGACCTTCTAGCATACAAGTCACTACAGTGTTGTGAGTTCGACTCTCACAATGTCGGGAAGAAAAGTCCATGAAGAGTTGTAATTCCAGTATCATCGAAACATATGTCGGCTTGTCTAGTTCCTGCAGCGCGTGTGTAAATTTTTCGCAAAAAACACATTTTTATTTTATTTTATTTTTTTCTTTTATTTTGTTTTAGCTTATTTTATTTGTACTTATTTTATTTTGCTTCATTTTATTTTCTTTTGTTTTATTTTATCATATTTTATTGTAGTTTAAGTATTTTACTTTTTTACTATTTTCTTTTTCATAGTAGTTAGTTTTTCATTATTTTTTCAAACTATTTTTTTTTTAGTTAATGTTTATTTTTTTTCATTTCACTTTATTTTTTGTTTTTGTTTTTGTTTTTTTTTTTAATTTTTTTTCCTTATTTCATATTATTTTTATAAAATTTTTGTTTTATTTTATTTTGTTTCATTTTATTTTATTTGATTTTTTCATTCATATTAATATCTTTTTATTTTATTTTTGTTTTATTTTGTTTTTCAAATTTTATTATCAGTCACCCTAACTAGCACAACAATTTTGGAAAAAATTATTAACAGTGCCAGTCACGTATGATACAATTAAAATTATAGTTAAATGTTCTAAAAGTTCTAACATATAACATAAAGAGGGGAAGAGAGGAAAACAGGAAAGATAGGTGGAAAAGGAAATTACAATAATTGAATAACTTAATGACTATAATAAGGAAATGAGGAAAATACATGTACAATAGAGTTGGAATAGTTAGCGATTATTATAAAAATTGGTAACTTCTTTTCTAAAATGCAGTGGATTTGTAAGAAGCCTTAATCTGGCTGGTAGTGAGTTCCAAAGACGAACCGCATTAATGAAAAATGAAAAATTGACGCTCGGATGTCAGAGTTCTGTGTTTAGTGTAAACAAGCAATGTGGTCTACATTGAAGATTGTAGAAACTAAAGCCTTTGATATAAATAGTTCGGCTCCTTAATATGAATTATCTTGTGTATGAATAGCAGAGTTCTGACTTTTAACGAATTGTCGAAGGAAATGTTTAACAATTTTTCAGCATACGCAGACACATGGTCAGATCGTTTTAGCCTAAATACATATCTGGCTATGTTGTTATAAATAACATTAAGCTTGTTTCTGCATATAGAGTCACAACTAGCATAAATCTCACAACCATACAGTAGCGTGGGTATTAGGGATTCCAATCCCGGATCCCGTTGTTTTTTAAGTCCCTAAAATTCCGGGATTACTAGACCTAAATCCCGGGTTCACCGAAAATAAATTTTTAAATACATTTAAGTTTTCCTGTATTTATATATGCAACAAATTCAGGTCCAGGTTAAGAGATGACACTATTAATGCAATAATTTCTTTAATATCACACTTCAAACTTCAGAAAAAGTAATTTTTCTCTAAGTCCAATGGCATTAATTTTTATTTTTATATATAATGAAATTTCAAATTCAAATGCCGTTTTTTGACATACTTTTGCACAAACCCCTACTTCTTTGTTACCAATGAATGGATCCGGGTACCCAGAAGCCCTGGTAGGCAAATCTCATTTTTGACAGAAATGTCGAATGTGTGCTTTGCAGAAGTGCGATGTGCAGTTTTGTACTTTTCCCGACGATATGTAAGTCGTTGTTAATCATATATGTACGTATATTTGGCTATGTTTACCAGTAGTACAAACAACTTATGTTTCAAGTTCCTGAATAGTAACTTTGAGTTACAAATTTAATGTTACTTTTCGTTCGTTATAAAAATGACTGCCTTAATAAATACGTACATACATACTTAAATGAATTACTATAACTTAGTCTACTTTATTACATAGATATGGGGTGCCATTTTTAGCAACAAAAAAAAATTGGGGACAATCCCGGTATCCCGGAGCATTCCATACACTTTACCAATTGCACTAAAAATGTGATTATTCCATGTCAACGTTTTGTTTAATACTAAGCCGAGATTTTTCGCAGTATCAACATATTGTATAACAGAACCGCCCATCATCACTTTATCAAGGTCTTGCGTATTGAAGGATTTTCTGCGAATAACAATACATTTAGATTTTTCAGGATTAATTGACAAACCATTAGCAGATGCCCATGCACCTACTCGCATCAGGTCGGAATTGAGTTCATTTAAACACGTACGAATACGATCAGGTGGACAGTGCATGTACAATTGGACATCGTCAGCATAACTATGCAGATTACAATGTTGCAGGGTATTAGGTAAGTCATTAACGTATAGTACAAACAACAAAGGGCCCAGGATTGAACCTTGTGGAACACCCCTGAGCACAGGTACGAAATTAGACGTATTGCCACCAGCACAAACAGCGATCTGTCAAGTAGGTAAGACCTAATCAAAGCAACGGCATGACAGGAGAAATTAAACAGGTTTTTCAGCTTGCAACATAAAAGCTCATGATCAACCGAGTCAAATGCCTTGGAATGGTCGAGAAGAGTAAGAAAAGCTAGACTATTACCGTCAATTTCCATTCGAATGCTTTCGATTACTTGCAAAAGAGCAGAAATGCAACTTCGCTTCGGTCTGAAACCAGACTGATGGTCCGTGAGAAGTCGGTTTGCATGAACATATGACATAATCTGTACGCTCCATAACTTTTGATAGAATAGGCAAGATAGCAATGGGTCTGAATTCATTATTTTTCTTATGCACAGGAATAATCTTAGCGACTTTTTCAGCACGTCGGAAAAACACAGGTCGTTAGAATAGAGTTTACTAGGTAGGTCACGTGAGGCAAAATCTTAGGCAGGATAATTTTAAGAAACTTGGCACTGGAGCCGTACAGAAGGATTAGATACAGGCAAGGTTACAAAATTTACGTTCATTTCATCTAAATTAGTGAAGAGAGGATCTTGTTCCTTAGTCTTTCCTCCGCCAATTGTCCTTATAGTATTTCAAGTTTGGCGCGAGTGCATAGCAAGACTAAAGTTCTCATTGTAAAATAAAGTTTTCGCTCTTTTAATTGCCTTCGCTGCAGTGATTCGAGCCGACTAAAATTGATTTAATGTTTCAGCAGTGCGATACCTCTTCCAACGCGTATAAGCTTTATTGCGCATATAAATGAAATGTTTAAGATTGGCAGTGAACCAGGGCCTACTGCACCGATTAACTGTTTTCGTTTTTAAAGGGACATAGCAATCAAAGATCCAGCTAATTTTATCTTGTAGAAAGCATGTTTGTTCATCAACAGAAACGAAATTCCGGATGAGACTACTCCACCGACTCTAACGCAGCTATTAAAGTCACGATAGGTCACGGGGCCAGGTGGTCCTATTGCCCGGAAGTCATATATCATGAAAATTAAGTCATGCTTCGAGAAGCCAGAAGCAGATAATTGGTTGTAGTTGAGGGATTTTTGGAGGTCGCTTACAAAGTAAAGATCAAGGAGAGTGCTGCTAGTACGAGTGAAATGCGTAGGCGAGGAGGCGTTCACAGGGTAGAGTCCAAGTGATTCCATACTTAGTTTTAACCCGGCGACAACAAGCAGATTGCTGTTGAAATCACCGGCAATTATAATATTAGTGTAGCCGCAAAGGAGTGGCTGAATGAATTCAGTGAAATCCGAGAAGTTCACTTGACGATTAGGGCGATATACACATCCAATAAGAAGCTTATTAGGGTCTGAAAGTATCTCAATAAACACATATTCAACCGAATCACCCCTTCCAGAAATACAACGTAGTCTACAGGACAAGCTATCTTTTACATAAACCGCAACACCACCACCATGACCCTCACGATCAGCTCTGAACAATTGGTAACCACTTACTTTCAACAAGCCGTTGCTATGACGAGGCGTAAACCAAGTTTCCGATACACAAAGAACGTCAATTGAAGAATTTTCAAAAAAGTATCTAAATTCATCAATCTTTTTATATAAACTCAGGGCGTTTATATGAATTATTTTGAGCCCCATTGCCTGCTTACCAAGAACACGCAACATAGTATACGTAGAGTCTTTGGAACTCATAACGTTAAAATTTGACATAGCCATTAAAAGGACTTAAAAACAGTAACGTTGAATTCACACTGCTAGAAAACACTGACAATATTAAATACTTACTTAACGAGTAACCTATTGAAATAAAGTACATGAGTAGATAAGAACTGAACATAGAAGAAAAGAAGTATATGCATAGATGGTTAAGATAGAAGTTATTGTTCATTCGGAGCAACCCGATGGTCATCACAAGTGTTCTCTTCTTCACGAAAGGATCGGTAGCTTTCAGGATTGAAGTTTTCAAGCTCTGTGAGCATATCCAGGGAGTTGATTGGACATGAATCGTGATTTTTGCTGAGTTTTATGTAAACCAGGCCCCTCCTAGTGAACACAGACAGAACCTTCTTTTTTTTAAAGCAAACATTGCATCTTAAAGAAAAAGTCTTCCTCTTACGAATGGCGTTGAGTTTGCTCAAATATCTTTTTTTTTCGCTAAGATAGAGCAATTTAAAGTTTATAAATTTGCTTAATTTTCCTATAGCTGAAAAACCACTGAATTAACGTAGGTATGATGCAGTAGAACACATACCTCTTACGATAAGTCTACAAATTTCAAGCTTACACATCTTAATTGATTTTAAGATTAACATTTGATAAGTACAAAGGGTAAAAAAATATTCGTTCTATTGCGTTGTATGGAAGCTTGGCAAAGTATTAATCCTTCATGACGATTAAACAAAGAAGCCAATCACAGAAAGAGAGCAATAAACATAATAGATAAGGCAACAAATTAACTAAATAAGTGCGTTATATGTAGGTATATTAGGGTGATTCAAATAAAAAAAAAATGTTTTTATATTGTGCCTTGCCACCTAAAAAGTTATCTATACATATAAAAAGTAAAAGGTTTTCGTTGTCGCCGCTAACCGGCCAAACGCGTTGAAGGTTTTTCACCAAACTTACACACAGGGCAGGTACATGGGCCGACATGCTTTCTTTTTTACATAGGTCCCGGGTAGAAAATAACCTAGGCAAATCTATTCTTAATCTAGGCGCTGGCTAGATTTTCCTACAATAGAAAATTCTACCTTGGGCCTGCCAGGGCTCTGGAATGGAAAGCGTATGGATTATTCTGTAAGGGGACTTCCTAGTTTTGCATACCCTGCACCTGCTCAGTTTTTCCAATCCAGGGCCTAAATATTTTGTCTATATTGAGGCGGCCTAGTTTTTCCAATCCAGCGACAGGATAGTTTTTCCACGATTATAAAATTTAATTAAAGTTGTTCATTTGCTGAACAAATTTCATGCGTTGTGACAGCTGAATGGATAGAGATGATGACTGTAATGTAAAGGTGCCTGGGTTCAATGCTGGCTAGGGACAATGAATTTTTTAACTGATTATTAAATGTATGTGAAGTAGTTTAATTCAAGTTGTTCATTTGCCGAAAATATTTCAATGATTGGAATAGCTCAATGGACTGAGCGGACGAATGTGAGGTACCCGGATTCAATGCTGCGTGAAAGGCAATGAAATATTTTATTTCTTAGCTGGCATTGCCTTGGAAAAACTAGGCAGGGCCTATATTTGCATTACCCCACAGGCCCTTTATTAGAAAGCATTAACAAACATATAAGGGCCTGCGTAAACTTTCATTGGCAGGCCCATGATTTTAAAAGAGAAAATCTAGTCAGGTCCTAGGCTAAATTTAACACATTTTCTACCCGGGAATAGTTTTGTAGTTTGGAGCCCGAGTATTTCCAAGAAAATGTTGTACAACTTCTTTAAAACTTATCCAAGCATTTTTCTCCTCAGATTTCATAGATGTAACAAAATCTTTGTCTTTCATGAGGGTTCTTATGTCGGGTCCTGTAAAAATTCCGTCTTTAATTTTTGCGGCACTTAATGTAGGAAATTTTGAATGAAGATACTGAAAACAATTACCATTTTTATCTAGTGCTTTAACAAATTGCTTCATCAAACCGAGCTTAATGTGGAGAGGTGGTAACAAGATATTTTGACGGTCTACACGGCTCTCATGGATGACGTTTTCTTCACCAATGTCCCATTTTTTTCTTTTTGGCCAATTCTTTTGCGAATAATGCTTTGTTCGCGAACGACTATGCCAAAGGCAAAGAAAACATGGATGTTTTATAAATCCTTGTTGTAAACCGAGAACCATTTGGATCATTTTAAAATCACCACAAATGAGCCAGTTGTGAGAGTTGTAATCAATTTTTTCTAAAAGAAATTTAAAACTTTCATAAGATTCCTTCATTATAACTGAGTGAGCAATTGCTGCAAAATCATTGCCGTTATGGAGTAACACTGCTTTTAAACTTTCCTTAGACGAATCTATAAACAAACGCCAGTCTTCTGGTTTATATATATCTAGTTTATATAAATTTATAAGCCCTTTGATATCATTACAGTAAACAAGAGAATTTTCTTTTGAAAAAAATTTTACAAACTTCTCATCTCTTTTTCTACATTAGGATATTTCATTTTTCTTTTGTTCCTTTTGTTAAAGCCACTTACAATGCTTAAGCAAAAATAACAGTCATTATCGTGATCTACAGGCTCGCGCCAAATAGCTGGTTGAATGACGACCTCTGTTTTAACTTCGTCCCATCTCCCCATATTTGTTCTACAAACATTACAAATAGATTGGGGTACCCATGATTTATCTAAGTTTCTCATTGGTTTATTATAACATTTAAGATATGACTCTTTTATCGAGTCATTTATTGATCTACGAAATTCCTGTGGCTGAAAGTCTTCACAAACATTGCAAAATTGGTCTCTCTTTTTTCCACAGGGAGTTTTGTCTATTTGCATTTTACTTAACATTTTTATTAAAATTTATTTAGTTTAAGATTAAATTCACGTATATTTTAGGAACAGACAAAACATATTTTACAAAATTTTGATTCAAATGACAACTAAGTAAATGTTATATGTTGAAACAAAGTAGTTTTCTATGCAAAGTAGTTTTTTCTAATTTATGTGTTAATAGTTTGTGGGATTGTGTTTTGTGGGCTTGTGGTGTTTAAGCATTAGGTTTATAGATTTAAAATTGCCGGTTAGAGGTTTTTGGGTTTGGGGTACGTGGGATTGGCGTCTGTGAGCTTGGGGTTTGCGGAATCGAGTTATTTAGACTTAAGATGTGTAAGCTTGAAATTTGTAGACTTATCGTAAGAGGTATGTGTTCTACTGCATCATAATAGCGTTAATTCAGTGGGTTTTCAGCTATAGGAAAATTAGCAAATTTATAAACTTTAAATTGCTCTATCTTAGCGAAAAAAAAGATATTTGAGCAAACTCAACGCCATTCGTAAGAGGAAGACTTCTTCTTTAAGATGCAATGTTTGCTTTAAAAAAAAAAAATCTGTCGTATATATATAACCTCAAAAATAGGCAAAACCGGTGTTTTTTGCACTTTTAGGTTAGGATATCTCGAAATCCTGACGTGATAGAGCAATTCTGCGTCCCGATTTGAATTCAGCGCATCGAAAACCTTTAGGAAAGTATGGTCTGGTTTATGGTCAAATTTCTTGTCGGCCTGTGTAATCAGCTACGGCTTTGAGTAATAAGTTCCTCTCTCAACTTGGGATTCAGGAAGATTTCTCGATCGAAATATGGCTTTGAACACAGGTGGTTGAAGGTTTAGAGCAAAACAGAGATGGTTGTGTAGATTTTGTAAGTTTTCGGATTCAACAACAGGAATTCAGTGAACTCTAACTGCACAAGCGGCTGCACGATTTTCCTGCCTGGAAACATACGTTTTTAGAAAATCAACCTCGGCTTCAAGAGCCGTAATCCTCTCTGATGAAGTCTCCAAGCGAGTAACCCGTTCGTTCAAGTCAGACAAATCACGCCGAAGACTATCAAACTTCTCTTCGAATTTGCTGCAAAAAACTTCCAATATCCTGGTTTCCGACTCAAGAATTTGTTTTGCTACCAATTCCATAATCCTTTTTTCTGACTCTAAAAATTGTTGCGCAATTTGTTTCGAAGCAACTCGTTATTTTTAGTCAAGCCTAACTCCATAGTGCGTATAATAGTTGACGATGATTCGCTTATACGAGGGGTTTTAGGCTCCGCGTCAGGGCTTATAGCCTCACCGCGACGTTTACCAGCACCAGCAGACATTTTGGGGCTTATGAAATTGAATTTTAGAAATTCAGAAAAAAGGCAGGTGGCAGCCCTGCAATTGAAGTTTAATTATAGTCTTTGAGAAGCTTCGCACAAGTGTCGCCGACGATAGCTATCCAGGACTCAAATCAGTAAACCGTGACACACAGATGTCGCTAAGTGCAAAGATCTGTAGAAGTTGTTGCTGCTGTAACTAGTCAGCTGGTGTGCACATCCATACAAAAGATAATATGCAGTTGGAGCACCAATCTGATTTACTTGCTTATCACAAAATACTTTCGCCGGAACAGAGTTTTGGTATTAATTATGCAATTGATGCAATCAAAACACTTATGGTTTAATAAATAGACGATGTCACTTATTAAATTTATGTTATTTCTTAATTAGTTACGAATGTAGACGGAGCTATAAATTTTCCTTGTAACAATAACCGGAGCTGCCAGCTTTTTTTTATTTTTTTATTTATTTTAATATTTTTTTATTTATATTTTTATTTAATTTTTTATTTATTTTATTCCTGAGCCCTAACTCCTTTCCTAATAGTTGCGTAGAGTTTTATATATTTTATTTACAGCATAGTTGACATTGTAAAATTGCGTTCGATCACACACTAACAGGAATATCCTGTACTGCATATAAACTCCAACTGTTAAGCGAATTACACAAAGACCATTTGAGTTCGGAAAAGTCAATAGAATAAATGCAATAAAAATGCCACGTCAATGCACATGAGACAAAATTTATGAACGCATGCCGTCTGCAATGCAATAATAAATACAACAACAGCACACACCCAAAACGAAAGTGTCAACAACAAGATATGAATGTAATCTAATGCAGTTGGATGCTGTCTGCTATGGTGCAACATAAAAAAGGAAGGAGAAGTTTGTATATCTCACAAGGCAACAGCAGTGAATACGCAGACATCGGCACCAACGACGACAACACCGCTAAGCGAAGTGAAACAAAACCAAGGCCAAGAGAAAACTGCCTAAGTTTATGCTTCTAAAAAAAACTCGGCATGCATGTTGCCTTGTTTTTGTTTTTTGTTTGTGATGTTATTGCATTTGTGTTTTTCTCATTGCAACTGTCGACAGGAAGTCAAAGTGGGAAAAAAACAAACGGATTTTACCGTTTCCTGTGCCAAAGGGGTTGCAAATTTCTATACTTGCCATGACGCAGATGAAGAAACAAAAAAAAAAACTGCATAAAAACAACAGAGCGAGAGAAATATTCGTGTCGTGAATTGTGCATGTGGGGAGATGTGATCGCAAGGTTTATTGTCAGATTTGAACTTAAGCTAGAAATGCAAACGACGGCTAAATTGAATATGTGGCAAGAGGGTATTCTTGTGAGAAAAGCCGGTTTGCGGCGAAATCGTTTGAATAACTAATAAATGTGTATGAAGTGCAAAGTGTAAAAGCATGCATGGTGATACTTAAAATTTCGGTTACTCGAAGAGATATAATGTAAGTGTGCCAAGGCTTTTATAAATTTTGATAAACTTTTGAAAACCTCCATTTATGAGAATAATTTTAAAATGCATTCACTCTTTTTATTTATTTATTTATTTTTTTTTATTTTATTTAACTTCTTTTTATTTTTTTATTTTTTATTTATTTATTTTTAATTTATTTATTTTTTTTTTTATTTTTTTAAATACCGCCTTTCTTTCTTTTAAAGCTTAAGCAAGACTCCGAAAAACCATCATACATACAAGCAAACAAATATGACGCCTCAATTTTGAGAGATTAAGTTGCATATGTTGCAGTTACATTGCAATAAATGAGAAAACGCCTCAACGCCGACATTTCAACATGAAAGCAAAATTGCGCACACGCACCGAAATCATTTTTCAACAAAGTGACATTGTCTTTCTTCGCTTTCTTTTAGTTTGAGTTCTTGGTTTTTGCATTTCCTAGCTAACCATAACCAATATTTTTGTCTGTCTGGCGTAGAAAAAACAAAGAGAACACAGAATGCACTTTAGTGCACAACTGTACATTTTATTGTCTTATTCCTTTTATATGATTTAATCTGTTTCTATGTCCTTTGAAGTTTCAATCGTAGATCGAGTGCTCTGGGACACGGGGAACCCTTATGCTGAATCCAATTAGGAGATTTGGTATACGGATGGACCAAAGCTGGAAGGTTGTAAAACGGGAGCTGGTATCTATGGACCAAATTTAAAAAAAAAAATAGGTACCAATGGGTAACTACTCCGCTATCTTTCAAGCGGAAATCCATGTAATAGAGATATGCGACAGAGAATGCCTCCGAAGAAGACTTTCCTCTGCCCTTAAATGTTCCCAAAATTATATGAAATTGTATCCAAAACGAAACAAAATTGATCCGAAAACCATCCCAAAATGACCCCTAAATGACCCTAAAATGATCCCAAAATGATCCAAAAATTATGTTTTTTGAACATAACTTTTCACTTAAACAAATAATTGAAAAAGCGCTTCCTGATTCGTGATCCTGAGGCCAAAACACGGCTCTTGATCCCTCTCCCATAATTTTGGCAAATTTTTTAGCAGTAGTGTTAAGAAGACTTAATAAATAATTCTTTTTAAAAAAATAATAATTTTTTCGATATCGCTATCGAAAAAAAACCATCGATAGTGCCTCACCAAAAAAACTATCGATAGTGCCATCGATTGTTTTCCAGCTCTAATTTGCAGTCATTAAGACAGGTGTATGAGTGCTTGGCTTTCGTTGATGTTTTCAATTGGCATTTGGCATTAGCTTGCGCTTAAAGAGGACACCTTTTATTTTCGGTTACGTGGCGGCGAAATAACTGCCTGTTTTATAACCATTTTATAATGATGTTGTAACCTTAAAGATAACACATATTTTGAAGTAGATACAACATCAAAGCGTATTTTATTAGTTCACTCATAACTACAAATATATTATACATTAACCCGGATCGGTCCCCATACAAAAAAAAAAAAGTTTTTCCAGTCCACCCCTAGGATTAAAGATATTTTGAAGGCGATCCCAAACAATTTTTTTTTTTTGCCACGCCCCCCCCGATGGGCTTTTTACTTTTTTTGACACTACGTCGCCATTTTAAGTCCGATTTTAATGAGCCGTACACCGTTGTTCATGGCTTGGAAGCCGCCACAATTCTTACATGGATCATTTTTTACTCCGAGTTCAAATTCTAGTAGTGACTGTCGGTATCTCATTTCACATCATCACATCACATCATGGACTGGAAAAACTTTTTTTGTCGATCCACCCTATTATACATTCATATTATTATAGAGATCAATTTACTGTATACCAATAAAGTCTAAAAGCTAATTTTTTTGAGTTGAGAATATTTAAAAGTAAATGAGCCCCCTAAAGCCCAAATAGCGTAAGTCAAGCTTTTCTTTAACTAAGATATAAAAGGTTTTCTGTTGTCAACTAATAGATTGAACCCTTGATATCACAAGTTAACTCTGATGTTTATTTAGTTGCTATGGAACTAGAACATTTTCCCCTACATAGTGCCATGCCTAACTTTTAAAAACGAAAACTGCACTTACGCCACTTGTGCTTTAGGGTGTTCAAATGTAGCCTGCACATTGCATGCACACTCATTTACATTAGACCGTATCTTAAACTAAATCTCACCGTGTGCAAACAGTGCTTAGTTATCAATTTCTCTTTAGCTAATATGCCAGCGTTTTCATGCATTTTTAGGTATTGAAGAAAATAATATTACTTTTTAACTGAATATGATTTTGTTTAAAAGTAATAGTTATTTATTATTAAATAT
This sequence comes from Campiglossa producta, assembly GCA_964058755.1. NCBI lineage: Eukaryota > Metazoa > Arthropoda > Insecta > Diptera > Tephritidae > Campiglossa > Campiglossa producta. The sequence continues at coordinate 26,618,991 of CAXKVI010000004.1, forward strand.
ATTAAGTAAAAACAAGAAGGAAAGCTGTCTTCGGCTGTGCCGACGGCTATATACCTTTTATGAATAAACGTCTTGTTTTTCACTGTTCGACCCCAGTAGAGACTGTGTGAGTTTAACTTTAGCTCATGCCGAAATTATCGGAACTATCGATTATATGAGCAATAGTTGCTCATTTTAAAAGAGCAATAGTTACGAACTTTCACGTTCCTACCTATCTAATTACAGGAGTTATCTACCAAAATCCGTTTAACGGAACAATCGATTGTATTGTGGCTATGTGAAGCATTTATCCCATCTCAATGATTTTCAAAATCGATATTGCACTTATAAAAATAGAAATACTTACGAAATTTTACGTTCCTACCTGTTTAATTACAGGTGGTTTAGCCCAAAATCCGTTTATCGGAACAATCGATTGTATGGGAGCTATATGTAATATCGGTCCGATCTGGCTGGTTCCGACAAATGATTTCTATATTAGAAAATGGTGGCCGCATACCAAATTTCAGCCAAATATCTCAAAAACTGAGGAACTATGTAGTTGGCGTTCAAACAGACAGACCGACAGACGGACATGTGTCCATCTCTTCTTCTTCCCATACTTGCCAACATCGGACCAAATACCACTTAATCTTCATGAAAGGTTGTAATTACAGAAGCAATCGTTTTCAGAATTTTTCTCTGTCTGCGCGCATCACTTAAGAATTAAATTTAACGTACCCAGTACGCCTAGACCTTTAAATTTAAATTAAAGATATCCCTTATTTCGATAAGTGTACCGGTTTCGGACTTAATGACCCTCAAAAATTGACCCTCCAAAAGTATGGTACTGCTTTCGGCGATGGCTCCAAAACTGTAAGAGGAATAAAAAAGGATGGTTCGACATGTGGGCGTTTTTTTGTTTTTGTGATACTCTCTACTTCGTTTGCATAAGTATGTAATTATTTTAATAAAATAAAATAAAATAAAATTTAAATAGAAATAATTGGCTCGTTTAAAATACGGTCCACAAGCCAAATGAGATATTTGAACGAAATTCACGGAACCAATAGGAAAATGTATATAAAATTACCTTGTGCAAATTGTCATAGTTACCCAGTGAACATGAGAGTCAGAAAATATGACATAATCGAAGTATACAGATTCATTCATACAGCCGAAGAACGCCGTAGTTGAACTCCAAAATGGTAGCTATTCGGAGTCTTGAATAAAACATTTTTTACTTTTTTTGATTTAAACATTTTAGTCCGGCCAATATACAATTTGAAACAACAGTAATTCAAACAGAGACAAATTTTCGCATACAGCTTAGATTTACCTTAAGATAGAAAACATCAAAATTCCTCATCGATCCAATGTGTGCTCAGAAAGTTATTCGGGGTCAAAGGTCAAAACTTATACAGGTATTTTGGACTTTTCGAAAATGGTAAGTTTTTTCGTAAAATTACCTAAGGAAGTTGTAGAACCGGAAATTCTCTAAGAGTTACCACTTCTGATATATCGCGATTGTAAAATAAGCTCTGGAAATTTTATGAAAATACCCGGGTAGAAAATCTATTAAATTTAGCCTAGGGCCTGACTACCCGGGTAGAAAATCTGCTAAATTTAGCCTAGCACCTGACTAGATTTTCCCTTTTAAAATCATGGGCCTGCCAAGGAAAGTTTACACAGGCCCTTATCTGTTTGTTAATGATTTTAATAAAGGGCCTGTAGGGTAATGCAAATCTAGGCCCTGCCTAGTTTTTCCAAGGCAATGTCAGCTAAGAAATAAAATATTTCATTGCCTTTCACGCAGCATTGAACCCGGGCACCTTTACATCACATTCGTCCTCTCTGTCCAATGGGCTATTCCAATCATTGAAATATTTTCGGCAAATGAACAACTTGAATTAAATTTCTTCACATACATTTAATAATAAATTAAAACAGGTAAGGAAGTCTTAGTTCGGGCGAACCGAACATTCAATACCCAGCGGTAATTTTTAGAACGGGATAACAATCATTAGGCCCTAGGAGAATTTACCTAATTTCCGTTACCGAATTATTTCAATTTATGTGATTTTCGATATCGAAAGTGGGCGTGGTTGGAGGGCGATTTTATCCAATATCATCAGATATACTAGTATGCGTTTTGCCAAATTTAATTTCTATCTTAATCGGTTTAAAAGTTACGACCAGTCAAATTTTCAAAAAATCCACCCTTAAAAGTTGGCGGTGCCACGCCCACTATAAAAAATTATGGAGAAATCAAAAGAGGATAGCCGCTTGGATTCACCTATGAAATTACATCAATTTAGCCATTTCAGTTACCGAGATATGTCAATTTCTGTGATTTTCGAAATTTTCGATATCGAAAAAGGGGGCGTGGTTATCATCTGATTTCGCTCATTTTCAATAGCAACCTACCTTGGCCAAATAGTAACCTGTAGATAAAATTTCATGCAAATATCTCAATTTTTACTCAAGTTATCGTGTACACAGACGGACGGACGGACGGGCGGAAACTAAGAACTTTCATATATGGAACTCTATATCTATCTCGATTATTTTGTGCCGTTACAAACTACCGTTATGTAAACAAAATTAATATACCCTTGTACTAGTACTAGTACGCTGGGTATAAAAATGCATTGCCCCTGAGCCAGCATTGAACCCAGACACCGTCATATTACAGTCATCACTTCTATCCATTCAGCTGTTACAACTCATGAAATTTGTTCGGCAAATGAACAACTTTAATTGTATAATTATAACAATTGTATAATCGTGGAAAAACTATCCTGGCGATGGATTGGAAAGAATATACCATAAATTTCTCTTAAATTGAACAACATCCCGGGTAGAAAATAATCTAGGCAAATATATTCTCAATCTAGGCGCTGGCTAGATTTTCCTACAATAGACAATTCTACCTTGGGCCTGCCAGGGCTCTGGAATGGAAAGCGTGTGTTTTTAAATTTACCGTCAAACTTTTGCATACCTTGCACCTGCTCAGTTTTTCCAATCCAGGGCCTAAATATTTTGTCTATATTTGGGCGGCCTAGTTTTTTCAATCCACTGCCAGGATAGTTTTTCCACGATTATAAAATTTAATTAAAGTTGTTCATTTGCCGAACAAATTTCATGCGTTGTGACAGCTGAATGGACAGAGATGATGACTGTAATTTGAAGGTGCCTGGGTTCAATGCTGGCTCAGGGACAATGAATTTTTTTAATTTATTATTAAATGTATGTGAAATTTAATTCAAATTTTTCATTTGCAGAAAACATTTCAATGATTGGAATAGCCCAATGGACAGAGAAGACAACTGTGCCGGGTTCAATGCTGACTGAAAGTCAATGAACTATTTTATTTCTTAGCAGGCATTGCAAAAACTAGGCAGGACGTAGATTTGCATTACCCGACAGGCCCTTTATTAAAAACCATTCACAAACAGATAAGGGCCTGTGTAAACTTTCCTTGGCAGGCCCATGACTTTAAAAGGGAAAATCTAGTCAGGCCCTGGGCTAAATTTAACAGATTTTCTACCCGGGATACGCTTTCCATTCCAGAGCCCTGGCAGGCCCAAGGCAGAATTGTCTATTGTAGGAAAATCTAGCCAGTGTCTAGATTAAGAATATATTTGCCTAGATTATTTTCTACCCGGGTATTTTCATATAATCTTCAGGGCTAATTTTACAGTCGCGATATCTCATAACTGGTTACGCTTAGATAAAAAATGCCTAGAAAAGTCCGAAAAACCTAAAATTTTGACCTTTGACCCTGAATAACTTTTTTATCACACATGGGATCGATGAGGACTTTTCAGGGTTTCTATCTGAAGGTAAACCTAAGCTGTATGCAAAAACAGTCTCTGTGGAAATTATTGTTATTTAACCACTATTTTATGTCTATATTGACCGGACTATTTCTGTATCAATTAATAACAATATTCAATTTATCCGATCATATTTCTGACGATCATATATGTATGTATTTCACATTTTTCGGACTCACATTTTACTTTTATATAAGGAACGCTCAGAAAATGTTGATGGGTAACTAAATATCCATGTAATTAGCCACATACACGCAATTGAAAAACATTCTGACATTAAATATATTAGATAAATTGCAACGTGTGGCATAGTTAGATTGGCATGTTGAGAGGCAAAACAAGCTTGCCATCACTAGTGGCAATCACAATCATAATACAACAAAGACAACAAACTTGTAAGTATACAAATGCAATGCATATATTGTGATGTATAAATACATGAACTACATCTATGACAAACGTCTATAATAGATTTAGTACAATTTAATTTGTATTGTTTTTGTTTATTGGTGGCATTTGGTGATGTTATTTTGCAATGAACGCAATTAGCTAATTTTGACCAAAAATTAAAAGTACATATCGTCGGCTGAATGGAAGATCGCCCTATTTCAAAAAAGTTTTGAAGAACGCCCTATTTCAGAATTTGTTTCAAAAACGCCCTATTTCAGATTTTTTTTCAACAACGCCCCATCTCAGAATTTGATTCAAAAACGCCCTATTTAAATTTTTTTTTCAAAAACGCCCTATTTCAGAATTTGTTTGAAGAACGCCCTATTTCAGAATTTGTTTCAAAAACGCCCTATCTCAGAATTCGTTCAAAGAACGCCCTATTTCAAATGTGCTTTTAGAAAACCTTTAACTCGAATAAAGTTTTTATAATTTAAAAGGCTATGAAAGATTGTAAATATGCATTTTAGAAATTTCTTTTTACTTGCATAGAAGTATAATGTACTTCGGATTTTAGATTTATCGACCTAAATCTGCTACAAAGTGAAGATCATGTGAACTTTTTAATTTTTTAACAACGTTCTCGGATGGAGACAATGAGGCTGTCAGGATCTTTTTACAAATGGTATAGCAACGTAGCATTCGTAGCAAATTTAGACAATAAACTTCAAAAATATAAGTACTTTGACACTAATTTTTCCTGAACAGCCTTAATAAGTTGGGTTTTGTGTCTAGAAAACTTTAATTTTAATATCATTTATATCAGATTGTCAGATGTCTTGTGGTATGATATTTGAAAAACTAGAATAAAATGGAAGGTAAAACATATTTTAATAACAATAAATGGGAAAAAAAGTAACTATAATTTTCTTATTCCGGAATTTTTTTTAAAAGATTTAGATTATGCACCTACTAAAAAAAAAAAACTGGAAATCAATAAAAATCGTGAATTTGAGGGAAATCGCAGTGCTTCCCGCAGAAAATAAAGCCTTTATTAAATACGAGTATGGTGAAGAAGCAATACCTATATTAATTCCCACACAAAAATCAGTATTAAAACAATATCCTCTCACTCAACTATATAATAGTCGGCTGGAGTTGGATGCCGATAAAAAGAAGGATTTGCAGGAAATGTGTACAAAACTAGTAATTCCTGAAGCTTATCATGAATTTTATAATTCAATGATTTAATAAATTAATAAACTCATCCAAAGACATTTAAAATAGTAAATAATTTTGAGTTATAGCTTTTCTAAATGGGCTTCTGAAATAGGGCGTTTTTGAAAAAAATTCTGAGACAGGGCGTTCTTCAAACGAATTCTGAGATAGGGCGTTTTTGAACCAAATTCTGAAATAGGGCGTTCTTCAAACAAATTCTGAAATAGGGCGTTTTTGAAAAAAAATTTGAAATAGGGCGTTCTTCAAACAAATTCTGAAATAGGGCATTGTTGAAAAAAATTCTGAAATAGGGCGTTTTTCAAAACTTTTTTGAAATAGGGCGATCTTCCATTCAGCCGACGATATGTAATTATGAATTAAAGTCAAATACATACATACATATTTACAAACATATGAAGATGCAAAAATGTGTGGGAGCAGCACTTCAAACTAATTGATATTTCCACACCAAATGCTGAAAATCAAAAGGTTATTTTTTTTTTGTTTGTTTTTAATTCTACTCAATCGACCTATGCTTTCACAGCTTTTCAGCATTTTTGAACTTTAATTTTTTTAAATTGTATTGTCACAGTGTCCTAAAGTATATGATAAAGTTTAAATCTCTAGGCCATCAGAAAATTTGTTAAAAGTCGATCGCAAGATTACCAATTTCAAACGAATTTTCGAAATTGTTCGATCCATGCACTACCTAGCGAGATTGCACTGTTACTGGGTTGTGAAAAATGTGTAAATTTTGAAACCTCTAGCAAGATTTAATTAGTTGTTGTTATTATTGGTCATTATATAGAGCCGTGTGTGCCAAAAAGACATAAGCGCCATAGAAAAAAAGACGTAACAGCTCTTTGCCTTCCTTAAAAAGTGGGAACAAACAAGTAAAATGTACTTACGAAAGAATTGATATTTCTTCAACTTCGCAGAAATTAACCGAGGCGGACCACCAAATACGAGCATTAGCATGAGTGATATGTTCCAGCGTGGTATGCAACCTCCACCAGCGAATGCGAATCTGCAACAGTCACTACCCAACCCACATTTGCCCTACAAGTTTACCCGCAACCACGTCGACTAGATTTCTAGTCATTTTTAAATGGCTGTAATAACTTTTATACATATCGAGCCCTAACTGCAATTTTGGTGTAACCAGCAAAATTTTAAAAATCCGTTTTTTTTTGGCGAATATCGGTAGTTTTTCTTATTTTAAACCATCTCACAAAATATTATAACTGTATTAAGTACCACTTCAAAAATAAAGCCAAAGCAATTTTGATGTAACCAACATTTTGCCTTAAAATTTTTAGAATTTTGAAACTAAAAAACTTTTTCCTGTAAAATTTTATTTTTGTTGGTTACACCAAAATGGCTGTTAGGGCTCGATATGATAATCGCATAATGTAAAAAGTTTTGAAAACTTCATAGCCTCTATTTTAAGAATATGTAAAGTTTTTTTTTAAGTTTCAAAATTTGTTAGAAAATTCACTTGAAAAAAAACATCAATTTTTACCCATACAAAATGGGAAAGGACGAAAAAATAACGACGTCATGGAGCTAAGTTACAGTGCTCATTTTTCGCAAGGCTTCTCATCACACTAATACGTATGAATATAACTAAATATATTCACACAGTTGAAAGCCGTATATATATATATGTTTAAAAGCGTCCTTGTGTAAATATTTAAATTTTTATTTTAAATTTAATGGGATTTAAATACCAATCAGCTAATAAGAATTTCAATATTAATCTAGATGAAGGCTGTTATGTAACATAATTAACTATAACTTAAGTTGAAACATAGAATGTATTTTTTTTTTTTGTTATACATGTAAACACATCCATGTATCTATATATAATTTATTTCGTTCACTAATACTTTTCATAACAATTTTAGTAAGAAAATTTGAAAGTAAGAACTACACCTTTTTCAGTTTATATTCACAAAGTTGCAATTTATATTCAAAAAAACACAATTAATATTCAAAAACTTCCATTTGATAATCAGAAAGTTAAAATTAATATTCAGAAAACAACAATTAATATTTAGAAAACTACAATTGATATTCAGAAAATTATAATTGATATTCAGAAATCCAAATTTATATGAAAAAATTTCAAGTGCGGAGTACAAAGAAATTTTCTTAATATGAATTTTAACTTTCTGAATATCAATTGTATTTTTCTGAATATCAAACGGAACTTTCCGAATATCAAATGGAATTTTTGGAATATTAGGAAGGAACGGGTGAGATAACCTAGAAGGTTCTACTGATACCGCAAGGTGTAGAAAAAGATTATAAATTATCGACTTTCTTAAAAAAAAGTAAAATCGAAATCATACTTCTATTTTGCGTACACGGTTCGATATAATGAACTTTGAAAATTTTATAGGCTTTTGACCAGTCCAATATGTTTTATCAAATTATTCTTTGATTATTTGGCCAAAACAAGTTGAAAATCGTCGCCTAAGAGTGTAAACCTGCCAAATCCGTCCCAAACCAAAATTGACCTTTTGATGCAGTTTGAAAGAGTAGGCGATTCCGCACTTGCCAAGCAAACAAAATCTGTCAATATAAATATATAAATGTAAAATATTGTTTGATGAGAAAAGCTGCTAAGTACAACGCGATCAAACTCAACTGCTAAATCCAATATATTGTGCTTTTACCTTCGGTTACACAGTGCGACAGCCATTTTACACTTTTGAAGCGACCTAGTAGATATTGTTCATCTGGTCGAGTTATACACGAAACGCCCTTTAAAAAGTTTGTAACACCCCCAAAATCAGGTTTTAAGACCAAAAAACCTTTTTTCAGTTTCTTCGTAAAAAAAATTCATTAAAAATCCAACCGATTTCAAAATTCTCAACGGTTTTGGGTAGAGAATTGTTGACACTTTCGATAATTATATTGTATTTTATTCAATTGAAAAAAGTATGGTATGTTTTTTAAGCCAGAAGTTGGAATTTTTGGAAATTTCATCCGGTTTTCCGGTTTTGACGCCAATTTTTTGGCACTAATTGACAATGAATGAACCTTATTGGGCATGTGCTATCGAGAGGCATTCATTACTTAATTATACCATTTTTTTTTTGAAAGGACTTCAAGATTCAAGATATGCAGCCTAAACTAAAATCTAATATTTTGGTCCCAAGCTCCCTACAGGAGTACTGTGTTCAATTAGGCGGGTCGTTTTAAAAATCGCCCAAGTGAAAAAGAAAATTGTATTTTAGGAATCAAAATAAGTTACTTTACCGAAGGAAGCATATGTACCTCTAAAACCAATTCTAATGTCCCAACTTTTTACTTTTGTCCTTGAGCGCAAAAGTTTGAAAAATCTTTAGTTAACCCATTTAGAATGCGAATCGTGCTCAAATGTATGACCGGGCCCCACTAACTTTGGGCTGACGGACCCATGACAGTGGCACACCCCATAAACCACCACCTGGGGGGTACCCATACAAACATTTAAAAAAATTACGATTTTTGGCACTTTTTAAGAAAAATTCACTGAAATGGCTATGTTTCTTAAAGTTCTTAAGAGAAAAATGAACTCCAGACATGAAAAAAGATAGTCACTTAGCTGATTTTATCACGTAAAGTGCCAAAAATTGTAATTTTTTGATTTTTTTGTATGGGGACCCCCAAAGGTGGGGTCTTAGGGGTGCGCCACTGGCATGGGTGGGTCGGCCTTAAAAAGTTAGTGGGGGCCGGTCATACATTTTAACACGATTGGGGCACTCTAAATGGATAAACTTCAAACCTTGGCGCTCGAAGTCAAAAGTACAAAGTTGGGACATTAGAATTGGTTTTAGAGGTATGCTTCCTTCGGCGAAGTATCTTATTTTGATCCCTAAAATACGATTTTTCTTGTCACTTGGGTGAATTTCAAATTGACCCGCCTAATTGAACACAGTACCCCTGTAGGGCGGTTGAGACCAAAAAATTTGATTTTGGATTATGCTGCATACTTGAAAACCTGCAGTCCCTTCCAAAAAATAAAACTGGTATAATTAAGCAGTGAATGCCTCTCGATGACACATGCCCAATTAGGTTCATTTATTGTCAATTAGTGGTAAAAAAATGGCGTCAAACCGGAAAAACCGAAAGAAAAAAAATCAATTTCTCGCGTGAAAAACATGTCATAACCTTTTCAAGTGAACAAAAGACTATACATATTTCGAAGGTGTCAACAATTCTCTACCCATAACCGTTGTGAATTTCAAAATCGGTTGAAAACTCTGAAAAAACGGTTTTTTGACCTTAAACCAGATTTTGGGGTTGTTACAAATCTTTTGAAGGGTGTTTCGTGTATAACTCGACCAGATGAACAATCTCTAAAAGCGTATTTAATTTTTTATTTTTTGTCGCACTGTGTTATTATCTTGAAATTTCAAAAATCGTGTTTTCAGGGTCTAAAACAAACCTGTTTCTCAAGAGATACAAAATCGAATTTCTCATGAACTTTGGTTATTACCTTTAGCTTTTAATACCTGAACATTTCGTTTTGTTATTTTCATACTAAGGGTCTCTGCTGATGGATCTTCTTAACCAATCAATTTTTTTTTAGTATATAAGTTTTCGCATAATTTTTGGAGGTTTTTCCAAGCAACCTTTAATACACTAATGTCGGCGATATACCAACAGGTTATCATAAACTCAAACGAGATTTTTGCCGAGCTTCTCTTTCCAACTTGCCGACTCCGAACGGCACTTGCAAAGCAAATGAATTTTTTGCCGAGAAGCTTCTCATGGCAGAAAAACACCCGGAGAGTTTGCCAAACTACTGCCGAGGGGCGACCCCGTTTAGAAAAGTTCTCTTTCTAAATAATTTTTGATGTTACTTTTGTCGGGCATCGAACCGCCACGACTTGGTGTAGAAGGCCCAACACTTAACCGCTACACCACGGCGGTCACCAGACCTTTGCATAGTCTTAAAGTTGAAGCTTCCACCTTTCCAACAAAAAAAATCGCGTGCAATTATCGTAACTATCAACAAATAAAATGGGAAACATTTTCTTCATAGAGGAAAACTGCTAAATCCCGGGTAGAAAATCTGTTAAATTTAGCCTAGGGCCTGACTAGATTTTCCGTTTTAAAATCAAGGGCCTGCCAAGGAAAGTTTACACAGGCCCTTATCTGTTTGTTAATGCTTTTTAATAAAGGGCCTGTCGGGTAATGCTAATCTAGGCCCTGCCTAGTTTTTCCAAGGCAATGCCAGCTGAGAAATAAAATAATTCATTGCCTTTCAGTCAGCATTGAACCCGGGCACCTTTGCAACACAGTTGTCTTCTTTGTCCATTGGGCTATTCCAATCATTGAAATATTTTCTGCAAATGAACAACTTGAATTAAATTTCACATACATTTAATAATCAATTAAAAAATGCATTGCCCCTGAGACAAATAAATTTGCCTAGATTATTTTCTACCCGGGATCCCTTTTTGGTTTTGAAAATCAAAAAACTAAAACCTGCTAAGTTATAAATTTGCCAATAAAACCATAAAAACGTAATTTCTTTCTTTCTTTTTGGATTAGGGCTATAGAACGCCGGGCGATTAACAAAGGATATGCAGGATTCGGCCCTTAGGCTAAGAGTTAAAGATATATTTAGTTGTTTGCCTCTACTGTAAAATATGTTTTTTGGTCGATGGCAGGTTTACACTCTTAGACGACGAAATGCTACAAACACAAAGCGATTAAACAAGATCCTTCAACAAGATCGAAATTGTAATCATCGTAGATGGTATCTATTATATATAAATGCGTAATGCTTAAAAGTTTTTTCCCTTTTTTGCAATAACCACAATTCTAAGGTATATACAATTTGATATGTATCGATAGGTTTCGCCGAGCAGGGTGTGCGACAACAAGCCTAAAATTAAAAAAAAAAAATAATTATAATATGATTTGAAAGTCACACCACTACAAGTGCTAAACTCGCATTCACTTTATAGAGCCGCTGTTATGTGTATGTAAGTACGCTTGCATTGTTGTGCTTGCATTCATTGCAGTTGGGGAGAGTTGTTTTTTTGGGAGCAATAATAAACAACTTTATTGAGAATAGGTACAAACAGTGTTTCCAAAACCAAATCTGTGCGTGGGTATTCAGAGAAGCAAATGCATGCTCAGACATGATGTTTTGAAAAAAAAGCACAAAGCCCTTCGTGGCTAGACTTAGTGAAATAAAATAAAAAAAGGAAAATTGATAAAACTAAAAAAAGTAAAATAAGAAATAGAAAAGTGATTGAAAGTAAAATGAGAAATTTGTTGGAAATGAAAGGAGAGGAAAGAATATAAAATTATTAATAATAATAAAGGTAGCGAGGAGGAAGGTACGAAAATAAATGAAAATAAAGGAAAGAAAGGTAATGAAAAGCTAAAAAGGATAAGTAAAGGAAATTAATGGAAAAGAAAGAAAACTAAAGGAGTTACGGAAAGGAAAAAAAGAAAGTAAGAAAAGGGCAGGAAAAGTAAAGGTAACGGAAGGAAAGGTAAGGAAAAAAGTGAAAGAAAATAAATGAAAAAAAATAAAAGAAAGGAAATGAAATGAAAAAAAATGAATAAAATGACAGGAAACTAAGGAAAACGAAACTAAAGCAAAGGAAATTAAAGAAAAAGAAAATAAACGGAAAAAGGAATGTAATGGAAATGGAAAGAAAGGTCAGGTAAGAGAATAAAAGAAACGAAAATAAAGGAAAAGGACAGAAAAGAGAGAAAGAATGAAGGGAAATAAAATGAAATGAAAGAAGTGAAAAGGAAAGAGACATACATACATATTTACAAACATATGAAGATGCAAAAATGTGTGGGAGCAGCACTTCAAACTAATTGATATTTCCACACCAAATGCTGAAAATCAAAAGGTTATTTTTTTTTTGTTTGTTTTTAATTCTACTCAATCGACCTATGCTTTCACAGCTTTTCAGCATTTTTGAACTTTAATTTTTTTAAATTGTATTGTCACAGTGTCCTAAAGTATATGATAAAGTTTAAATCTCTAGGCCATCAGAAAATTTGTTAAAAGTCGATCGCAAGATTACCAATTTCAAACGAATTTTCGAAATTGTTCGATCCATGCACTACCTAGCGAGATTGCACTGTTACTGGGTTGTGAAAAATGTGTAAATTTTGAAACCTCTAGCAAGATTTAATTAGTTGTTGTTATTATTGGTCATTATATAGAGCCGTGTGTGCCAAAAAGACATAAGCGCCATAGAAAAAAAGACGTAACAGCTCTTTGCCTTCCTTAAAAAGTGGGAACAAACAAGTAAAATGTACTTACGAAAGAATTGATATTTCTTCAACTTCGCAGAAATTAACCGAGGCGGACCACCAAATACGAGCATTAGCATGAGTGATATGTTCCAGCGTGGTATGCAACCTCCACCAGCGAATGCGAATCTGCAACAGTCACTACCCAACCCACATTTGCCCTACAAGTTTACCCGCAACCACGTCGACTAGATTTCTAGTCATTTTTAAATGGCTGTAATAACTTTTATACATATCGAGCCCTAACTGCAATTTTGGTGTAACCAGCAAAATTTTAAAAATCCGTTTTTTTTTGGCGAATATCGGTAGTTTTTCTTATTTTAAACCATCTCACAAAATATTATAACTGTATTAAGTACCACTTCAAAAATAAAGCCAAAGCAATTTTGATGTAACCAACATTTTGCCTTAAAATTTTTAGAATTTTGAAACTAAAAAACTTTTTCCTGTAAAATTTTATTTTTGTTGGTTACACCAAAATGGCTGTTAGGGCTCGATATGATAATCGCATAATGTAAAAAGTTTTGAAAACTTCATAGCCTCTATTTTAAGAATATGTAAAGTTTTTTTTTAAGTTTCAAAATTTGTTAGAAAATTCACTTGAAAAAAAACATCAATTTTTACCCATACAAAATGGGAAAGGACGAAAAAATAACGACGTCATGGAGCTAAGTTACAGTGCTCATTTTTCGCAAGGCTTCTCATCACACTAATACGTATGAATATAACTAAATATATTCACACAGTTGAAAGCCGTATATATATATATGTTTAAAAGCGTCCTTGTGTAAATATTTAAATTTTTATTTTAAATTTAATGGGATTTAAATACCAATCAGCTAATAAGAATTTCAATATTAATCTAGATGAAGGCTGTTATGTAACATAATTAACTATAACTTAAGTTGAAACATAGAATGTATTTTTTTTTTTTGTTATACATGTAAACACATCCATGTATCTATATATAATTTATTTCGTTCACTAATACTTTTCATAACAATTTTAGTAAGAAAATTTGAAAGTAAGAACTACACCTTTTTCAGTTTATATTCACAAAGTTGCAATTTATATTCAAAAAAACACAATTAATATTCAAAAACTTCCATTTGATAATCAGAAAGTTAAAATTAATATTCAGAAAACAACAATTAATATTTAGAAAACTACAATTGATATTCAGAAAATTATAATTGATATTCAGAAATCCAAATTTATATGAAAAAATTTCAAGTGCGGAGTACAAAGAAATTTTCTTAATATGAATTTTAACTTTCTGAATATCAATTGTATTTTTCTGAATATCAAACGGAACTTTCCGAATATCAAATGGAATTTTTGGAATATTAGGAAGGAACGGGTGAGATAACCTAGAAGGTTCTACTGATACCGCAAGGTGTAGAAAAAGATTATAAATTATCGACTTTCTTAAAAAAAAGTAAAATCGAAATCATACTTCTATTTTGCGTACACGGTTCGATATAATGAACTTTGAAAATTTTATAGGCTTTTGACCAGTCCAATATGTTTTATCAAATTATTCTTTGATTATTTGGCCAAAACAAGTTGAAAATCGTCGCCTAAGAGTGTAAACCTGCCAAATCCGTCCCAAACCAAAATTGACCTTTTGATGCAGTTTGAAAGAGTAGGCGATTCCGCACTTGCCAAGCAAACAAAATCTGTCAATATAAATATATAAATGTAAAATATTGTTTGATGAGAAAAGCTGCTAAGTACAACGCGATCAAACTCAACTGCTAAATCCAATATATTGTGCTTTTACCTTCGGTTACACAGTGCGACAGCCATTTTACACTTTTGAAGCGACCTAGTAGATATTGTTCATCTGGTCGAGTTATACACGAAACGCCCTTTAAAAAGTTTGTAACACCCCCAAAATCAGGTTTTAAGACCAAAAAACCTTTTTTCAGTTTCTTCGTAAAAAAAATTCATTAAAAATCCAACCGATTTCAAAATTCTCAACGGTTTTGGGTAGAGAATTGTTGACACTTTCGATAATTATATTGTATTTTATTCAATTGAAAAAAGTATGGTATGTTTTTTAAGCCAGAAGTTGGAATTTTTGGAAATTTCATCCGGTTTTCCGGTTTTGACGCCAATTTTTTGGCACTAATTGACAATGAATGAACCTTATTGGGCATGTGCTATCGAGAGGCATTCATTACTTAATTATACCATTTTTTTTTTGAAAGGACTTCAAGATTCAAGATATGCAGCCTAAACTAAAATCTAATATTTTGGTCCCAAGCTCCCTACAGGAGTACTGTGTTCAATTAGGCGGGTCGTTTTAAAAATCGCCCAAGTGAAAAAGAAAATTGTATTTTAGGAATCAAAATAAGTTACTTTACCGAAGGAAGCATATGTACCTCTAAAACCAATTCTAATGTCCCAACTTTTTACTTTTGTCCTTGAGCGCAAAAGTTTGAAAAATCTTTAGTTAACCCATTTAGAATGCGAATCGTGCTCAAATGTATGACCGGGCCCCACTAACTTTGGGCTGACGGACCCATGACAGTGGCACACCCCATAAACCACCACCTGGGGGGTACCCATACAAACATTTAAAAAAATTACGATTTTTGGCACTTTTTAAGAAAAATTCACTGAAATGGCTATGTTTCTTAAAGTTCTTAAGAGAAAAATGAACTCCAGACATGAAAAAAGATAGTCACTTAGCTGATTTTATCACGTAAAGTGCCAAAAATTGTAATTTTTTGATTTTTTTGTATGGGGACCCCCAAAGGTGGGGTCTTAGGGGTGCGCCACTGGCATGGGTGGGTCGGCCTTAAAAAGTTAGTGGGGGCCGGTCATACATTTTAACACGATTGGGGCACTCTAAATGGATAAACTTCAAACCTTGGCGCTCGAAGTCAAAAGTACAAAGTTGGGACATTAGAATTGGTTTTAGAGGTATGCTTCCTTCGGCGAAGTATCTTATTTTGATCCCTAAAATACGATTTTTCTTGTCACTTGGGTGAATTTCAAATTGACCCGCCTAATTGAACACAGTACCCCTGTAGGGCGGTTGAGACCAAAAAATTTGATTTTGGATTATGCTGCATACTTGAAAACCTGCAGTCCCTTCCAAAAAATAAAACTGGTATAATTAAGCAGTGAATGCCTCTCGATGACACATGCCCAATTAGGTTCATTTATTGTCAATTAGTGGTAAAAAAATGGCGTCAAACCGGAAAAACCGAAAGAAAAAAAATCAATTTCTCGCGTGAAAAACATGTCATAACCTTTTCAAGTGAACAAAAGACTATACATATTTCGAAGGTGTCAACAATTCTCTACCCATAACCGTTGTGAATTTCAAAATCGGTTGAAAACTCTGAAAAAACGGTTTTTTGACCTTAAACCAGATTTTGGGGTTGTTACAAATCTTTTGAAGGGTGTTTCGTGTATAACTCGACCAGATGAACAATCTCTAAAAGCGTATTTAATTTTTTATTTTTTGTCGCACTGTGTTATTATCTTGAAATTTCAAAAATCGTGTTTTCAGGGTCTAAAACAAACCTGTTTCTCAAGAGATACAAAATCGAATTTCTCATGAACTTTGGTTATTACCTTTAGCTTTTAATACCTGAACATTTCGTTTTGTTATTTTCATACTAAGGGTCTCTGCTGATGGATCTTCTTAACCAATCAATTTTTTTTTAGTATATAAGTTTTCGCATAATTTTTGGAGGTTTTTCCAAGCAACCTTTAATACACTAATGTCGGCGATATACCAACAGGTTATCATAAACTCAAACGAGATTTTTGCCGAGCTTCTCTTTCCAACTTGCCGACTCCGAACGGCACTTGCAAAGCAAATGAATTTTTTGCCGAGAAGCTTCTCATGGCAGAAAAACACCCGGAGAGTTTGCCAAACTACTGCCGAGGGGCGACCCCGTTTAGAAAAGTTCTCTTTCTAAATAATTTTTGATGTTACTTTTGTCGGGCATCGAACCGCCACGACTTGGTGTAGAAGGCCCAACACTTAACCGCTACACCACGGCGGTCACCAGACCTTTGCATAGTCTTAAAGTTGAAGCTTCCACCTTTCCAACAAAAAAAATCGCGTGCAATTATCGTAACTATCAACAAATAAAATGGGAAACATTTTCTTCATAGAGGAAAACTGCTAAATCCCGGGTAGAAAATCTGTTAAATTTAGCCTAGGGCCTGACTAGATTTTCCGTTTTAAAATCAAGGGCCTGCCAAGGAAAGTTTACACAGGCCCTTATCTGTTTGTTAATGCTTTTTAATAAAGGGCCTGTCGGGTAATGCTAATCTAGGCCCTGCCTAGTTTTTCCAAGGCAATGCCAGCTGAGAAATAAAATAATTCATTGCCTTTCAGTCAGCATTGAACCCGGGCACCTTTGCAACACAGTTGTCTTCTTTGTCCATTGGGCTATTCCAATCATTGAAATATTTTCTGCAAATGAACAACTTGAATTAAATTTCACATACATTTAATAATCAATTAAAAAATGCATTGCCCCTGAGACAAATAAATTTGCCTAGATTATTTTCTACCCGGGATCCCTTTTTGGTTTTGAAAATCAAAAAACTAAAACCTGCTAAGTTATAAATTTGCCAATAAAACCATAAAAACGTAATTTCTTTCTTTCTTTTTGGATTAGGGCTATAGAACGCCGGGCGATTAACAAAGGATATGCAGGATTCGGCCCTTAGGCTAAGAGTTAAAGATATATTTAGTTGTTTGCCTCTACTGTAAAATATGTTTTTTGGTCGATGGCAGGTTTACACTCTTAGACGACGAAATGCTACAAACACAAAGCGATTAAACAAGATCCTTCAACAAGATCGAAATTGTAATCATCGTAGATGGTATCTATTATATATAAATGCGTAATGCTTAAAAGTTTTTTCCCTTTTTTGCAATAACCACAATTCTAAGGTATATACAATTTGATATGTATCGATAGGTTTCGCCGAGCAGGGTGTGCGACAACAAGCCTAAAATTAAAAAAAAAAAATAATTATAATATGATTTGAAAGTCACACCACTACAAGTGCTAAACTCGCATTCACTTTATAGAGCCGCTGTTATGTGTATGTAAGTACGCTTGCATTGTTGTGCTTGCATTCATTGCAGTTGGGGAGAGTTGTTTTTTTGGGAGCAATAATAAACAACTTTATTGAGAATAGGTACAAACAGTGTTTCCAAAACCAAATCTGTGCGTGGGTATTCAGAGAAGCAAATGCATGCTCAGACATGATGTTTTGAAAAAAAAGCACAAAGCCCTTCGTGGCTAGACTTAGTGAAATAAAATAAAAAAAGGAAAATTGATAAAACTAAAAAAAGTAAAATAAGAAATAGAAAAGTGATTGAAAGTAAAATGAGAAATTTGTTGGAAATGAAAGGAGAGGAAAGAATATAAAATTATTAATAATAATAAAGGTAGCGAGGAGGAAGGTACGAAAATAAATGAAAATAAAGGAAAGAAAGGTAATGAAAAGCTAAAAAGGATAAGTAAAGGAAATTAATGGAAAAGAAAGAAAACTAAAGGAGTTACGGAAAGGAAAAAAAGAAAGTAAGAAAAGGGCAGGAAAAGTAAAGGTAACGGAAGGAAAGGTAAGGAAAAAAGTGAAAGAAAATAAATGAAAAAAAATAAAAGAAAGGAAATGAAATGAAAAAAAATGAATAAAATGACAGGAAACTAAGGAAAACGAAACTAAAGCAAAGGAAATTAAAGAAAAAGAAAATAAACGGAAAAAGGAATGTAATGGAAATGGAAAGAAAGGTCAGGTAAGAGAATAAAAGAAACGAAAATAAAGGAAAAGGACAGAAAAGAGAGAAAGAATGAAGGGAAATAAAATGAAATGAAAGAAGTGAAAAGGAAAGAAAATCAAAAGAAAAGAGAGAGAAGAAAAGGAAAGGAAAGACAAGGGTAGGGAAGGAAAGAAAAGCAAAAGAAATAAAATGAGATGAAAGGAGAGGAAAGGAAAGGAAATAAAAGCAAAGGAAAGGAAAGAAATACGTATGAAGACTACACTGAGAGAAATGCATTGAATGTTGTGACAATATCACTATTGATAGCGCCGAGTTTGATGCAATATTCATTCAGAATGAGCGAGTTATCAAATATTATTTGCTCCCAATAAAAAGTAAAATGACATGTCAACCATTTCCATATGATGTACTATTTTTTATATTTATGGATAGAATACTAATATATTTGAACGGCATGTCCATATCTATGGTCGTGATATGAATTTCTATTGTCGGTATATCCATATCCATATTTACTACATAGTAATAATGGTAGAGACAGCGTATTAATATATATGGACGAAATGTAAATTTTTCTGGGACGCATAATCATAATAGTTCAACAATTTTTACTATGGATTTTCTAACAATATTACAACTTGTTGGAGCGGTTTTTTTTCAAAATTTTTTGAATTTCTTATGATTGAACATTTTTCTAAAAATTTTATAATATGCCGTAGCCGAATGGTAGAATACTGGGCTAACGTGCCAGAGGAGCATGGTGCGAGTCTCACTGAAACCAGATGTCATATATAAAATTTTTTTTTTTTTTTTAACTATTTAGAATTTATCAATAGTTTATATGGATACCATTTCAATAGTGATTTATCAAAAAAGCATTGATGAAGCATCCATATTCATTGATGGGACAGAAATATCAATTTTTTTTAATGTAATATCAATAATTAGGGATGTTCGATCCATAGATTTCCCTCCGTTTACCTAAGAAGAATAAATAATTATCAACATTGAAAGGTGGGGTGCGATAAAGCCATGCGAGATAACGCCATATGGCCTTATCACTCAATTCAAAGAGAGATAAAGCCATATTCGCGCCAAAATTTCTGTATGGCTTTATTTCCAATTTCAAAGAGCGATATGGCCATATTCCGTTATCTCGTATGGCTTTATCTCTCATTTGATTTTCCCTTTTTCGAAATATTTTCTGCTCTATATGCAATCAAGAAGGTGTAAGCATTGTGTAAAAGGGAAAAATCATTAGTTTCTCCTTTTACGAAATGTGCACTATTAGTGATTTTAACCCTCCGTAAAAGGAAGAATTCCCTTCTATTATTTTACTAGCTGACCCGGCAGACGTTGTCCTGCCACAAATTTATTTCCCTGTCTGTTTCTCTAACCCGATCCCTATATCTATTTTAAAACATATCCCTATCTCCTTCATATAGGAGAAACCACGCCCCCTTTTTCCTTATTCCCAGTTTTTTTTTGGGGGTGTCCGGGATTGATCTTATATAACTCCTCACAAAATTTCAGGGGTCTAACCTAAATACTTCTACAGATATGGACTATGGAGTATTTTATTCGTATGGGAGGTGCCACGCCCCCTTTATCGTTAACTCGAGTTTTTTGGGAGGTATTAGGGATCGATCACATATAAACCCTCACCAAATTTCAGTGGTCTAACATAAATACTTGCAGAGATATGGGCTATGAAATATTTCCTTCATATAGGAGAAACCACGCCCCCTTTTTCCTTATCCCAGTTTTTTTTGGAGGTGTCCGGGATTGATCTTATATAACTCCTCACAAAATTTCAGTGGTCTAGCCTAAATACTTCTAGAGATATGGACTATGAAGTATTTTATTCGTATGGGAGGTGCCACGCCCCCTTTATCGTTAACTCAAGTTTTTTTGGAGGTATTAGGGATCGATCACATATAAACCCTCACCAAATTTCAGTGGTCTAACATAAATACTTGCAGAGATACGGGCTATGAAATGTTTCCTTCGTATGGGAAGTGCCACGCCCCCTTTTTCTTTATCTCCAGTTTTTTTGGAGATGATGGGATTAATCTTATTTAACTCCTCAAGAAATTTCAGTGGTCTAACCTAAACACTTCCCGAGATATGGACTATGAAGTATTTCATTCGTATGGGAGGTGCCACGCCTCCTTTTTCGTTACCCTAGTTTTTTTGGAGGTGGTAGGGATCGACCTCATCTAACCTCTAACCACGTTTCAGTGGTCTAACATGAATACTTCCAGAGATATCGACTATGAAATATTTCATTTGTATGGGAGGTGCCACGCCCCCGTTTTCGTTATCCCCAGCTTTTTTGGAGGTGGTAGGGGTCGATCTCATATAATCCCTTACCAAATTTCAGTGGTCTAACATGAATACTTCCAGAGATATCGACTATGAAGTATTTCATTCGTATGGGAGGTGCCACGCCCCCTTTTTGGTTAACCCCCAGTTTTATGGGTGAGAATGGTGTTGTTATCCTATAGGTCTGTACCGATTTCCAGGTCCCTACCTTAAACCCATTTAGAGATATTCACCTTGAAGGAAAATGTTTGTATGGGAGGTGCCACGCCCCCCTAATATTTTGTTCTGATTTTATGCGCGTGGTAATAACAAACAAACCCCCTAAAGGAAGTATATGATTTGGTTCAGCCGTTTTCGAGTTTTAGCGTAACGACTGAACACCATTTCATTTTTATATATATAGATTGTATGGGAGGTACCACGCCCCCTTTTTCGATAACCCCAAGTTTTATGGGTGAGAATGGTGTTGTTATCCTATAGCTCTATACCAATTTTCATGTTCCTACCTTAAACACTTTTGAAGATATTCACCTTGAAAAATTCAGTTTGTATGGGAGGTGCCACGCCCCCTTTTCCGATTACCCCTTCTTTTATGTGTAAGAAGGCTTTTGATACCATATAGGTCTATACCAATTTTCAGGTCCCTACCTTGAACCCTTTCACAGATATTCTGCTTAAAAAATTTAGTTTGTATGGGAGGTACCACGCCCCCTCATTGGATAACCCCCGATTTTATAGGTGAGAGTGGTGCTGTTATCCTGTAGCTCTGTACCAATTTTCATGTTCCTACCTTAAACACTTTTGAAGATATTCAACTTGAAAAATTCAGTTTGTATGGGAGGTGCCACGCCCCCTTAATATTTTGTTCTGATTTTAAGACATGACCTGCGCATGGTAATAACAAACAAATCCCCCAAAGGAAGTATTTCATTTGGTTCAGCCGTTTTCGAGTTTTAGCGTTACAATTATACACCATTTCATTTTTATATATATAGATAATTTGCAAAATTATGGTTTCTCCTTTTACGAAATGTGCACTATTAGTGATTTTAACCTTTCGTAAAAGGAAAAATCTTTGACAATTCAATTTACGTTGCTAACTGTTTGTTTTATTTTTATAAAAGATCACAGAATTAAAATGAATTAAACCCCATGAAATGATTTTATCCCCAACGGACCTACATAGTAAATCGGCACAGATTTCAATGAATGGGCATGTTTTTAGCACTTTGTGCTTATTTTTCATTTTCTTGTTGACACTAATTCCATTGATACTATTTCCAATTACTCTATTACGTGTCACCTTAAATGCACATTCACAATGACAAATAAATTCATATCAGAGATAAAGCCATATGGCTTTAACTCACAATTGACAAAAAAATATGGCGTTATCTCTCAATACGAAGCATGATAATGCCATATGGCTTTACCTCGCAATTGGATGGGAGATAGAGCCATATGCCGTTATCTCGCATGGCTTTATCGCACCCCACCACATTGAAACTATATTACTGAATGGTGATAAGAGGGAGGAAAAGGCAAAACAAACAGGAATATATAGAAACCAAAAATATAAGAAATATGAAATGAATGACAAATTTAAGAAACAGCAAAAAGGTAGGAAAATAAAATAAGCTTTTGTGGTTGAATTTCAACCACTGGACGAACTCTCTATTTTGTATAACATAAGCTCTTTGTTGAGCCAACTGGCGCCAATTGAGGACACCGCGCGATCGCAGATCTGCCTCCACCTGTTCCTTCCTTCGGAGTGTCGGTCTCCTTCTTCCCCTACTTCCACCAGCGGATGCCGATAAGAATACCATCTGGGCCGAGCATCTTCATTCATTCGCACCACGTGGCCTAGCTAGCGAAGCTGCAGGGTTTTAATTCGCTGAAAGTTGTCGATGTATGCTCTGCATAGCCCCTGAACGCCCGTTCGGTGGTGAACCAATGTGAGGAGGCCACTCCGATACAATCGACTTAAGGCCCGCCTGGTGATTTCATCAGCAGCGTCTGTCATCATGAGGTGCGACTGCACCGGGTTCGCTATAAAAATATGTAATTTAAATCCAACTTCCTGTGTAACGGGTTGTGCGTAGGTTTTGGAACCCACCACGTAAAATCAAAATTCCAAAGAAATTAAAGATTTTCAGCACCTCGAAAAGCACATCCCTAGTACATCCATTATAATAAAACAAGCTATTTACAATTTTCCACCGGTTAATTAAATTCGGCCAAAATGTTGTTAGCCTGCAATTTGTTTAAGCACAATATTTACATATATCACGTATGTAATATTTTCACACCCACGCATGTATGCACTTTCACTAAGGTGGCCATATTATTAGGTGAAATTTCGAATCAGGCTTACGGATCTAGGCACCCCATAATTTTTAACTACCGCCAAAACAAATATTCTGTGAAAGTTTTAGTTTAATACTTCAACGGTAAGATAATACTCAAGGAGATATAACATTAAAAAAAATTGAAACCCTGTAAACAAGTACAACTGCTTAGGAGGTAATAAACGTATTTATTTCATAGGAAAACACGTTTAGACTGCCTTGTTGCAGGAATATTGGATGCCATGGTTTTTTATAAGTGATATTAGTGAAATGTTTAAAACAGGTTTACCTTTGGATACAGTTGTAAGAAATTTTTCTTTACAATGCTAAGTTTTTTTAATCTAGATCTTATTGATGATAATTTTCAGCATCTGTTTTAAATATTTAAAACACCTGCAACAAAGAAACGCAACTTATAAAATAATATAACTTTTTACTTTTTGTTACTTTTTGAGCACCGTTTCCCATCCACCAAAAAATTTTAAAAAGAGGTACATTGAACACCATTATAAATATAACGGTTTTAAAATATGGAGGGGTCTCTAGGTTGAATATTAGTTAGTGCTTTTGCGCCACCCTAATGTGCACCCTACAGGGAAAAAAGAAATCTGTCAGAAAAGAACCTTCCCCATCAATAGTTTCGTTTGATATCAACTTGAGATGCATTTTAGATCAAATTCCTTTCTTAAATCTCCAACGTTAATTCTCAACAGCACTTATATATCGGCATCAGGGCTTTTTTAACATGGGAGTTTCGCTGATTCTCAAGTGGAGAAATGAATGATTCTCAACTAGCTTGATCTCGAATAGTAGGGATTGCTGAAACTTAACTTGAGAATTAAGAATTTAACAAACGTTTGAGAATATAGTTTTCTATGCTTATTGGATACTGTCACGGAACAAGTCCGGGAATTATACAAGCTGTAGGGTATTTTGTGATAATTTTGGTGTAGCCAAGAACTCTGCTCCTCTCGTCTACTATGTTAGATACTCTTAACACGTACGTTTTGTTGTTGAAACACCTTAAATCATCATCATTATTTTTGGGCGAACCAGTAGTCTTCATATTTCATATTAGAACTAGTTTGAGGCTATAATCTAGCTTATAGCTAGACATGGTTTGTTTCCAACTAATTTGTTATACTACAGGGTACATTTTATGTGTAAATACAAATGTTAAATTATTGGCGTACTGTTTGACTGCCTAATTGCCTGTGTGTCGTCCATTGCGTTTTAATTAGGTTCGCATTCGAAATTATTATTACCACTGACACCCTCGCAACCAATACTCATGCTTAACACTTTCCGATTCATTAAACGTCGTTCATATCTCACCAACACATGCGTTAGTTATATAAAAAATCACGTATGCAATAATTGTAAATTGCATGTAGATAAATTAAAAATGCCAAAGGCCAAATTATGAACGGAACTTAATTTTGAATTTCCACAAATATTAAAGGCTTGACATGTAAAGATGATTTTCAAAGCGGATTCGAAATTTGCAGTGAGTTTAGCTTACAGTGTATTAATTTATCATCGATTTTTTTAATGCAAACTTTTTCTGTGTGGCTGTTATTTTTGCGCTTGTATGTGTAATTTTGAAAACTATCACGTCTTTCATTCGCATTTGTATCCTTCTCTCGTTTGCATCTTTTACTTTGACATTCACTTTTTGAGTGAGTTTGGTTGTTTCCGCTTTTTGGGAGTTTGAAATTTTTGCAATTTCCTGTTTTAAAACAAAAACCCAAACGCATCCGTATTCGACTTATGTGATTATATGTACCTATGCTTTTAGGTATGTATGTATTTATGTATTTAGATATATGTATGAATTCTTGAAGAACGAATTCTAAAGCTGATATGGATTTATAGTTAATGATAGTTTTATAGCTTTGTAACATAATATTTCACGGTAAGGTTACGAAATAGGGTTGCCAAGTAGGCAATGCCAACCCCTGCGGGTTAGGGCGACTAATATGCACATAGGTAATGACGTGCTACTCGATGGTTGATCTACGGATATGATTCCTCTCACCTCTCATTACCCATCTTCTTCTTCCTCACGGATGGAGGGATGACATGAGCTAGAAGGTTGCACTGGTCATACCAAATCGCTACCACGACAGTCGGGCAGTACCGCAAGGGAGTACCGCAGCGTACCGGGGTCATATCCGGCCAAGGACTGTCAACTTCGATATCACTCCCCAAAACATTCGGGGAGTGTTTTGCTGTTAATAACAAAAACAACAACAATCTTACAATTTTTTTTTTACATATCCAGTGTTACATTAGGATTGCATAGTTGCCACCTATCTGAAAAAATAAGTGTTTTGTCGAATACGGTTTTTATCTCGAAAAATGATTGCACTAATTATTTAATAGGTTTACCCACCGTGTAGTAGTACAATATATTACATATATATATTAGACCATTCCAAAATTAGAAAGTGGTTTTATTTAAACGCGTACCCCCTCATTCGGACCACGACAACCCGTGCCGACTTGCAGTTGAAGTTATCAGTAAAATCGTACTACATTTCACTGCGTTTTGCTATTTTAATCATTTATGTACTCGTTTTTATATTGCTGTATCCTTACCCTTTAAGGGCGTCGTAACTAGTAAATCAGTATTTGTTTCTCTCTACCACATGCTCAGAATATCCTTTAAATTATCAAATATTGTAGCGCCTCCCGAAAATTGTTTCCTTTCATATACAAGTATGAAATGAACAGGTAAATGTTACGCATACACCACGTAGGACCCACATATTAAAATTGCAGTATAATTGCAAAGTTTCGAGATGTACTCAATGATTTTAGCTGGAAATCATAAGAAACTTTGAAATTCCAATATCCTTTTCTAGTGAACACGTTTTTCCTTGCAAAGAATCCGGTTATGCTTTTGAAAATTCAAAGGTGGAGATTTGTTGCACATTCTTTTAAATATGGGCCAAATAGTAATAGTCTAATATCTTATTACTTTAAATGAGCTAAACTGTATATTTGTATATTTGTACATTTGTATATTTGTATATCCAGACTATCTCGGGAACCGCTTGACCGTTTTGGATGAAATTTTGAATATAGGTAGTATGATTGATTCTAAGACTATCCACTTGGGGGGTGTACAGGGTTGCCACCTATCTCAATTTGTTTAAGTTATGGAGCTGGATTTGCCAATATGGGTATCAAATAAAAGGTATTTTCGCCGAAATACCAACTAAAATATTTTGAAAGTAGGGTTGCCGCCATGTCACAAGAGGAACGCCTCAGGGTGGTGTTCTCTCCCCGCTCCTATGGAACCTCACCGTAAACTCGCTGCTACGAGACACAAGGTGGGGGGGCGGGAAGATAGTGGCATATGCAGACGATTTAGCTATTGCATATAGGGGCAAATTCCCACAAACCCTGTGTGACTTGATGCAAGTAGCACTGCGAGAAGTTTCTTCATGGTCCTCTCGCTGCGGACTTAGCATCAACCCGGGAAAGGTGGAGCTTGTCCTTTATACCAGGCGGTACAAGATACCACCGCTGAACCTACCAGAACTAGATGGCGTGCGCCTGAACTTAGCTGACAAAGCCAAATTCCTAGGCACAGTTCTAGATAGAAAGCTTAACTGGAAGGAGAATGTCATCCAGCGCCAGAGGAAAGCGTGCATTGCACTTTACACGTGTAAAAGAGCCATTGGCAAAAAATGGGGGCTCAGCCCCAAAATTTGCAGATGGATCTACACTGCGATAATCCAGCCAATTATGCTGTATGGAGTCGTGGTATGGTGGCCTGCGCTAAGAAAGGCAACAAACCTAAACCTGTTAGGGAAAGTCCACAGATCGAGCATGATCTGTATAAGCGGGGCGTTAAGAACAACGCCCAATGAAGCTCTCCAGGCCATTCTTGGCTTTTTGCCACTCGATCTGGAAGGGTACCGGGCAGCAGCAGCATCGGCTGTGCGTCTAAGGGAAACGTCCGTCTGGGGCGCAAGCACTATTGGACACTCCTGTATTCTAAGATCTTACAGCTTTCTCCCTCTGAGCACAGATCGGTGTGCGACCACAACAGTCGGAGATTGTTGTTTTAGAATAAACATTCCCAGCAGGGAAGACTGGCAGAACATAGATCGGTGTCCCGCTACTAATGGCGGCACTTTTATATACACCGACGGCTCGAAGTTAGACGGCAGAGTCGGAGGAGGGGTTTACTCAAGGGATTTGGACCTAGAACTCTCCTTTAGACTACCTGATCACTGCAGCGTCTTCCAGGCTGAAGTTTCTGCAATCATGGACGCCGTGACTTGGATAGGTGAACGTACCATCGGACAGGATATCTGTATTTTCAGCGACAGCCAAGCGGCCATCAAATCCCTTGGCTCTTACTCGTTCAACTCTGAACTGACGCTCAGCTGTCGTCGATCTCTTCAAGAGATGGCCCAACAGAACCGCGTGAACCTCACATGGGCCCCGGGACACAGGGACATTGAGGGAAACTGTAGGGCAGACGAACTTGCCAGGAAGGGCACGACCAAGCAGATTCTTCAAGATAAAGAGCGCATAGGTATGCCGTTTGCCACGTGCAAGCTAATGCTGAAGGAGCATACACTCCGCGAAGCCAACGAAAGATGGCTACAAGCCCCAGGGTGCCGGATATCCAAGCAAACCTGGCCAAAATGCGATCTTAAAAGATCTAGACACATATACGCCCTAAAAAGGAAGGAAATCTCCATATTAATAGGTGTTTTAACCGGGCACTGCCTTATTGGTAGGCACGCAGCAAGGCTAGGCGTTCCCTACCGACGATGCTGCAGGAGTTGCAAAGAGGATGAGGAAGAGGAAATGGTGGAGCACCTCATCTGCAACTGCCCGGCCTTAAGCGGAGCGAGAAGGCGCTCTCTGGGAGTTCCCTTCCTGGTTAGCTTAAGCCAGGTCGCGGAGCTAGACATAAAGGACTTGATGGCCTTCATCAAGTTATCAAAATGGTTCGAGGAGGGGTAGCGGTGTCGGTTAGGAGTGTCAGTCCCGGGTTTCGGCTATATGGAGAGTCCCGACAGCACTGGGATTTTCCATATGGCCGGGCCCCGGGACTGACTTTCCTAGTGTTTGGTGGTATCACAACGGGCCTTTTATTACTGGCCTAGGTGTGCCTTTGCGGCAGCCACTTCTACCTACCTACCTACCTAGGGTTGCCGCCCGGGTTTACCATTTTACCGTATTGTGTTGGTTTAGTAGGTATATTTTTTTCCAGGTCATATTTAGGAGTCACTTTGGGATAATTTTGCGGCTATTTTTAGATCATTTTGGGTTCAATTTTGGAATAATTTGGGACGATTTTGGGGTAATTTTCGGATCATTTTGGAGTCATTTTGGGATCATTTTTTGATCATTTTGGGATGATTTTTGGGTCATTTTGGAAACATTTGAAGGTTTTTTTATTTTTGGAATCACAAATTCTTAAAAAGGGCGTTTTTGAAAAATATTTTAAAATAGGGGTTTCTTCCACTCAGCAGTCGATTTGTGACTTTACGTTCAGCCTCACCACTACATAAGATGGACGATGATTTTAAGATCAACTGTCATCATTTATACGTAGGCAGTTCAGCAACTAAAAACCCCGTTTCTTCTATATGAAAGGCTTAAAAATGTACTTTGTAAGGCTTAAAAATCCCCTTTTCCAAAATTTTGTAGTGAAATAACTCTCAAATCCCACGATCTGGCACCACTGTGGAATTCTTTGAAAACCACCCCTTAGCCGTATAACGCTGAAAGCCTTCTACATGGCTTCTTCAAAATCCCAACGAAACTCTGATTTTCTAGAGGCTAAAAGGTTGGTTGGAAATTATCAAAGAGCAAAGAGCTGCCACAGTGAATTAAAAGTCGATTCTTAAGGAACCACTTAACGGACTATCTCTTACATTCACGTATGTGTATATATTTATATACTCCTGAGATCAAATGTTCACATGCAAAACTCACGAATCAAATCAAGTAAAAGTTTTTGCGTTTTCACCACCACACAGACCCATCAACCCCTGTAATTTGATAAAATTGCAATGCAAACAAAATTTGAATTTTGCAAAATGTGCACAAAATGTAACCCGATTCCTTGCATACGAGGAAAATGAAATTCATTTGCTGACTTTGCGCCAATATTGCATTTCGTTATTCTGGAAATTTGTTTGAATAAACATAAAATAAAAATATGAATCGAGGTAAAGGCGGGAAGATAGCTAATGCCCCAATGGCATATTGTGTGACACAGCACATACATACATACATGAGTAGCAATATACATTAGACTGTCCCAAAATTTCAAAGTTATTTTATTTAAACGCATACCCCTAATGGTCATAAGGCATCAAAAAGAATACTGACAAAGTTTTATGCAATTCGGACCACGGGTACCTGTGCCGACTTGTAGTTGAAGTTATCAGTGAAATCATACTATATTCCACTGCGTTTCGCCAATTTAATGATTTATGTGCTAGTTTTTCTCATATTGCTGTATCGTTACACTTTAAGGACTTCGTAATTAGAAAATCGGAATTTTTTCTCTACCAGATGCTCAGAATATCCTTTAAAGGATCAAAGATTGTAGGGCCTCCCGAAAAATGTCAACAAAATGTGGATATGTGGTTACTTATTTAAAGGATAATTGAAATAAACGCTAAATATAACTTTTTTTTTAATTTTAAGTAATGTCCTTTAAAATTATTATCCTTCAAATTTTCCGAAACTCTATGTGTTTTAAAAAATTGTATTGTAATAAGAGTTCTGAAAATGTTTATACAAATATTTAAGGATGCACAGGAGATGGGCAGGACATACCCCAGAAATTGATTTTACAGTATGGGTTTCAAATGAAAGGTGTTCATAAGGGCCTGAAAGTAGTGTACGTTTTATTTCGATATCTCAATCCGTTTGGGAGATATAGACCAATTTAGTAAATACAATTTACTTGCTCCTTTCATATACAAGTATGAAAAGTGAAAGTTACTCATACGCCATGTAGGACCTATAAAAAGTGCACTACATTGCAAACTTTCAAGATGTACTCAATTATTTTTGATAGAAAACATATTGTTACGCAATCTACTATAACACTTATGAAATTCCAACGTCTTTTTCTCGTGAATACGTTTTTTCAATATCCTTGCAAAGAATCCTTTAATCCTTTTAAAAATTCAAATGTGGAGATTTGTTACACAGTCTTTTGAATATGAGCAAATTTTAGAATTATGTAATTTTCGAAGCCTTATTGGACTATTTTGCAAAATTAGCTCGGGTTGCCGTTATCCTAGAACAATAAAACATGTTATTTTGGTCAAAACGCACCGATATAGAGGGTATGCATATCAAATTTCGATCCTTCAGTTTTTTCCATACATTTTTGGGACAGCCTAATATACATACATATATAAGATGGCCTGTCAAATTGACCTTCTTGACACTAGTACACTTTGGCATCGAGTATTGATATATATAAATTAAACCCGGTTCATAGAAAGAGTCGACACGAGATATTCGATTAGAAATGAAATAGTTTAACCAAAATAATATACTGTTCCAGGTTCTAAAATTATTTCAATGAAATTAAAAAAAAAGATATAAAGTAAAATAAAATAGAAAAAAAAAACAAAATAAAATGAAATAAAAATAAATAAATAAAAAACTAAACAAAAATAAAAAAAATAAGAAATAGGATAAATTTAAACTAAAATCCAAAAAAAAAAACACAAAGAAAATAAAGTAAAATAAAACAAGAACGACGCGGGTTTTAAATAACTCGATGATGGCAATCCCTTCGCTCTCAACGCGGACTTAACAGCACCACCTGTACAGGTTAGTTAGTTTAGCTGTGACGAGGTTGAAAAGTTTGATATGAGGAAGCACTCAGCGTAACGTAAACATGTTTGAGGCGGCATTGTGGCGCCCCCGTTGCCAAAAACGCGGTGAGTGTAACTACATGCTGGTAGGTGCATTAATAACCACAAAATATACATTTGCAAGTACACCATACCTACTCACACACATGTATAGATACATACATACATATACAAATTAATATAGCCCTGTGGGGGAAGTGTTGCAACAATGCATACCACAAGTTTCAGCCGACATTATTTGCGTTTGCTTTTCTGCTTACCGACACACACACACACACACAGCTCTTGTCGCCGTCAAGCGCAATTCACTGCTAAATGGACTTTGGGCTTAAGTGCATATTATCATACGAGGTTTCGTACATTTTCCCAGTTATTTGCATACTTCTTGGCGTTTTAGCTTTTCAAGCATGCAACGACCGTACGAGCTTAGCAAAGTACAGCGGAGCTTGCCCAAAAATTCATCAGAACAAATGAGCAAAACAGCAACAACAACAATTGTATGGAGTGGGGACAACAACTACAACTTTTGGATTAGAGTATTTTAACCCAAACGCATTTATGGCGCTTTAGAAAAGATGCACACCATTTTGCTACGGCATTTCGAATATGATAATGGAATTTCGTAAGTATAATAAATTTTATGAAACAAAATGCTCAAATACATTATGCAAATACATTATGGTTATGTGTATGTATGTGTACATGTATGTGAACTAAACACAGCCAGTTACACTAACTATTGCTTGTAGTTGCATATTAAAATTTTGTGGAGAACAAAAGGTCCAAACTTGAAATGAATGAAAGAGGAAATGTCTGAGCGCTGCTGCACAAGAACACAACCAAAGTGCTAGCTTGAAGCCATTTGCTCTCATAAATGAATTACAAAAAAAACAACAAAACTACTCTAAGGTCTGATGGAATTTTAACAAATTTACTGTTTGCTGGTGATTCTTTAATGGTAAGGCAAGGTCATCGAAAAAAAGCGAAACAAATTTTAAAGGGTGCAACATCTCATTGATAAATTTAAAAATTGGCGGAGTGTAATAACATTAAATTTTATTAAATTTCATACAATCCCGAAAATTGCTTGTTAATACCGTCGGTATTTACAACAATAGACTACAAGTCAAAAAAGCAACAAAGAGGTTAAAAAAATTAAATAATATAAATATAAAATAAAAAAATAAAGTAAAATAAAACAAAATAAAATAAAATGAAATAAATAAAATAAAATAAAAAAATTAAAATTAAATTAAATGAAAATATTTAATTAATTTAAAGGAAATTAAATAAACCAAAATAAGATAATATAATAAATTAAATAAAATTAAAAAATATAAATAGCGTTGTATTCGACCAAAATCCACTACTCGAAGGTGCCACTGCGTATACGCAACTAATCTTTTAGCTGGCATTACTTGCGGCAGGAGATAAGGTAAAATAATGACAGTAAAGTCCATAAACCCTAGGTGGGTTTGTGCAGCTATACACTGTTGATAGAAATTGTTGTATTTTTTGTGTCTACAATACAGTGTTTTATTTCTCTGAGTTGTAGATTGATTGCAGACTGTACTATTTACAAACATGGAACATTTTTATAATCATGATTGCAATAGATGATTTTTAATTCATGAAAGGTTTTAAATTTTGACACTATCATAACAAAAGCAATCAAATTTGATGACAGTCTGATAATATGAACATTCACTGATTGCAAATTATGTACAGCTCTGTGGGCCAGCAAAAAAAAAAAGGTTCTAGTTCTGTATCGCACCTGATACCGCTCTGACAAAGGTTTTTCGAAACCGATAACACTCACCCTAACCGGCAAGCTTTGTAGGTGGAGAAGCTGACAAGACAGATCTTATGGTTTTTTTTTGTTTTTATGCATGCTTAGAATTTTTTTAAGCAACCACTAAATGGATCACCCCTGCTTTTCTCACAGCTCACTTAAACGCAAATTATTAGTTGTCGGATTGTTATTGTTAGAAAGCGAAGTGCAGAGTTTTTGCTTTTCAAGCGTAAAATTAATTTGAAATGATTTTTAATTAAATAAACATATTCATACATAGTACTTGTTATGTAAACAGAGTAAAAAGAGTCTATTAAAGCTTTGAAATGCTACTAGGTCAATAAGAAAATAAATAAAGCAAACCAAAATTGCTTCCCAGAAAAACTAAATTAAACCTTGAAGTCCACACAGGAAAATTTAATAATTTAGTAATTTAATAACGCAAGAAAATGAAAGTTCGCCAGTGGAAAAGAAAGTGCTTAAGGTCATTGAATTAAAGTATGTATACATATTTTGAGTGAATGTTGATGTAGGGCCAGTGAAATTTTACGCGAATCTTTTAAACTAACACATTATATTATAATATCGTTTGACGAAGAGACACCCTTAACCTGATTTTTTTGATAATTCCAATGCTAATACCACCTCACTCCTTTCAGGATCACGCCATTAGTTAACATCTGTGATCTTTAAAGAAGGAGAATACATTTTTTAGAAAATATATCAAGGAAGAAGAATACAAGAATATCAGCTACAAGTATATTAAGATTATGATTGTATCAATCATACGCGGCTAAAAAAAAAATTTCAACCCCTCTAAAGTTTAAACAATTTTGTAAACTTTTTTTTACGTTACTCCAAACCTTTCAACTTCCAACAAAGAATTTAAATTTGTTTTGGTTTCGACTTAAGATCTAAATAAAAAGCAAGTCTATAATTTGCTTGTTTTTTTTTCTGAAAGGTTTTTAAAGTCATTATATTATGCCCACAAAAATTGTGTGCGGCATAGCTAGCCGCAGAGCAGTTGGTTTTCATTTAAAGCGTCTCGGCTTGAGTCCTGCCAACTGACACAATTTTTTTATTTTTATTTTATTTTTAAAACTTTTCGGTTTAAAATTAAAACTTTTTGATTTAAAACTTCTTGTGTTGTTTTCTTTTCGTTTTGAAAGCTTTTTCAAGTAATTTTGCACACAACATTTATGTGTGCGATGTAGCTCAGTGGTAGATGCGAGAGACTTGGTTCGAATACCTGCCAACAAAAAAATAAAAATTTTACGACATTTCTGGTTTAAAATTTAAATCCTTTTCATCCTTTCCAGTTTTCTTGAAAATTGGTCTAGCTCAAATATAAGATCAAATTTGGTTTGGTCATATATGTAGCCTAAAAAAGTTTAAAATTTAGGCTCAAATTCTTAACCGTGTAGATATATACATAAGTTATAAAAATCGTATTCAAAAAACTACAAATAACCAATAATATACGCGAAATCGTATTTGCAATCGATTGTGAAATAATTTTTTATGGAACTACTTCCCTTGAGCTCGTGTAAGTCTTATCAAATAAAACGCTTTTGAGCCCATTGCACTACGAATGATTATAATATAATAATTATTGGCGTCATATCTGAAAAAAATTATTTGTCAATATTTGCATAAATTTCCGCAAACGTCAATAGTTTTTGATTTATGACATACATAAACATAAAAGAGGAAATATGTAAATATGTGTGTATATATGTATGTTAGAGCGTATCACCAAAAAAAAGTCGGCCGTACCTCCCCTCATAGGAAGTGTTTTTTAAAATCATTTAAAAAAGCATTATATTTTTTTTTCTGGCAACCCTAGATGTCGCCCAATTGCATATTTCTTCATACCTTCGGCATTTATTGTCGGATTTCAAAATGTGGTACCACAACAAAACGCATGAGCTCAATGAACTTTCTTGAGAAAAAATTGATGTGTCAAACTTTAAAATCCGACAACAAATGCCAAAGATTTGAAGAAAAATGTAATTGGGCGACATCTAGGGTTGCCACAAAAAAAAATTTTGTTTAATGTTTTTCAAAAACACTTCGTATGAGGGGAGGTACGGCCGACTTTTTTTTTTGCCTGTAAGCCCGAGACGCTCTAATGTATGTATATACTTCCAAGATACATATTTACACACATCAACTGTAGTGGTTATTCAATATGACAGAAGACAAACTTGGCTGTATAAAACTGATAAAAGCATCCAGCTGTCTAGACAGTAAATAGGAATATAATTTGTGTAGCTTCTGTTTTATTTGTATGAAAAAGCTTGTATTAGAGGTTTACTTCCTGCCTTAAGAATAATCTATCAGTTTTTCTTAACATTTTGCAGACCTAGCCTCCTTTTTGGTATAAAAATGAAAAACCATTGTTGCAAAAAACCATATACCTGAATATAATTTTGAAGCAAATTTAATTTCCAACAAAAGCTGACTATACTAAAATTTTCTCAGACTAGCCGTTTTCTAGTATTGCAGCCTCTAACATTGGTATGTTTTTTGACTCCCCGATTTTGGTTTGGAAATTTGCCAAAAATGCAAAAAACAATATGGAATAAAGCTAAATACATATTCCTTGGGGATTTTGTCTGCTGAGTCCGAATCCGAGATGATAAATCAGCAACGGGCCAAATGTTCGGGGCCTAATCCTGCATGAAAGACAAATACTATTTTATGTTAGTTTTGTGAGGTTAGAGACGAACTGCTACCTGCTGGGCTTGTTCTGATGATTGCGCAATTTTTAAGCTTTGAAACTACATCTTCGTAGAAAAATCATAAATTAAGCAAAGCTGTGTTGGAACGTATATGAAAAATTTGTATTTTTAGTTTTATTATTGCTGAAATAATGATTATAAATCATGTAGAATATTAATAGACGAAATTTAGTAAAAAAAAAAATAGGAAGTTTCCAGGTGACTGAAAAAGGGCAAACCGAGAACTAAGCGACTTAAGTCTCTTTGGCCGTTAGGGCTGTATATATCGACCAACATTTCCTGTTTTAAATTTTCAATTTTAATTTTATCCATATATTGATTATTAAAAAAATCAAGGACAATAGCTTTTCGAAATAGTGTTCAGTATCCGATGGAATAAATAAAATAGGCGGCAGTCCTGGCTGAAAATATCTTAGTTGGTATACAACAGAAAATACCTTTCATTTGATACCCATATTGGCATACATATCTTGCTTGATGTTAAAAAAGAGTTAGGTAGGAACCCTGTAATTCCAACGAAGTGGCAGCACCCAAATAGAAAGTTTTAGAATGAAGCAAGCTTTCCAAATACTATGAACTCATATTCTTCATAAGCCATCCGTGGAGACGATTAATACTTTTACCATTTTATTTAACTTGTTGTTTAGTTGGCTTAAATCTTTTACTAAACATAGGGTATCCTAAAATCGCGCGATCAGTTATTAATTCTTTAAATTTTCAAAAGCGGATATGTAATTTGGATCATCAATATTTGTTTTATTTACCCTTTTTACATAATAGGTATAACATAGCTATCTGTGTGCCAAATTATATCCAGCCATTCCGAAGATATTGGCCGATACACGGAGGAAAAAGTTAAAATACCGACAGATGTCGCTCTAGTGTGCTGATAGGCAAAATATAACAATAACAAATTGACGAATATAGCTTGAATTAACTCACACATTACATTAGTAGGGTTGGTGCAATAACACACGCTGCGGTTAGAAATTAAAAAATCTCTCTCCAACAACAAAAAACGTTTTAACAAGTTCCTTCCGTAAGAACGAAATCACAAACATCGGACCTGATATTGATTGTGACTTGTACAGCTTGTTGGCCAGTAACAAAAAATAATTTAAAGCAAAAATTATTCGATAGGTCAAATATTTTTTATTTTGCCAGAAACACGAATGTGTTATATGGCGTATACGTAAACATTTTGCTACACATTCATGTTTCCGGCAATTCGAAAATTTTAAAAAACTTTCAGGTTTTAAAAATTTTTGTTGCGTGGTTCTAGCACAATTTTCAGAGATTGAACTACCATTCATGAAAATGGCATTGCGAAATTCCAGGGGTTCCTTTTACTTTGGAAACCCAAGATTTTTGTGAATCGTAGAGAAAAGAGAGTTTAATCACGTGAGCCTATTAACTCGAATCTGGAAAATTGGCACATTCATGCCTCTGGCAAGCGAGCAACAATATTTCCCCAAAAATGTTGATCAGTTTATTGTAGCCCGTCTGAAAAAATATTTTTATTAAACATTTTTTTGTGTCGAATTTAATTTAATAAAAAAATAGATGCAGTTAATTTCTTTTACCTCAATGGTTTGGCAGTTTTTAAGCAAAAACAAGATGAGTCCTCAAAAATCTAAAATAGCATTGATAGGTCTCTAAATACTAATGTTAAGTTCTGCGATTTTACAGTATTTTTTTGCCATTTTGAATGATAATATCAAAATATGTAACTATGAAAACATTTTTTTTTTCGAACAGCCTATTGTTCAGACAATAATTTTGCATTATATGAAACATCGGGAAAACAAAAGTCAACTTGCGATATAACGAACAGCCCAATTTTGTATACAAAAGCTTCTGATTGAAATTACTTTATTATGGCAAGGGATAATAAAAACTTTCGCTAACAATGCCAATTGCTATTTAAATTCATTTTTTGACATTTTTCAAAGTAAAAATACATACAAACATAATCACTATACAAAAATATGAGTCAATAAAAAATATGTATTATTCATTGCAAGCTATTCAAAGGGAACGATAGATAAATATGTGCATATTACACACAAATACACCAACACTCGTACAAAAATACGTGTCACTACCAAATAGACCTTGCCAAAATGCATAATTTTTATGCTGAAACAATGGTTGCTGAGAACGAGCGCATGAATGATGCAGGTCAACAAGCGGGTCAACAAAATTGAAGCAGACCAACAATGCACTTAACACCAAACAGTGCGAAAAAATTATACTGAAATTAATAATAGTAAAATAATATATACCCTGCAGCGAAAGCAACTAGCTGAAAACTACTTTACAACTAGTTGGTGCACCGGGCCCAACTAGTAAGTGTTTTGTCTTTTTTCCATATAAGCAACTGGTATTTTTTACGTGTTGATGTCCTACGAAATGTCAACTGTCAGATTTCGACCAGAACATACTAGTCATCTACGAGTCATGATATACTAGAATTATACTAGTTGTAAAATATCAGGCCCATACTAGTTCAACATGGACTAGTATGATTTCCATAAAATTAACTAGTCCCCATATAATCCAAAAAGGACTAGTATGAAATGTACTAGTCCTATACTAGTCCAAAAAGCATTGAACCTGGACTTAAATGATTTTATCATTTGACTTTATTTTCATGTTTATTCTTAAGAAAGTAGCGACTATTTGTATTTACCCTATCAAGAAAAAGCATCTGTGAATTATAAGAGAAAAAAGAAGCTAACGAAACGAATGAATTTTGTATTTTTTATCCAAAAAATCTAGTTGTACGGAATGGATATTTCCTGACCAGTATGACTTCAGCGAGAAAAGTCTAGTTGTATGATAGTATAAAATGGATATTTCCTGACTAGTATGAGTTCTGCCAGAAAATTATAGTTGTATACTAGTATTTTTCTGACCGGTTTGAGGTTTCGCTGCAGGTTACATATAAATTCTTGGGTCAAAAAAAAATTAAACAAACGAATATATAAGTGCGTGGGGTATTTTTTAAATCGTGAGCGCATAGAATGTATATGTTAACCATGCGCCAGGGTTACCGCATGCGATATTACATTTATATAAAAACTACATACCGTTGGTGATAATTATGTTATATTTTATTTGATTTTGTTTTATTTCGATATTTTATTCATTTCATTTTATTTTATTTTATTTCATTTTATTCTACTTTATTTTATTTTATTTTATTTCATTTTATTTTATTTTATTTTATTTTTATTTTTATTTTTTTTTTTTATTTTTTTTTTTTTTTTTTTTTTTTTTTATTTTTTATTTTTTTTATTTTTTATTTTATTTGTTTTATTTTATTTTATTTTATTTTATTGTATCTTATTTTATTTTATTTTATTTTATTTTACTTTATTTTAGTTTATTTTATTTTATTTTATTTTATTTTATTTTATTTTATTTTATTTTATTTTATTTTATTTTATTTTATTTTATTTTATTTTATTTTATTTTATTTTATTTTATTTTATTTTATTTTATTTTATTTTATTTTATTTTATTTTATTTTATTTTATTTTATTTTATTTTATTTTATTTTATTTTATTTTATTTTATTTTATTTTGTTTTTTTTTTATTTTATTTTTTTATTTTTTTTTATTTTATTTTATTTGTTTTATTTTATTTAATTTAATTTTTATTTTATTGTCTTTTATTTTATTTTATTTTATTTTATTTTATTTTATTTTATTTTATTTTATTTTATTTTATTTTATTTTATTTTATTTTATTTTATTTTATTTTATTTTATTTTATTTTATTTTATTTTATTTTATTTTATTTTATTATTTTTTTTATTTTATTTTATTTGTTTTATTTTATTTAATTTTTATTTTATTTTATTTTATTGTCTTTTATTTTATTTTATTTTATTTTATTTTATTTTATTTTATTTTATTTTATTTTATTTTATTTTATTTTATTTTATTTTATTTTATTTTATTTTATTTTATTTTATTTTATTTTATTTTATTTTATTTTATTTTATTTTATTTTATTTTATTTTATTTTATTTTATTTTATTTTATTTTATTTTATTTTATTTTATTTTATTTTATTTTATTTTATTTTATTTTATTTTATTTTATTTTATTTTATTTTATTTTATTTTATTTTATTTTATTTTATTTTATTTTATTTTATTTTATTTTATTTTATTTTATTTTATTTTATTTTATTTTATTTTATTTTATTTTATTTTATTTTATTTTATTTTATTTTATTTTATTTTATTTTATTTTATTTTATTTTATTTTATTTTATTTTATTTTATTTTATTTTATTTTATTTTATTTTATTTTATTTTATTTTATTTTATTTTATTTTATTTTATTTTATTTTATTTTATTATTTTGTTTTATTTTATTTTATTTTATTTTATTTTATTTTATTTTATTTTATTTTATTTTATTTTATTTTATTTGTTTTATTTCATTTTATTTTATTTTTTTTTTTTGTTTTATTTTTTTTTATTTTTTTTTATTTGTTTTATTTCATTTTATTTTATTTTTTTTTTTTGTTTTATTTTTTTTTATTTTTTTTTTTTGTATATAAAATGTTGCTCATACGCAGCGTTATCCAGTGCCTTTAAATCAATTTGTTCTCCTTTCGCAAAAAATAATCTGCCCTTTCATGTAACAGTGTTGGATGCAACATTTAAAAATAAACACTTTTAGGCCCAATTTCTCAGTGCCAGGTTAACTTACGTTCCACAGATATTCATTTTGAGTAAACCAAAGGTTAACTGCCCAATGTTGGTGGTTTAACCTCTGGTCAGATATCAGAAGGCCGTCTACAAACAATTTATATAGAAAAACTTTAGTTAAATAACTTAATTAAAATTGCGAATCCATAGTAAACTGTGGAACTTAAGTTAACCTGGTACTGTGAAAGTGGGGCTTAGACAAGTAAGTTTCTTCAACTGACATGAAAACGGCAGCCCTGTACTTTCCGCTGGCCGCTAATATACGTATATACATATAAAACTAAAAATTTTTCAATAGAGCAGTAAATTTATTTTATTTTATCTTTATTTTTGTCTATAAAAAAGAGAGAAAAATTATTTTAAAATAGTTCATGTACATACAATGTAAGTTCGCAAATTGTATTGTATGAATAAAACATTTTTGGTGCAATGCAGCAACACGCAGAAATCTCAGTGGCGGCGCTGAAACGTGCGGCAATTTGAACACAAATAAAAATTAAAGGCAGCCATATTTATTTTTGGTGGCCACTTAAATGGTCTCGGCTGCTCCGGGGGAACCGGAAAACTTATTACCAGAAGAGGAAGCGGAGGATTCCGATGCGGAAAGCATGTTATCCGCCACGTCTCTTGGCGATAGTGCTGTGAACAACTCGGAGATGGAGGACAGCCTACAGGACGAGGAAGTCCTCGACGTCACGGTGGTAGCAGCCAACGCTGAGCGACTAACATCTAACGCTACAGGCAGCAGGACTCCTGCAACGCCACATCGGGCAGTTAATCGGAACAACTCGTCGTTGATAGGCAACCTCCGGGATGGAGCAAACCTCGACGATATGGGGACGGCAGGGAAGTCTGTGCGCTCTCATGTTGGTGGTGCTTCAGATTAATTTGCACAAATCTAAAGTGGCTTCGGCTGCTTTAAGTAGTCGTCTTTCTAAAGGCGACGTGGATGTGGTCCTCATCCAAGAACCCTGGGTCAATAGCTCGAGAATCTGCGGATTGGGGACTAAGGGCTTCAAGCTCATTCGAGCCAGCGAGGAGAGCAAAGTCAGAACGTGTATTTTGGTCAAGTCTGAGTTGAACTCCTTTCTCCTACCTAACTACACCAATGGTGATATTACCGCTATCAGTCTAACGGTCGACAGCACCCGCCTGACGGTGGCGTCGGTCTATATGCCCTACGACGCCGAAGAACCCCCACCACAAACGGAGGTGAAAGACCTGGTGTCAAATTTCTGCACGGGTAATCTTATTATTGGAGCGGACGCTAATGCTCACCATGTCCAATGGGGGAGCTCCGACATCAATGCCAGGGGCGAGTCTCTGTTTGATTACCTCTTAACAACCAACCTGGTGATTTGCAACGTGGGTAATGAGCCTACTTTTATCACTAAGACCCGCAGGGAGGTCATAGACCTTACTATCTGTAGTGAAGGCGCTTATGAGTGGGTCAGAAAATGGCGGGTTCTGGAAGAACATTCTTTCTCCGACCACCGTTACATAGAAATGGTTTTAGACTTTATTGTAGAACAACCAATCATGAAGCGCAATCCACGTAACACTGATTGGCAGTTACACAATGAAATATTAGACAGAGACCTACCAGTACTGCCCTCACAAGCCCCCTCATCAGTAGAGGAGCTGGAGGATCTTGTTACTACATTTACATCGGCGCTCTCAAATGCTCTAGGACAGGCTTGTCCAGTGCCAAAACCACGCGGTAAACACAGGCCACATTGGTGGTCCTACGATTTGGACTCGCTCCGAATATCATGCCGGAAACAATTTAACAAGGCCAAGAGCTTCCGCTCTGAGCCTCATTGGCATGAATATAAAGCTAAACTAAGGGCCTACAAAAAAGCTCTGAGACAGGCGAAGAGAACCTCGTGGAGAAATTTCTGCACTGGCGTCGAAAAGGTCGACGACACAGCGAGACTTAGACGAGTCCTCTCGAAAAGTCAAACAACCATCAGCTATTTGCGAAAGCCTGACGGATCCTGGACCAGCACGGAAGAGGAAACCCTTGAGCTGCTCTTGAATACACATTTTCCGGGGAATCTGCATGATGCACCACTAGCACCTGCAACAAACCTGGCAGTAAATATACCCATCACTGAGGAAAGAGTAAGGTG
Organism: Campiglossa producta; assembly: GCA_964058755.1. Taxonomy (NCBI): domain Eukaryota; kingdom Metazoa; phylum Arthropoda; class Insecta; order Diptera; family Tephritidae; genus Campiglossa; species Campiglossa producta. The sequence continues at coordinate 26,661,419 of CAXKVI010000004.1, forward strand.
GGCAGTTAAGAGCTTTGAACCGTATAAGGCTGCCGGGCCGGACGGGATTATCCCCGCGCAACTTATAAACACGTTGGAGACATCAGCTAAATGGCTGGTATTTCTCTTCACAGCCTGCCTGGCTCTCAACCACATTCCGGGCTCCTGGAGAAGCGCCACGGTAGTGTTTATCCCTAAGGCTGGGAAGGCATCCCACTACGAGCCAAAAGATTACAGACCGATCAGTCTCTCGTCCTTTGTACTCAAAACCTTTGAGAGGATACTAAGCGACTACCTTTCAACGACTATTGATAGCAACCTTATCTCTAGCTATCAGCATGCATACACCAAGAGTAAATCAACAGAAACTGCTCTGCACAGCCTAGTATCTGTCATTGAGAAATCGCTGTGTGAAAAGGACTACTGTCTCGTGGCCTTCTTAGATATTGAGGGGGCTTTCAACAATATAAGCCCGGAGGCGATCAACTCCGCTCTAACTAATCTGGGCGTAGATAGACCTCTAACTGGTTTAATTGACCAACTTCTAAGAGGAAGGAAAATAGCTTCTTCACTTGGTACGGTCGAGTTATCACGCTATGTCACAAGGGGAACGCCCCAGGGTGGTGTTCTTTCCCCGCTTTTATGGAACCTCACAGTCAACTCGTTGCTACGTGACACAAGCTGGGGGGGCGGGAAGATAGTGGCATACGCAGACGATTTAGCTATTGCATTCAGAGGCAAGTTCCCACAAACTCTGTGTGACCTGATGCAAGTAGCACTGCGAGAGGTTTCGAGGTGGTCCTCTCGCTGCGGACTTAGTATCAACCCGGGGAAAGTGGAACTTGTCCTCTTCACCAACCGGTACAAAATACCGCCACTAAGCCTACCAGAACTAGATGGCACGCGCCTGGGCTTGTCGGATAAGGCCAAGTTTCTAGGCATAGTTCTGGACAGGAAACTGAATTGGAAGGAGAATGTTCTTCAGCGCCAGAAGAAAGCTTGCATCGCTCTTTACACATGCAAAAGAGCCATTGGCAAAAAATGGGGGCTCAGCCCTAGAGTATGCAGTTGGATCTACACGGCCATCATTCGCCCAATCATGCTGTATGGAGTCGTCGTATGGTGGCCGGCACTGAGCAAGACAACATACCTGAATCTGTTGCGGAAAGTCCATAGATCCAATATGATCTGTATAAGCGGTGCGCTAAGGACAACGCCCAACGAAGCCCTCCAGGCCATTCTGGGCATTTTGCCACTTGATCTGGAAGGGTTTCGGTCAGCGGCGGCATCAGCTCTGCGCCTAAGAGAAACCTCCAGTTGGGGTGCGGGTACTATTGGACACTCCAGTATTCTGGAATCTTACAGCTTTCTCCCTCTAAGCACAGATCGTTGTGCGACCACTACAGTCGGGGATAGCTGCTTCAAAATAAACATTCCCAGCAGAGTAGACTGGGAGAGGACGGATTGGTGTCCCGAAACAAATGGTGGCACTTCCATATACACCGACGGCTCGAAGTTGGACGGCAGAGTTGGAGGAGGGGTTTATTCAAGGGATTTGGACCTCGAACTCTCCTTCAGACTACCTGATCATTGTAGCGTCTTCCAGGCGGAAGTCTCGGCAATCCGGGACGCCGCGGCCTGGTTAAGCAAACGTGTTATCGGAGGAGATATCACTATTTTCAGCGATAGCCAGGCGGCAATCAAATCCCTTGGCTCATACACGTTCAACTCTGAACTGACGCTCAGCTGTCGTCGATCTCTTCAGGAGATGGCCCAACAGAACCGCGTAAACCTCATATGGGTCCCGGGACATAGGGACATTGAGGGAAACTGTAAGGCAGACGAGCTTGCCAGGCAGGGCACGACCAAGCAGGTTCTTCGGGATAAAGAGCGCTTAGGTATGCCGTTTGCCACATGCAAACTAATGCTGAAGGAGCACACACTCCGTCAAGCCAACGAAAGATGGCTGCAATCCCCAGGGTGTCGGATATCGAAACAAACCTGGCCAAAATGGGATCTTAAAAGGTCTAGACGCATTTATGCCCTAACTAGGAGGGAAATCTGCATATTGATAGGGGCATTAACCGGTCACTGCCTCATTGGTAGGCATGCAGAAAGGCTAAGTGTGCCCTACCGACGATGCTGCAGGAGTTGCAAAGATGATGAGGAGGAGGAAACGGTGGAGCACCTCATCTGCAACTGTCCGGCTTTAAGCGGCGTGAGAACGCGCTTTTTGGGAGTTCCGTTCCTAGATAGTCTAAGCCAGATCGCGGAACTGGACATAAAGGACTTGATGGGCTTCATAAAGTCATCTAAGTGGTTCGAGGAGGAGTAACGGTGTCGGTTTAGGAGTGTCAGTCCCGGGATTCTGCTATGTGGAAAATCCCAACAACTCAGGGATTTTCCACATGGCTGGGTCCCGGGGCTGACTTTCCTTGTGTTGGTGGTATCACAACGGGCCTTCAAAACTGGCCTAAGTGTGCCTCTGCGGCAGCCACTTGAACCTACCTACCTACCTAAATGGTCAATGTTTGGTTTCAAAAAAGCTGAGTGTTGATGTGAGTCCAATGGGATTTGAGGGTACTCCACAAACAATTATTCATATGGTCATGCGCTACTGCAACCAATTGCTTTATTCAAAGTGCTGAGGCCTAGAAATAAACCAAAATTAAAATATATAGCAAGTACATAAACAATATATGCATAAAGATTTCAAGTGTTTTAACAGCACAAATGGGAGTAAAATAAATGAGTTTGTGATTTTTTAGCGCACTTAATTCAATAAAGTCAAAGGCGTGAAAGGAGCACTGTTGAGGTATGTATGAGTATCTTTGTAGTGATAATGGATATGATTATAAAATAAAAAGATGATAAAAAAATTTTTAAGACAGCCTTTATATGAATGCTGTCAAAAAGCCTCAGCAAATTTGTCGTTAAACAAAGACATGGTTTCGGTGTTTTTGGTTTTGAAATTTTAGTCATACCAATTGTAATAAATTTTTGAGATTTGAAAATATAAAGGTGGAGGGCAAACAATTTCTGATAGCCTAAATAGAAGTTCGGTTATCGACAAAACATTTAAAGCCTATTAATTGCACTCAAACGAGTCCCCCTCTCAGTCCGCAATCAGCGGAATCTACGCAATGCCGCCAAAATCGTAGAGAGACTGGACAAGTCTCCCAGCGATAAGCTTACGGCAGAGCAAAAAAGCTCTCTGGCCAGGGCCAGGAAAATCATTGCGGAAAAATCATTGTGTAACACCGCAACCAACGCAACCAATCCTGCCTACACGGCGCCAACCGGGTCGAATGGGCCAGCCCTTAAGAGGCAGCGGTCGATAGTAAACGCCTCGAGCGTTCCTAAAAGGCATAGGCCTATAACCTCTGCCCCTCCCCCACCTGCCCTAACAAAACCGTGCAACGAGGTTGCCAAGGGCAACATCGCGCTGGCGGTTTTGAACCGCGCCCATCCGGATGGGAACATTACCCCGGACAATTGGAAGGATGTCCTGAACGGCCTTCTCAGGCAGTTCAAGGACATAATGGACAAGAACCCGGGTGCTGCTCCCATAATCCCCGATGCCGGCTGATATCAGGGCAGGATTAAACTAGTTTCCTGCGCAGACGAGCGCTCTTGCCGTCTGTACACACTCGCCATAGCTTCGGTGGGGGAGCTGTGGCCTGGGGCTAAGCTGGATGCGGTCAGTTTGGAAGAAATTCCACACAGACCGAGAGCTTGGGCCTGGGTCCCAGACAAGCTGGCGGAGCCTGGAGAGATTCTGGGCACCATCGCGCAAAGCAACCCGGGACTACCTTCAAGCGATTGGAGGATAGTCCGCGTGGGCGAGACAAGGGAGAAGCAACGCTATGTCGGTTTCGTCATTAGCGAGGCGTCTCTCCCTTGGCTTGCTAAATGTGATGGAGTGTTAAGCTACGGCTTCTACTCCATCACGTTGAAAGTCAAGCGGGATGGTACCCAGAGAGAGGAGCAGGAGGAGATGGAGACGAAGCCCAAGCTTCAGAGTGATGTGATGGCAGGAAACACCTTGAATGCACCTGTTACGCTTGACTCTGAGGCAGCAGCTACCTCCATCGAGTCGGCTCCGATGAATTTGGAGGAGGTGGGCAGCGCCTCGAGTGTAGATACCCACCTCCACCGCAGCAATTCTCACTCAGGAGGTGGGCAGCGTCTTGAGTGTACCCACCTCCACCGCAGCAATTCTCACGACCCCATGCAACACCTCGAGTGTACATGAGGTCGATATCGAACTCGCACGTAGTACTCCAGAGTCCAAGAGTGATACACTCTCGGTATCTGAGCTGGCAGGGCAGTTCTTCACCAGCATGTACGAACACCTCCTCCAGGAATCCGACCAGTCAGATGTTGGCTTCGACGATACAATCGTTGAGGTGGCATCGGGCGGGACGGAGCAGAGAAGATGGACGTCGATGCTGAGTTTTCAAAAGGTAGACTCAGATCATGTATTCTTATCAGAAAAACTCTTTCTTATTTTCTACTATCTCCTTTCAGCGATGATGACTTCACCTGTATCAGCCTCGAGCTGCAGGACTATACCCTCTGGCTGATGTCCGCATACTTTGCGCACGATCGCCCCATCTCTGCACAGGATAGGCTCAGCAAGGCGGTAAAGGAGGCCCAACTCAAGGGGCTTCCGATACTCATTGGAGCCGACGCCAACGCGCACCACCTCGCATGGAGCTCAGCCGACACAAATATAAGGGGTGAGTCTCTTTTTGATTTTATTATAAATAACAACCTCTGTATCTGTACCTCTGGGGACAAGCCAACTTTTGTCACCTCGAATAGGAGGGAAGTTCTAGACATTACTCTGGTTTCAGGACCTTTCTCTGACTTAGTTAAGGAATGGAGAGTTTCCGATGATAACTCCTACTCTGACCATATGTACGTAACTTTTAACCTGCTTTTGCGACCTCCGCCTATGGCGGTTTACAGGAACAGGAGACGTACGGACTGGGACCTTTACAAAGTGGTCCTGTCCTCTACCCTCCAAGAAAACGCTTCTCACGGTAGGTCTTGCCTACCGATAAGATCTGATGAAGCGCCTCTCTCAGACATAACGTTTGCTTCTCTCGGTGAGCTAGACTCACCGTCTAAGATAGACGAAGCAGTAGATCTTGTCACCAATTCTTGTAACGCTGCCTTCATAGCACCCTGCCCGGAGATTAAAAAAGGGGTAGAAAGAAACCGTACTGGTGGACCCCTGAAATCTCCGAGCAAAGGAAGAACAGCAGAAAACTCTTTAATCAGGCAAAACAGACAGGGATCTGGTCCCTCTACAGGGACGCCTTAAAATCTTTTAAGAAGTTAACCAGGAGAGCCAAAAGGGAATCCTGGAAAAACTTCACAAGCAATATTGAGGGAGTCTCGGAAGCAAATCGCCTCGGCATTTTTCTTGACACAGAAGGGGCTTTTAACAACTTTCTTCCAACAGCGGTAACGAACTCCCTGCGTTTGCTGGGAGTGGAAGAGCCTCTAGTGGAGTTCGTTGAACTCCTTCTCCAAAGAAGAACCATTATTTCCGAAATGGGTAATTCTTCACTTACAAGGTGTGCCAACAGAGGAACCCCCCAAGGGGGTGTTCTCTCTCCTCTACTTTGGAACCTGACGGTGAACACTCTTTTATCTAGACTAAAGCACACCGGCTGCCAGGCCATTGCCATCCTTCGGTGCTTAGCGAACTCTTGCAAAATGCGCTGAATCTTACAAAAACCTGGTCTGAGGAATGTGGACTCAGCATCAGCAGTGAAAAACTGAGATGGTGCTCTTCACCCGCAGACGCAATATACCAGATTTCAACGCCCCATCTGAATGGGAGGGTGATCAAACTCTCTACCGAGGTTAAATACCTTGGCGTAATCCTTGACAAAAGGCTGGACTGGAGGCGTAATATGGAGGAACGCTCCAGGAAAGCCACAATGGCGCTCTACGCCTGTAGGTCGGCAATCGGAAAAAAGTGGGGTGTTCAGCCCCACATTGTCCACTGGATCTACACGGCAGTGGTGCGACCTATTCTTTTCTACGCTGTCACCATATGGTGGCCGGCTCTCGAGATCGAATCTAACAAAACCAAAGCCACAAAGGTGCAACGTATGGCAGCAATGCTTATTAGCGGTGCCCCCCCTCCACTCCCACCAAGGCTCTTGAAACCATACTGTTTCGTCTTCCCACTGACCTGTATGGGAAATTTACTGCCAGTTGCAACGCAGCTAGGCTCAATGCACTAGAACCCTGGCGGCACTGCAGGTTTGGGCATACCCAAATCCTAAAGCAACTCTTACTTAAAGCTGGACCACGCAATACCACTGCCTTGCTGGGATAACAAGTTCGAAACGTGGATCCCAGAGAGGAGCGAGTGGAAAAATTGCGTGGAACCGGGAAGTCAAGAAATCTCCGTTTTCACGGACGGCTCTAAACTAGACAACAAAGTTGGCAGTGGAATCTTCTCAAGTAAGCTCGACATTAATATGAGCTTACGCCTTCCAGACCACTGCAGTGTCTTTCAGGCTGAGCTTATAGCTATCTGGGAGGCTGCTCGCTATCTGACTAACCTGGCAGTGACTAACTCTATCTCCATCTTTTCCGACAGCCAAGCTGCCATAAAATCCCTGCAAAGTAGTAAGACGTCGTCACTAGTGGCGATTAAGTGCAGGGAAGCTCTAAATAAGCTAGCCGATAAGTGCAGCCTGAGTATAATATGGGTCCCAGGCCATAGTTTTGTATCGGGTAACTGCGCTGCCGATGAGCTAGCAAGGAAGGGCACCTGTCTACATACAATCACCTCCGGCAGCTGGGTGAGCCCCCCTCTAAATACATGCAAGCACTGCTGTGTTCCCGGTTCATAGAACAAGCCGACGCAAGATGGGCCATGGAGCCGACTTGCAAAACGTCCAGGCAAATTTGGCCCAAACTTAACGAAAAAAGGTCGCAATCGGCAATTCATCTGAATCGCCTGTTCGTTAGCCCACTAGTGGGCCTTCTTACAGGACACTGTCTTATGGGAACCCATGGCGCTCTCATGGACCTGTATACAAATGACTTCTGCCGCAGCTGCAGGGACGAGGAGGAGATAGAAAGTGTAGAACACTATCTATGCCACTGTCCCGCTCTGTCGAAAACCAGGTACCGATGTCTCCGCAAACACTCCTTTGGATGCCTCGCGGAGCTAGAATCTGCAAATATAGATGATATTCTGCGCTACATCAGACAAACGCGCTGGTTTAGCTTCATGGGTGTATGAACTCCGGCCCCAAACAAATGGAACCTTGGGGGATCCGTCTGTCTGTCATCACCATATATAGTTGCATCGTATACGTTCTACTTTGTATGGGGGTGACGGACGGACGGATCCTTCAAGGTGTTTATGTATTTTGGGGCCTCCTGCCTCGACCCGTCCCAGCGGAGCGGTCGTATCTCAGAAGGTTTCTCACAAAACTTTTTGGGGGATGCGACCGTTCTGCTGGGTTAGGTCGATCTACAGAAAGGGAAATTAGGGCTCTTTTCGTGGTATCACAACGGACCAAACTAAGGCCCACGTGAGCCTCCGCCTGGACTGCGGAGGCAGCCACTTTAACATACATAAATACATACCCGGAAGTTGGTCAAAAGTCGATCGCAAAATGCTCAACTTCAAACCTACCGGATTTTTTTTGATGAGGGATTGCATTGTCATCGGGTTGTGACAAATGTGTCAAGTTTCAAGTCTCTAACTAATCTGGAAGTTACTAAAAATCGATCGCAAAAGTCCAGGAGTCTTCTAATTTTTTTTTAAAGATTTGCAATTATAAAGACCAGCGTGCCATCTATCGGAATTTTGATATTTGCTGTTTGTAGTGTCACTGTTCCCTCAATTTAGTGCCAAGTTTCAAGTTCCTAGGTTACCTGGAAGTTGGTCAAAAGTCGATCGCAAAATTCTCAACTTCAAATTAGTTTTCGAAATATCTCGATCCGTGCGCCACCTGCCGGATTTTTTTGATGAGGGATTGCATTGTCATCGGGTTGTGACAAATGTGTCAAGTTTCAAGTCTCTAACTAATCTCAAAGTTACTAAAAATCGATCGCAAAAGTCTAGGAGTCTTTTAATTTTTTTTTTAAGATTTGCAATTATAAAGGCCAGCGTGCCATCTATCGGAATTTTGATTTTTACTGTTTGTTGTGTCACTGTTCCCTCAATTTAATGCCAAGTTTCAAGTTCCTAGGTTACCTGGAAGTTGGTCAAAAGTCGATCACAAAATTCTCAACTTCAATTAGTTTTCGAAATATCTCGATCCGCGCGCCACCTACCGGAATTGTTTTGATGAGGGATTGCATTGTCGTGGGGTTGTGACAAATGTGTAAAGTTTCAAGTCTCTAACTAATCTGGAAGTTACTAAAAATCGATCGCAAGAGTCCAGGAGTCTTTTAATTTTTTTTTTAAGATTTGCAATTATAAAGGCCAGCGTGCCATCTATAGGAATTTTGATTTTCACTGTTTGTTGTGTCACTGTTCCCTCAATTTAATGCCAAGTTTCAAGTTCCTAGGTTACCTGGAAGTTGGTCAAAAGTCGATCACAAAATTCTCAACTTCAATTAGTTTTCGAAATATCTCGATCCGCGCGCCACCTACCGGAATTGTTTTGATGAGGGATTGCATTGTCGTGGGGTTGTGACAAATGTGTAAAGTTTCAAGTCTCTAACTAATCTGGAAGTTACTAAAAATCGATCGCAAGAGTCCAGGAGTCTTCTAATTTTTTTTTTAAAGATTTGCAATTATAAAGACCAGCGAGCCATCTATCGGAATTTTTATATTTTCTGTTTGTAGTGTCACTGTTCCCTCAATTTAGTGCCAAGTGTCAAGTTCCTAGGTTACCTGGAAGTTGGTCAAAAGTCGATCGCAAAATTCTCAACTTCAAATTAGTTTTCGAAATATCTCGATCCGTGCGCCACCTACCGGAATTTGTTTGATGAGGGATTGCATTGTCATGGGGTTGTGACAAATGTGTCAAGTTTCAAGTCTCTAACTTACCTGGAAGTTACTAAAAATCAATCGCAAAATTCCAGGAGTCTTTTAATATTTTTTGTAATTATCTCGGCCAGTGTGACATCTAGCGGAATTTCTTGTACAACAGTTTGTATTGTCTTCAATTGTTCATATGTATGCAAATTTTCAATAATCTAGCTTGCCGGGAAGTTCCTCAAATATGCTTCCCAAAATTTCATTTTTTAAATGAATTTACCGTATTTACTGATCCGTGCGCCACCTAGCGGATACTTTTTTCGTTCACATTACATTGTCACGGAGCTCCGAACTATGTTCCAAGTTTCAAGTGTCTAGCTCAACGGGAAGGTACCTAAAAAGACTTTGCAAGATTCCGAAATTTCGTATTAAAAACGTGGTGCAAACAAGAAAGCGACTTAATATAAAGGTTTTAAAAAGATGTTGGAAAGCTTTTAAAGTCTTTTAATTGCACTATACCTTTATATTTTCGAAGCCGCTCAATCCGTACGTCACCTACCGGAATTTTATCGATGAGGAATTACAGTGTCAGCGGGTGCTGAAAAATGTGTCAAGGGAAGCTATTCAAAAGTCGATCGCAAGATTCCACTCTCCTCTAAAGATTTTAAATTATATCGACCAGAGAGCCATCTAGCAGGCAACTTAAGTGTATTACCGGTAATTGTTGATCTTTGTTTACTGGGAAGTTACTTAAATATGAGTCTCAACATTTTTTTAAAACAATTCATCGCATACCTCGACCTTAGTTTGGTTGTGGTTCTTGCTGTTTTGGTTTATTTATCTGAAGAGTGTTGTCAGCGAATTTTTTTTGGTGCCTATATCTGTTCAAATCTTTTTTTTTTAATTTTTGGGAATTTATAATGAAGATTATGCTCAAGCTAATTCCCAAAAACGCTGTTAATTCCGGATTTGCGCTAATGTATCAGCCCTATTAGTCGACGGGAAGCTACCTAAAAACACTTGGCAAGATTCCGAAATTTCGAATGGAAATGAGCCTGCAAATAAGAAAGCGACTTAATATTAAAAAAATTTAAAAAAAAAAAAATGTCACCACCTCCAAAGCAAGTAAGAAAATAAATCCACAAAATTAAATTTTTTACAGAAGGGAGTTTCCATTGTAATGGGCGTGACACCTTTGTGCATAATTCTTTAATTTTGAAGAAAACTTTTAAAGTAACCATTGAAATATTATGCGCTTAAAATACTGTCAGAAGTAAGGAATTAACTCATATATACTACATTTTAGAAATAAATCATTACTAAAGTGTATCCAATAAAAGATAATTGTTTTTAGTCTCTGCCGCAATGAAGGCAGAATGTTTTTATTCAATCAAATTTCGGCTTATTTATAGTAATTCTTAACTCTAAAAGTCTTATTTCCTAAAATACATATTTACTCCAATTCTATGTGTTCATACAGTGCAGTCACCAACATTCATAAACATATAGGGCATGTAGCTGCGACTAATGCAGTCACATACATAAATACATAGTATGTGGCCAGAGTGTGGCTGCAATCCATGCAGTCACACGCGTACACACATACATATATGACAAACATATGCAAACTAATATGCGACGTCATAGCTTGTACTGCTCACATATTTGGCAGCGTGAGAAAGTGAACGCTATTTGAGATATGTTGACTTATCAAAATGTATACATTCCACAGCCGGACGTTTGTTGTTGTTAGTGACATGCTCTGATATACTACAGTACCAACCAGAAAACGCCAAAGAAAGCGTAACGGGCGTGACGTTATAAAATTGATAAATTGCGTGTAATCCACTTTCACACGAAACTGCGTAACATTTGTAATTAAACTGACTAAAAATGCCTTGGCTTATTTAAATTTAGAATGTTTCCTGTTATTTCCGCATTCAATAAAAATACACTTCTTAATCCATTTAGATTTATTAACATTTTAAAGTGTAACGGGCGCGACACCTCGTTGTAACGGGTGTGACATGTCTATTTTTTTTACATATTTCAACTATTTATTATATTTTTCACTACGATAATTTAATTTCAAGACAAAATGGGATAATATATATATGTTAAAACAAGTTAATACATTAGCAAAAAAAGTTATTAAAAATGCAACGGGTGCGACAGGTACTAAAAAATTAATACAGAGCAAACGGTTTGACAATATAATCCCTAGCAGTTACTTGTTACGTATGCAAAGATTTATTCATGCAACTTTACTAATCCTTTTAAAACAAAACTAAATCCTTTTTTTTTTTTTTTGTAACGGGCGTGACACCAATTTTGCTTAAATTCAATTAATTGCTGTGATTTACTATACTTACTTCGCAGAATCTTGAAAGAGAAAAAATATGTAAAATTTCACGTAGCTCAATTGAATATCCGTCAAAAATCGAAATCTTTGAAAAAACTACTATGCGACTATGATCAAGATCTTGAAGTTGTTTAATATCATAGCGTTGTGGACTTTGGCAGGCGTTTACACCTCCATCACGATATCAAAATATAAAAAATTGGTAAATTACAATAAAGTAGACATGCGTGAACACAAATATCAGGCTTCGAACTGGAAGCAATGTAATTTATTTCTAAGATCAATGGGGTCTGATTTCGTGGAAACTCCCAGAAGCAAAAAAAAAATTAGTTTTACGTCAGAAGGAGGTTATATTTGACTATCTCTGTCGAGTCGATCGATCGAATTGAGTTACAGAAAAGGGGTACAGATATAGATAACAATGTCTCACAACTGGGTATATACTTAGTGTTTGGTTCCGAATATAACTATAACAACTAAGCCAAACGCACTTTATTGTCGAAGAAAATTTGGAAGATAATGGCAATGCTTGAAAATATTCACTATACAATATCGCCTGCGGACAATTTACAGTTATTTCAAATATTAAACTTTAGTCACCACAATTTCAACTGCATGACTTACGAAACTTTCGCCTAAGGGAACATTGTCTTGGGAGAATACAGAGCATGAGCAAATCATCCAAAGTGTTGACAGTTGAATATGTTTTATGAGCACTTGAAAAAATATATATAAAAGATGCTATATACATACATATTTTTTCTGTACTTATGTATGTTTTATCCATATATTTTAATATTATCGAATGCCGTACCGTGGAGGCAAGCGCATAGCCCGCAGCTGTTATTATGATGTTGAGCAAATATTTACTTTCCTTGGGAGTAGCAGACATTCTATCTGTTCATGGTCATGTCCAAGTGGAATCAATAGTGAAGGCTTCGAGTGTGCGCTCCCAAGCTACATATTTCCAAGTAAAAGTTGGCGTAACGCCCACTAGGCGCTTTTCACAAAACCTCTTGCTTTTCAATTGCAAGCGGAAAAAGTTTTTCATTTCATCATTTGCAACATTGAAATCAACCAAACAACAACAAGAAGAAGCTACAAACACTGTGAACTTACAGCGAACATGTGTATACTCCCCAAACGACGCATTGTCGCCACCACAGTTGCTCCTTTTAGCTTTTATGCCCAACTTTCCACCTCTCGAACCTTGTTGACTCTTTGTTCTGCAGTGATTTCAAGCTTCTACATGAAAAGTTTTGGCGTTGAAAATAGCCCAAAGGCATATTTTGCATGAATATTGAATTTCGTTATATTTCACTAATTTTGCAGCAAAGCGGAGTATGCGGCTTTGAGATGGTTGCGGCACAAATGGTGGTGGTGATGGTTTTTGTTTTCTGTTGTTGTGGTTAAATTTTATTTATTGACTAATTGTGAGAGGTAAGAAGTTTTTATAAACTCGTATAAACATTTAATGAACCGTGGAATTAATGATTGCTTGCATGGCTGAGATTCTTGCGGTTTAAGCTCGGGCAATTGCTTTTGGCTCATGCCAGGGATGTCACGAATATTCTCTTCAGAAAACGACGAACTTTCATATGTTCGATCACTTCGGTATCCTAAGAGCTCAGCTGAACTACTAGTCTAGCCTAGAGTATACCATTTGAATAAATAGCGAAATATACGGTCGACATAGCCGTAGTTGAGAAAAAAAAAGAAAACATCCGTCGTGGCAATATACAAGGCTATCTTCGCAAACCCTCTGGTTCATCCTGTAAAATATTTATAAGCTACATATTTTTCTCGGTTAATTTTTGGTCTCTAGTAAGGCAAAGAAAGAAGGAAGACAGACGTCTATTCAGAAAAAAGAAACGTGAGGCCGAAAGGCGTGAGTATGTGGAGCTTGGGATTCTGGCTGACAGGAATTATGCCCGAAAGTTCTATGAAAAGATCCGGCGGATGATGAAAGGTTTTAGGACCCGGACAAATTCCTGTAAGGACAATAATGGCGACCAGTGGAGAGAGCACTTCTCTTCACTGCTAAATTGCGAGGGAGACGTCGAACCCGATACCCCAATCCCTGACGATGGAAAAGTCGTCCCAACACCCGACTATGATGAGGTGAGGATAGCTATATCCCAGCTCAAAAACAACAAAGCGCCTGGAGAATACGGACTACCCGCCGATCTGTTCAAACACGGAGCTGGAATATGGTCAGACGAGTACCTGCCTCCAGATTGGATTTTAATTGTGCTCTACCCAATCCACAAGAAAGGCGATCCCGCAAACCGCACCAACTACCGCGGAGTCAGTCTTCTTAATACCGCATATAAGGTTCTGTCTAGCGTATTGTGTGAAAGACTGAAGCCCATCGTAGACAAACTGATTGGACCTTATCTTAGCTTTATACCTGGTAAGTCTACCATCGACCAGATTTTTACGATACGGCAAATCCTGAAGAAGACCCATGATAACAGCGCAAAAAGGAGTTGCCTGTATGCCGCCATGTCTGAATTTGACTTCCCTGTAAAGTTAATACGGCTTTGCCAAATGACCTTGAGCAATACCAGCAGCTTCGTCAGAATCGGGAAGCACCTGTCTGAGCCATTTGAAATCAAACGAGGCTTTCGTGCGATTTCTTCAACCTGATGCTGGAGAAGATAATTCGAGCAGCAGAGCTAAGCCGCAATGGTACAATCCATTACAAGAGCGGGCAATTGCTGACGTATGCCGACGATATTGATATCATTGGCCTTAACAACCGCGCCGTAAGCGCTGCCTTCTTTGGACTGGATAAGGAAGCGAAAAAACTGGGTATTGCAGTCAACGATAACAAGACGAAGTATTTGCTATCATCAAAGAAAGAATAGGAGCACCGGCGCCTTGGCAGCCAAGTCACCGTTGATACCTACAAATTTAAAACACCGAAAATAATATCAGTCTAGAAATCCAACGGAGAATCATTCTTGCCAACAAGTGTTACTTTGGACTAAGTAGGCAATTGAGAAGTAAAGTCCTCTCTCGACAAACAAAGATAAGTCAGTCAGAATTTTTTTTTTCAACATTGACAAAGTTATGTAGTAGGAGTGCCCCGAAGATATTTTTATAGGTATCCACCTTTCGAAGTTTAAGAAAATTGGTTTGTTGCTACCTATATCAAATTTGTATATCAAACTTTAAAGAGATTTGAAACGCATTTAAACTCGCTCCAAGAGTTGAAACTTTGATTTTAAGCCTTTTTGATTGCAGCTTTTATCAGCAGTGAAAACTTTGGGTCTTGATCAACAATTGTCTCAAACCTGATGTTAACTCAAAACTCAGTTATACGTAATCACTTTTCCACACCGAAATAAAACCCACCCTTAATATTACCAGGGACTAAGCCGATAGATCAACAATGAAAGTGTTGGCTTTCATAGTAAACAGAAATCTTAACATAATCTGACTAATTAGTACACAATCGAAATAACTACTTAACCTATTTAGGTAGCAAACTTATAAGTCAATCCATGAACAATTCCACTGTGTCGTGCATCACAACTTTCTACGAAAGCCTTCAAGACAAACAAAAGCATATTTTCCACAAGGCAGCAAAAACTTTATTAATCTTAACATTATTTCGCTCATTAAATATTCTCTTTGTTGTATGCAAAGACCACACCTCCTTTAACACACACATATACATGCAGCATATACGCGCGGATAAGACACACCTGTTTAACGGTATTTGCACACCACCTATAGTGCTCATCAACGCGTCAAACGCATAATCTTCACCTACGGCTGTGAGCTTAACTAAAACAAAAACCTTTAATTCTGAGATTTGTATCTTTAGTGAGCAATTGAAATTGTCTACCAAATAAACGCTACTTGCCGGGGATTTAGTATGCGTCGCACGTTCATATAAAGGTTGCATGCCTTTTATTGTAACTACTTAAGGGTATTTACAGACCAGTGCACAATGGGCTGGTTTTTGAAAAAAGTGGCCAAAAGTCGGTTTAGGTGCTGAGAGAAATGAAGTACATTTTTGAAATCTACACCCTTTTCAGTTTATATTCAGAAAGTTACAATAGATATTCAGAAAATTCCAATTAATATTCAAAATTTCCATTTCATATTCAGAAAATTACAATTCATATTCAGAATTTCCATTTGATACTCAGAAAATTAAAATTAATATTCAGAAAATTACAATATGAAAAAATTTCAAATTCGGACTACAAAAAGATTTTTTGAATATGAATTATAACTTTCTGAATATCAAATGTAATTTTCTGAATATTAATTTTAATTTTCTGAGTATCAAATGGAAATTTCTGAATATGAATGGTAATTTACTGAATAACAATTGTAAATTCTGAATATCAATTGTAACTTTCTGAATATAAACTGAAAAAAGTGTAGAAATATCAAAGTAGGACTGAGTAAAATTTTTTTGATTTTGCTTAAGTATTTCGTTAGATAAAGGACAACTACTCAGGTATAACAATAATTTTTATGCATGATCGATACAGCTAGCAAATAGCGAAATACAGATATGTGTGTTAAAATAAATCAGCATTTCATGTTCAAGCCTTTAGTGGACATCGTACTGATTTAGTTTGCAGCGATTCCGGCTTAAAATAAGGCAGATATAAAAAAATCTCCCCTTTATTTATAGAAATTTTTAAAATTTTTCCAATAAGGAGGCCACGCCGAGTGCCGGTCCCACCCGATCCCCGCTAGATATTTATATTTTTTTTTTCAGGTATTCTCTGGGGTATCTACTTTCTTCTGTTAAAGCGCAAGTATGCGAACAATAATTGAAATTTACTGTTCTAAATTCATTACACCCTTTATTTTTCATCCGATTTGAACAAAATTTTTTTTAAACGAAAGATTTTGAGATTTGCTAGAGTGTACTTTAACCTGATTTTTAATTTTGGTTTGTTTAAATATTTTTTTAGTGGGCAAAGTGTGGGGAGATTGCAAATTTTGAAAACACGATATTATCCTGCTCCAGTTGGCACACTTTAAACGGAAAAATCTTCCTCAAAATATGTTTAGGAGTTATCTTAAATTAAAAAAATATAATTTGAAAATTTTGAAAAAGTTAAAAAAAAAAATTCAAAGTGGTCCCCTATACGAGGATGTGAACGAAAATAAACTATTAAAAATCAACCGTAATAGTTAGCTTTTTAAAATTTGCACTTTAATTGTATGACCTATAAAACTGCATACTCAAATTATAAAAAAAGTATTTTCAAAAATTACTATACATATATTAAAAGTGGACGCGGTTGTTGACCGATTTCGCTTATTTTCGGCAACAACATATATTAGGTATATACAGAGCAAGGTGCAAAATCAGGTTTCGATATATATATTTTTTCTCGAGTTATTGATTTTTGACCGCTTTTTCCAGATTTTAGCCCATTGTGCAGTGCAGGCGAAACAAATTTGTGTAAACACAACGCAGACACCATAAGGCATTCGTATACACAGAGAATATATTATGAGTAGGAGATTAAATGACCTTCTGGAAGCATATCAGTCAGCTTTACAACTTTTTGAAGAACGTAGTGGATCTACTGCGATTTCTGAAAAATTTAGAAATGTAAGGGACCCTTTTTTACACGAGACCTACTATTACCCTGCAGCGAAAACTCAAACTAGTCCGAAAAATACTAGTATACAACTATAATTTTCTGGCTGAACCCATACTAGTCAGGAAATATCCATTCCATACTAGTATACAGCTAGATTTTTCTGGATGAAATTATACCAGTTGAAAAATACAAAGTTCATTCGTTTCGTTTTCTCTTATAATTCATAGATGGTTTTTCGTGATAGGGTAAATACAAATAGCCGCTGATTTCTTAAGAATAAACATGAAAATATAGTCGAGGGATAAAATAAAGGGTAAGCCAGGAAAATTCTGGTTGAAATCATACTAGTCCAGGTTGAATGCTTTTTGTACTGGTATGGGACTAGTATATTTTATACTAGTCCTTTTTGGACTAGTATGTGGATTAGTTCATTTTATAGAAATTATACTAGTTTAGGTTGAAGTAGTATGGAACTAGTATTTTACAACTAGTATGAAACTGGTATTTCCTGACTAGTAGATAACTGGTATATTCTGGTCGAAATCTGACAATTGACATCTCGTAGGACATCAACACGTAAAAAATACCAGTTGCTTATATGGAAAAAAGACGGGACACTGACTAGTTGGGCCCGGTGCACCAACTAGTTGTAAAGTAGTTTTCAACTAGTTGCTTTCGCTGCAGGGTATTTATGAAGAAATGCTTAAAGAAACTTTTATGAAGCCTTTGCTTCAACTGAGCTCTTCAAAAATTATCTGTGAAAGTTCTGCCTTATTTTTTCAATCAAAAGTGTACGATTTTGTTCGTCTAAGAATCATTAAAAAAATAATACGCTTTTCTAATTTTGGTTAGAGTTTATTTCCATATTTACTACGAATTTTTTCTTCAGTTGTTCTAACACCAATACATATGCTGTGTTTATTACATACGAAAAATGTCTAGTTTAACACTTCGAGTGAATAATCAAAGGAAAACAACGTAAATTTCTATTTATGGAGCTACGCACATTCTTTTTGAATAATCCAAATCAACAGTGAAAAACAACCAGCTGACAGATTAACTTAGTATTTTAAATATATAGATTATTGAAAACTGCAGATAAAAAGGGCGTAGTACCAAGTACTCATGAAGTTTAATGTGGTAACATGTGTAACCTGCACATAAATTTAACTAAACTAGTGTTCGCGAAGTGGTTGAACCTCAATTACAAATCTCAGTTTGTTCGTAAATAACAAAATAGAATAATTTAAAAATAAATTATTCGATCGGTCAAATAGTCCATGAAATTTTCTACTGTACAATAACATGACCATAACATCAAGCTTTCACAAATGTTCAATGTTTATTATATTTTTGGTGTTTTTCCCTTGTCCTTAATTTTATTTGTTTCTTTTGATATATCTTTCTTAAAAGACTCCTTTAAACCAAATATCTATGCCCCATAGAAAAAATGGTATATGACTCAAAGACGAGACGTAAATGACTACGATACGAGACATAAATGATTCATGTACGAGTCAACAATGACTCATAACTGAGTCCAAGTTAACTGATAGGCCAGTCATATCTGATACATGTAAGGGTCGTACATGATTCACGTAAGAGTCGTATATGAGTCCCTTTTCTTTCCTTTCCTTTCCTTTCCATTATTTTTGTTTCCCTTTTTACCTTTCCTTTCTTTTCTTTTCCTTTCCTTTCCTTTCCTTTCCTTTCCTTTCCTTTCCTTT